>OZ022264.1:110692997-110807997 GCA_963978885.1 Nemotelus pantherinus
CCAGCTCTTGCATTGTATTCTGCTGATTTTGACGCTCCTTCATAAAAGCAATAATAGTATCGGCAAGTTCGACATCAGAGTTCAATCTTTTACCAAAAGTGTTATTTAAAAATCCAGCTATTCTGCACAAAGATTTTGCCACAGGTAAAAGCTTGTTGTCCAGAACATTATGTAATAAATGGTATTTTTTACCAATAGTGCCATGTACAGCTTCAACAGCCCAACGTACTTTAGTTACAAATCGGGATGCATTTGCCTCGTCTACTGTTAATTGTGCTCTTTTCCCCTTTAAAGCAGGCATAAGTACATGGTAGCCTTGCTTTTTCAAAAAATCGACCACGTCACGGAAACCGCGATCAACAATGCAGATGTCACCTGGTTGTAGAAGGGTTTTGAGTCCGTTAGGTTCCTCTAATATACTTCTCAATATACATGCGTCGTTCATCGTTCCATTGTAGGGACCTGCTATGTCAATTACATAGCCATTTGTTGTACAAATGGTAAAGGGCTTACAGAGTGGTGTTTTCTTCTGTCCACTATAAGATTTTCTTTGGTAAACATTGTTCCTACTTTTTTCATGCCTAATGTAAGTTCCGTCAAAAATTAAACCAAGAGATGTTTCTCCAAATCCGAGTAGATGTTTTGCGAGGTAAGATGTTTCATTATTAATAAGATCTTGTCTACTTTTCGCATTTATTCCAAAATGAGCTGGTAAAATATTTTTTTCGAAACTTTCGATTACCTGATGGAAATATTGTGAAACTTGTTGAGAATATTTTAATCCAAATATTTTCTGGATTAAGTCGTTTGAACTACCAGTTCTGAATTTAATTAAAAACACTACCAATGCCTGTATTACTGACCGTTCATCACTGTCTCTCATGCTAGTAAGCATTCCAGCTAGCCTAATAATATTTTGCCATTCAAGACCTGTGTAGGTAAATATTTCTTCCTCAGAAACACAAAATTCGCCAACTCTATTATGCAGTGTTAGACCAGCATTATTAGCTAAAAGATTTAAAAATTGGGAGACTTCACCTTTTTCTAAGAAACTATGATTAGAATAAACTCGTAATAGTTGTAAATCATCGTCAAAGAACCGTTTTTTTATCAAATGGTTTAGGCAACATCTGTTTCCTTTTGGAATAAAAATTCTTCGTTTAATAAATGCTTGAAGGCGAGCATCTAAAGGCACAATAGTAAGATTTTTTTTAGATTCACATACTGTGCAGTAAATGTGTGTTGTTTTAACTCTATTGATTTGAAACTCTATATATGTTTCTTGATGTGAGCTATCGCGACAAAACACTTGAAAATCTGGATCATCCAAATCACTGCTGTAACTGTCATTTTCAACACTATCACCACAGCCAGTAGACATAGTCGGTTGCGCAACTCTATATATTATCAGTCTACATTTATGACAAAACAGGGATCCAATATGTAAAGCATTTTTACAATAAGGCTGATATCTATTTAAATCTTCATTTGTAATTACACGTTTCAACTTTCCACTGATTTTTCTGACACTTATTCTACAATTAGCACATTTATTATCTTTATTACGTTCAATTGTTTTTTCCATTGTTTCTGATCGCAAATGAAAAACTGAACCGCACTGAATACACAATCAAAATTCACAATTAATACTCTTGCGAAATTCTTAGTAAAACGATTTAACTTTCATTAATATATATTTTATTTTGGTTTAATCAACGTATTCCTACATCGCCTGCCAATTATGACTCACTAGCTAACTTCTTAGAACCTGACAAAACTTGCATGAAAATGAACAGGTCACTACATGCTCATTGTAGCGCACTATAAGATAATATTGTACCGAGTCTACAACACGCTGTTCAAAATTCGTGCAGTCGAATGTCATCAAATCGCATATTGTTTATAGTTGATTGTTCATAGTAAATGTAGGTAAACTTATTTTGCTGACATTTACAAGTTATAAGAACGTATTTATGATGATAGATATAGAGATAGTGCACAGGTGTTAATATAATTTTTGGGAAAAATTGATATACATGCACGTATCCGTAACTGATTTTTATTTTTTTAAGCTATGTTCCACCAATCGGACCCTTTTGTAACTTTAACATGTAATAGCCAAATAATTGACAAATAAGATATATTTTTTTGCTAGGTGTCACTTTGGGGGTTGGTATAAAAAACCACCCCCAAAAAATATACTTATCGGTTTTTACAGTTTCTAATATTGCAAAAAATCTAAAAAAAATATATTATAATAAGTTTATCGATAGTCATGTATAGTTTCAATTTCATGAAGATATCTTCAATAGGTACTGAGAAAAAAAAAAATTTACGTTAAGGGTTGTCACCCCCATTATTCCCTTACTATAGGGGTTAGGGGTGTGAGATTAAGTGTATGGCTATTTTAGATGAAAAACAATAAAAACAAGGTAATAGCCCTTCATCAGACGCGAGTGCAGTTTTCATATGCTTAACCGGCTAGATCCTTTTGGGATCTCATGTGTTTCTAAACCATCCAAATCATCGTGATTAGAATCATTAAAAGACTTCGCGTATTTATATGATCTTCTAATGTTTACAGGATGAATTTTATCTAACTTCGATTTCTTGAACCTAGGTTTTTGTTTGAGTCTCGCAGCTCTGAAATTTTTTATGTATCCGGTTGTCCTAGTTTCAATATACTCTTCTCGGTTTCTATTCACCTTTTTTAACCATTGTTCTTTACTTTTTTCTAAGTTTTTTGAACCTTTTGAAAATCTACCCTATGTTGTTGAATACTATTTGGACTAAATTTAACAATTAAGTGATATCGGTCGTTATATATTCTTAAAGATTGCTGAATTAAACGTTTAGGCGACAATCACGTCTGTCCTTATGCGAGAATTCTAAATTTTTCTACAAGAGTTTCGTGAAACCGCTCAATATCACTAAAACCTGTATGGCTGTGAGCTTTTATTAAATGCAGTTCTATATTTTCTTTACTTAATAAATTCTTTTATACGCAACCCATTGAATTCGTTTCCGGCGATGATTTTGTTTGGTTTCCCGATTCTTGCGAAATGTTCTTCGAATGCTTCAATGACTTCTATCTACTAAATAATGTGCTGCTCCGAACTTCGAAAATCTATCTATGATTGTTAAAAAAGCGAGTTTCATGATGTTGTATACGTCAATTTCAATAATTTAATTAATATCTGTAGGGGTTTCCGTATGTTATAATTTGGGTTTGATCAGCCTCCGATCGTATTTTATTTCTTGACATATTTCACACTGATTTATAACGATGGTTATAAGTTCTAATAGCTTTGCGTAATAAATTTTGTTTTTTATTGTATTAAATGTTTCCAAAATTCATGAATGTTTGCTTTCCCTAACGTGATATAGCGAGATTTGTATGACTGATTCTACTTTCGTTCCTATGTCTTGTGCACGATGAGAACATCTTATAAATTTAATTTGGTTATCGTTTAAAAACATCTCTTTAATTTTTTGCTGTACTACATTATATTTTTCGTCTGAAAGCTGAGTGTAAATACCATGTTACCATTTTACTAATGTTCGAAGAAGAACATTAGTATTAAAATCACTTTGCCCAAAAATTCATATTTCAATATATATATATATATATATATATATATATATATATATATATATATATATATATATATATATATATATATATATATATATATATATAAATATATATATATATATATATATATATATATATATATATATATATATATAAATATATATATACACATATATATATATATATATATATATATATATATATATATATATGTATATATATATATATATATATATATATATATATATATATATATATATATATATATATATATATATATATATATATATATATATATATATATATATCTATATATATATATATATATATATATATATATATATATATATATATATATATTTATATATATCTATATATATATATCTATATATATAGATATATATATATATATATATATATATATATATATATATATATATATATATATATATATATATCTATATATATATATATATATATATATATATCTATATATATATATATATATATATATATATATATATATATATATATATATATATATATATATATATATATATATATATATATATATATATATATATATATATATGTATATATATATATATATATATATATATATATATATATATATCTATATATATATATATATATATATATATATATATATATATATATATATATATATATCTATATATATAGATATATATATATAGATATATATATATATATATATATATATATATATATATATATATATATATATATATATATATATATATATATATTTATATATATATATATATATATATATATATATATATATATATATATATATATATATATATTTATATATGTATGTATGTATATCATCAAAAAATTTCAGTGAAAAAATTTCAGGAACGCGCCATCCGATTGAACTGAACTTTTCAGGACACATTGGTGTATATGCAGAATAGTGCCAGGTTTCACAAGAAGTTAATAATCTTTAACCCTTTGGCGCCGGCGGCCATTTTAGTGATATTTTACCTATTATTCCGTACACAAATAATTTTTGCAAAAATAAAGTTGACGAATTAAATTTCGAACCTGTTTTACATGTGAATCGGATAATGTTTTGGAATTTTGCAGCCCCATGTGTGCGCTGGGTACCTAAAAAGAGAATGGGAAAACTTGAAAATTTTTAAAATGCGATAACTTTTGGCAGAGCTATTCAATCATAATCAATTATATAATTTTCAGGACATTTTGGTATTATTTAGTAGTAGATTTTTGTAGCTTTTAATGAGCGTGCTGGCAACCCTGTAACTAGGGCAGGCACTGAAAGTGAAAACCTCCAAATCAGCGACTCTCTTGAAAAAATGCCGCATCTTCAAAAAAAAGCCACTCATATGTAAATCTTGTGCTTTGTTTACATAGACAACAAAAAATATCTGATATGGTATAACGGGCACGCCTGGTGACCCTTGCCCAATTAACCTATATTTTTAGCATCAAAAACTTCTGTTTTTTTGATTTGGTTGAAAAATTCAGTTGGATCTGCCAGCTATGATAATTTTGGTGCCTTAAATTTGAAAATATAAAAATTTGGAAGTGAAACATTCAAACCATCGAATATCCTAAAAAATGTCCGTTTCTTACAATAAAACCAATCTGTGTACAAATCTTATGCTTTATCTATACGTTCAAAGTAAATTTCATGTGGGACAAGAACGGTAACCCTGGCCCAGTCAACCTATATTTTTAGCATCAAAAACTTCTGTTCACGGGAACTCACGAATCAATAATCAGATACAATTGAAATTTACAGAATGCATTGGGCTTAAGTAGGACCAGGTCTGATAGAAGCGATTTTGAATTATAGGCAACTTTGTGCCAGTGGTGCCATCTTGAAAAATTACAACGAAAAAAACTGCTTGTTGCCCTATGAAATGTGAATAAGTTACCAGATTTTCATGACATTGACACCGTATCTGAACCTTACTCTAAGCTCTGTTTGATAGAAATATGGTTGAAAAACTTGATTGGCGCTGCCAGCTATGGTAATTTTTGTGTCTTTGGTTTTGAAAATTCGCTCAGGAAAATAAAACTGTTTGCCCTATAACTTCCAGTGCAGTCATGAAATCAATACGAATTTCATACAATTAATGGAACCTATTATAAACATTATTCAGGCCAAATTTGGTTGAAAAGCCATGATAGGGTTGCCAGCTATTGTTGGTTTTGTGTTTGTTCGCAATATCATTATTAAGGGGTTTTATCGTAGAATTTTCAAATGGTAATGATATTGTAGTGACAACAAACAGCAAATACTAAGCTTTCGATTATTTGAAAAAACTCGCTGCAGATAACCCTAAATTTTTTTATACTCCTATAACCTTGAATGTTATATAACAACGTGAAGCAGATGTGATATATTCCTGGCTTTGATACTGGCGAAAAGTTGCCACTCCGAGTCGGTTGTGCTATTTTTGTATCAATAAATGCTTACAGTTAGTATTCATACCGGAAACATTTACAATGAAAATAAATAGCCGATGTTTCAATTCCTAAAGTTCTGCAAATTTTTCGGATCGCAGCCCCAAACACCAACTTCAGTTACAGTGCTGCAGGCACTGAGCATTTTCTTCATTGATATTATATGAGATGCTGCTTTCAAAATTTTGTGAAATAACGAATATAATTAACCCGTGTTTTGCTCTCATAAACGTTGAAATTCATACCAGGAGTAATATCTGAAACCTTCTAGCATATGAGTTATAATGCATTCTTGAGACCAAAGTAAAACGTGGCATTTGAAACAGTTTGGCCGTAATAAGCAGCTCACGTGGTGGAATATGCACTCAAAATCTGCACGATTCTTCTACTGTTCTTCGAGCATTAGTGTTTCTAGCGGTTCAGGTGCGCTAGAGTTTTTAATATATCTTCTCAGTAGGTGATATAGCTTTTCGAAGTCGTATTCTGCTATGTAAATTATTTTTTTCCTGTGTAACACTTCCATTTCTGTTGTTTTATTGTTAGTAAGAATCAATTGGGTTTTGTATTTATTAACGATTTCGTCTTTTATAGGAATGTGATCTCAACGTTCCTCCTCGGCTAAGTGTTTAGTAGCTATGGTTGTTTCATCATCGTTTTCAATGTTAAATAGGATACCTTAATCTGAATATGAGTTCATGCGGGACTCGGATATTCCTGATTTGAAAGTAATTTCTTCTTGCTGCTCAACTCTGCTAAGAAAATCGGCTATTTGATTACCTTTACCTTTAAGATATTCTATGTTAAATTGATAGCCCGAGAGTTTAGCCAACCAGTGTTGGTGTCTAGGTGCCAAGTCTTTACTCCGATATTTAGCATGCAGATGTTTAATTGGTTGGTGATCCGTGTATATTGTTAATTTATTCCCGTACAAATATGGCTTAAAATAATGAACTGACCTAGCAATAGCCAAACATTCTTTATATGTTGCTGAGAAATTCTTTTCGTGCTTTCTCAGTGTCCTGGACGCAAAGCAAATTGGGTGTCCGTCTTGTGATAAAACGGAACTTATTGCGTAATCGAACGCATCGGTGGTCAATTGAAATGGTCTAGAAAAGTCAGGAAATCGAAAAATCCGATGTGTGCTGATAAGTGTTTTTAATTTTTCTACTCTATCTACATAGTTAGGATTGTGAGTGTTAATTTTAGTAATTTTTTATAGAAATTTGGTGATTGGCTGCACTACTATCGCATAATCTTTTACGAATTTACGGTAGTATCCTGTGAGCCCAAGAAAACTTTGATTTGTCTTTCTGTTTTCGGTACATCCAAATTTTGAATCACGCTAATTTTTTTGGGATTCGGTTTTAACCCTTCTCGTGTTACGATATGGCCCAGAAAAGCAGTTTTTTTCCAAAAAGTTAAACTTATCTACTTGAATTTGCAACTCGTTCTTTTCTAAAACATGAAATATATCATTAATCGCGTTTGCATGTTCTTTAATGGTTGTGCTAAAGATTAGAATGCCGTCAAGGTAGACGACACAGGTTTTGTTAATGAAGTCTCTAAGGATGTCGTTCATGAGTCTTTGAAACGTAGCAGGTGCGTTTTTCAGACCGAACGGCATTCTTATGAATTTGTTTAAGCCATGTGGTGTTACAAAAGCTGTCTTTTCTCTATCCTCTTCCTTGACTTAAATCTGATAGTACTCTTTTGCCAAATCAATCGTAGTAAAATATTGTGCCCTACCTAGTTTATCTAGTATAGCATCAATGTTGGGTAACGGGAACCTGTCGTCGATCGTTACCTCATTGAGCTCCCGATAATCTATGACAATTCTAAACTTTTTCGTTCGCGAATTGCCATTCTTTTTCGGTACGACTATCAGGGGGCTGGAATATTTAGAGTTACTCTCCCTAATTATTTCTTGTTGCTTCATTTCAAACACTTGGCGACGTACTTCGTCTTCGTGTTTTGGCGGGTATCTAAATAACTTTGCATTTATCTGCCTATCTGTTGTTGTTTTAATTTTATGCTCGATTTTTTATTGTGTTCTACGGTTTCTAAATAGCATATTTGGTTAAATGAAAAAGGGTTATTAATAAATGCAATTGTGCGGTGTCTATAATAGTTTCTAATTTATTAAGTAAGTCCATGCCTATTATAAATTTATCCTTTTATTTCTTAAGTTACTTATTTTCCACCTAATTCTAGCTTGAGAAGGTAATTTCCGCTCCTCTGGCACTCGTGTATGTAACTCAAAGTTTATTACATCTTTACCTACAATAGTTGTAAAGTGTAAAGATAGAATTTCGACTTTATCGAAATTTTCCAAAGAACGATGACCCAGTGTCAATCAAAGCGGTGTATTTGATTCCATTTAGTGTTATTATTATTAAGGGGAGGTCATCCGAGGCTAATTTAGAAAAAATGGTTGCTCAGTAACCTCGGCTACTTGGATAATGACATTTTGTTCACCCCTATGTTCTTCAGTATTGTGCTTGTTACTAATGTTCGAAGAAGAACATTAGTATTAAAATCACTTTGGCCAAAAATTCATATTTCTATATATATATATATATATATATATCATCAAAAAATTTCAGTGAAAAAATCTCAGGAACGCGCCATCCGATTGAGCTGAAATTTTCAGGACACATTGGTGTATATGCAGAATAGTGCCAGGTCTCACAAAAAGTTAATAATCTTTAACCCTTTGGCGCCGGCGGCCATTTTAGTGATTATTTTAATAAACCTATTATTTCGTGCACACATAATTTTCGCAAAAATAAAGTTAACGAAATTAATTTTGAACGTGTTTTACATATGAATCGGATAATGCTTTGGATTTTTCTAACCCTATGTGTGCGCTGGGTGCCTAAAAAGAGGACGGGAAAATTTGAAAATTTTTAAATTGCGATAACTTTTGACAAAGCTATTCAATCATTACGAAATTTTCAGGACATATTGATATTATTTAGTTGCAGATTTGTGTAGCTTTTAATGAGCGTGCTGGCAACCCTGTAGCTAGGGCAGGCACTGAAAGTGAAAACCTCCAAATCATCGTCTCTCTTGAAAAAATGCCGTTTCTTCAAAAAAAAGCCACTCATATGTAAATCTTGTGCTTTAATTACATAACAAAAAAAAAAAAAAAGATATGGTATAACGGGCACGCCTGGTAACCCTTGCCCAATTTACCTATATTTTTAGCATCAAAAACTTCTGTTCACGGAAACTCACGATCCGATTAGCAGAATTAATTGAAATTTGCAGAATGTATTGGTCCTATATAGGACCAAGTCTGATAGAAGTGATTTTGAAATGCGGGCGATTCTGTGCCAGTGGTGCCATCTTGAAAAACCACTAAAAAAGATAACTGTTTTTAGCCCTATAAATTCTGATTGAATCGTTCGATTTTGACGAAACTCACGCAACTGCTGGACCTTACCTCAAGCCACGTTTGGTAGAAATTTGGTCGAAACTTTCGGTTGGAGTTGCCAGCTATGATAATTTTGGTGCCTTCATTTTGAAAAAAAAAATTTGGAAGTGAAAACATTCAAACCATCGAATATTCAAAAAAATGTCCGTTTCTTACAATAAAACCAATCTGTATATAAATCTTATGTTTTATCTACACGTTCAAAATAAAACTTTGGAAATTTCATGTCGGACAAGAACGGTAACCCTCTCCCAGTTAACTTATATTTTTAGCATCAAAAACTTCTGTTCACGGAAACTCACGAACCAATAATCAGATACAGGTAAAATTTACAAAATGCATTGGACTTAAGTAAGACCAGATTTGATAGAAGCGATTTTGAATTGTGGGCAAGTCTGTGCCAGTGGTGCCATCTTGAAAAATTACAAAGAAAAAAAACTGCTTTTTGCCCTATGAAATGTGAATAAATTACCAGATTTTCATGAAATTGGCACAGTAGCTAAACCTAACTCTAATCTCTGTTTGGTGGAAATTTGGTTGAAAAATTTGATTAGTGCTGCCAGCTATGGTAATTTTTGTGTCTTTGGTTTTGAAAATTCGCTCAGGAAAATAAAATTTTTTGCACTATAACTTCGAGTGCAGTCATGAAATCAATACGAGTTTCATACAATTAATGAAACCTGTCATAAACATTATTCAGGCCAAATTTGGTTGAAAAGCCACGATAGGGTTGCCAGCTATTGTTGGTTTTATGTTAATTTGCAATATCTTTATTAAGCGGTTTTATCGTAGAATTTTCAATTGGTTATGATATTGTAGTGACAACAAACAGCAAATATTAAGCTTTCGAATATTTGAAAAAACTCGCTGCAGGTAACCCTAAATTTCTTTATACTCCTATAACTTCAAATGTTATATAACAACGTGAAGCAAATGTGATATATTCTTGGCTTTGATACTAGCGAAAGGTTGCCAGCTCGAGTCGTTTGTGCTACTTTTGTATCAATAAATGCTTACAGTTAGTATTCATACCGGAAACATTTACAATGAAAATAAATAACCGATGTTTCAATTCCCAAAGTGCTGCAAATTTTTCGGATCGCAGCCCCAAACTCCAACTTCAGTTACAGTGCTGCAGGCACTGAGCATTTTCTTCATTGATATTATATGAGATGCTGCTTTCAAAATTTTGTGAAATAAGCAACTGATAACGAATATAATTAACCCGTGTTTTGCTCTCATAAACGTTGAAATTCATGCCAGTGGTAATATCTGAAACCTTCTACCATATGAGTTATAATGCATTCTTGAGACAAAAGTAAAACATGGCATTTGAAACAATTTGGCCGTAATAAGCAGCGCATGTGGTGGAATATGCACTCAAAACCTGCACGATTCTTCTACTGTTCTTCGAACATTAGTGTTTCTAGCGGTTCAGGTGCGCTAGAGTTTTTTTTTTCTTTCTTTTCGTGGATATTTTTACTGAATGTTGTCTACTTCCATAGGTTCCACCTGGGAATGCCTATACTGAGTAGAGTTTTGCCTAAAGTTATTGCTTCTGTATTGTAATGAACTATTGTTTCTATGGTAATTATTATTGCTATTCTAATTTTTATTTTCAGAATTTGTGTTTCTACTTTCAAAATTTGTATATCTACTTTCAACATTTTTATTTGAATTCCTGGATTGACCTGAACTTTTATAATAATTGTTATGTTTCTTATGACGGAAATGTTCTGAATCAAAAGTACGATTCTGTCCACTCTTTGTTTCATGTCTTGATTGCATGTATTGCTTTTTATTAAAATACTTCTGACTCGCGAATTGATCTTGGTAAAATTTGGATTTTTGAAAATTATGTTCGTTTTTCAGAAATTGTTTCCGAATGCATTCATCTTCAAACCTTCTTTTTCGCATTGTTTCCAAAATTTCATCAACACTGCTAAGATTATAAGTTTTGTCTAACAATATACCTTGGCACATTTCTTAGATGACATTCACTAACACGGATTCTACACTTTTTAATTCTAAATAATCTTCTTCTGCGTAATAAGCAACTAGTTCATCTAACTTACATCTAATGTTATGAATATCATTAATCAAATCAGTTAAAGAGTTTGCTCTTAGTCCAATGATTTTCCTGTACAATTCAAATGGTTCGATATCCGGCCTTTATCTAAGCTTTAGTTTCTTCTTGATGATCGCCCAGTTGTCATTTTGTTGGAGGTTGATCTTACTCTGCTTTGCTTTGCCTTGTATTTTGTCATGATAAATAATTCGTGTAGCCAGGATTTTCGTATGCTCATCAGGAATATTTTGTAGACAATATTCGACGATGCTAATAAAAGAGTTTATTGTGACTTCTCCAGCTCCCGTGAAATGCTTATGTGTCGTAGTTCTTTTAGCCTGCGTTCAACAACTGCGATTCCCGTTCGTAGAGTGGTCTCTTTAATTCATCCATCTGCGACATCTTGTCCAATTGTCGTATGGAATCAAAGCAAAATTTTCTTTTTTTCTTCCGTTCCTCCACTTTTCACTGATTATTAAATTATTATTTTTTTATAGCAAGATCACCTGGCAACGTCACCAGGCGTTTTAAGCGGACTTTACGCTTCTTGTTCGTGCTCTTGTTGAATGTTTTTCTATTAAAGAGTTTAAGGTTATTTCGCCCGATATTACACAACTATTGGAATAAATTAGTTTCGCGTACACAGATCCGCCTTCGCGACGTTGATTCTGTATTTATTATGTCCCGACTGCGCCAGTTCCGTATCGGCTCGTGGCTGAGCTCAAAAAAAATTAAAATACGTAATTGAGTAAAAGACGATTTTTTCACGTAAATTCGAATTTCAACTTTATTGCCATTTGCTGTCTTCGCGACAGGTACAAATGATCAAATGGGGCAAGTATCACGTATAACTTGCATTTTGTATAACTTGCATAACTTGCAATGCTGACATCATGTCTGCATTTGTCGTGGGAACTTGCGGTTCAATTTGAAGGTGTTCTTTTACGTTAAGCATCAAATTCTTAAAATGTTCTGTCTGTGAGGTATACGTGACTAGCTTGCATAATATTTTTTTTAATGATTGCTTACATGTTGTTTATTTCAAAAAGCAGATTAAATTCAAACAAAGTAATTAAAATTCGTTTATATCTAACATATCGACTTCGATATTATCCGATGATTTTGTCGAAGGTTACAGGGATAGAAAGAGTTTTGGCATCATAAAACGAAAGATGTTTGGAACCGAAAAATTTCTAGAACTTAGAGAATTTCAACATTGGTAACTTATTTTCATTGTTAATGTTCCCGATATGAATACTTAATGTAGGCATTTATTGATACAAATGTAGCAAAAAATGCCTCACGCTGGCAGCCCTTCGCTAGCACCAAAGTCAGAAATATATCACACCTGCCTCACATTGAAATCAACCTACCCTGCGAATTTGGTTTAGATCCGATGGACGCATTGAAATGCAAAGAAATTTCAGGTCACCAGTCGCAAAAGTTTTTACATTTTCGAAAACTTTATATTTGTTGTTTATTGTCACTACAAGATAAAAAAAAACTTAAGATGAAATCGCTTAATAAAGGTATTGCAAATAAATACAAAACCAACAATACCTGATTGCCCTATTATGAATTTTAACCAGATTCTTTCTGAATAATGCCTATAAAAAGTTCCATTTATAGCATGAAATTATTTGCCTGATTAAATTTTCAAAACGCAAGACACAAAAATGACCATAGCTGGCAGCACCAACCGAATTTTTCAATAAAATTTCAACCAAACTCGGCTTAAAGTAAGGTTCAGCTTCTGTGTCAAAATTCAAAACTCATAGGGTTAAAAGCAGTTTTTTTCTGGATAATTTTTCAAGATGCCACTACTGGCACAGAGTTGCCCGCATTCGCAATCTCGTGAACAGAAGTATTTGATGCTTAAAATAAAGAATGAAATAAAAGATGTTTCAGCAGTGGCCTATGAATTTGGATGGTATCTATGAGATTTTGCAATAAAACCCTCAAAATGTGAATTTAAAACAATAAATATTTTATTTCACAAGTTTTTGTCAAGTCCGTTTTACTGAACATACTCAGTTATTTAAATTCATTCCTTACATATGATTTTTAAAATCTCATGGCATACTGGTTCTATTATTTTCAAAATGTTCCTTTTAATTTTCATGACATACTATTTTGTGATTTTCAAATGTTTTTTTCTCATGACACACTGTTTTGTTATTTTCAAAATGTTTGTCTTCAAATCTCATGACATACTATTTTGTTTTCAAAAAATTCTTTAACCCAAATTCTTAACCACGCCGCTGTCGTAGCGAGCGCATTGTTGATTTAAACATAGATTGAACATTGGATTGAATATGGGGTTTTGAAATCAATCTATATGATATGATATGAAGAATATAACTGCCCCATCTTAAGATTACTTTTCTTATATATTGCTTGCTTATATATATATATATATATATATATATATATATATATATATATATATATATATATATATATATATATATATATATATATATATATATATATATATTTATGTACATCAGCAAAATGATTAAAAGATATAATCTCTGGAGTGGCCGATCCGATTGAACTGAAATTTTCGGAGGACGTAGATGTATATAACAGGTAGGTCCATGATTTGCTAAAACTCAGATATCTTAAACTTTTTGGAGGCGGCGAGCGTTTTAATGATTTTTTAGGTACTCCTATATTTCCAAGCAGCGTAAATTTTTCTTAAAAAAAGTATTGGAAATGAAAACTGATTCTGTTCTCAGCTTGTCTATGATAGAAAACTGGAAATTTTGAGCCGTGTGTGGGTACAGCGTGCCTAAATGTAGGCAAGAATTTTTTTTCAAAGTTTGCGTTGTCATTACTTCTGACTTTTTCATCAGCATGAAATTTGCAGAGCGTGTTGATGTTGACTAAAATTTAACACACATTGATTTTCAAGGTAGTGCGGGTAACCCTGTAGCTGCGGCAAGCTTCTGAAAAAAATCCTTCAAATCATTGACCCTCCTCAAAAATTTTTGATTTTTGACAAAAAATTCAAATCATTGATAAATTTTGACTTTTGTCCATCATGTCAAATAGAAATTTTTAAAATCCGAATTGCACAAGAACGGCAACCCATCACCAAATTACCTCTATTTTCAGCACTCGAAAGTTCTGTTCACGAGAACTGACTACCGGATTATTCGATCATAATGAAATTGACAGAACATGTTAATATTAACTAGGACCAGATCTGATAGAAGCGATTTTTAAATGCAGGCAACCCTGTGGTAGTGGTACCATCTTGAAAAATCACTGAGAAAAAAAACCGGTTTTTGGCCTATAACTTCCGATTCAGCCATCACATTTAAACCAAATTCACATAATATTTGGATCTTAGTTTAGATAACATTTGATAAAAATTTGGCTGAAAAGTTAGAATAGAGTTGCCAGCTATGGTGATTTTTGTCTCATAAATCTTGCAAATTCGCTCAGCAAAATAAAGCTTTTTCCCCTATAACTTCCGGTCCAGTCACGAAATCAAAACACAGTTCATGCAGTAAACAGACTTTGATGGGAACCAAATTTGATAGGAATGTCGTATAAAAATCATGAAAGGGATGCCAGCTATGATCATTTTTGTAATTTTTTAGAATCTCTTTACTGAGCGATTATGTCATTGGATTTGCAAATGGGAATTATCCTGCAATGAAAATTAACAACAAATATTACCGTTTTAAAAATTTGAAAAGTTTTGAGGATGTTAATCTTAATTTTTTTCACCCGCATAACTTTCAGCGCAGAAATTCAATCGAAACGAAATTTACTGGATGGGTTTGACTTAATGTGAAGCAGATTTGGTGTAGATTTTGCTTTGTTGCTGACACAGGGTAGCCAGTTTTAGCCATTTTTGTAAACATTGTACCAACATATGCTTCAAATTACATGCTCAGATGCAAAGCATTTGCAATAAAAATAAGAAACCAATTTTTAAATTTTTCGAGTTTTGAACATTTTTCGGATGGCAGCCTCAAACAACGTTTAACCGCTGAAATTTTCGATAAAATCCTCCGATGAGAACGAAATTCAAAGGATAAGTTGATTTAAGTATGAGCTTGTTAAGGTGAACTTATTGCTGCTTCGTTGGGAAAGTGTTGCCAGCAGTGAACATTTTCATCATTTGTGTTATAGATGACTTTTGTTGCTTTGGATAAAGAATGGTTGATATGATTCTACAAAAAAGTGTATTACGTCTTTTCACATTGTCATTCAAAGACAATTTCTTCAAAAACTTGTTTTCTAGCGGTTCTGATGTGCTAGACTTTTATTGATTGCTTTTGTTCATAGGCGGGGAAAAGCCCTAACCAAAGATGAGTCTGCGAACATAATCGTCTGTCAAAAAAGGCACTTTTTGACATACGCAAACAGGAGTGAACATAAATAACCATACAGCGCATAAGCGAACGTATGTCAAGTCTTATCTCATCACCACTTTACGTACGGACAGCTCATAGCAAAAATTGAGCAAAAGGTTGAGCATGCCACAAAGAGCATGCCACTTTTCTGGTTGTTCGGAAAGTTATGTTTGGGTGCAACATATGCTTTGCGTGGTTTACCTCGGCGCATATGCGCACGTACGGATGCAGACTCATCACTGGCTGAACCTAAAGCTTGATAACGTGTTGTGTGATTAATTTGATCAACCATATAAATTGACGTTATTTGGGTGAACGAACGATGAAAACCGGTGTGAATGAACGATTGAAAGAAGCACAAGCAAACTTTGAAATTGGTTTGGGCTTTTATTTAGGAATGCTACGTGCAGATTATGATGCTAAATGATCTATAGGCGTCGTTTGTATATATTTTATGTGTAGATGTTTTGTGTTACGTTGGTAAGCAAACCGATTGATAGAAATTAGATTAGCAAGTGTTTTGGTCGTGAAAATTTAATTCGTAGTTTTAAATGATATTCATTTTTATTTCAAATATATCATTTTCAGAGAATTTAAGGGAATTTTAGATTTAATGGCTGCGTTTGTCTGCAAATTAACTTTTCTTAATGGTATTTCTTGTACTAAAGTTAACCTTTTTATGATACTAGAAAATACGTTGAATAAGGTGGCTAATCAAGAAACAATATTATTTTTTAAATTTAAATATAGAACATTTTAAAAATGAATATTCATGCAAAAAATATTTGCCTCTCTAGCAAAAACGACAAGAAGTAATTCAGTTTTGACTAGAAAGCACATCCGATCACAATATATATATAATTTGAAATGGAAATACGGCACAAACTTGAATCCGAATGTTTTGAAAAAAGTGATCTCACGACAGCCCTCCTACGGGTGTAGGGGTTTCATAAAATTTAAATTTGCACGAAATATTTGTTTTGATAATACTTATATTTGCACTACAAATATTGCAGGTGTTTTTTTTTCAGTTTTACTTTCAATTTTTCAGATTTTTGATTTGTATACAGTGGGTAAAAAAAGATAAGGCACGAACACGTAGTACGAACAAAAAATCTATTTGTAATGTGACTTTAATAACAAATGATTGTGTTTTTGCATTTAATCAAAAGTTTTTCATGTTTATTTTTAGAACAATATAAAAAAAAAAACCATTAACGAAGCAAATTTCACAACATTAATGTAACATTTTTCAGTGAAGTAGCAAAAAAAGTTAAGGCATAGCGCAGTTTTATCTAAAATTATTGTAATTCTTGGGGAAAAAAACTGTAAAATGTACTTAAAATCATGAAAATGTTATATTTCTATTCAGTCTAGCTTGAAAAATGTTGTGTAAAAGTATTTTTACTGAGGGTGTTGTTCAAAATGAGTGTGAAAAGGAAATCGGTAGGTGCAAAAATACGTGAATGTATTTTGCGACGTTGAAAAACATGAATGGCGAATTTTGAGATTGGAATACTAATGGGAAAATCAAGATATACAGTGACAAATGTAATAACAAAATATAAATCAACCAAATTGTTTGAAGCAAAGCATCGGTCAAAAAGGCCTGAAATCTTATCTGAGCGTGAAAAAAGTGGATTATCAGAAAAATAATGAAAAACCCTAAAGTAAGTGACCCAGTTTTACGAATTAAGGTGAAAGAACAAATTGAAAACAAAGTCTGTACTCAAATGATCCGAAATATAAAAAATTTATTTTTAAATATATAAATATATATATATATATATATATATATATATATATATATATATATATATATATATATATATATATATATATATATATATATATATATATATACATATATTAAGTTGTATAAATATAGATATATTTATAAATATATGTATATAGATATATATATGTATATAATATATATACTATATATATACTATATATATATATATATATATATATATATATATATATATATATATATATATATATATATATATATATATATATATATATATAAATATGAATTTTATGCCAAAGTGATTTGAATACTAATGTTGCTCTTTGAACATTAGTAAAAAGAAAACAGATTTGAGGGGCAGAATGTGCCGAAGGAGACCTTATATTAGTAAAAAAAATGAAATTGTTAAATTACGTTTGTAAGCAAAGTTCACTCAGCTCTACTCAGAGCTGATCATTTTCTTAAAAAACATGTTCAGCAGCCGCACAACTAATTAAAATACTACGCACACTTTTAATGCAAATCGAAACTAAGTGATTCGCTATTGACGTGAATTAAACGGCCCACAGACGAGAGATCTCGTCGACAACTAGATCTGCAATATGCGATATCTGCTACGAAATTCTCTGTCTGTGGGCTAGTCTCAGGTTGCATTTTTAGTCTCTGCAACGGTTGCAGTAAATATCAAAATTTTTTGATATTTGGTGGGCGGAGCTTCTGGTCGACGACCACGTTGCTGTGTCTGTGGTGATTTTGAGACCAGAATGGAGATCTCATTTGAATTTAGTGTAGCTAAATGGTAACACAATTCGAAATCATTGGTTTAACGGACTGAATTGTGTATGAATATGCTCAACAAGAGTCAGTTAGCAGACCTCATGATCCCGTTAATGTTTTATATATTTCCGGATATATTTATGAACGAAAAGAATAGATGTGGAACAAAAATATCTTTAAATATTTGGCAGCAACGGAAAAAACCATAAATTTTGTTAAAAACCATGTACAAGTGCTGCCTGCGGATGATGACCGCCAATTAAAATTCAATTAAAAAATATTTAGAGGGCTACATGTACCTGAACCAGAAAGTACAAATTTCTAGATACCCGTACATACCTGTTCGAAATAACTTTACGTGAAACATAATTTTAAGCCCTACTAAGGCACAATTGCTGCCAGCTCATGATGCATACAAATTTACAATTTTCTTCGGAAATTAGTAAATACACCCCTAATACGAACAATTACTGCCTGGTTATGAAGAAGCGCCAATTAAAAAATTAGAGGGATCTATGACTAGGCTACAGGTGCCTGAAACAGGAAGTACAAATACCTCATATACCCGTGTATATGTACCTGTTCGACATCATTTGCTAACAATGTATGCCCTCCATTTTCGTACAACGAAAATGACCTGAAAACGCCCATTCCAAAGCGTGTGTTGCCTCAACGAAAACAACGTTCGAATGAGATTGCAATTCAAGTTGCGATTACATTCTGTGTCTGTGGCAAATCAATTGAGATCTAGTCGTCGACCAGATCTCCGTGTCTGTGGGCCGTTTTACATTATATCAATAGTAATACTTTTGTATTTGCACCAAAAAAGTTGCCCTTTAATTTTACAATATTTCACGCCGCCCTCGTCATACAAACACATTGCGACCTCTCGCTCACACAACTATACCAGAGGTCGAAAATTGCATCATTTCTCTCAGCCCATTTCGTATCCATTCCTCTCATATCTATGGAAGTACATGAATAAAGTTGTTTTAAGCAACAACCTAGAAGATATTTGGACAGGCGGTGAGAAATCAATCTTGGAACCGAAAACGGGGTTTTCTACCAACTCATATAAAGCAGTATAAACCCATAAGAAAAAGTTCAAGGGTGTAGGTAATATGCAAAAAGTGAAATATTTAAGGGGCATCAGCTTGGCGTGTAATTTTGAATGGCAATTGTATATTGATATTTGTAGAAAATGTATGATCGTTAATTTGCAATGAAATAATTGAAACTTAGTCAAATGAAAAGAATGTAAAATATTTGAAGGTATTTTGAACAACTTCATAATTAAACTACTAACTGGTAGATACCTACTACTTTGCCTAATTTGACTACCATCTAAGTATTGCTTAGCCTTTTTTCTACCGAAATGCTTTTGTATAACTGGAGTCAGGATAATAATATTGGGATATAGAGCTTTACCGGCATATATGTAATATGTGTTATTTCCGTAATCTTTTTAGTAGTAAATAGTAAGTACATAAATAAAAATAATTCTAATTTAAAGCCCCTAAAAAGAAGTGGCAATGTTGTATTCTGAGTAGGTTTTCGGGACCAAGGAAGAAAATATAATATGTATAAATATAATATAATATGTAATAATGCATTTATCAACTGTTTTTCATATGCATTATTCTAAAGTAATCTGAAGACATATGTACCTTGTCCGGTCTACTTTATCAAATTTCACTGTCAACGTCAACGAAGGTGGTGTGATGAGTTCCATGTCTCACTTTACCGTTGATTTCACTCAGGTACCTATTGAGAGCTGCGTGAACTCTAAGATAGTTATACAATTTGTCGTTATAACCTGCAAGGACCCCACACTTTACGAGCTTGTACTACACTGTAAGAAGTTCCATATGCATTATAAACCAGATTGAAACGATAATATGCATTATAAGGTTGTTTAAATCTTGAGAAATATATCCTAGAAAATACTTTAAGCATATATTTCTGGTGTGGAGTACTTAGTTATGTATACTTTTAGAAATAAACTAATAAAAAGGTTAATAAATAATTATATTTCTGATTGACATATACCTCCTTCTTCCTTTCTAACCGGGCTTGGGACCGGCTGCGGCGGAATTACGGCAATGGTAAATATATTCATATATATATATATATATATATATATATATATATATATATATATATATATATATATATATATATATATATATATATATATATATGAATATATTAACCATTGCCGTAATTCCGCCGCAGCCGGTCCCAAGCCCGGTTAGAAAGGAAGAAGGAGGTATATGTCAGTCAGAAATATAATTATTTATTAACCTTTTTATTAGTTTATTTCTAAAAGTATACATAACTAAGTACTCCACACCAGAAATATATGCTTAAAGTATTTTCTAGGATATATTTCTCAAGATTTAAACAACCTTATAATGCATATTATCGTTTCAATCTGGTTTATAATGCATATGGAACTTCTTACAGTCTAGTACAAGCTCGTAAAGTGTGGGGTCCTTGCAAAAAAAATAATGAAAAACCCTAAAGTAAGTGACCCAGTTTTACGAATTAAGGTGAAAGAACAAATTGAAAACAAAGTCTGTACTCAAATGATCCGAAATATAAAAAATTTTAGCGCACCTGAACCGCTAGAAACACTAATGCTCGAAGAACACTAGAAGAATCGTGCAGATTTTGAGTGCATATTCTACCACACGAGCTTGTTATTACAGCCAAACTGTTTTAAACGCCACGTTTTACTTTGGTCTCAAGAATGCATTATAACTCATATGGTGGAAAGGTTTCGGATATTACCACTGGCATGAATTTCAAAGTTTATGAGAGCAAAACACTTGTTATCTATATTCGTTATCAGTTGCTTATTTCACAAAACGTTGAAAGCCGCATCTTATATAACATCAATGAAAAAAATGCTCAGTACCTGCAGCACTGTAACTTATGTTGGTGTTTGGGGCTGCGATCCGAAAAATTTGCAGAACTTTGGTAATTGAAACATTGGTTATTTATTTTCATTGTAAATGTTTCCGGTATGAATACTAACTGTAAGCATTTGTTGATACAAAAATAGCACTACCAACTCGTGCTGGCAACCTGTTGCCAGTATCAAAACCATAAATGTATCACATCTGCTTCACGTTGAAATTAACTTACCCTGCAAATTTCGTCTCGATCTGATGACTGCATTCGAAGTTATAGGAGTATAAATAAATTTAGGGTTACCTGCAGCGAGTTTTTTCAAATAATCAAAAAATTTATGTTTGCTGTTAACTGTCACTACAATATCATTACCATTTGAAAATTTTACGATAAAATCGCTTAATTAAGATATTGCAAATTAACACAAAACCAACAATAGCTGGCAACCCTATCGTGGCTTTTCAACCAGATTCAGTCTGAATAATGCATAAAGTAGGTTCCGTTAATTGTATAAAATTCGTATTGATTTCATGACTGCACTGGAAGTTATAGGGAAAAAAGCTTTATTTTCCTGAGCGACTTTTCAAAACCAAGGACACAAAAATTATCATAGCTGGCAGCACCAATCGAATTTTTCAACTTTATTTCTACCAAACACGGTTTAGAGTAAGGTTCAGCTAATGTGTCAATTTCATGAAAATCTGGTAACTCAATCAGAATTCATAGGGCAGAAAGCAGTTTTGTTTTTTTGAAATTTTTCAAGCTGGCACCACTGGCACAGAGTTGCTCACAATTCAAAATCGCTTCTATCAGACCTGGTCCTACTTAAGTCCAATGTATTTTGTAAATTTTAACTGCATCTGAATAATGGCTCGTGAGTTCCCGTAAACATAAGTTTTTGATATTAAAAATATAGGCAAATGGGGAAAGGGTTAACGTTCTTGTCCGACAAGAAATTTCCAAAGTTTTACTTTGACTGCGTAGACAGAGCATAAGATTTGTGTATAAGTTAGTTTTAATTGTAAGAAACGAAATTTTTTAGGAGATTCGATGCTTTGAATGTTTTCACTTTCAGTACCTGCTGTAGCTTCAGGGTTTGAAGCACGTTCATAATGCAAGTATGCAACTTAATAACATTCATAGGTCCTGTAAGTTTCATAATAACTTGATATTAAATTAATGAGTTATCGCGATTCAAAAATTTTCAAATTTTCCAAACTTATTTTAGGCGCCTAGCGCACACATAGGGTTAAAAATTTCGAAAACAGTATCATATTCATATTTAAAACACGTTCAGAATTCATTACAATATCGTGATTTTTGCAAAAGTAATTTTTTTCACAGCAAAATAGGTATATTTAATATATCGCTAAAATGGACGCCGGCGCCAAAGGGTTAAAGACTATTTACTTTTTGTGAAACCTGGTTCTATTTTGCATGTACACCAATGTATCCTGAAAATTGTAATTCAATCAGATGGCGCGTTCCTGAGATTTTTCCACTGAAAGTTTTTGATGATATGTACATATATATATAAATATATATAAAATATATGTAAATATATAAATATATATATATATATATATATATATATATATATATATATATACATATATTAAGTTGTATAAATATAGATATATTTATAAATATATGTATATAGATATATATATGTATATAATATATATACTATATATATATATATATCTATATATATATATATATATATATATATATATATATATATATATATATATATATATATATATATATATATAAATATGAATTTTATGCCAAAGTGATTTGAATACTAATGTTGCTCTTCGAACATTAGTAAAAAGAAAACGGATTTGAGGGGCAGAATGTGCCGAAGGAGACCTTATATTAGTAAAAAAAATGAAATTGTTAAATTACGTTTGTAAGCAAAGTTCACTCAGCTCTACTCAGAGCTGATCATTTTCTGAAAAAACATGTTCAGCAGCCGCACAACTAATTAAAATACTACGCACACTTTTAATGCAAATCGAAACTAAGTGATTCGCTATTGACGTGAATTAAACGGCCCACAGACGAGAGATCTCGTCGACAACTAGATCTGCAATATGCGATATCTGCTACGAAATTCTCTGTCTGTGGGCTAGTCTCAGGTTGCATTTTTAGTCTCTGCAACGGTTGCAGTAAATATCAAAATTTTTTGATATTTGGTGGGCGGAGCTTCTGGTCGACGACCACGTTGCTGTGTCTGTGGTGATTTTGAGACTAGAATGGAGATCTCATTTGAATTTAGTGTAGCTAAATGGTAACACAATTCGAAATCATTGGTTTAACGGACTGAATTGTGTATGAATATGCTCAACAAGAGTCAGTTAGCAGACCTCATGATCCCGTTAATGTTTTATATATTTCCGGATATATTTATGAACGAAAAGAATAGATGTGGAACAAAAATATCTTTAAATATTTGGCAGCAACGGAAAAAACCATAAATTTTGTTAAAAACCATGTACAAGTGCTGCCTGCGGATGATGACCGCCAATTAAAATTCAATTAAAAAATATTTAGAGGGCTACATGTACCTGAACCAGAAAGTACAAATTTCTAGATACCCGTACATACCTGTTCGAAATAACTTTACGTGAAACATAATTTTAAGCCCTACTAAGGCACAATTGCTGCCAGCTCATGATGCATACAAATTTACAATTTTCTTCGGAAATTAGTAAATACACCCCTAATACGAACAATTACTGCCTGGTTATGAAGAAGCGCCAATTAAAAAATTAGAGGGATCTATGACTAGGCTACAGGTGCCTGAAACAGGAAGTACAAATACCTCATATACCCGTGTATATGTACCTGTTCGACATCATTTGCTAACAATGTATGCCCTCCATTTTCGTACAACGAAAATGACCTGAAAACGCCCATTCCAAAGCGTGTGTTGCCTCAACGAAAACAACGTTCGAATGAGATTGCAATTCAAGTTGCGATTACATTCTGTGTCTGTGGCAAATCAATTGAGATCTAGTCGTCGACCAGATCTCCGTGTCTGTGGGCCGTTTTACATTATATCAATAGTAATACTTTTGTATTTGCACCAAAAAAGTTGCCCTTTAATTTTACAATATTTCACGCCGCCCTCGTCATACAAACACATTGCGACCTCTCGCTCACACAACTATACCAGAGGTCGAAAATTGCATCATTTCTCTCAGCCCATTTCGTATCCATTCCTCTCATATCTATGGAAGTACATGAATAAAGTTGTTTTAAGCAACAACCTAGAAGATATTTGGACAGGCGGTGAGAAATCAATATTGGAACCGAAAACGGGGTTTTCTACCAACTCATATAAAGCAGTATAAACCCATAAGAAAAAGTTCAAGGGTGTAGGTAATATGCAAAAAGTGAAATATTTAAGGGGCATCAGCTTGGCGTGTAATTTTGAATGGCAATTGTATATTGATATTTGTAGAAAATGTATGATCGTTAATTTGCAATGAAATAATTGAAACTTATTCAAATGAAAAGAATGTAAAATATTTGAAGGTATTTTGAACAACTTCATAATTAAACTACTAACTGGTAGATACCTACTACTTTGCCTAATTTGACTACCATCTAAGTATTGCTTAGCCTTTTTTCTACCGAAATGCTTTTGTATAACTGGAGTCAGGATAATAATATTGGGATATAGAGCTTTACCGGCATATATGTAATATGTGTTATTTCCGTAATCTTTTTAGTAGTAAATAGTAAGTACATAAATAAAAATAATTCTAATTTAAAGCCCCTAAAAAGAAGTGGCAATGTTGTATTCTGAGTAGGTTTTCGGGACCAAGGAAGAAAATATAATATGTATAAATATAATATAATATGTAATAATGCATTTATCAACTGTTTTTCATATGCATTATTCTAAAGTAATCTGAAGACATATGTACCTTGTCCGGTCTACTTTATCAAATTTCACTGTCAACGTCAACGAAGGTGGTGTGATGAGTTCCATGTCTCACTTAACCGTTGATTTCACTCAGGTACCTATTGAGAGCTGCGTGAACTCTAAGATAGTTATACAATTTGTCGTTATAACCTGCAAGGACCCCACACTTTACGAGCTTGTACTACACTGTAAGAAGTTCCATATGCATTATAAACCAGATTGAAACGATAATATGCATTATAAGGTTGTTTAAATCTTGAGAAATATATCCTAGAAAATACTTTAAGCATATATTTCTGGTGTGGAGTACTTAGTTATGTATACTTTTAGAAATAAACTAATAAAAAGGTTAATAAATAATTATATTTCTGATTGACATATACCTCCTTCTTCCTTTCTAACCGGGCTTGGGACCGGCTGCGGCGGAATTACGGCAATGGTAAATATATTCATATATATATATATATATATATATATATATATATATATATATATATATATATATATATATATATATATATATATATATATATATATATATATATATATATATATATATATATATATATATATATATATATATATATATATATATATATATATATATATATGAATATATTAACCATTGCCGTAATTCCGCCGCAGCCGGTCCCAAGCCCGGTTAGAAAGGAAGAAGGAGGTATATGTCAATCAGAAATATAATTATTTATTAACCTTTTTATTAGTTTATTTCTAAAAGTATACATAACTAAGTACTCCACACCAGAAATATATGCTTAAAGTATTTTCTAGGATATATTTCTCAAGATTTAAACAACCTTATAATGCATATTATCGTTTCAATCTGGTTTATAATGCATATGGAACTTCTTACAGTCTAGTACAAGCTCGTAAAGTGTGGGGTCCTTGCAAAAAAAATAATGAAAAACCCTAAAGTAAGTGACCCAGTTTTACGAATTAAGGTGAAAGAACAAATTGAAAACAAAGTCTGTACTCAAATGATCCGAAATATAAAAAATTTTAGCGCACCTGAACCGCTAGAAACACTAATGCTCGAAAAACACTAGAAGAATCGTGCAGATTTTGAGTGCATATTCTACCACACGAGCTTGTTATTACAGCCAAACTGTTTTAAACGCCACGTTTTACTTTGGTCTCAAGAATGCATTATAACTCATATGGTGGAAAGGTTTCGGATATTACCACTGGCATGAATTTCAAAGTTTATGAGAGCAAAACACTTGTTATCTATATTCGTTATCAGTTGCTTATTTCACAAAACGTTGAAAGCCGCATCTTATATAACATCAATGAAAAAAATGCTCAGTACCTGCAGCACTGTAACTTAAGTTGGTGTTTGGGGCTGCGATCCGAAAAATTTGCAGAACTTTGGTAATTGAAACATTGGTTATTTATTTTCATTGTAAATGTTTCCGGTATGAATACTAACTGTAAGCATTTGTTGATACAAAAATAGCACTACCAACTCGTGCTGGCAACCTGTTGCCAGTATCAAAACCATAAATGTATCACATCTGCTTCACGTTGAAATTAACTTACCCTGCAAATTTCGTCTCGATCTGATGACTGCATTCGAAGTTATAGGAGTATAAATAAATTTAGGGTTACCTGCAGCGAGTTTTTTCAAATAATCAAAAAATTTATGTTTGCTGTTAACTGTCACTACAATATCATTACCATTTGAAAATTTTACGATAAAATCGCTTAATTAAGATATTGCAAATTAACACAAAACCAACAATAGCTGGCAACCCTATCGTGGCTTTTCAACCAGATTCAGTCTGAATAATGCATAAAGTAGGTTCCGTTAATTGTATAAAATTCGTATTGATTTCATGACTGCACTGGAAGTTATAGGGAAAAAAGCTTTATTTTCCTGAGCGACTTTTCAAAACCAAGGATACAAAAATTATCATAGCTGGCAGCACCAATCGAATTTTTCAACTTTATTTCTACCAAACACGGTTTAGAGTAAGGTTCAGCTAATGTGTCAATTTCATGAAAATCTGGTAACTCAATCAGAATTCATAGGGCAGAAAGCAGTTTTGTTTTTTTGAAATTTTTCAAGCTGGCACCACTGGCACAGAGTTGCTCACAATTCAAAATCGCTTCTATCAGACCTGGTCCTACTTAAGTCCAATGTATTTTGTAAATTTTAACTGCATCTGAATAATGGCTCGTGAGTTCCCGTAAACATAAGTTTTTGATATTAAAAATATAGGCAAATGGGGAAAGGGTTAACGTTCTTGTCCGACAAGAAATTTCCAAAGTTTTACTTTGACTGCGTAGACAGAGCATAAGATTTGTGTATTAGTTAGTTTTAATTGTAAGAAACGAAATTTTTTAGGAGATTCGATGCTTTGAATGTTTTCACTTTCAGTACCTGCTGTAGCTTCAGGGTTTGAAGCACGTTCATAATGCAAGTATGCAACTTAATAACATTCATAGGTCCTGTAAGTTTCATAATAACTTGATATTAAATTAATGAGTTATCGCGATTCAAAAATTTTCAAATTTTCCAAACTTATTTTAGGCGCCTAGCGCACACATAGGGTTAAAAATTTCAAAAACAGTATCATATTCATATTTAAAACACGTTCAGAATTCATTACAATATCGTGATTTTTGCAAAAGTAATTTTTTTCACAGCAAAATAGGTATATTTAATATATCGCTAAAATGGCCGCCGGCGCCAAAGGGTTAAAGACTATTTACTTTTTGTGAAACCTGGTTCTATTTTGCATGTACACCAATGTATCCTGAAAATTGTAATTCAATCAGATGGCGCGTTCCTGAGATTTTTCCACTGAAAGTTTTTGATGATATGTACATATATATATAAATATATATAAAATATATGTAAATATATATATATATATATATATATATATATATATATATATATATATATATATATATATATATATATATATATATATATATATATATATATATATATATATATATATATACATATATTAAGTTGTATAATCATAGATATATTTATAAATATATGTATATAGATATATATATGTATATAATATATATACTATATATATATATATATATATATATATATATATATATATATATATATATATATATATATATATATATAATATGAATTTTATGCCAAAGTGATTTGAATACTAATGTTGCTCTTCGAACATTAGTAAAAAGAAAACGGATTTGAGGGGCAGAATGTGCCGAAGGAGACCTTATATTAGTAAAAAAAATGAAATTGTTAAATTACGTTTGTAAGCAAAGTTCACTCAGCTCTACTCAGAGCTGATCATTTTCTTAAAAAACATGTTCAGCAGCCGCACAACTAATTAAAATACTACGCACACTTTTAATGCAAATCGAAACTAAGTGATTCGCTATTGACGTGAATTAAACGGCCCACAGACGAGAGATCTCGTCGACAACTAGATCTGCAATATGCGATATCTGCTACGAAATTCTCTGTCTGTGGGCTAGTCTCAGGTTGCATTTTTAGTCTCTGCAACGGTTGCAGTAAATATCAAAATTTTTTGATATTTGGTGGGCGGAGCTTCTGGTCGACGACCACGTTGCTGTGTCTGTGGTGATTTTGAGACTAGAATGGAGATCTCATTTGAATTTAGTGTAGCTAAATGGTAACACAATTCGAAATCATTGGTTTAACGGACTGAATTGTGTATGAATATGCTCAACAAGAGTCAGTTAGCAGACCTCATGATCCCGTTAATGTTTTATATATTTCCGGATATATTTATGAACGAAAAGAATAGATGTGGAACAAAAATATCTTTAAATATTTGGCAGCAACGGAAAAAACCATAAATTTTGTTAAAAACCATGTACAAGTGCTGCCTGCGGATGATCCGCCAATTAAAATTCAATTAAAAAATATTTAGAGGGCTACATGTACCTGAACCAGAAAGTACAAATTTCTAGATACCCGTACATACCTGTTCGAAATAACTTTACGTGAAACATAATTTTAAGCCCTACTAAGGCACAATTGCTGCCAGCTCATGATGCATACAAATTTACAATTTTCTTCGGAAATTAGTAAATACACCCCTAATACGAACAATTACTGCCTGGTTATGAAGAAGCGCCAATTAAAAAATTAGAGGGATCTATGACTAGGCTACAGGTGCCTGAAACAGGAAGTACAAATACCTCATATACCCGTGTATATGTACCTGTTCGACATCATTTGCTAACAATGTATGCCCTCCATTTTCGTACAACGAAAATGACCTGAAAACGCCCATTCCAAAGCGTGTGTTGCCTCAACGAAAACAACGTTCGAATGAGATTGCAATTCAAGTTGCGATTACATTCTGTGTCTGTGGCAAATCAATTGAGATCTAGTCGTCGACCAGATCTCCGTGTCTGTGGGCCGTTTTACATTATATCAATAGTAATACTTTTGTATTTGCACCAAAAAAGTTGCCCTTTAATTTTACAATATTTCACGCCGCCCTCGTCATACAAACACATTGCGACCTCTCGCTCACACAACTATACCAGAGGTCGAAAATTGCATCATTTCTCTCAGCCCATTTCGTATCCATTCCTCTCATATCTATGGAAGTACATGAATAAAGTTGTTTTAAGCAACAACCTAGAAGATATTTGGACAGGCGGTGAGAAATCAATCTTGGAACCGAAAACGGGGTTTTCTACCAACTCATATAAAGCAGTATAAACCCATAAGAAAAAGTTCAAGGGTGTAGGTAATATGCAAAAAGTGAAATATTTAAGGGGCATCAGCTTGGCGTGTAATTTTGAATGGCAATTGTATATTGATATTTGTAGAAAATGTATGATCGTTAATTTGCAATGAAATAATTGAAACTTAGTCAAATGAAAAGAATGTAAAATATTTGAAGGTATTTTGAACAACTTCATAATTAAACTACTAACTGGTAGATACCTACTACTTTGCCTAATTTGACTACCATCTAAGTATTGCTTAGCCTTTTTTCTACCGAAATGCTTTTGTATAACTGGAGTCAGGATAATAATATTGGGATATAGAGCTTTACCGGCATATATGTAATATGTGTTATTTCCGTAATCTTTTTAGTAGTAAATAGTAAGTACATAAATAAAAATAATTCTAATTTAAAGCCCCTAAAAAGAAGTGGCAATGTTGTATTCTGAGTAGGTTTTCGGGACCAAGGAAGAAAATATAATATGTATAAATATAATATAATATGTAATAATGCATTTATCAACTGTTTTTCATATGCATTATTCTAATTGCATGCATCCGCGCAGGCAGTCGTTAGTCACTGAGCAGTACGCTTAACTTACGCACGTATCGCAGCAATCGTTCTTCATTACGAATTAAATCGCACACGTATCACGGCAGTCGTCCTTTTAAGATAAACTCAACATTTTTTTTATATGATGGGTTCTAAAAAAAGCAGGAAGGTGATTTCTCTTGAAATGAAACAGGAAATAATTAGAAGGAGTGAATGTGGGGTAAAACAGTGTGACCTCGTCAAAGAGTTTGGCCTCAACAAGACCACCATTTTCACCATTTTGACAAACAAGGATGCAATAAAATCAGCCAAAGTAGCCAAAGGAGTATCAAAACTATTTAATGAAAAACATAGATCTTCAATCCACGAGGAAATGGAGAGGCTATTAGCGATTTGGATCATGGACAGGCAGGTGAAAGGTGACGTAACAACCCAAGATATTATCTGTCACAAGGCCAAGATAATTTATGAAGATCTAAAGAAAAACATCCCTGGAAGTAGCAGCAATCAAGATAATAAAGAAGATTTCAAAGCCAGCAGGGGGTGGTTTTTTAGATTTAAGAAAAGGTATGGAATCCACAGCGTTAATATGCATGGTGAGGCTGGCAGTGCTGATAAAAAAGAAGCAGAAAAGTTCTCTATTAATTTTCTAAAATTTATTATGGATGAAGGATACTGCCCACAACAAGTGTTCAATGCCGATGAAACGGGTCTTTTCTGGAAAAGAATGCCGAGCAGAACCTTCATTACAAAAGAAGAGAAGAAATTGCCAGGACACAAAGCCATGAAGGACAGACTTACCCTCATGATTTCGTCTAATGCCAGCGGAGACCTCAAGATCAAACCTCTATTGGTTTATCACTCTGAAAATCCAAGAATTTTTAAGAAAAATAACGTTATTAAGTCCAAATTGCCCGTCCATTGGAAGTCCAATCAAAAAGCCTGGGTGACCCAAGTTATCTTCATCGAATGGATTCTGGAAACCTTTGCTCCTGCCGTGAAGAAATTCTTGTTGGAAAAAGAACTGCCGCTCAAAGCCCTTCTGATACTTGACAATGCCCCTTCTCACCCAAAAGACCTAGAAGAAATATTGCAGGAAAATTATCCTTTTATCAAGGTGCAGTATTTGCCACCAAACACCACATCCATTCTCCAGCCAATGGATCAGCAAGTTATTGCGAACTTTAAAAAACTCTACACTAGAGCCCTCTTTAATAAGGTGTTTGAAGAATGCGAGTTTGGTGGAGACAATATGACAATCCGAATGTTTTGGAAGGAGAAATTTGATATCCTTTTGGCAAAACGACTTATACAGAAGGCCTGGGAAGAAGTGTCACAAAGGACCCTCATTTCTGCTTGGAAGATGCTTGTGCCTTCGTGGATTCAGGAAGAAGCAGTAGTTGATGACACAGAAGTGGTGAAGGACATCATCACAGTGGCCCAAAAGTTGGAATTAGAGGTAGAGGAAGAGGATGTAGAGGAGCTTATTGAGGAACACAAAGAAGAGCTGACAACTGAAGAGCTCCAAACACTTCTGGCCCAACAACAGGACAATGCTCAAAGGGAAGCGTCATCTGATAACGAGGAGCAACAATCAAACAATCAACCAATTCCAACTGCTGACATCAATAACATCCTGGTCAAATGGAAAGCAGTTCAGGAGTTTACCAATGCCCACTATCCGGATTCCGCTGAAGCAAACAGGATCAACAACCTGTACTCCGATACTCTTGTCCGTTATTTCCGGCAGATGTTGAAGAAAAGAGAGAAACAAACGACTTTGGACAGATTTTTCACTGCACCATCGGCCAAAAAGCGGAAAATGGATGAAGATGTGCAAGATTCGATTATTTCTTAAAATTAAAAAATGTGTGTTTTTTTCATTATGTTTTTAGATGTATCTAAATAAAAATAACAACAAAAAATTTATCTTTTTTTTATGTCATCTTACCATATTTTATGCCACAGAACGAATTATTTTTTTAACATGTATTGTTATGGGAAAACGCGTTTCACATAACGAACTTTTCGCATAACGAACTTGCTCCTGGAACGAATTAAGTTCGTTGTGTGAGGCACCACTGTATATATATATATATATATATATATATATATATATATATATATATATATATATATATATATATATATATATATATATATATATATATATATATATATATATATATATATATATATATATGAATATATTAACCATTGCCGTAATTCCGCCGCAGCCGGTCCCAAGCCCGGTTAGAAAGGAAGAAGGAGGTATATGTCAATCAGAAATATAATTATTTATTAACCTTTTTATTAGTTTATTTCTAAAAGTATACATAACTAAGTACTCCACACCAGAAATATATGCTTAAAGTATTTTCTAGGATATATTTCTCAAGATTTAAACAACCTTATAATGCATATTATCGTTTCAATCTGGTTTATAATGCATATGGAACTTCTTACAGTCTAGTACAAGCTCGTAAAGTGTGGGGTCCTTGCAAAAAAAATAATGAAAAACCCTAAAGTAAGTGACCCAGTTTTACGAATTAAGGTGAAAGAACAAATTGAAAACAAAGTCTGTACTCAAATGATCCGAAATATAAAAAATTTTAGCGCACCTGAACCGCTAGAAACACTAATGCTTGAAGAACACTAGAAGAATCGTGCAGATTTTGAGTGCATATTCTACCACACGAGCTTGTTATTACAGCCAAACTGTTTTAAACGCCACGTTTTACTTTGGTCTCAAGAATGCATTATAACTCATATGGTGGAAAGGTTTCGGATATTACCACTGGCATGAATTTCAAAGTTTATGAGAGCAAAACACTTGTTATCTATATTCGTTATCAGTTGCTTATTTCACAAAACGTTGAAAGCCGCATCTTATATAACATCAATGAAAAAAATGCTCAGTACCTGCAGCACTGTAACTTAAGTTGGTGTTTGGGGCTGCGATCCGAAAAATTTGCAGAACTTTGGTAATTGAAACATTGGTTATTTATTTTCATTGTAAATGTTTCCGGTATGAATACTAACTGTAAGCATTTGTTGATACAAAAATAGCACTACCAACTCGTGCTGGCAACCTGTTGCCAGTATCAAAACCATAAATGTATCACATCTGCTTCACGTTGAAATTAACTTACCCTGCAAATTTCGTCTCGATCTGATGACTGCATTCGAAGTTATAGGAGTATAAATAAATTTAGGGTTACCTGCAGCGAGTTTTTTCAAATAATCAAAAAATTTATGTTTGCTGTTAACTGTCACTACAATATCATTACCATTTGAAAATTTTACGATAAAATCGCATAATTAAGATATTGCAAATTAACACAAAACCAACAATAGCTGGCAACCCTATCGTGGCTTTTCAACCAGATTCAGTCTGAATAATGCATAAAGTAGGTTCCGTTAATTGTATAAAATTCGTATTGATTTCATGACTGCACTGGAAGTTATAGGGAAAAAAGCTTTATTTTCCTGAGCGACTTTTCAAAACCAAGGACACAAAAATTATCATAGCTGGCAGCACCAATCGAATTTTTCAACTTTATTTCTACCAAACACGGTTTATAGGCCGTTCACACTCGACTCTAAATCAAGTAGATTTAGAAGCTGTCAAAGTTAATCAGGTAAGCGTTCACACTACCCGAAGTGATTTAGAATGAGGAGATTTAGAGAGCGAACTGTCATTCGAATTTGTGTGTACAATTTTTTTTGCATGAAAGTTGTTCAAAATGGTGCAGAAACATGCAAGAGCATTTTCTTTTCATTTTGTACAACTCACATTTTCCTTTTTTGTCCAATTTTTGCTATATTTGAACGAAATTCGAATGACATTTCGTTGAAATCTACTCTCTCTCTCACGGATGGAATTAAGCACGCTCTGAGAACAATTCAGCCCGGAAAAATTCACAATAGTACCTGATTTGTACTTGATTAACTCTAAATCTACTTGATTAACTCGGTCGGAAACCGAAAAAAATGTATGGGTAATCAGGTAGATTTAAGTTGATTTAGCTCTAAAGCGATCAGCTGATCGAAATCGCCTGATTTAGAGCCGAGTGTGAACGGGCTATTAGAGTAAGGTTCAGCTAATGTGTCAATTTCATGAAAATCTGGTAACTCAATCAGAATTCATAGGGCAGAAAGCAGTTTTGTTTTTTTGAAATTTTTCAAGCTGGCACCACTGGCACAGAGTTGCTCACAATTCAAAATCGCTTCTATCAGACCTGGTCCTACTTAAGTCCAATGTATTTTGTAAATTTTAACTGCATCTGAATAATGGCTCGTGAGTTCCCGTAAACATAAGTTTTTGATATTAAAAATATAGGCAAATGGGGAAAGGGTTAACGTTCTTGTCCGACAAGAAATTTCCAAAGTTTTACTTTGACTGCGTAGACAGAGCATAAGATTTGTGTATAAGTTAGTTTTAATTGTAAGAAACGAAATTTTTTAGGAGATTCGATGCTTTGAATGTTTTCACTTTCAGTACCTGCTGTAGCTTCAGGGTTTGAAGCACGTTCATAATGCAAGTATACAACTTAATAACATTCATAGGTCCTGTAAGTTTCATAATAACTTGATATTAAATTAATGAGTTATCGCGATTCAAAAATTTTCAAATTTTCTAAACTTATTTTAGGCGCCTAGCGCACACATAGGGTTAAAAATTTCAAAAACAGTATCATATTCATATTTAAAACACGTTCAGAATTCATTACAATATCGTGATTTTTGCAAAAGTAATTTTTTTCACAGCAAAATAGGTATATTTAATATATCGCTAAAATGGCCGCCGGCGCCAAAGGGTTAAAGACTATTTACTTTTTGTGAAACCTGGTTCTATTTTGCATGTACACCAATGTATCCTGAAAATTGTAATTCAATCAGATGGCGCGTTCCTGAGATTTTTCCACTGAAAGTTTTTGATGATATGTACATATATATATAAATATATATAAAATATATGTAAATATATAAATATATATATATATATATATATATATATATATACATATATTAAGTTGTATAAATATAGATATATTTATAAATATATGTATATAGATATATATATGTATATAATATATATACTATATATATATATATATATATATATATATATATATATATATATATATATATATATATATATATATATATATAAATATGAATTTTATGCCAAAGTGATTTGAATACTAATGTTGCTCTTCGAACATTAGTAAAAAGAAAACGGATTTGAGGGGCAGAATGTGCCGAAGGAGACCTTATATTAGTAAAAAAAATGAAATTGTTAAATTACGTTTGTAAGCAAAGTTCACTCAGCTCTACTCAGAGCTGATCATTTTCTTAAAAAACATGTTCAGCAGCCGCACAACTAATTAAAATACTACGCACACTTTTAATGCAAATCGAAACTAAGTGATTCGCTATTGACGTGAATTAAACGGCCCACAGACGAGAGATCTCGTCGACAACTAGATCTGCAATATGCGATATCTGCTACGAAATTCTCTGTCTGTGGGCTAGTCTCAGGTTGCATTTTTAGTCTCTGCAACGGTTGCAGTAAATATCAAAATTTTTTGATATTTGGTGGGCGGAGCTTCTGGTCGACGACCACGTTGCTGTGTCTGTGGTGATTTTGAGACTAGAATGGAGATCTCATTTGAATTTAGTGTAGCTAAATGGTAACACAATTCGAAATCATTGGTTTAACGGACTGAATTGTGTATGAATATGCTCAACAAGAGTCAGTTAGCAGACCTCATGATCCCGTTAATGTTTTATATATTTCCGGATATATTTATGAACGAAAAGAATAGATGTGGAACAAAAATATCTTTAAATATTTGGCAGCAACGGAAAAAACCATAAATTTTGTTAAAAACCATGTACAAGTGCTGCCTGCGGATGATGACCGCCAATTAAAATTCAATTAAAAAATATTTAGAGGGCTACATGTACCTGAACCAGAAAGTACAAATTTCTAGATACCCGTACATACCTGTTCGAAATAACTTTACGTGAAACATAATTTTAAGCCCTACTAAGGCACAATTGCTGCCAGCTCATGATGCATACAAATTTACAATTTTCTTCGGAAATTAGTAAATACACCCCTAATACGAACAATTACTGCCTGGTTATGAAGAAGCGCCAATTAAAAAATTAGAGGGATCTATGACTAGGCTACAGGTGCCTGAAACAGGAAGTACAAATACCTCATATACCCGTGTATATGTACCTGTTCGACATCATTTGCTAACAATGTATGCCCTCCATTTTCGTACAACGAAAATGACCTGAAAACGCCCATTCCAAAGCGTGTGTTGCCTCAACGAAAACAACGTTCGAATGAGATTGCTATTCAAGTTGCGATTACATTCTGTGTCTGTGGCAAATCAATTGAGATCTAGTCGTCGACCAGATCTCCGTGTCTGTGGGCCGTTTTACATTATATCAATAGTAATACTTTTGTATTTGCACCAAAAAAGTTGCCCTTTAATTTTACAATATTTCACGCCGCCCTCGTCATACAAACACATTGCGACCTCTAGCTCACACAACTATACCAGAGGTCGAAAATTGCATCATTTCTCTCAGCCCATTTCGTATCCATTCCTCTCATATCTATGGAAGTACATGAATAAAGTTGTTTTAAGCAACAACCTAGAAGATATTTGGACAGGCGGTGAGAAATCAATCTTGGAACCGAAAACGGGGTTTTCTACCAACTCATATAAAGCAGTATAAACCCATAAGAAAAAGTTCAAGGGTGTAGGTAATATGCAAAAAGTGAAATATTTAAGGGGCATCAGCTTGGCGTGTAATTTTGAATGGCAATTGTATATTGATATTTGTAGAAAATGTATGATCGTTAATTTGCAATGAAATAATTGAAACTTAGTCAAATGAAAAGAATGTAAAATATTTGAAGGTATTTTGAACAACTTCATAATTAAACTACTAACTGGTAGATACCTACTACTTTGCCTAATTTGACTACCATCTAAGTATTGCTTAGCCTTTTTTCTACCGAAATGCTTTTGTATAACTGGAGTCAGGATAATAATATTGGGATATAGAGCTTTACCGGCATATATGTAATATGTGTTATTTCCGTAATCTTTTTAGTAGTAAATAGTAAGTACATAAATAAAAATAATTCTAATTTAAAGCCCCTAAAAAGAAGTGGCAATGTTGTATTCTGAGTAGGTTTTCGGGACCAAGGAAGAAAATATAATATGTATAAATATAATATAATATGTAATAATGCATTTATCAACTGTTTTTCATATGCATTATTCTAAAGTAATCTGAAGACATATGTACCTTGTCCGGTCTACTTTATCAAATTTCACTGTCAACGTCAACGAAGGTGGTGTGATGAGTTCCATGTCTCACTTTACCGTTGATTTCACTCAGGTACCTATTGAGAGCTGCGTGAACTCTAAGATAGTTATACAATTTGTCGTTATAACCTGCAAGGACCCCACACTTTACGAGCTTGTACTAGACTGTAAGAAGTTCCATATGCATTATAAACCAGATTGAAACGATAATATGCATTATAAGGTTGTTTAAATCTTGAGAAATATATCCTAGAAAATACTTTAAGCATATATTTCTGGTGTGGAGTACTTAGTTATGTATACTTATAGAAATAAACTAATAAAAAGGTTAATAAATAATTATATTTCTGATTGACATATACCTCCTTCTTCCTTTCTAACCGGGCTTGGGACCGGCTGCGGCGGAATTACGGCAATGGTTAATATATTCATATATATATATATATATATATATATATATATATATATATATATATATATATATATATATATATATATATATATATATATATATATATATATATATATATATATATATATATATATATATATACAAACTAAACAAACAGTAAAAGTTTAGAGAAATGTATTATTTTCCACGTTTTGAACAACGAAACATGACAAGACAAACAAAAAACTGGTCAAATATTGAATTTTAAAACAATTTCACACAAACTACAAGAAATTGCCCCCAGCGACCAGTGATGGGCATTTACTACAATTGTAGTAGATCTGCTACTTTTTTTCTGCTTTTTTCTGAATCTACTACTCTACTACGTAGCAAATGATATTTACTACTTTTCCCGGGGAACTACTTTTTAGTGAAGATAGCACTGATGCAACTTCGGTGAACCATTAAGCATCAACTGAAGCACATGTACGATAAGAAAACGCCGAGCAAGTGGCAACTATTGTTAAATGCTGCTCCTCTGACTAAGTTCTTAGATTGCAGAAAAAGTCGTTGTTCTCGGTTTTTTCATACACTATATATATGTCTAATTTTCACTACTTTTTTTCTGATTCTGCTACTTTTTTGAACAAAATCTGCTACACATTTATTCGTCTCAATGCCCATCACTGCCAGCGACAAGTCATTTATACCACGCCGATGTTTCCCCTTCACCCCGCTACTTGCTACCACGACCGATGTTCAGTAAATTGTCAAACTCGGTGAACATCAGTACGTGTTGAATCGATCGGCATGGCGGACCTAGATAATAGTTTGAATTTAACGAGTACCTTGCCACTTTTTGCGAAATAAACTTCATTTATTTAATTGCTACACCACAGACAGCACTTATATATACTTACTTGTGGAAAAACACACCGCCCGCTCGAGAACGAGCTGTGTTTTGGCAATGTGGCTCTGAACACTTCATTTTTACCGGATTTAAGTGTTTTCAAACACTGTCACTAGCACTTTTTCTGTTCAAATCCTGCAAATGTACCTAATTTCTTCCGAAAATTACTTTAAATCGCGAACAACACTACATTGGTGATTATTCGACTAGTTTATAACGTTGTTGAGCAATTCACGGCGGGAGAAAAGTCAAACTGACAAATTGATGAACAACGGGGTGCGTTGCAAGGTCAGAGAGGGAGGGTAGAGACGAGGAAATTGGTGCCAGCGCACTTTCCTACATGTACACTATAACCGCCTGCCCAAATATCTTCTAGGTCGTTGGTTTTAAGTAATAATACGTGGCTCAGCCGGTAAAAAATTAATAATTAAAAATTTGATATCGACAATTAAGATTAAAATTAGAAAATGGTAGAAGTAGCCAGAACACATAAGTTGAAAGTTTGGCAGTGAAATAGATACAGAAATACAAGTATAGTATAGGCTAATGGGAATAATACGGAAAGTGCACAGTAAAAACCTCTTGACAAAGCCACGTGGAAGACCACCAAAAGGGATTAGCTACACTAAAAAAATAGTCACATTGGAGTTTATAAGAAAAGTGGATGAAATTAATCTGGAAGGATCTAATCTTGGGGAGAGTTGGCGAACTTTTTAGCAAAATTTTCAAATATTTTGCACAGCAGCTGAATTGGACAAGAAGCCAGACAAAGTGAAAGTAGCGGTATTTCTGAATGCGATAGGCTCAAATTTGCAATACTTTCAATGTACTGGACAAAGAAAATAAAAATTTTGAGAAAGTGACCGAATCCTTCGAGCGATTTTGCCATCCTCAGAAGAATGAAATCTACGAGAGTTTTGTGTTTAATAATCGTGTTCATGATTGAAATTAGCCTTTTGATACATTTCTAATGGATATAAAAAAGCTGGTTGGGACATGTGGTTCCGGAGAACTAGAAGAAAGAATGCTTCGCTATAAAATCCTCATGGGTACGAATGATAGGCAGCTACAAAAGAAATTCCTGGAAATAGCGGTGGAAGAGTGGAAATAGCAAGCAATCAAGCAGCTCAGTTTGAAAAAAAATCGGGAATGCCAGTGTATCCAGTAAGCAGATCTAACTTGGGTAATGTAAACTATAAAGTAAATTTTAGAACTGATACGTTTGATTTTAGAAAAAGGAATAAATTTGGAATTGTAAGGCCATTAGACGTTATAGCCCGTCCAGACTACGGATACTTAAGTATCCGCATACTTAAGTATCTGCCAAAAGATGGTCCACACTGCAGCGACATTTGCAGATACATTTTACCCTTGCCATGAAAATGAATGAAAAGTATGCGCTAATTGTAGATACATTTTCGAGCAATAGCGGATACAATTGTATCCGGATACATAAGTATCTGGAAACAACGGTCCACACTTGAAATTAGCTCACACTGTTGTATGCAGATACAAAACTATGTGAAAATTACTAGTGTGGACCGTTGTTTCCGTATACTTATGTATCCGGATACATAAGTAGGCGCTGTTGGAAAATGAATGCGGATACTTCTTCGATTGAGCGATTATTGATTCGGAAGCGAGAAACACTTTGCGATGCAGTGCACGCATTGTAATGCACTTGAAAGCAATGATGTGTTCTCACAATTAATGCCAAATTAATTTGTGGAGGTTTGATATTTAGATTTTCTGTATCTGTTTTTCGTCCATTTACAATTTAATGCCTGGAATGTAATTCCCGCCTCAATTTAAATAGTTGTTGCACGGCCAAATATTTTCAAACAAATATCAACCGATGCAGTGTTTTCATAAATTAGCCTGAACGATGCAGTGCAAGTTGTTACACAGAATCACATGAGTTTTAAATTTCAATGCAGTGCAGTGGACTGCACTGCATCGACAAGCATCATTTGCTCATGCTTTTTCGATTGAGCGATGAATGATTGTGTTATAGGTACAACATACCTACCTGTGTCATTTTTAATGACTCTGCAGGTTAGCCTGAACCTAGGGCAGGCATGTAAATGAAAAGCTTTACCTCATTCCTGGTAAATAGCCAATGTCCAAATGACCCATTTTTCAGCACACAAAACATGTGTTGAGAACTCTCGACCTCATTATCATACCAAAATGAAATTCACGGGACAAGGCGGTTTGGAAATGCAGCATGTCTAAAAGACTTTTGGTGGTTGTTACTGAGTAATTTGGCCACTTTCGTTCCGAGAAAGACTGCCATGGAAATTTCATCCACTGTATACCTGAGTATATTATTCGATTAATCGATTATTTCATTTTATTTAACCTGCATATAGATGCTTGTGAAAAAAGGAGTCATGTATACATACATATGTATATATATATATATGTATATACATAATATGTTAGTATATATATATGCATCTGAATTTCGGGCAAAGTGATTCTAATAGTAATTTTCATTGAAAACCGGCAATTGCCTACTTTTAGAATTTCAGTGCCCACAAATGTTTCATTTTCCAATACTCTATCTTAGCCATTCTTCAAATATAAATTTTCTTATCAGATTTTCATTCTCATATCCCATGCATTCATCAATGCATCCGCAAAATTAGGTCCACAGCAATTCTTTTTCAAATGTTTCCGCATACAATTGTATCTGCGGTCTGGACGGGATTATATGTTTCCGGATACTTATGTATGCGGATACTTAAGTATCCGTAGTCTGGACGGGCTATTAGACAGAAGACAGCGATATTAAAGAAGTGCAAATTTTGTTTGAGAGTGCAAAATATATGAGCCAAAGAAATGTCAAATGTCAAATGCAACAAGTGTAATGGCTGAAATCATTTTGCAGTAGTCTGCAATCCAAACCGAAATTTTATAAGTTATAAGGTAGGCGAACTAAAAGTAAGCGGCTTTGAAAATAGAACTGATACTGAATTTTTTATTTATACCGTGAGTAAAATTAAATATTTTGGTTCAGTGTGGACTGAACCAATAAAGATTGAAGATATTGTGATTGAGAATAAGCTAGATACGCGTGCGGAGGTGAATGTCTTGCCATATGGGGTGTACAGAAAACTTAAGAGGCTATATTTGAGTATTTCAGAAGCGAAAGTACAAGCATATGGGAGACACGGAATTAAAACTTTAGGTACCGTAGTTGTAGAATGCTCTATGCGCAATATTATGAAGAGCATAGAGTTTGTCGTAACAGGAAGTAGGAAGATTCCTATTTTAGGGCTCCATTCTTGTGTAGATTTTAATTTAATGAAGCGTTTTATTTAGTTGAAAAAGCCCTTAACGAAAGGCACAATAATAGCAGACAATCGTGATGTATTTGAAGGCTTAGGAAAGTTTGCAGCAAATATAAAAACTCTACGTCCGTGGCAAAGCCTGCACGACGACTACCGCTAGCCATTAGGGCAGCAGTTAAAGAAGAACTAAGAAGACTGGAACAATTAAACGTAATTGAGAAAGTAACAGGTGCGGTTGAGTGGATATCAAATGTAGTTGTGGTAGAGAAACCAAATAAAAAAATTAGATTATGTTTAGATCCGAGGGATTTAAATAAGGCCATTAAGCCTTTCAATCACCCTGTTCCATCGTTTCATGAGATAAGTGACAAATTTTCTAACAAAAATTTGTTTACGGTTCTTTGTTTGAAATATGGGTATTGAGAAAATTGGAAAATCGAGAGATAAAAAAGATTCACAACGAATATTAGGCTTCATAAACTATGTTCGTGATATTATACCAAATTGATTGCACATCGAACAACCATTAAGAGAATTATTACGTGAAGACAGCATTTTTAAGTGGGAGCATAGTCACTGCAAATGTTTGCTTCAAGTAAAAAACTTAGCTATAAATGCTCCAAGTTTATAAAATTTCATTCATTTCATATATTTAAAGCTATTATTATTGACATAGTTTTAACAGTTCGGTTATACTTAGAGGTTAGAAATTGACAAATTTCTTTGCAGCTATAATTTTATGAACTGTGCTGAGCGATTTGTTTGAAAGTTCAGTTTGTCGTGTAGTAAACGCAAGGAAAACAGTGAAAAACCTTGTTTGATTACCGATGCTTAGCCTAACTTAGAGTAACTTAAACTAGTTTCGACTAAAATTACTTTACCTAAAGCAAATAATAGAGTGAACTTATAAACGGATTGGTGATGCCTTGGCAGTTAAATAGGAATGAGGAAGTTTTTATTGACACCAACGTTAATATGGTGCTAGTTTTGGCAAGTTTGTGGATATGTGCTGTTTAATGCTAGAACGGTTTATCTAACATAAGTTGAATGCTAGAACGGTTTATCTAATATAAGTATTTTGGGCTATCTGAGCTCGTTTTTTATGAATCTTTGCACATTTTCCCCTTATTGGTATCGCGTATGTGATAATAGGCTGAATTAAAAGCTTATATACTAGAATCTTGTTGTGAACGTTAAGTTTTGATTTCCTATTTATTCGGGGATAAAGTGCATAAATGACAATGGACACCTTAGAGCAAATATTTTCTACATGATGCTCAAGCAGTAGTTTTTTTATCGAGGGTAACTCCTAGATATGCAATTGTTTCAGACCAATTAATAACAATTTCTCTTAAATGTATTCCTCGAGCTGGCAAATGGGATGTTTTTCTCTTACGAGTCAAGAATATGGCTTTAGTTTTTTGGGGGTTCAGCTTTATTTTCCACATGTTGCAGTAACTAAATATGCTCTCTAGGCATTCTTCTAGGCTTTGAATGATTTTCGTGGGATCTTTAGACCTTGTTAGTAAACACGTGTCATCTGCGAACACAGCTAGGTCACACGAAGGATGATTAGGTATATCGGATGTATATATGTCATACAGTATTGGGCTCAGACATGATCCTTGTGGTACTCCGGCAGGAATATCGTGCGGTTTGGACTGTTTATCATTTATTGCCACTGAGAAGATTCTTTTACTCAAAAATGATAGAACTAGTTTGACTAAGTATTGAGGAAATGACCACTGTATCATTTTGTAGATAAGACCGTCATGCCATACTGAGTCGAAAGCCTTTTCGACATCTTATGTAACCAAGACATCTTATGTTTGGCACAAAAAGAATCTTTGACATATTTGGTGACCCTGTATAGTTGGTAGCTTGTAGAGTGTTTCGCTTTTACCCCGAATTGAAAATTAGGTATTCAAGTATTGTCATCTGTAAATTTAGTTATCCTCTTTGAGATTACTTTTTCAAACAATTTACCTAGGCTTGGTAGGAGACTTTTTGGTCGGTAACTGGTCGGAGTGTGTGGATCTTTTCCAGGTTTCAGTATCGGTAAAACAATAACATTTTTCCATAATGTGGGGAAATATCCTAATTTAAAGCATGCATTAAAGATTTTAGTAATAAATACTATACCTTTCCTAGGTAAATTTTTTAAGATTAAGTAAGGGATTTTGTTATCTTCAGGAGCTTTACTGACTTTGAGCTTATGTAAAAGGAGTTTAATTTCTTGAGGGGTGCAATATTGTTGGCCTAAGAAAGTGTTACCTGAGTTCCGAATACGGCTTAACTCGTTTTTCACCCTTTCTTCTAGAACGGGATCACTGAGATTCATTGAAGTATGGTGGTAGCCTTGAAATGCGTTTGATATAATGTCAGCTTTGTCAAGGTTAGAGCATATTGTTCGAGATTCGTGAACTAAGTGAGGAATCAATCGGGATTGTAAAGTTTTTATTTAACTGCATGACTTTTTTCCACCTTTTTTCTTAGTTTTCTAGCATAGAGCTCCAATTTCTATTGCGCCAATTTAGCAATCGAATTGCTATTGCTTTTGTTAACGAATTTACTATTGTTTTAAGCTTTGGATCTCTTGACCTTTGTCATTGTCTTCGCATTGTATTACGTTTTCTTATCAACTCTACGATTGCATCTCTTATTGGTGTATAGAACGCTCTTCAAGTGACTTTGGGAGTGCACACTTCAATAGCATCAGACAGTATTGAATGTAGCGTTTAACATAAATTGTCTACTTGATTGTTATTAACAATCCCGCTAAGGTCAAGATCAGAGAGGAAGATTTTAGAATTGATAAGTTCACAAAAATTTTTCAATTTGTTTTAGTGTCTGAATAACAAACATTTTCTGGCTGCTGTCTGAAGCTGCCACTTTCCACAACAAAACCTACAGGCAAGTGGTCAGAACACAGAGCTTGCATAGTTATTGGCTGTGATACAGGCACTAGTCCATTACTGATCAGTATGTCAAGTGTCGAACTATGACCGTGACTAGGACAAAATGTTGGTGCAGTCGGAGGCTGGATTAAGAAATTGGACCTGTTTTGAAGGTCGAATAAGACTTTCCCTGCTCGATTTGCTCTGACACAGTTCCAAGATCCATGCTTAGAGTTCAGATCACCACAAATTATATATTTTTCTCCATGACTTGCTAAATAATAAATGTCATTCTCGCACTGTTTCAATTTGTTAGAATTCAACTTTGAGCCCGAAAAGTATGCATATTGATGTCATTATCTTCTATACGCACTCCTAGAACTTCTTTTATTTCCGTTTGAATATTAAATATTAAATGTTTGATATTGTTTTTAATGAACAAGGCTACACCGTCACCAGCTGTTTTTCTTCTATCTTTTCTGTAAATTGCACACATTGCATTACTAATTTTCTCGTTTTCTCTCAACCAAGTTTCGGTAGCTAAAATATGTTGATATTTTGGTTTGCTAAAAAATCAATTGTTTCAAGGAGCTTGTTTTTGATACTCTGAGAATTCCAAAGTAAGCATTTTAAGTTCTTAATCATACAAAACTTTGTTGAGGGACGAAGGATTACATTAGAATGTTCTGTTTTACTTCTACAGTCTTGAAGTTAGGATATTAATTCCGTCGATAATTGAATCAGTTCTTCGGTTGAAAACAGGTCCTCTGTGTAAACAGATGATCTTTTAACCAAATGATTGCCTGAATAAGCTGATTTCGTGCTAAGAGCTGCAGTATGACGACTGGCACCTGCCGCCACTTGGCTGTATTTCAAGCTGTTTGGGGTGAGGCCACGGTTTTGTGAACTAATATTCTGCCCAGTTCTTAGTACTGGGAACGCTGCTGGGTTTAAGTTAAACTGCCATACTATTCTTGCGAGCGACTTTGATTGAGTTAATTCCAGCTTGAACATATTCAGCTCTCTTACTGCAGGAAGAATCATCTGCCATGTGCTGAGAAGAGCAATTACTACATCTGATTTCCTCATCTTACGTTGCAAAGCAGTCTTTGTGCTTGTGTGGCTTGCCGATGATCAAACATTTGGCTGGTAGGTGACAGTGTGCCTCACCATGGCCGAATAATTGGCAATTTCGGCATTAAATGGGACCGGTTTTGCTATTGCAAGAGTAGTTTCACTGTACTTTTACATAATTTATTGCATGAATCGTTGCGTGAAGCGCACTGAGTTTTGCAGAACGACGTACAAGATGCACAATATAGAAGATTTGCTCTGAATAGCGTCATTTACGCGGATTAAATTTCTGTACGTCAATTACATTTAGTTTGTGTTCATTTTGAAGAATTGTTTTCAGACTATCGCAGAGAGTATCGTCAAGTCCCAAAAGTAATTTATTTTAGTGGGTGCTGGTCTGGCCGCCGATACTTGAAGAAATCCACTTTGGTTTGGAGCTTATCATAAGTTTCAGTTTCGTCCAACAGGACTTTTTTCCCGTAGACATAAATTTCATACTGTAGTTGACAATTTCAAGCTCTTTAATAATTGCCACTATGGTTTCTTGCGGTAGTTGTGGAATGATGATTGGTGGAGGTTTTACCTTCTTTTCGGGAATTTGGTCGATATCTTCGTTTTCCGGAAGATCAGCAAGTGGTGGAAATTTATTTGCAGAAGTCATGATTGCGAACCGCGGCTCTTTGAGCCGATCGCGTACTAAAACTGTTGTAGGGCTTTTTTTGCAGTTACGCTTCACTTCGACTGATTTTTCGCACCACAATACCAGGAAAATACACACAAATGATTTTTAGAGAGGAGACTATCACTTCGATCGGGAACATTGAATCTCAATACTTGACTCACAGATGGTTGCATGTCGAATCCTGAAACGAGATATTCACAAATTGAAAAAGAGCTTCTGGTAATAGTATTTGCTTGCACAAAATTTCAGTTTTTTATTTATGGAAAGCATATTAATGTTTTCACCGATAACAAACCAATCTTAGGTCTAGTTACCAAAGATTTATCGAAGATCGCTAGTCCACGACTTCAAAGAATGCTAGTTCGCTTATTTAAGGGGTGAGTAGGGTTGATTCGTGTAAAAAAAGGCACATTTTTGTTATTTTTTTTAGATGAAACAGTTAAAATCTATTTACTAAAACCAATAGTACATTATAGTATAACATTTGAAGAATATTTTGCGAAATATTCATGAAAAAATATTAAAAAATACGACAATGGCAGCAAATCTTCTGGAGTGTCTCGGAAAAAAGGTGCATTGCGGTGCCCATCATAACTCGGTGCCGAATCATCTGAAATCCTAAAATCAAACGTATTTCGTTAGATAATTGCTTTCCCCAGGTAACGCTGGGAGGGTTTTTTGAAATTTAAATTTTTCAGTTTTTGGGAGCACTTTGACCGAAAAAACGCGATTTTTTGCAAAAAAAAATCGGTTAATTTGTTATTATAAAGTTAAAAATATAAACAAATTCGAAAAAAAACTCTCCAGCGTTACCTCGTAAATTAAGTAGAAAAGTAGTGTTCAAAATTTCAAAAGGATCGGTGAGTAGTTTTGGAGTTATGATGGGCACCGACTTTGAAAACGTGAGTTGTGGGAAAAACGCTTTAAAGTTTTGAACATTAAAAAATTTGGGATGAAACGTTCATAAGCGAGATCTATCGGCTTACTTCACACTGAATCATCAGTGTGAGGTCCATAAAGGATGTTGCTATCATCCACAATATCTAGAGCATCTTGTTGCTCCTGTCTACGATGAATCCTGCCTTCTTTTGTTTGCTTCTTTTTTAGTCGAATGAACATTTGTTTTTGCATCACATTTTATGCATTTAACTACCGTTGCAATTGTCGATAAGACTAATACAAATTTTTTATGTCGATATAATCTCGCACTAGTTGTTGCTCTATCAGATCTTGTAACTTTTTTCGGCATTTTAGCAATATTTTAGCACAAAACTGAACGAAAATGGAGCTAAAATGATACGAAAATCGGAAAGTGCGTGTACTGCTCGATAGAACGTTTACTGCCACACTAAATTATATACTCTACATTGACTAAAGTTATAAATAATATAATATAAAGTTATTATTGACTAAAATTAAAACGTTTGTACCCTTTTTTAAATTTCTATAAAGAAAGATAGGGGTAGCTTTTAAGGTATTCTATAAAAATCGAACCAGCTGACTGGTAACAATAGCGCCCTCGAGTCAGGTTGGTATAAAAATCCGACAGGTATAAAAATACTCATAGCTTCGTCAATTTTGCTTTGATCTACTTGAAATTTAGACACAACATTCATTCTTCAACTCTATTCTATTAGTCATTCCTCTACAATAAAAAATAAAATCGAAAAAAATAAATTTAAAAACCCTACTCCCCCCTTAAATATGATTTAAAGATAATTTACTTACCGGGCAGACAAATGCTCGTTATAGATTTGCTGTCCAGACATTTTGATAAATCCAATGGGCAATCCGAAATCCACGATATTGATTTGTTCGTGCATTCTTTAAATGTAAGTGATAGTTGTAAAGAAATGTTCAAAAAAAACTCTCAGTGATCCAGAGTTGCAAGTTATTACTAGATATTTGAAAGAAGGTTGGCCCGAAAAGAAGATCAACGTTCCAGATAATGTTAAAAGTTTTTACAAGTTGAAAAATGATTTTACCTTAGATGAAATTATAATGTTTTTTCATGACAGAACTATCGTTCCCCGGACCATGCGTCAAGAAGCTCTTCGGCAACTCAACGAACCTCATCTGGGGATTTAGAAGACCAAAAGTCGGGCTCGAACTTTCATTTTTTGGTCAGGCCTGACCAAAATGTGATAAATGATGAATTTATTGAAAATATGATAGCAAACTGTGAAACATGTCAAAAGTACAGAAGTTCTAACGCAAGGGAGCCCTATATTCCCCACTCTGCCCCAAATATTCCATTTGATAAAATCGGTATTGATATATGTGAATTGAATCGAATACCATACTTGATAATTAATGACTATTTTTGAAAATATATGGATATTTTGCTGCTTAAAAATAAAACTAGAAGTGAAGTGATAGCGAAATTAAAGCACGTATTCTCCTATCATGGAATTTTATGAACTATCATAGTAGATAATAAGCCATTTTGATCATATGAATTCAAAAAGTTTTGCATAAGATTCGACACAGATATCGTCACTACAAGCCCTACCTACTCACAAGCAAATGGCTTGGCAGAAAAATCGGTGAGCATAGGCAAAAACTTAATCCAAAAAACAGTTGAATCCAATCAGGAATTATGGCTCAGTCTTTTAGAACATCGTAATACGCCAATTAAAGGCTCCAACAAGTCCCCCGCAGAAATCTTATTTGGTAGAAAGCAAAGAACTTTAGTTCCGGGTCGTAAAAAAATATTTGAAAGCCATACCAGTCAGTTAGAAACAATACACAAAAATAACTGTCGAAATCAGAAATATTATAATCGAATCTCAAAATCTAGAAGGGAACTTTCTCCATACTATCAAATCTGGGTACAAGGTATCAAATTCTGGGAAAAAGGAAAGGTACTAGCAAGACATGAGTCACCGCGTTCGTATAGGGTTGAAAAAGAAGATGGAACAGTTCTTCGTAGAAACTCGTCAGTTTTGAGATCAAGACAAAAAATTGATTTAAGCAATAAGCAATAGAAGAATGCTGCACATTTCTGGCCATTGAATAGGAAAATATTTTGTGTATATAAGTATTTGTACAGAAATGTACAGAAATATCGCATTAGAAAATGTAATGATAACTGGCTTAAAATCAATGTAATAAGTCAGTATATAAGGTCATAAATCTTTGAACTAGTAGGAAACGTATCAGGTAATCAGTTGTCACTTAAGAGAATAATTACTTACGTGTAAACAAACTATGTGAATTTAAACGAAATTAAGGAAATATGTTCATAGCTTTAAGTATAAGCAAAATAAATTTAAAGAGGGGAAGATGTAGTAGTTGGATTCGATTAGATTTAGTACAATTGTAGTGTATTGGATAGAACCTGTTCAGCTATGCAATATGCATGCTCAAAAAACATGATAAAATACCTGTTAGAGATAAGAGTTAGTTATTAGTATGAAGTATATGAATAAAGTTGTTTGAAGCAATAATACAAATGATTAACTAGAAAGTACGGATTCTTTGCTCAACATGTTCCCAAAGTAAATCATTTCAGTTCAAATTTTTTTCTATGTGAAATCTGTGAAAATAATATCCACATTCCAATTATTGGTTTTTTATAGTTTTTAAATTATTAAATTTAAAAAAAAAACTCTAGCGCACCTGAACCGCTAGAAAACTAATTTTCGAAGAAATTGTCTTTGAGTGACAAAAAAGTGTGGAAAGACGTAATACACTGTTTTGTAGAATCATATCAACCATTCCTTATCCAAAGCAACAAAACTCAATTCTAACACAAATGATGTAAATGTTCAGTGCTGGCAACACTTTCCGAACGAAGCAGTAATAAGTTTACCATAACAAGCTCATACTCAAATCAACTTATCCTTTGAATTTCGTTCTCATCGCAGGATTTCATCGAAAGTTTCAGCGGTTAAACGTTGTTTGAGGCTGCCATCCGAAAAACGTTCAAAACTCGGAAAATTTAAAAATTGATTCCTTATTTTTATTGCAAATGCTTTGCATATGAGAACGTAATTTGAAGCATTTGTTGGTGCAATATTTACGGAAATGGCTAATGCTGGTTAGCCTGTGTCAGCAGCAAAGCAAAATACATACAAAATCTGCTTTACGTTAAGTAAAAACCAACCAGTAAATTTCGTTTCGATTGAATCACTGCGCTGGAAGTTATACGGGTGAAAAGAATTTTAGGGTAACCACCCTCAAAACTTTTCAAATTTTTAAAGCGTTAATATTTGTGGTTAATTATCATTGCAGGATCATTTCCTTTTGCAAATCTAATGACATAATCGCTCTGTAAAGAAATTTCACAAAATTGCAAAAATGATCATAGCTGGCAGCCCTTTCATGATTTTGGTTCGAAATTTCTACGACATTTGGTCCACATTAAGGTCCATTTACTGCGTGATCTTCGTTTTGATTTCTGCACTGGACCGGAAGTTATAGGGAAAAAAGCTTTATTTTGCTGAGCAAAGTTGCAAGATTTAGGAGACAAAAATCACCATAGCTGGCAACTCCATTCTAATTTTTCAACCAAATTTTTATCAAATGTTATCTAAAGTAAGATCCAAGTACTGAATGAATCTTGTCCAAATCTGATGGCTGAATCGGAAGTTATAGGCCTAAAACAAGTTTTTTTTCTCACCTATTTTTCAAGATGGCACCACTGCCACAGGGTTGCCCGCATTTCAAAAAAGCTTCTATCAGACCTGGTCCTAGATAATACCAACATATCCTGTAAATTTGATTATGATCGGATTATCCGGTCGTCAGTTCTCGTGAACAGAACTTTTGAGTGCTGAAAATAGAGGTAATTTGGTGATGGGTTGCCGTTCTTGTGCAAAACGGAATTTTGAAAATTTTATCTTGAGATGAAGGACAAAGGATAAAATTTATCAAAGATTTGAATTTTTTGTCAAAAATCAAAAATTTTTCAGGAAGGTCAATGATTTGAAGGATTTTTTTTCAGCACCCTGCCACAGCTACAGGGTTACCCACTTTATGCTGAAAATTTCTACGTGCTAAATTTTAGTGAACATCAATACGCTCTGTAATTTTCATGATGATCCATTGTTTTTCTTACAAGTGAAAATTTGAAAAAAATCCTTGCCTACTTTTAGGCACTCTGCACCCACACATGGCTCAAAATTTCCGATTATTTATCATAAACAAGCTAAGAACATAATTAATTTTCATTCCCAATACTTTTCTTTAACAAAAATTTACACTGCTTGGAAATATAGGAGTTCCTCAAAATTCACTAAAACGCTCGCCGCCGCCAAAAGGTTTAGGATATCTGAATTTGAGAAAGTCGTGGACCTACCTACTATATACACCTACGTTCTCCGAAAATTTCAGCTCAATCGGATTGGCCACTCCAGAGATTATCTCCCTTAATCATTTTGCTGATATATATATATATATATATATATATATATATATATATATATATATATATATATATATTGTTACGGAGTAACAATAAGGGCCGCACCGGTACGACCATCCAAACTTCAAAAAAAAAAAAAAAAAAAACTAAAAAACAACGCGAAGCCACCACTCAGCGCAGTAGGTAATTAATGTACCCACCACTCGTAGGGCCATAGGGTGAGACGATAGGCACTAAGCCGCCTTGTGTCTTGTACTCGGCGGGTAGATTAAATTAGGTAAAGTAAGTTCAGCGCACGACGGAAGGGGAATGACGCGACGAAACGAACTAGAACGCGAATAACCCGGTCAATTCGATTCTGACGAAACAAACACGCATCGATAATTCCAGTGGAAAAGAATTAAATCAACATGTTCACCTGAGGATCTATGCTGATTTCGTCATACTTCCAGGCGTGGATACGCAGATCGAAACATACTGTGAAGCTCATGTTTCGTGGCACAAATCATCAGCAACATCCAGAATACGATAGTCCCTGTTACGATGCAGCAGCCGTGCATGGAGCAGTTATCCACTCTTGCAGATTTGCCAATCTGATCACTGATCCGCATACTGGCTTCTTCCGGCGACCTACAACACACAAAAATTCCGCACCAAGAATCGAGACTTTTACGGAATCCATATCAACAATTACCTGACTCCTAATGCTACCGAGTGTCGAGTCGGCGGAACAACCAGGTAGGGGGAACTTTGGCCCTTCCTCGCCAGCGGAGGCGCTTCAAGAACCCGAATCGAAACGTAAACACAACATTGCGAGCGAATTGTCAGTGGCCGTCTTGACAATTTCAATTGACACTGCAGCTGTGGAGCACAGCTGATGCAAACAAGTCACACATCAGCTGTTTGCCATAATGGCATAATGCCCTAGTTGGAGTTCTAAAAGAGGGGTTTGGATCCGAGGTGGCACGTGTGTCTGGGGCATCGACCCGAAACTGGAGGTGCTGTTGAAAAGCGGTACCGAAGAAGCGGCGCAAGTAAAAATGAGCGGGATTTTGGTCATTCGAAGAGTGACCGCCGAAACGATTAGAAGTTGGCTGATGAATTTATTTCAAATTACCAGGTACTTTGTAACTAAAAGAATATTGGAAATACGAGTAGATTCGAAGAGTGACCGCCGAAACGATTAGAAGTTGGCTGATGAATTTATTTCAAATTACCAGGTACTTTGTAACTAAAAGAATATTGGAAATACGAGTAGATTCGAAGAGTGACCGCCGAAACGATTAGAAGTTGGCTGATGAATTTATTTCAAATTACCAGGTACTTTGTAACTAAAAGAATATTGGAAATACGAGTAGATTCGAAGAGTGACCGCCGAAACGATTAGAAGTTGGCTGATGAATTTATTTCAAATTACCAGGAGGAATATTACAAAAGACCAGCATTGACAATTAGAACGAGCTCAAGATCAACAGCGGCGGGCGAATTGAATAATTGGCGTGAAAAGCGATACGAAGTATTTGGACGGAGTCTCATTTCGTATCAAACAAACAAGGGAGAATAAAAAAGGTGCTGCAGGAATTCTGAAATTTTTTATGTGACCGGTGGACAAGAAATCGAGGCAGAACTGACTTTTTTTTGGTTGATTTAAGGTTAGTGAAGATTTGGAAACTTATTTAATTGATTTGCTATCTATATATACATAGAATACGGTAGTGTTTAATTGAAATTAATGTGGATTTTATCTGTAAGTACTGAGTGGTGGCTATCCGATATCTCGCCGGTAATTTAGTTACACATAAAGAAATTCGCCGTCGGGTGAATTGACGGCTAAGGAGTAAAGTTAATAGGTATAGAAAAGCTTGGTCGTACTGTCGTGTCGGCATTAGATATGTTCTCGAATCGGGCATTAGCATAGTGTAGTAAATCTGTTTCGGAATAGGACTCGGAGTTGTAAAATAAACTGGATTACGTTGAGTTGAAGTACGTAGTATGAATTAATATTATGAATTATGAGGCTTATTGAAGATTAAAGCGAAGAGAAAGAAAAGAAACATTAGCAAATGTTATTAGCCCGCCCGTGGGTAAATGCCCTTGCATGTACAGTGAATGAACCGGGAACTGTGTTACATAGTGATCGTAGTGGCGCGCTGGCAGTAGTTGTTGAGATCCCGCGCGTAGTGTACTAGAGTAGAGAAATTTGAGTTGGCGATCAGTCGCCAAATTTATGATTGGAAGTAGAATCCGTGAAGCTGGGGATTCGTGCGGTGAGTCGTAGGCGTTTTATGCTGATTATAGTGGTTGAATAGGTACCTACGAATATTGAGGCAAACGGGTTGTGGTAGATTTCCGTTGGAAGTAGAGGCGGAGCGGAAGAACGTCGTATTGGGGAGTCGGAAGGGGTGTCCCCGGGGAATTAACTTGGACCCTGAGAGCGGGGTGTAATTGAGGACACAACCCTTGTTGTAATCCGGTGAGCCGAGTCTTGCTCGCGGCTCTTGAGGCTCGAATTCGGGGTGAGCAAGTGGCGCCCACGACCCGTCTTCGACGAGTTGGTCCGGAACCCTAAAGGAGCCTCAGCCGGACATCCTCCCTAGGCCGGGAGGGTAACAATTGGTGCCCAACGTGGGGCCTTAAAGTATAAGTCGCGAAGATAAAAGCAAGTCGAACCCGCGCGTAGTGTCAGTGTGAAATTGAAATTTTTTAGCGCAGAACCAAAATCCGGATTCTGAAGGACCCTGGGAGCCGCGGAGCCGTAACGCAGTAGATTGCGTCTTATAGTTTCAGGTACCATTGGAGACCATCAGGAGCAGGAGAGGACGCTCAAAGGACGGCAGGCGTGACCCTCAAGTAGCGGAAGTGAATGAAATTTATATATTCTGTATCTGTATTTCTAAAGTGTAAGCACCTACAAACACAAACAGAATCAACTAGAATTAGTGTGTTTCATTTTAGTTTTAAGTTATAATAAGCCGAGTGTTATAGGATACAACGGACGCAAGATGGCACCGAAGACAGGAATCCTGATTGATAGACTGAGCAAGGAGGAGCTAGTCTATGAGTTGGAAATTCGGGGACAGCCAACCGGCACCGTAGAGGCGATGAGGAAGACGCTCCGCATGGCCGTGAAGGCGGAGGCTTCTATGGACACGTCGTTAATTTCCATAAAAGACTATCCGTATACCATGGAACAGGATCTGGAGGCGGTACAGGAAAAACTAGGGGAGATCCAGGCCTTGATAGTGACATTCCAGGGAACCTCGCAATCGTCAGAATTCTTGAAGATAAAGACGAAAGTAGATTTCGGGATGCGGCGACTACGCAACGCTCAGCGAGACGGAGATGAGACGAGTGAAGTTGCCCAAAAATTGAGGACTCGTCTAATAATGGCCATGGGGGAACTGCTTGTGAAGGCGGAGGACGAAGCCGAGGATAGAGAGGCTGATACCGATCCAGATGGGGACGGCGGGGAAGCACCAAGGGAGAATCGGACCATTGCACCGGAACAAGAGGCTGGCGACCCACCTAACCCTTTCTTCTCAACTCCGCGGATGACCCCAGTGGTCAACAAGGGGCAGGAGGTATCGAAATGGGGTTTGCGTTTCAACGGGGACTCTGGATCGCTGAGTGCGTTCTTCGAGCGAGTTGAAGAGCTTCGGGAGGCGAGGGGCGTCTCAACTGGGCAGCTGTTTCGGTCGGCGGCCGAGATTTTCGACGGCAAAGCATTAGTTTGGTATCGTGCCAACCGCTCTCGGGTCCACTCGTGGCAAGAACTGGTGGCGGAGATGCGGGCCGAATTCTTGCCACCCGATTACGACGACCGTTTGCTCGTAGAAATTGGGAGGCGCACTCAGGGGCCGGAGGAGTCCATGGGTGTTTACGTTTCGGCCATGGAAGGTTTGTTCAGGAGGCGGGCCGTCCCGTGTACTGAGGAGGAAAAATTACGCATTTTGCGAAAGAACATAGCCCCCTTTTACCAGACGCAGTTGGCTCTGACTCCTGTTCGAAGCATCGCAGAGCTGATACGGGTAGGCCGTTCATTGGAGGCAACCAGGGCATCAGTGGAGACATATCTACCTCCTCCAACCCGGAAACAGCAACGCCTCTTAGAGCCGGATCTGGCCTATGTCGGGTGCTCTGAAGGAGGGCCAATAGCATCGATCGCAAGAAACCCAATACAGTGCTGGAATTGTAAAGGGGCAGGGCATACCTCCAGGGAATGTAGAGAACCCCAGAGATGTTTCGGCTGTGGGCGAATAGGGGCCAGGAAAATGACGTGTCCGAATTGCCGGAATTCGCCGAATCGGCAACGACCTGCGAGAACCCCAATACTGGGCATCATCGCGAGAGGCCTTCTAACGCGACCACCGAAGGTGACGGGCGACTCACGCAGTCGCCGGGAAACGAGCGCTGTGTTCAGTAGACGGCCGCCTGGACACTAAATCGGAACAGGGAAGGGCCGCACAACTCAATTACCTACTGGACAGAAGACAGGGGGACAATCGACCACACCTCGAAGTGGATATTCTAGGTCGAAAGTTCTTGGGCCTTCTGGACTCTGGGGCCTCGAATACCGTAGTGGGTTGAGAAGGGTGGATAGAGCTGGAGAAGTTAGGAGTGGAGCTCCTGGAGACCAATCAGAGGGTTATCCGCCTGGCGAATGATGAGGGATGTCAAATTCGGGGTACGGCAGTCGTTCCGTTTAGGTTAAAGGGGAAGTTGGAATGGTTGCGAGTATTGGTGGTCCCGTCGCTGCCGCAGACGTTGATTCTCGGGGTAGACTTTGTTCGTCAATTTGGGGTTGTAATGCGGTTGAGCGAGGAAAAATGGGAGTTCGTGAGTGCTCTGCAGGGGGAAACGGGTGAACAGCTTCAGTCACGGAATCGGCTAACCCGCGAGGAGGAAGAAGCGTTGAGTCAGCTACTGGAAGAGGAGTTTCGACTTATGGGGGAAGGAATTGGCTGCACCAACCGCGTCGAGCATGTTATCCGGACCAACGCAGCTCCCATAAAACAACGTTACTACCCGGTGTCCCCGGCAGTACAAAAACACGTGGATGCTGAATTAAATGACATGCTCTCGCAGGGAATAGTGGAACCATCGGCAAGCCCTTGGGCTTCGCCAATACTTCTGGTTAAGAAGAAAGACGGGACTTATCGCTTCTGCGTGGATTATCGCAAACTGAACAGCGTCACGGAACACGATGCGTACCCCATCCCTTACGTGTCTGCAACTCTGGATAAATTGAGAGAAGCAAAATACCTGTCTTCGTTGGACGTTAAATCTGCCTATTGGCAAGTGCCCATGGCGGAGGCGTCCAAGAAATACACTGCGTTCACCGTGCCACATAGGGGACTGTTTCAGTTCCGCCGTATGCCATTCGGCCTGCAAAATGCCCCCGCGACGTGGCAAAGGCTTATCGACCAGGTTTTGGGTCCGGACATGGAACCGTACGTCTTCACCTACCTGGACGACGTCATAGTGGTGACACAAGACTTCGGTAAACATCTGGAAGTCCTGCGGGAAGTTTTCCAGCGACTGAGACAGGCGGGTTTAAGAGCGTCAAGGGAGAAGTGCGAATTTTGCCGTCCACAACTGAAATATCTGGGTTACGTCGTGAATGAGAAGGGTCTGAAAGTAGATCCGGACAAGGTGAAGAGCATGATGGAAATTCCACCACCTACGAACGTGAAGGGAGTGCGACAGTTCCTGGGGATGGTCTCCTGGTACAGGAGGTTCATACCCAATTTTGCCACGATGATGGCCCCTCTGACGAACCTCTTAAAAAAACACCAGAGATTCCAGTGGACCCAGGAATGTGAAGCAGCCTTCACCCAGGCCAAAGTAAAACTATCCACGGCTCCGATCCTCACCTGTCCGGACTATAATCTGCCCTTCTCCATTCAAACAGATGCCTCAGACCTGGGGCTAGGAGCGGTACTGTCGCAAAAGCACGAAGATGGCGAGAAGGTAATTTGTTATTTAAGTCGGTCACTAACGAAAGCAGAACGGAAATACTCGACCACCGAGAAGGAGTGTCTAGCGGTCTTATGGGCAGTCGAGAAACTCAGACCCTATGTGGAAGGAGCGAGATTCTCGGTGATCACCGACCACTATTCTCTCGTGTGGTTGAGTAATTTGAAAGACCCAACCGGACGCTTAGCAAGATGGGCCGTACGTTTACAACAGTATCCGTTCGAGATTCTTCACCGAAAGGGAAAGGAACATTTGGTGCCGGACGCTCTGTCTCGAATGCTGCCAGCAGGTGAGGTTGCAGCTATAACTTCCGAAGGGGACAGGTGGTACGAGACCATGAAGCAGAAGGTGCTGGAGGCACCCGAGCGCTACGCAGATTGGCGGGTAACGGATGGCACTCTGTGGAAGCATCTGCCCGGACGCTATCCGGAGTTGGAGGGAAATGAAGCTTGGAAAAGGGTGATTCCGAAGGAGGAGCGGAAAATATTGCTGCATCGGTGCCACGATCATCCAGCAGCAGGGCACATGGGAGTAAGTCGGACCCTTGACCGGGTCGCAACCAAATACTACTGGCCTAAGATGTCCGCGGACGTGGCCAGCTACGTCAGAAGGTGCAAAATATGCCAAGCGAACAAAGTGGAAAGAAAAGCTCCAGCGGGGTGTATGGTCTCTCGGAGCAAAGAGCCGCGTCAACCTTGGGAAATGATATGCATCGATCTGGTAGGGCCTCTACCGAGATCTAACCAAGGGTACACAACTATTCTCACTGTCTTGGATTATGTCAGCAAATTCACGCTACTCTTTCCTTTGCGGCAAGCGACAGCAGCGGCTGTGTGTCGTATGCTCGAGGAGCAAGTGTTCCTGCTGTTTGGAGCCCCAAGGTGGATCGTATGTGACAACGGAGTTCAGTTCAAGGGAAGCCTCCTTCAGCGATTGGCAGGGGAATATGGGACTGAAATCAAATATACCGCTCTGTATCATCCGCAGGCGAACCCGGCGGAGAGAAGAAATCAAGACATAAAGAGGATGCTGCGATCATACGTGGCCGACAACCACCGGGATTGGGATAAGAGTCTGGCTAAGATCTCGCGCGCATTGCGGACCTACAAGCACGAAGTGACCCGAATTACCCCTTATTTCTTCAACTTTGGTCGGGAGATGGTAATGTTCCATCAGGACAAGGAGCGTCCTGAGGGGAACCAGGAGGAATTAGAACCTAGAGTCCGAGCCGCAGAACTCACAAGGATACGGCAAGAAGTCTGGGAGAGAATGCAGCAAGCGGCACGGAGGAGTACAAATCATTATAACCTTCGGAAACGAGATACAACGTATGAGATAGGCGACCCCGTATGGCGAAGAAATTACGCAATTTCGGATGCGGCGAAATACTATTCCGCCAAACTGGCCCCAGAATATCTCGGACCCTTCTGGGTTGACAAACGGCTGTCTGGATGGACCTATCGCTTGCTAAACCGAGAAGGGCAGGAAGCAGGCGTATGGCACGCGAAAGATTTAAAACCTTACATAGAATAGGCCGTCATCGGAGGACCCGGTACGAGAGAAAGTCCTGAAACCGAATCTGTATACATAGATAAATATTTTTATATTTATAGTATATTTTATATCGTATATTTACATTTTAGGCTAACATCAGTTTTACGGAAAACAATCTATCGTATTAATCCTAAGTCTAGAAGTTAAGCTTATTACTTGGCGTGCAGAAACGTACTACATTCTTATAACTCATTCGTCATTATTCCTTAGTGTATTATTATGTCATTCCGAACAAGCCCGTTTGCCAGGTTCGACACCTTTTCTTGTTTCGGCTGGGCCTTCCGGATGTTCTTCTTACTTCTCTTTTCTGGTTGGCTGTCTACCCCCTCCTGGACGCTAGTAGGGCAATATGGGGCTTAGGACTACTCGACTGGTCCAATGGGCGAAGATTATTCTGCCCTCCCTCCTCGGACGATTTCGATAGTGAAGCTAAAATATAAATTGAAGGAATTCTATTAGTCTCAGCAGGTGGTCAAGGGTAGTGATGGCATTGGTATTAGAGTTAGGACTAAAATAGGTAATATAATTGGAATTAGAACTGGGATTAGCATTGGTATTAGAGTTAGGATTAGAATGGGTATTATAATTGGCATTAGAATCGGGATAAAAACCGGTATTAGAATTGGTATTAGAGTTAGAATTAGAATAGGTATTATAATTGGTATTAGAATCGGGATTAACATTGGGATTAACATTGGCATTAGAGATAGGATTAGAATGGGTATTAGAATGGGTAGGAGAATTGGTATTGAAATTGGGATTACAATTGGGGTTAGAATTGGTATTGGTATCAGAATTGGTAGTAGAACTAGGATTGGTATTATGATTGGGCATAGACTTAAAGTTAGAATTAGTTAGGCACTCAAAATAGGCTAAAAATAATTCGAATAGTCCCACTTAAAGCTAGAAGTGAGAAATAGGGGCGCGAGAATTGGATTATGATCAGATTTGAATCTGGGAGTAGAATTACAGGCACGAAACACGAATTATACTTAGAGTATTGTTGCATTCGATTTAGGTCGAGAAGCACGTATGCTGGGACTAGCTCGAAATTAGGACTGTAGGCGGGGTTAGCAATCGCTCTCGACCACAGAAAAAAGTGCAAATTTAGTGATGGCCAGTAATACGGGGGCGCAGTCTCAAAACGCGGAAGATCATAGCGAGAGGAAGTAAACGCGGGGTCGGTATGCGTGAACGGATTTCCGGGGAAATCCTCTTCCGGTAAGGGGGGAGTTGTTACGGAGTAACAATAAGGGCCGCACCGGTACGACCATCCAAACTTCAAAAAAAAAAAAAAAAAAAACTAAAAAACAACGCGAAGCCACCACTCAGCGCAGTAGGTAATTAATGTACCCACCACTCGTAGGGCCATAGGGTGAGACGATAGGCACTAAGCCGCCTTGTGTCTTGTACTCGGCGGGTAGATTAAATTAGGTAAAGTAAGTTCAGCGCACGACGGAAGGGGAATGACGCGACGAAACGAACTAGAACGCGAATAACCCGGTCAATTCGATTCTGACGAAACAAACACGCATCGATAATTCCAGTGGAAAAGAATTAAATCAACATGTTCACCTGAGGATCTATGCTGATTTCGTCATACTTCCAGGCGTGGATACGCAGATCGAAACATACTGTGAAGCTCATGTTTCGTGGCACAAATCATCAGCAACATCCAGAATACGATAGTCCCTGTTACGATGCAGCAGCCGTGCATGGAGCAGTTATCCACTCTTGCAGATTTGCCAATCTGATCACTGATCCGCATACTGGCTTCTTCCGGCGACCTACAACACACAAAAATTCCGCACCAAGAATCGAGACTTTTACGGAATCCATATCAACAATTACCTGACTCCTAATGCTACCGAGTGTCGAGTCGGCGGAACAACCAGGTAGGGGGAACTTTGGCCCTTCCTCGCCAGCGGAGGCGCTTCAAGAACCCGAATCGAAACGTAAACACAACATTGCGAGCGAATTGTCAGTGGCCGTCTTGACAATTTCAATTGACACTGCAGCTGTGGAGCACAGCTGATGCAAACAAGTCACACATCAGCTGTTTGCCATAATGGCATAATGCCCTAGTTGGAGTTCTAAAAGAGGGGTTTGGATCCGAGGTGGCACGTGTGTCTGGGGCATCGACCCGAAACTGGAGGTGCTGTTGAAAAGCGGTACCGAAGAAGCGGCGCAAGTAAAAATGAGCGGGATTTTGGTCATTCGAAGAGTGACCGCCGAAACGATTAGAAGTTGGCTGATGAATTTATTTCAAATTACCAGGTACTTTGTAACTAAAAGAATATTGGAAATACGAGTAGATTCGAAGAGTGACCGCCGAAACGATTAGAAGTTGGCTGATGAATTTATTTCAAATTACCAGGTACTTTGTAACTAAAAGAATATTGGAAATACGAGTAGATTCGAAGAGTGACCGCCGAAACGATTAGAAGTTGGCTGATGAATTTATTTCAAATTACCAGGTACTTTGTAACTAAAAGAATATTGGAAATACGAGTAGATTCGAAGAGTGACCGCCGAAACGATTAGAAGTTGGCTGATGAATTTATTTCAAATTACCAGGAGGAATATTACAAAAGACCAGCATTGACAATTAGAACGAGCTCAAGATCAACAGCGGCGGGCGAATTGAATAATTGGCGTGAAAAGCGATACGAAGTATTTGGACGGAGTCTCATTTCGTATCAAACAAACAAGGGAGAATAAAAAAGGTGCTGCAGGAATTCTGAAATTTTTTATGTGACCGGTGGACAAGAAATCGAGGCAGAACTGACTTTTTTTTGGTTGATTTAAGGTTAGTGAAGATTTGGAAACTTATTTAATTGATTTGCTATCTATATATACATAGAATACGGTAGTGTTTAATTGAAATTAATGTGGATTTTATCTGTAAGTACTGAGTGGTGGCTATCCGATATCTCGCCGGTAATTTAGTTACACATAAAGAAATTCGCCGTCGGGTGAATTGACGGCTAAGGAGTAAAGTTAATAGGTATAGAAAAGCTTGGTCGTACTGTCGTGTCGGCATTAGATATGTTCTCGAATCGGGCATTAGCATAGTGTAGTAAATCTGTTTCGGAATAGGACTCGGAGTTGTAAAATAAACTGGATTACGTTGAGTTGAAGTACGTAGTATGAATTAATATTATGAATTATGAGGCTTATTGAAGATTAAAGCGAAGAGAAAGAAAAGAAACATTAGCAAATGTTATTAGCCCGCCCGTGGGTAAATGCCCTTGCATGTACAGTGAATGAACCGGGAACTGTGTTACATAGTGATCGTAGTGGCGCGCTGGCAGTAGTTGTTGAGATCCCGCGCGTAGTGTACTAGAGTAGAGAAATTTGAGTTGGCGATCAGTCGCCAAATTTATGATTGGAAGTAGAATCCGTGAAGCTGGGGATTCGTGCGGTGAGTCGTAGGCGTTTTATGCTGATTATAGTGGTTGAATAGGTACCTACGAATATTGAGGCAAACGGGTTGTGGTAGATTTCCGTTGGAAGTAGAGGCGGAGCGGAAGAACGTCGTATTGGGGAGTCGGAAGGGGTGTCCCCGGGGAATTAACTTGGACCCTGAGAGCGGGGTGTAATTGAGGACACAACCCTTGTTGTAATCCGGTGAGCCGAGTCTTGCTCGCGGCTCTTGAGGCTCGAATTCGGGGTGAGCAAGTGGCGCCCACGACCCGTCTTCGACGAGTTGGTCCGGAACCCTAAAGGAGCCTCAGCCGGACATCCTCCCTAGGCCGGGAGGGTAACAATATATATATATATATATATATATATATATATATATATATATATATATATATATATATATATATATATATATATATATAAAGAAATATGAATTTTCGGCGAAACGAGTTTAATACTATTGTTCTTCGAACATTAGTAACTAGCGCACCTGAACCGCTAGAAATACTAAAATTTTTATTGTTTGATGAACAAAAGAAGAATCGTGCAGATTTTGAGTGCTTATTCTACTACACGTCCTCCAACCTGATTCGGGTGCAAAACCGCTTTTATCTCACACATGCATTTAAATTTATTGTTCGGAAAGGTTTTTAGGGCTACCAATTGCATGAATTTCAAGATTGGGGGAAGGTTAGGTTAGGTTAAAGTGGCTGCCGGTCTACAGAAGTCTGCCGTCCGACACACATAGGCACATGAGAGGCCCGTTGTGATGCCACACTTATTAGTGGCTCTTTCCTACTCACTTAAATCGGGAAACTATCTGCTTCGCTTGACAAATCGCGTTATCCCTTTTAAATTAACCAGGGATAACTCGGTCAGGTTTGAGAGAAAAAGAGCACCAATTGCCGCCAACCTTCTCCTTGCCAACGCCGGGTACTGACACAAGAGGTAGAGGACGGGCTCCTCCTCATCCTCAGACCAGCAACTCCGACAGAAATCGTTAAACTGCACTCCCAATCGTTGTGCATGCCGTCCTATGAGGCAATGGCCCGTAAAAACTCCCACTGTGCAGCGTAGAGCGCTTCGGGTTAAGCCTAAAAGCTGCCTGGTGCGATGCGCATCAATGGATACCCAGGACTGCCTTGCTATTGCACAGGATGATTCCTCTGGCTAGGACCTCTTAGCATCCTCGAGATATTTTTGCCTAATGGCCAGTTTGACCGACGACATCGAGAGAGCAGGAGACCTCCGGTAGCAAGGTTCCAAGCCTTGCTAGCTCATCGGCCTCACAGTTGCCCTGAAAACCTCTATGTCCCGGTACCCAAATCAATTGAACCACTGAATGTCTCGACATCTCCCTGAGAGATGCACGGCATTCAGCAATAATCATGGACACTGTACAAGGACCAGCAAAAGACTTAAAAGCCGCTTGGTTATCAGTGAAAAAACCAATATTGACAACGAATATTCGATTACACTGAAACCAGTCGATTGCCTGAACAATAGCCTCAACCCATGCCTGAAAGACACAACAGTGGTCTGGTAGACGGAAGGAAAGCTTGAGATTCAGCTCATTTGAGTATACACCACACCCGACTCTATTGTTTAGCTTTGAGCCGTCAGTGTACACATGGATAAGCCCACTTTCGAGAGTGACATCATCACGCCATTCATCTCCACCAGGAATACGAGTTGTTAGCTCCAAATCTAGTAGGCACTGCGGAGCGATATAGTCAACACCCGCTGGAGCGGGAACTCCCTCGACCAAAATCATCGCATGGCCGAAGTCTGTTCTATTCCATGCCGAGATACAATTTAGTCTCACAGCAGCAAGATTAGCTTGCTGTAAGGTAAGTAGATTGGTTGGCAGCCAATGAAGTAACACGAAGAGTGCCTTAGTAGAAGTGGAGCGGAGCGGCCCAGTTACAAGTAGTGCAGCCATTCTCCACACTTTTTCAATCTGCCGTTTGCAGGAAGCCTTAATAGCACCCTGCACCCAGAACACCACCCCAAACAATAGAATTGGCTCAACCGCAGCAGTGTTAAGCCAAGCAACAGTACGAGGTTGTAGTCCCCGATTCGCTCTTATGGCTCTTTTACAGCAGTAAAGTGCATTGAAAGCCTTCCGATCCCTTTCTGCTACATTGTAGGTCCATAGTAACTTCGAGTCAAAGATCAGCCCTAAGTACCTGACCCTCTGGCTCAAGTTAATCGAGACCCCATTCAACTTGGGTAACTCAAAAGAAGGAACTTTGTACTTCATTGTAAACAGCACTAGTTCCGTTTTGTTAGGATTCAGATTGAAGCCGCACTCACGACTCCAACGTGAAAGTATGTCAAGAGAGTGATTTAGCCTCTCCGATAGCGTATATAAATACTTTCCCGACACTGCTACAGCTATGTCGTCTGCATAAGCAATCACTTTGCAGCCAGCGTGGCTCAGTCTCATTAGAAGAGTATTCACCGTGATGTTCCACAGCAGGGGAGAGAGGACTCCACCCTGAGGTGTGCCCATACTGACTCCTCGTCCTAGGCTGGCATCCCCCAGGGAAGAGATGACCACTCAACTTTTGAGAAGCTGCACAATAAAAGCAATCAGCTGCTCGTTCACATGAAGCACCGAGAAAGCTTCAAAGATTAGGGGAAGCCAAACACTACAAATTTTTGAGGGCAGCATCTCCTGTAACATAAATAAAAAAATGCTAAGTGCAACTTAACGTTAAAATCAAATTAAGCCACAGGAATTGAAAAATCCGAAAAATTCCCAGAACTTAGAAAATATAGACATTAGTTACTTATTTTCATTGAATATGAATTTTTTTGTATTTGTTTCGATATGAATTCTTTTTGTAGGTTAGCATTTACTGATACGAGAATAGCAAACCGCTTCGCGCTAGCAACTCTTTGCTATCATCAAAACCAAACATATATCACACCTGCCTCATATTGAAATCAACCTTACATGCGACTTTTCCGATTCGATGACTGCGTTGGAAGTTATAAGGGTACAAAGAAATTTAGGGCTACCACTCACAGAAAATTTCAGATTTTCGAAATGTTATTTTTTATTGTTGATTGTCACTACAAGATCATTACCGTTTGAAAATTTTACGATAAAATTGCTAATAAAGAGATGGCAAAATAATATAAAACCAAGAATAGCTGACAACCCTAATTTTTTAACCAGATTCTTCCTGAATATTGCCCACAGTAAGTTCCTTTTAATATATGCATTTCTTTTTGATTTCATGAAAGTACTGGAAGCTATAGGGTAAAAACTTTTTTTTTCTGAGAAAATTTTCAAAAGCCAAGACTGTAGCTACCATAGCTGGTAGCTCCAGCCAAATTTCTACCACAAGTTGCTTGAAGTAAGATTCAGATACTGTGCGAATTTTGTGAAAATGTGGTCACCAAATCAGAATTCATAGGGCAAAAAGCAGTTTTTTTTCTGTGTAATTTTTAAAGATGGCACGACTGGCACAGAGTTGCTCACATTTCCAAACCACTTCTATCAGACTTGGTCAAACTAAATACCAATACTTTCTTTTAATTTTAGAGATATCTGATTATTGGTTCGTGAGTTCTCGTGAACAGACATTTCGGATGCTTAAAATATAGGTAAATTGGAGGAGGGTAATTGTTCTTGTCCGATATGAAATTTCTAAAGTTTTCATTTGGTTGTATAAACAAAGCAACAGATTATTATACGAGTTGGTTTTAATTGTAAAAGACGAAAATTTTTAAGGATAGTCGATGATTTGAAGATTTTAATCTTGTGCCTGCCATAGCTGCGGGGCTGCCAGCACGTTCTTAAAAAAACTACATAAGTTTACATAATAATGGCATCAACATGTTATATCAGTTTCGTAATGATTTCATAATCTCGTCAAAAGTAATCACAATGCAAAAATTTTCAAATTTTACAATCTAATTTTAGGCACCTAGTGCACAATAAGGGTTAAACTTGCTATTCGCCTCTAAATCAACTTGTGAGCATAAAGGGATATTATTGCAGCCGAGATTTTACTCCGACTCGAATAAATTTCTCCAAAACTTGTTATTCGCCGCTAAAGAACCTTGTGATTATAGAGGGTCCCATTGCAGCCGAGATTTTACTCCCATTCGAACTAGTTTCTCCAAAACTTGTTATTCGCCGCTAAATCACCTCGTGAGCATAAGGGGGTCCCACTGTAGCCGAGATTTTACTGTGATTCGAATTAATTTCTCCAAAACTTGTTATTTGCCGTAAAATCATCTCGTGAGCATAAACGGGTCCCATTGCAGCCGAGATTTTACTCCGATTCGAATTAATTTCTCCAAAACTTGTTATTCGCTGCTAAATCACCTCGCGAGCATTAGGGGGTCCCACTGAAGCCGAGATTTTACCCCTATTTGAATTAATTGCTCCAAAACTCGTTATTCGCCGCTTAGTCACCTCGTGAGCCTAAGGGGTCCCATTGCAGCCAAGATTTTTCTCCGATTCGAATTAATTTCTCCAAAACTCGTAATTCGCCACTAAATTACCTCATGAGCATATCCATTGCAGCCGAGATATTACTCGGAACATTAGTTAAAAAAGTTGTGACTAAAGTGCAAGTTTTGCGAACTAAGTGAGAATGAATGAAAATACAGTCTGTCAAGAATGAGTTTACACATAGGAAAAAAATTCAATTTTTCATCTTTCTAATTATAAAATACTACTTTTTATTTATGTAAATGAATGTTTTTTTCTTAATTATAGTTATTTACATTATTTCCAACCGATATATACAAAAAAAAGTACAACTTTAATGCAAAACAAGAACGAAAAGACCAACGAAAACAATTATTGCAATTCTTGAAGTGTCAAGAAACTCTTTACACAAATTATTATTGTATTTAATATTTACATATTTACAGGATATTTAATATTATTTGGTATATTTAACATTTGGTATGGCCACCTTTGGCATCCACCACACATCGCAACCGATTTTTCATTGAATGAACCAACTTTTGCAGGTCATACGGGGTTGGTATTTTTTGCCATTCTTCGAGAATCGCAATTTTTAAGGCAGTTGGGTTTTTGGGTTGCCTTTTAGCGACTTGTTGTTTTAAGTAAGCCCATAAATTCTCGATGGGATTTAAGTCCGGACTCTTGGCTGACGTATCCATAACTTTTCCGCAGTTGTATAAGGGCCACATTCGCACCATGTTCGCCTTATGTTTGGGATCGCTGTCCTGGTAAAGCTTAAAATTTGGTTTGCTGTTATGCATAAACCCGAATTTCTGCGCACTGCTTGCCAAATATGTTTTAAGGATATGCAAATATGGTTGGGCGTCCATGGTTGACTCGATGAATGCCAAGTCTCCTACTCCTCTGCTTGAGAAGCACCCCAAATCATAACGTACAACTTACCAAATTTTACAGCCGGAATGATATTTCGATTTTCCAACGATGTTAAAGGCTTGCGCCACACTCTAGCCGGTCCATCATTATAGTACAACATCATTTTCGTCTCATCGCAGAATATGACGTCGTCCCAGTAGTCAACGGGTTGAAAAAGGTGCATCATAGCGAAAGAAAAACGCTTTTCGATGTTTAGTGCAGAAAACAGTGGTTTCTTTCGTGCAGCTCTTGATGAGAACTTATTTCGTAGGATGGCCTGTCGTACTGTTTCATGGGAAACAGCAGCATCACACTCTTCCTTGAGTTCCCTAGCAAGAGTTCTGGTCGAAATCCAGGGGATTTTATCAAGCTTCCTTATCATAAGGTGCTCTATACGTTTAGATATTTTTGGTTTTGAGCCACCTCCACACTTTGGCTCCAATCTATTCTCATTTTCAGCACGATTTATAACGTTATAGACTGCCATTCGTGCTACACAAAACATTTCCGACAGTTCCTGCGCACTTTTACCTAATTGGTGATTATAGTATATCATCTGAACTAACTCAAAGGATAATCTTTTGCCTTGCATTTTAAAACACAATATCTCACTTATTTATGCGTATTAGCCAAAAATTAATCACACACTAATGATCAAATTTATAGAGCTTTACAATACAGACCAAAAATTCCGGTAAATTTACCGTATCGTTGCAGTAATGCAAAAAAAAACTTTTGTCTAAAAAGTTTCTTGACACTTCAAGAATTGTAATAATTGTTTTCGTTGTTCTTTTCGTTCTTTTTTTGCATTGAAGTTGTACTTTTTTTGTATATATCGGTTGGAAATAAAGCTAATAACGATAATTAAGAAAAAAAAATTATTTACATAAACAAAAAGTAGTATTTTATAATTAGAAAGATGAAAAATTGAATTTTTTCCCTATGTGTAAACTCATTCTTGACAGACTGTATGTTCTTCTTCGATCATTAGTTAAAAACTGCTTTCCAAAATCTGGTCTATTGCAAAGCAGTGCTACCTTTGCTTTAATGTAACCTTTGAGCAAATGCAACAGCACATTCCAATTGAAATATAATAATATTCATGTCTTCATATTTGTCATACATAAAATCTAGCCTTAACCCTAGAATAATGTTTAAATTTTGTATATGTTGAGCCATAAAAGTTGTTCTTTAAGCATTAAAATTGAGTTGACGAGAAATTTGAGAATATTATTTTTAAAAAGTAAGTAGTAAGTATAAATGCACTTTTTGTCAAAATTACTACACATATTTACTTTATCCTCATTTTATGCAAATTTAACTCCAAAGAAAATTTCAGCTTGTGTCAGACGTAATGTTTCTTCACAATAATCTAAAACGTATCTTACGTAGCCATAAACGACCCCTTAACGTTCATGAAATCAGCCTACTAGCAAGAACTAAAACCGAAATGGCTACAAATGGCATGTAATAGCATCTCTGCCAACAAACCAATTTTTTTACGGTGGATGATGTGCAAACATGTAGAGAGTGACAAAGGAACCCAAAGTCAAATATTTTTGGACTTGGGAGTTTCAGGCACTTTTTTATACCAACATTTTATCCCTGTGACATTGACGCATGTAAGAAACCTCTTAGCTTAAATTCTGCTTATATACTTCGCGTCAAAAAAGTGTATCAGTGCTGTTGAAGCTTTATTTTACAGAAATAACTTGCTCGAGAAAAGTAGTAGATATCATTTGCTCTGCATGAGACTAGTACATATATCTACAAAAACTCTAGCGCACCTGAACCGCTAGAAAAACTAATGTTCGAAGAACAGTAGAAGAATCGTGCAGGTTTTGAGTGCATATTCCACCACATGAGCTGCTTATTACGGCCAAACTGTTTCAAACGCCACGTTCTACTTTGGTCTCAAGAATGCATTATAACTCATATGGTGGAAGGTTTCAGATATTACTACTGGCGTGAATTTCAACGTTTATGGGAGCAAAACACGGCTTAATTATATTCGTTATCAGTTGTTTATTTCACAAAATTTTGAAAGCAGCATCTCATATAACATCAATGAAGAAAATGCTCAGTGCCTGCAGCACTGTAACTGAAGGTGGTGTTTGGGGCCCCGATCCAAAAAATTTGCAGAACTTTGGGAATTGAAACATCGGTTATTTATTTTCATTGTAAATGTTTCCGGTATGAATACTAACTGTAAGCATTTATTGCTACAAAAGTAGCACAACTGACTCGTGCTGGAAACCTTTCGCCAGTATCAAAGCCAAAAATATATCACATCTGCTTCACGTTGTTATATTACATTCGAAGTTATAGGAGTATAAAGAAATTTAGGATTACCTGAAGCGAGTTTTTTGAAATAATGGAAAGCTTAATATTTGCTGTTTATTGTCACTACAATATCATTACGAATTGAAAATTCTACGATAAAACCGCTTAATAAAGATATTGCAAACAAACACAAAACCAACAATAGCTGGCAACCCTATCGTAGCTTTTCAACCAAATTTGGCCTGAATAATGTTTATAGTAGGTTCCATTAATTGTATGAAATTCGTATTGATTTCATGACTGCACTGGAAGTTATAGGGCAAAAAGTTTTATTTTCCTGAGCGAATTTTCAAATCCAAAGACATAAAAATTACCATAGGTGGCAGCACCAATCGAATTTTTCAACCAAATTTCTATCAAACAGAGATTAGAGTAAGGTTCAGCTACTGTGTTAATTTCATGAAAATCTAGTAACTTATTCAAATTTCATAGGGCAAAAAGCAGTTTTTTTTCTTTGTAATTTTTCAAGATGGCACCACTGGCACAGAGTTACCCACAATTCAAAATCGCTTCTATCAGACCTGGTCCTACTTAAGTCCAATGCATTCTGTAAATTTCAATGGTATCTGATTATTGATTCGTGAGTTCCCGTGAACAGAAGTTTTTGATGCTAAAAATATAGGTTGACTGGGAAAGGGTTACCGTTCTTGTCCGACATGAAATTTCCAAAGTTTTACTTTGAACGTGTAGATAAAGTATAAGATTTGTATACAGATTGGTTTTATTGTAAGAAACGGACAGTTTTTGGAAATTCGATGGTTTAATGTTTTCACTTCCAAATTTTTATTTTTTTTACTTTAAGACACCAAAATTTTCATAGCTGGCAGCTCCAACCGAAGTTTTCAACCAAATTTCTATCAAACGTGGTTTGAAGTAAGATCTAGCTACTGTGTGAATTTCGTCAAAATCGAACGATTCAATCAGAATTTATAGGGCTAAAAGCAGTTATCTCTTTTAGTGTTTTTTCAAGATGGCACCACTGGCACAGAATCACCCGCATTTCAAAATCACTTCTATCAGACCTGGTCCTATTCAAAACCAATACATTCTGCAAATTTCAATTAATTCTACTCATTGGATCGTGAGTTTCCGTGAACAGAAGTTTTTGATGCTAAAAATATAGGTAAATTGGGCAAGGGTTACCAGGCGTGCCCGTTATACCATATCAAATTTTTTTTTTGTTTATGTAAACAAAGCACAAGATTTACATATGAGTGGCTTTTTTTTGAAGAAACGGCAGTTTTTCAAGAGAGACGATGATTTGAAGGTTTTCACTTTCAGTGTCTGCATTAGCTACAGAGTTGCCAGCACGCTCATCAAAAGCAACAGAAATCTACAATTAAGTAATACCAATATGTTTTAAAAATTTCGTAATGATTGAATAGCTCGGTCAAAAGTTATCGCAATTTAAATATTTTCAAGTTTTCCCGTTCAGTTTTTAGGCACCCAGCGCACACATGGGGTTAAAAAATTCCAAAACATCATCCGATTCACATGTAAAACACGTTCAAAATTTATTTCGTCAACTTTATTTTTGCAAAACTTATTTGTGTACGGAATAATAGGTATATTAAAAATATCACTAAAATGGCCGCCGGCGCCAAAGGGTTAAAGATTATTAACTTTTTGTGAGACCTGGCACTATTCTGCATATACACCAATGTGTCCTGAAAATTTCAGCTCAATCGGATGGCGCGTTCCTGAGATTTTTTCACTGAAATTTTTTGATGATATATATATATATATATATATATATATATATATATATATATATATATATACACTGAAAAAAATCTGGCATGTATTTTCAAATAAGCCGTACTTTCAAATCAACCTTTGAAAAATTTCATGTTGATTTTAATACAAATTTATTAGACTAACGTTAAATAAAGTTAATAGGACATATTTCAGGTAGGATCAATTAAAAAGTTTATTTCAAATCAACTAAAGCACTTTTTCAAATTGACAAAAAAAAACATGTCGAATACTAGAAAAATATCCTAGTAAAGTTAATGTGCTCAGTTGTTAGATAAACATGATTTTTGGGATTTCTCCATGTTACTACAACAGGCACCACGTTAATATAAACAAACAGCGTTTCACGTTTTACGATGGACGTGAGTACATGTTTTGTATTGTATATATGTGTTCGCGTTTTACGCAGTTAAATGGTGAGGTGTGGCGTGATCAATTGCACTGTTTGTAAGATTTTCAGCCAATAACTGAAATCAACACGAAACGGCGCATCGAAATTAAATTTCAGGGAATCGTCGACCGTCAACAACAGCTAAGAATTTCTCGAACAGCATAGTTTGTGCGTGCATTATTGTCACCAATTGTGCGGATTAGCCTCAAGTTTATTAAACTAGTGTTTTTCGTGAGTGGTTTTCTTTCAAGACGTGTGATTTATATATTTACTAATTATGTTCAAGTTTGAAAAAGTTTAATGGCGTGTTGCGTTCAATTTGACAGTTATTACTTTTTTGTCTCGTGTCGTTTATGGCGTGGTCAAATCATGTAGTAGAATAATGGATAATTATGTTGTATTTTTTAGATCATCTGTGTAAAGCAATGTGTTTGCTCCTTTCAGTTAAGTTTTTGCAAGGTAAGATTATGCTGAAATCGTTTAAACGTGCCTCGCAAATATGGAGTTCGAAATGACGAAAGATCATCTATTGTTTCTGAGTAAGAAAATGGTATCTTTGGGTCAAAAATGTCTGCTAGGTTTTGTTTGTTAGCAATTGTTACCATTGCTCGGTACAAAATGCAAACAGACATCAAAGTGTGAACAATTTGTCAGGCAGAGGAATGGAATGGATAGCTTTTACAATTTTTCCTCTAACCGGCAACATTTTCCGACTCAGATGTTTATTTGCATTTTTTACCAGCCATGGTATTCCTAGGAAACTCATAGTTTTTCAAAAGTTATGACCCGTTGATACCATTTTCTTATTCAGAAATAATAGCTGACATTTCTTTAATGGTAACTTTGCATTCTCCAGGCATTTTTAAACGATAACTGATTTAAGATTTAAACATAACTGAAAGGAGGGAACTCATTGCATTGCACAGACGATGAAATAAATACTTTACATAATCATTCATTATTTTTGTAGAACAATATTTCGCACGTGGAAAAATAGTTGCTGTATGAGAATGCTGCGCACAAAAAATTGGCACAGCTTTGATTATTATTTTTGGTTAATTCAAAAGTTTTCTCTTAAGTTATTGTTGTTCGATATTACTTCTAGCATTAACAGTATTTTGTTTTTAGTTTTACGTATGAAAAGCTGTGATCAAATAATTGTGACACCGTCTGAGTATTTAAATCTGTCATATGATTCATTTAAATAATATATGTATGTTCAGTATTATATGTAACAAATTTCACCCAACATATAAAAATGTATACTTATGTTTGTTTCAAAATAAAATCAATGTACCTACAAATGCACGTAAATGTTTTATTGCAGTTGTTTTAGGGTCATGTAATTGAAGTGCTTCGTCTCTAACTGATGATTTTAGAAATTGAACTAATTTTGGTTTTGATTCTCAATGCTAAAACCATGCGGCTTTAGCTCGAGCATGTGTCATGTTGCAATGTTGAGAATTAAGAAGCAAAAAATATGTCCTTTTTTTGAAAATCATGCAGTTTGAGACAAAGATCTTAAATTTAAACAATATTTGTGAATCAAAAGGAACTCGTGTCTGAGTAACATTATATGCTGGTCAATTTGACAGGCTTTCAAACTGGTTAATTGAATCATAGACTTTGTTGGAATGACCTTATTTATTTACAAAACAACAATTTGAATAGTTTGAACTGATTAATTTATTGTCAATTTAATTATTAAAATTATTCAAATTAAATCAAAAGGTGGTAGAATTGACAATTCATTCTGTTCATTTTGAAAGTGCAGACTTATTTTGTCCTGCGATTTCAATGGGGAATCTTGTCAATTCAAGTGTATTTTGCCGGTGTCAATTTAACAAAAAAAAATATGTTCTGGCAACGAAACTTTTAATTAGCTGAAAAACATTAGGAAAATATCGTTGATAATGCATGGTTTTTGCTGATTTAACAACATTTTTTTTTTGGGTGTATATATATATATATATATATATATATATATATATATATATATATATATATATATATATATATATATATATATATATATCATATATATATATATATATATATATAGAAATATGAATTTTTGGCCAAAGTGATTTTAATACTAATGTTCTTCTTCGAACATTAGTAAAAAAGAGTGCCTACAGCACTTTCTGACTTATGTGGCATGTTATCAGATATGGCAAGCCCACTGAGATTGTAGAACTGGAGTGGGCATGCCCATAACATATACATTGAAGGGGATGGTAGTAAATTTTTATCTTTTCACTGCCAAATTCAAGTACTTCCCCTCCAATTTGACAATCAAGAGTACAGCTGCTTAAACGTATTTTTGAGTGAGAAAATCGTGAAGGCTAGTCTACAATGAATTGAAAAACGTCGATAATTAAAACCACACAATAGCTACTGATTTTATAATGCCTCGTAGGCTAGCAAATGAATGACATTTCAAATTATATAAACCATTTGCCTAATTCCAATATATCTCCTAAGCATCTTCGATGGACTCACTGGGAACCCTACAGTACTCCCCTCTGAGCAATGTTGTTCATAATGATGATGATCGCTGAAAGTGGTGCTCTTAATTGATGATCGTGTGTTAGTATGATCACCTTATTCTGGAATGTCGGTCATGTGCAAGTATCGTATGTCGTCTGAAGCTGCCAACAACATTCATTTGCTCGTTGACGGCAAACCCCCAGGGTTCTGCGGTTTTGGATTTGTAAGCTCCTCTCGGTTTGTTTTTTGAACCGAACGAAAGAAATAATGCTGTTCTCCTATCATTATTATTCTTTGTCCAGTAAGACACAGAACATTGGTATCGAGAAAGATAACCATTTGCTACTGTATCTACCCAAAACATTAGCGTTTACCTTAAAATCTGAGGAGATTGTTTTCAAGCACTGAGTGTCTTAAATATTAATAAACTAGTGAAAATTAATGCAATCAGAGCGAAAATTTAAATTATTTATAATCCATAAATTAGTAGCTTAATGTGTAGCCAATAGCTAAATGGACAGTTTTATAACTAAATAGGTTCTTTTTGTAGCTAAACCTAGCTAAAATGTAGCTTAATTGGCTTCACTATCAAGTCGATTTTGCTGAAAATTCGTTTACCAGCGAGTCCAGCAAACACGCTTTGAATGTTCTTCATGAGATATCGGTTGGGCTGCGTGACTGCAATGAGACGGCAAAGATCGCCACATGGTCGCCAAAATCCATCCTTTTTTTGCACCAAGTGTAAGGGACTCGCCCACGGGCTATCAGATGGACGGCAAAATCCCAACTTCAAGAAATAATTAAATGCTGGTCTTGCTGCAGCCAAACTCTCTGGTGTCAGACGTCGGGCCTTTTGCGCCACTGGTGGTCCTGAAGTAACAATGTAGTGTTACACATGATGTGGTCTTGCACAAGCGGAATAAAAATTGGTGAGGGACGGAAATTGTTTCAACATCCGGTGGACTCACTGGGAACCCCACAAAACCCTCTGAGCGATGTTTTCCATAATGGTGATGACCTCTGAAACTGGTGCTCTCGATTGATGATCGTGCGTAGGTATGATCACCTTATGCTGGAACGTCGGTCGGGTGAAAGTATCGTATGTCGTCTGAGGCTGCAAACGACACTCGTTTACTCGTTGACAGTCGTCGGCGCCTGATGGACTCTGTTTTTACCACGCAAGGTCCAGAAAGTGTGTGTACAAGTGCAGGCCGCCGTGCAGGTGGATTGCCAGTCCACGTGTTGCCGAAAATTAGTTCTTTTCAAATCATGTCATTCAAATGCAATCATGTCAATATAGCTTCAAAATGGATTAAGACAAGTCAATCCGTGTTGAACACTCGTATTGGATTGATTCAGATTAGTTGATCCGATCAGGAAATTTATTTGAATCTGTGATTGACTTTGGCATTAAAAACCCGGATCGAGGGATTGAGGGATTGAAAAATTTGAAGCTAACTTAATTTTTGGTCATGTACATGTTGTAATACCTGTTAACTATCATTCCTATCAACAATACCCATACATAAGTACAAGTTATATAAGTGTTCACCGTGACTCACTGCACAGCCAAATTAGTCTAACGTAGTCATTAGTGCCAAAAAGACGTGTTTTATGTTCAGAACCTAATTTGAATAAATATGTTAAATAATTAAATATCTTTCATTGTCCACTCCATCTTTAACAGTACATATGTGATTTTCCAGTGCGACATATTTCACCTTTGTTGAACTAGTTGAGTTGTATTTGACGATCCAGTTACATCAAAAACCTACTTTGATATCTTAGACATTTTCATTTCAATCCAAGTCAGTCCAAATCGATCCTGTTTGCATACTATACTTTTGCTCATGGCTAGCCGAAACCGAGGCACGGCGTCAGAAGTTAGTTCCTAACCAGCGTACCAACTCCGTATATGTGTACGGACCAAAATTCCAGTGATCTTACCTAAGATTGTGTTGTTGATCAGATTGGACAGTTGGAAGAAATCGCATTGAACAGAAAGATATGCAAGATAAGATTCGACAGCTTCATACTCAGGCTAGATTTTTCGTTGTTCAAATACGGCTCACTCTTGCAAAAAATACCAACACACTCTCAGGTTGCTTTGACAGATAATGCATTGTGTAAATGGAGGCGCAATTTCAAGGTCAAAGTGATTTTTTGGGAAAATGGAAGGAGTTGACACGCTAGTTAGGAATTAACTTCTGACGCTTTGACTTGGCTTATGGCAAGCAGCAACAAGTTGAGTGGAGAAGTTGGTTGGAAGTCTTGGCCGGAATCAATCGCGTGGAATCATGATCGCCGGCGTATGCCAAATTGAGGCCCTAAACGTAGCTATAATCTCTTGTATCTATTTCGAATTTTAAATCATAAACAACCTGCTTTGGTATATGATAGGTCGACTTCACATAGCATGGGATATATCTCCAACTTCAGAGCTGTGTGATACGTTTCATCGAGAATCACTATTCTACACTCCTGGAGACCATTTGGTCGCCCTTTATCAAGCGGACGGCCTGAAACGTTGAAAAACTCGCAGTGATTAAAACGAAAAGTAGAACAGTGTATTAAATTTTGATAGTTGAACGCTGATTAAATGTATTTATTGGACAATAAATCAAGTGGCACAAGATCAATTAAATGTGCTTAATGTGAAGAATGACGAAGTGAATGTTCAAATATAGTACGAATATATACGAATACAAGAGATTATATCCCGCTTTTTGCGGAACCTCTTATCCAATTCTATTTTGAAAAGGTTGGAAAGCAACGGACTCAAAATTGTTTCCTTTGCTAGAGACATGACATTGCGGTCTTAGTCTCGGAGAGGTCTCTGCATACCATTGGCCAGATCATCGAGTATACCTAGGGATTTTTGAGAAGTGGCTGAATACCGTGGTCCTTGGCATCGACTTCTTTAAGACCAATCTTGTACTCTTCACAAGGAAGTATAAGTAAGGAAGTTGAGCTGCGCCAGATTATCTCTCAAACCAAGGTCTATTTTGGATAGCAAACTCACATGGAGGGTGAATTTAGAGGAAAGAGCTGAGCGGGCAAGCACCGCAATTTACGCTAGCAAGAGCGTTTTGGATATAACGTGGAGTCTGAGTTCTGCTTTAACACATTGTATCTACACGGTGATAGCTAGGCCGATCCTTCTTTACGGCTGCAAATATCAGCAAATGTGTGTAGTAGCTCTGAGCATGACCACTGACAGCTCCAAAATAGGAGAAGCATATTTTGCAGACTGTAACTAGGAGTATATTCTGCAGACTGCCATATCAAAGTAGCTTTCAGGCTTAATAACCACTGTAGCATATTCCAGTTGGAGGTTTTTGCTGCCTGTAAAGACAAAGACGCTGCATATGCCAAAGAAATTCTATGTGAGGGATCAGTATCTCCACAGACAGTCAAGCGGAGGTAAAAGCACTTATGTTTCAGACATACAAATCGAAGTGCGTATTTGATAGCAATCAGAAGAACCAAAATTATCTGGGTTCCACGACTCAAGGGCATTGATGGGAATGAGAGGGCGGATGTGCTCAAATCTGATCTCAGGTCTGATTCAAGCGATCTGTTCTTAAACTTAAAACAGAATCCAGAAATCTTCAGATTTCCTTGTACCACTCCAATTGCTTGAAATACACTGTTGAAATCTTAGAACTTCTTCTTAGATAGATAGATATACTTTATTTATGGCTGATCTTAGTTTGTACAAATACAAATACAAATAATAATTTCTTAAATTAGAGTTCAGACTATGTCTTTACATCTATATAAGTATTTAATAGTTTATATTGGAGTTAATTTATTTAAAAATGCATACATATTAAAAGAAGTTGTCAACTTACAAGGGAAAATTCACAAAAACCTTTGGGAACTTATAAATTACGACTAATTTCCTATAAATACTTAAAACTAGGAATCGACATAGTCAGAAATTAAGGATGCTATTAGTGGGTGATTCAATTTTTGGCAATTCCGCAGAAATTGATGTAGGTTCTGTTGAGCAGAATGATTTATATATTTGATTTTACTAATACGGTGGAGTTGCTTTGTAGAAAAGAAACGCGATTTGTTTAGAATTATTTTTAAGCACTTGTTTTGTTGCGTTTGTAGCTTTTTCCTGTTTGTTTTGGCACAAGTATACCAGACAGGGGAACCGTAAAGTAATATAGGCTGCATACTGAGGCAATAGATGAGCAGTTTGTTCGCGGTTGACATGGTGGAGTAACGGTTAATAAGGGGATAGAGCACGCGTATTGCCTTTGAAATTTTTGAACATGCATCATCCATATGAGGTTTGAATGTTAATTTCTTGTCTAACCGGATGCCAAGATATTTGATAGAGTCCGACCATTTTATTAGATTATCTAGGATATTGATTGAGGGATTTGGAAGAAAACGACGAGCGCGCCTCTTTGTAAAGAATATAGCCTGGGTTTTTTGTTTATTGATTTTAATTTTCCACTTGTTGTAAAACTTTTCAAGTAAAGTCAGGTGGTCATGGAGCCTTTTGATAATAACATCAGGGTTGATCGCAGTTGTGTACACCGCAGTGTCATCAGCATAGGCTGCAATAGCGCAATCTGGAGTCGTTGGGACGTCCGAAGTGTATAAATTATATAGAGTTGGGCTAAGAACGGCACCCTGAGGAACCCCCGCGGGAACAATACATGATGAGGAATACATTTGCCCAACTTTCACCGAAAAATTTCTATTTGTCAAGAAGGATTTAATTATTTTTATTAGGCAAGTAGGAAATAGTTGCTTAGAGAGCTTGAATGTTAATCCGTTGTGCCATACCGAGTCAAAAGCTTTTTCTATATCTAGCGCAACTAGACCGGTAGACAGTTTGTTTTCGAATCCCGTTTGAATATGCCTACATACTCTATACAGCTGATGGTTTGTTGAGAGATGTGGTTGAAATCCAAACTGATGAGCTGGAATGACTTTGTTGAGTGATATCACCTCCTGGAGTCTACATAGAATTACTTTTTCAAAAATTTTACTAAGAGATGGAAGTAAACTAATCGGCCTATAGTTGCTAGGGTCATGTGGATTCTTTTCAGGCTTCAGAATTGGAATGTCAACTGCTTTCTTCCAGGCAAACGGGAAGTAGCTGATCTGCAAGCATGAATTGAAAATGAAGCATAAGTAATCAATGGCTGCTGTAGGTAGGTTTTTGAGAAGTAAGTTGGGGATTTTATCGAGGCCGGGAGCTTTTTTATTTTTGAGTTTTTTGAGAATGCGCTTAACTTCAGATTGTGGACATAAAATAGCGGATGCATCTGCGTCTCTGTTAATTAATTCATCATTAAAATTATCGGCTTCAATTTCCAGGGAGGTTTCGCCTAGGGAGTCTCCAGAATGATGGGCTCGAAGGAAGTAGCCCACTAACACGTCTGCTTTTTCTTGGTCAGTATACGCTGTACTGATAACAGGGTCGTTGAGAGGGGGAATAAAAGCCGGTTTCTTTTTAAGAGCTCGATGTAATTTCCACATGGTCGAAAAACCTTTTTCTTGAGTAGATATTACGTCATTCCACCTACGGTTTCGCACTTCTATGAACTAATTCCTGATAAGCTGCGTGAAACCATTCACTTGAGTTTTGATGACGGGGTTACGAGTTCGCTGCCATTGTCTACGGAATTTGTTACGCAACTTAATTAGTCTAATCATTTCACCGTCTAATTCTGGGAAACGTATGGGTCTTGGTGAGACTTTCGGTGTGGATTGATCCCTGGCGGCCAATATGGCCGATGAAAAAGATTTGATGATTGAATCAATTTCCTGGGAAGTTTGTGCAGTTGAATCGGAGCTTTCGAGTCGTAGAGCAAGAGTATGCCTGAATATTCTCCAATTGGTTTTGGAATATTGAAATCTAGTGAATTTTGGATTTCTGATATTAGCCGCAGTCAGCAATTGAAAACTAACAGGCAAGTGGGGCGAAGACAATTCGTTTAGCGTAATAGGTTGTGTAATGGATATGTTTCCGTTGCTCAGAATAATGTCTAAAGTAGAAGGTTTTCCGATAGGAGGGTGATATGTAGGTTTAGACGGGGGATGGATGAACACATTATTATTCAATATAATGTATTCAATATAATGTACCGGTTTTGTTAGCTTTGTAGCAATTCCAATGACGATGTCTGGCATTTAAATCACCGCAAGAACTCCTTCTTAATAACACTTTATTTGAACAATTTCAAAATTTGCACACCAAATAGCAGTTCACATGATACTTAATGACCAAATTTAGAAAAACTCAAAAAATAACCGTAAAAGTGAAAAATTCCGTTAGAATCTCTTCGTCAAACTGGAATTCCGTGTATGTTTAATCACGACCTTCCATAATAAATGCTTTCTATGGGCTGATATTCGGAATCTTGAAATTGAATGAAAATATGAGATATGAGATATGATAAATATGAAATATGTTCTATTAAAATTCACTCAGTAGAATCGCCAACATTCTCCCGACGTTGAGACGGACGTTAATGGACGTTTGAAAATTAACTGCTAGCAAACCACTGCAACCACTGCGAAAATTTATGAATGACGACTGGAACCGGGTGTCGAGAACTCCATTTGGGATGATTTCGCATGAAAATAAAATTCAATAAGTTTATTTATTTAATTATTTACCATGATACTTGTGATGCTATTGTGTCTCTCTGGGTAATATTAGGCTCCGGGTAATGTGTCAAGCTGTATTGATGACACAATGACTCGCGGCATTTTGTCCGTGTGAGTATTGTGCCGTCCTCGGACTAGGAGTTAAGGCACTCCAACTTGCCATCTCGTTCGAGTGGATGTTGAAAATGGAAGTGGCAAAGGAAAATAGGGACTATGAATTGGAGTGTTAAGTGGAATGTTATCGTAAATTGTAATAATGTAAAGTCTCCTTTCTGGTAGTTGCATATATTGCCGAATTCATTTGTGTATGCAAGTGTGTTTGTTTTTCGGTTTAATTTTTTTTTCTTGTCGTCGTTGTAGGTTCTTGTTCGGTTAACGGACATGTTTTATGTATGGGATGCCTAAGCACGGATGTAGCCGTTGGCAAGTCTACTACTCTAACTAGACCGTGTGATCCAGGATAGATTTCAATGATCCGGCCCATGAGCCATTTCAGTGGTGGAGCCACACTTTGGCTCCAATCTATTCTCATTTTCAGCACGATTTATAACGTTATAGACTGCCATTCGTGCTACATAAAACATTTCCGACAGTTCCTGCGCACTTTTACCTAATTGGTGATTATAGTATATCATCTGAACTAACTCAAAGGATAATCTTTTGCCTGGCATTTTAAAACACAATATCTCACTTATTTATGCGTATTAGCCAAAAATTAATCACACACTAATGATCAAATTTATAGAGCTTTACAATACAGACCAAAAATTCCGGTAAATTTACCGTATCGTTGCAGTAATGCAAAAAAAAACTTTTGTGTAAAGAGTTTCTTGACACTTCAAGAATTGTAATAATTGTTTTCGTTGTTCTTTTCGTTCTTTTTTTGCATTGAAGTTGTACTTTTTTTGTATATATCGGTTGGAAATAAAGCTAATAACGATAATTAAGAAAAAAAAATTATTTACATAAACAAAAAGTAGTATTTTATAATTAGAAAGATGAAAAATTGAATTTTTTCCCTATGTGTAAACTCATTCTTGACAGACTGTATGTTCTTCTTCGATCATTAGTTAAAAACTGCTTTCCAAAATCTGGTCTATTGCAAAGCAGTGCTACCTTTGCTTTAATGTAACCTTTGAGCAAATGCAACAGTACATTCCAATTGAAATATAATAATATTCATGTCTTCATATTTGTCATACATAAAATCTAGCCTTAACCCTAGAATAATGTTTAAATTTTGTATATGTTGAGCCATAAAAGTTGTTCTTTAAGCATTAAAATTGAGTTGACGAGAAATTTGAGAATATTATTTTTAAAAAGTAAGTAGTAAGTATAAATGCACTTTTTGTCAAAATTACTACACATATTTACTTTATCCTCATTTTATGCAAATTTAACTCCAAAGAAAATTTCAGCTTGTGTCAGACGTAATGTTTCTTCACAATAATCTAAAACGTATCTTACGTAGCCATAAACGACCCCTTAACGTTCATGAAATCAGCCTACTAGCAAGAACTAAAACCGAAATGGCTACAAATGGCATGTAATAGCATCTCTGCCGACAAACCAATTTTTTTACGGTGGATGATGTGCAAACATGTAGAGAGTGACAAAGGAACCCAAAGTCAAATATTTTTGGACTTGGGAGTTTCAGGCACTTTTTTATACCAACATTTTATCCCTGTGACATTGACGCATGTAAGAAACCTCTTAGCTTAAATTCTGCTTATATACTTCGCGTCAAAAAAGTGTATCAGTGCTGTTGAAGCTTTATTTTACAGAAATAACTTGCTCGAGAAAAGTAGTAGATATCATTTGCTCTGCATGAGACTAGTACAATCTACAAAAACTCTAGCGCACCTGAACCGCTAGAAAAACTAATGTTCGAAGAACAGTAGAAGAATCGTGCAGGTTTTGAGTGCATATTCCACCACATGAGCTGCTTATTACGGCCAAACTGTTTCAAACGCCACGTTCTACTTTGGTCTCAAGAATGCATTATAACTCATATGGTGGAAGGTTTCAGATATTACTACTGGCGTGAATTTCAACGTTTATGGGAGCAAAACACGGCTTAATTATATTCGTTATCAGTTGCTTATTTCACAAAATTTTGAAAGCAGCATCTCATATAACATCAATGAAGAAAATGCTCAGTGCCTGCAGCACTGTAACTGAAGGTGGTGTTTGGGGCCCCGATCCAAAAAATTTGCAGAACTTTGGGAATTGAAACATCGGTTATTTATTTTCATTGTAAATGTTTCCGGTATGAATACTAACTGTAAGCATTTATTGCTACAAAAGTAGCACAACTGACTCGTGCTGGAAACCTTTCGCCAGTATCAAAGCCAAAAATATATCACATCTGCTTCACGTTGTTATATTACATTCGAAGTTATAGGAGTATAAAGAAATTTAGGATTACCTGAAGCGAGTTTTTTGAAATAATGGAAAGCTTAATATTTGCTGTTTATTGTCACTACAATATCATTACGAATTGAAAATTCTACGATAAAACCGCTTAATAAAGATATTGCAAACAAACACAAAACCAACAATAGCTGGCAACCCTATCGTAGCTTTTCAACCAAATTTGGCCTGAATAATGTTTATAGTAGGTTCCATTAATTGTATGAAATTCGTATTGATTTCATGACTGCACTGGAAGTTATAGGGCAAAAAGTTTTATTTTCCTGAGCGAATTTTCAAATCCAAAGACATAAAAATTACCATAGGTGGCAGCACCAATCGAATTTTTCAACCAAATTTCTATCAAACAGAGATTAGAGTAAGGTTCAGCTACTGTGTTAATTTCATGAAAATCTAGTAACTTATTCAAATTTCATAGGGCAAAAAGCAGTTTTTTTTCTTTGTAATTTTTCAAGGTGGCACCACTGGCACAGAGTTACCCACAATTCAAAATCGCTTCTATCAGACCTGGTCCTACTTAAGTCCAATGCATTCTGTAAATTTCAATGGTATCTGATTATTGATTCGTGAGTTCCCGTGAACAGAAGTTTTTGATGCTAAAAATATAGGTTGACTGGGAAAGGGTTACCGTTCTTGTCCGACATGAAATTTCCAAAGTTTTACTTTGAACGTGTAGATAAAGTATAAGATTTGTATACAGATTGGTTTTATTGTAAGAAACGGACAGTTTTTGGAAATTCGATGGTTTAATGTTTTCACTTCCAAATTTTTATTTTTTTTACTTTAAGACACCAAAATTTTCATAGCTGGCAGCTCCAACCGAAGTTTTCAACCAAATTTCTATCAAACGTGGTTTGAAGTAAGATCTAGCTACTGTGTAAATTTCGTCAAAATCGAACGATTCAATCAGAATTTATAGGGCTAAAAGCAGTTATCTCTTTTAGTGTTTTTTCAAGATGGCACCACTGGCACAGAATCACCCGCATTTCAAAATCACTTCTATCAGACCTGGTCCTATTCAAAACCAATACATTCTGCAAATTTCAATTAATTCTACTCATTGGATCGTGAGTTTCCGTGAACAGAAGTTTTTGATGCTAAAAATATAGGTAAATTGGGCAAGGGTTACCAGGCGTGCCCGTTATACCATATCAAATTTTTTTTTTGTTTATGTAAACAAAGCACAAGATTTACATATGAGTGGCTTTTTTTTTGAAGAAACGGCAGTTTTTCAAGAGAGACGATGATTTGAAGGTTTTCACTTTCAGTGTCTGCATTAGCTACAGAGTTGCCAGCACGCTCATCAAAAGCAACAGAAATCTACAATTAAGTAATACCAATATGTTTTAAAAATTTCGTAATGATTGAATAGCTCGGTCAAAAGTTATCGCAATTTAAATATTTTCAAGTTTTCCCGTTCAGTTTTTAGGCACCCAGCGCACACATGGGGTTAAAAAATTCCAAAACATCATCCGATTCACATGTAAAACACGTTCAAAATTTATTTCGTCAACTTTATTTTTGCAAAACTTATTTGTGTACGGAATAATAGGTATATTAAAAATATCACTAAAATGGCCGCCGGCGCCAAAGGGTTAAAGATTATTAACTTTTTGTGAGACCTGGCACTATTCTGCATGTACACCAATGTGTCCTGAAAATTTCAGCTCAATCGGATGGCGCGTTCCTGAGATTTTTTCACTGAAATTTTTTGATGATATATATATATATATATATATATATATATATATATATATATATATATATATATATATATATATATATATATATATATATATATATATATGTATATATATATATATATAGAAATATGAATTTTTGGCCAAAGTGATTTTCATACTAATGTTCTTCTTCGAACATTAGTAAAAAAGAGTGCCTACAGCACTTTCTGACTTATGTGGCATGTTATCAGATATGGCAAGCCCACTGAGATTGTAGAACTGGAGTGGGCATGCCCATAACATATACATTGAAGGGGATGGTAGTAAATTTTTATCTTTTCACTGCCAAATTCAAGTACTTCCCCTCCAATTTGACAATCAAGAGTACAGCTGCTTAAACGTATTTTTGAGTGAGAAAATCGTGAAGGCTAGTCTACAATGAATTGAAAAACGTCGATAATTAAAACCACACAATAGCTACTGATTTTATAATGCCTCGTAGGCTAGCAAATGAATGACATTTCAAATTATATAAACCATTTGCCTAATTCCAATATATCTCCTAAGCATCTTCGATGGACTCACTGGGAACCCTACAGTACTCCCCTCTGAGCAATGTTGTTCATAATGATGATGATCGCTGAAAGTGGTGCTCTTAATTGATGATCGTGTGTTAGTATGATCACCTTATTCTGGAATGTCGGTCATGTGCAAGTATCGTATGTCGTCTGAAGCTGCCAACAACATTCATTTGCTCGTTGACGGCAAACCCCCAGGGTTCTGCGGTTTTGGATTTGTAAGCTCCTCTCGGTTTGTTTTTTGAACCGAACGAAAGAAATAATGCTGTTCTCCTATCATTATTATTCTTTGTCCAGTAAGACACAGAACATTGGTATCGAGAAAGATAACCATTTGCTACTGTATCTACCCAAAACATTAGCGTTTACCTTAAAATCTGAGGAGATTGTTTTCAAGCACTGAGTGTCTTAAATATTAATAAACTAGTGAAAATTAATGCAATCAGAGCGAAAATTTAAATTATTTATAATCCATAAATTAGTAGCTTAATGTGTCGCCAATAGCTAAATGGACAGTTTTATAACTAAATAGGTTCTTTTTGTAGCTAAACCTAGCTAAAATGTAGCTTAATTGGCTTCACTATCAAGTCGATTTTGCTGAAAATTCGTTTACCAGCGAGTCCAGCAAACACGCTTTGAATGTTCTTCATGAGATATCGGTTGGGCTGCGTGACTGCAATGAGACGGCAAAGATCGCCACATGGTCGCCAAAATCCATCCTTTTTTTGCACCAAGTGTAAGGGACTCGCCCACGGGCTATCAGATGGACGGCAAAATCCCAACTTCAAGAAATAATTAAATGCTGGTCTTGCTGCAGCCAAACTCTCTGGTGTCAGACGTCGGGCCTTTTGCGCCACTGGTGGTCCTGAAGTAACAATGTAGTGTTACACATGATGTGGTCTTGCACAAGCGGAATAAAAATTGGTGAGGGACGGAAATTGTTTCAACATCCGGTGGACTCACTGGGAACCCCACAAAACCCTCTGAGCGATGTTTTCCATAATGGTGATGACCTCTGAAACTGGTGCTCTCGATTGATGATCGTGCGTAGGTATGATCACCTTATGCTGGAACGTCGGTCGGGTGAAAGTATCGTATGTCGTCTGAGGCTGCAAACGACACTCGTTTACTCGTTGACAGTCGTCGGCGCCTGATGGACTCTGTTTTTACCACGCAAGGTCCAGAAAGTGTGTGTACAAGTGCAGGCCGCCGTGCAGGTGGATTGCCAGTCCACGTGTTGCCGAAAATTAGTTCTTTTCAAATCATGTCATTCAAATGCAATCATGTCAATATAGCTTCAAAATGGATTAAGACAAGTCAATCCGTGTTGAACACTCGTATTGGATTGATTCAGATTAGTTGATCCGATCAGGAAATTTATTTGAATCTGTGATTGACTTTGGCATTAAAAACCCGGATCGAGGGATTGAGGGATTGAAAAATTTGAAGCTAACTTAATTTTTGGTCATGTACATGTTGTAATACCTGTTAACTATCATTCCTATCAACAATACCCATACATAAGTACAAGTTATATAAGTGTTCACCGTGACTCACTGCACAGCCAAATTAGTCTAACGTAGTCATTAGTGCCAAAAAGACGTGTTTTATGTTCAGAACCTAATTTGAATAAATATGTTAAATAATTAAATATCTTTCATTGTCCACTCCATCTTTAACAGTACATATGTGATTTTCCAGTGCGACATATTTCACCTTTGTTGAACTAGTTGAGTTGTATTTGACGATCCAGTTACATCAAAAACCTACTTTGATATCTTAGACATTTTCATTTCAATCCAAGTCAGTCCAAATCGATCCTGTTTGCATACTATACTTTTGCTCATGGCTAGCCGAAACCGAGGCACGGCGTCAGAAGTTAGTTCCTAACCAGCGTACCAACTCCGTATATGTGTACGGACCAAAATTCCAGTGATCTTACCTAAGATTGTGTTGTTGATCAGATTGGACAGTTGGAAGAAATCGCATTGAACAGAAAGATATGCAAGATAAGATTCGACAGCTTCATACTCAGGCTAGATTTTTCGTTGTTCAAATACGGCTCACTCTTGCAAAAAATACCAACACACTCTCAGGTTGCTTTGACAGATAATGCATTGTGTAAATGGAGGCGCAATTTCAAGGTCAAAGTGATTTTTTGGGAAAATGGAAGGAGTTGACACGCTAGTTAGGAATTAACTTCTGACGCTTTGACTTGGCTTATGGCAAGCAGCAACAAGTTGAGTGGAGAAGTTGGTTGGAAGTCTTGGCCGGAATCAATCGCGTGGAATCATGATCGCCGGCGTATGCCAAATTGAGGCCCTAAACGTAGCTATAATCTCTTGTATCTATTTCGAATTTTAAATCATAAACAACCTGCTTTGGTATATGATAGGTCGACTTCACATAGCATGGGATATATCTCCAACTTCAGAGCTGTGTGATACGTTTCATCGAGAATCACTATTCTACACTCCTGGAGACCATTTGGTCGCCCTTTATCAAGCGGACGGCCTGAAACGTTGAAAAACTCGCAGTGATTAAAACGAAAAGTAGAACAGTGTATTAAATTTTGATAGTTGAACGCTGATTAAATGTATTTATTGGACAATAAATCAAGTGGCACAAGATCAATTAAATGTGCTTAATGTGAAGAATGACGAAGTGAATGTTCAAATATAGTACGAATATATACGAATACAAGAGATTATATCCCGCTTTTTGCGGAACCTCTTATCCAATTCTATTTTGAAAAGGTTGGAAAGCAACGGACTCAAAATTGTTTCCTTTGCTAGAGACATGACATTGCGGTCTTAGTCTCGGGGAGGTCTCTGCATACCATTGGCCAGATCATCGAGTATACCTAGGGATTTTTGAGAAGTGGCTGAATACCGTGGTCCTTGGCATCGACTTCTTTAAGACCAATCTTGTACTCTTCACAAGGAAGTATAAGTAAGGAAGTTGAGCTGCGCCAGATTATCTCTCAAACCAAGGTCTATTTTGGATAGCAAACTCACATGGAGGGTGAATTTAGAGGAAAGAGCTGAGCGGGCAAGCACCGCAATTTACGCTAGCAAGAGCGTTTTGGATATAACGTGGAGTCTGAGTTCTGCTTTAACACATTGTATCTACACGGTGATAGCTAGGCCGATCCTTCTTTACGGCTGCAAATATCAGCAAATGTGTGTAGTAGCTCTGAGCATGACCACTGACAGCTCCAAAATAGGAGAAGCATATTTTGCAGACTGTAACTAGGAGTATATTCTGCAGACTGCCATATCAAAGTAGCTTTCAGGCTTAATAACCACTGTAGCATATTCCAGTTGGAGGTTTTTGCTGCCTGTAAAGACAAAGACGCTGCATATGCCAAAGAAATTCTATGTGAGGGATCAGTATCTCCACAGACAGTCAAGCGGAGGTAAAAGCACTTATGTTTCAGACATACAAATCGAAGTGCGTATTTGATAGCAATCAGAAGAACCAAAATTATCTGGGTTCCACGACTCAAGGGCATTGATGGGAATGAGAGGGCGGATGTGCTCAAATCTGATCTCAGGTCTGATTCAAGCGATCTGTTCTTAAACTTAAAACAGAATCCAGAAATCTTCAGATTTCCTTGTACCACTCCAATTGCTTGAAATACACTGTTGAAATCTTAGAACTTCTTCTTAGATAGATAGATATACTTTATTTATGGCTGATCTTAGTTTGTACAAATACAAATACAAATAATAATTTCTTAAATTAGAGTTCAGACTATGTCTTTACATCTATATAAGTATTTAATAGTTTATATTGGAGTTAATTTATTTAAAAATGCATACATATTAAAAGAAGTTGTCAACTTACAAGGGAAAATTCACAAAAACCTTTGGGAACTTATAAATTACGACTAATTTCCTATAAATACTTAAAACTAGGAATCGACATAGTCAGAAATTAAGGATGCTATTAGTGGGTGATTCAATTTTTGGCAATTCCGCAGAAATTGATGTAGGTTCTGTTGAGCAGAATGATTTATATATTTGATTTTACTAATACGGTGGAGTTGCTTTGTAGAAAAGAAACGCGATTTGTTTAGAATTATTTTTAAGCACTTGTTTTGTTGCGTTTGTAGCTTTTTCCTGTTTGTTTTGGCACAAGTATACCAGACAGGGGAACCGTAAAGTAATATAGGCTGCATACTGAGGCAATAGATGAGCAGTTTGTTCGCGGTTGACATGGTGGAGTAACGGTTAATAAGGGGATAGAGCACGCGTATTGCCTTTGAAATTTTTGAACATGCATCATCCATATGAGGTTTGAATGTTAATTTCTTGTCTAACCGGATGCCAAGATATTTGATAGAGTCCGACCATTTTATTAGATTATCTAGGATATTGATTGAGGGATTTGGAAGAAAACGACGAGCGCGCCTCTTTGTAAAGAATATAGCCTGGGTTTTTTGTTTATTGATTTTAATTTTCCACTTGTTGTAAAACTTTTCAAGTAAAGTCAGGTGGTCATGGAGCCTTTTGATAATAACATCAGGGTTGATCGCAGTTGTGTACACCGCAGTGTCATCAGCATAGGCTGCAATAGCGCAATCTGGAGTCGTTGGGACGTCCGAAGTGTATAAATTATATAGAGTTGGGCTAAGAACGGCACCCTGAGGAACCCCCGCGGGAACAATACATGATGAGGAATACATTTGCCCAACTTTCACCGAAAAATTTCTATTTGTCAAGAAGGATTTAATTATTTTTATTAGGCAAGTAGGAAATAGTTGCTTAGAGAGCTTGAATGTTAATCCGTTGTGCCATACCGAGTCAAAAGCTTTTTCTATATCTAGCGCAACTAGACCGGTAGACAGTTTGTTTTCGAATCCCGTTTGAATATGCCTACATACTCTATACAGCTGATGGTTTGTTGAGAGATGTGGTTGAAATCCAAACTGATGAGCTGGAATGACTTTGTTGAGTGATATCACCTCCTGGAGTCTACATAGAATTACTTTTTCAAAAATTTTACTAAGAGATGGAAGTAAACTAATCGGCCTATAGTTGCTAGGGTCATGTGGATTCTTTTCAGGCTTCAGAATTGGAATGTCAACTGCTTTCTTCCAGGCAAACGGGAAGTAGCTGATCTGCAAGCATGAATTGAAAATGAAGCATAAGTAATCAATGGCTGCTGTAGGTAGGTTTTTGAGAAGTAAGTTGGGGATTTTATCGAGGCCGGGAGCTTTTTTATTTTTGAGTTTTTTGAGAATGCGCTTAACTTCAGATTGTGGACATAAAATAGCGGATGCATCTGCGTCTCTGTTAATTAATTCATCATTAAAATTATCGGCTTCAATTTCCAGGGAGGTTTCGCCTAGGGAGTCTCCAGAATGATGGGCTCGAAGGAAGTAGCCCACTAACACGTCTGCTTTTTCTTGGTCAGTATACGCTGTACTGATAACAGGGTCGTTGAGAGGGGGAATAAAAGCCGGTTTCTTTTTAAGAGCTCGATGTAATTTCCACATGGTCGAAAAACCTTTTTCTTGAGTAGATATTACGTCATTCCACCTACGGTTTCGCACTTCTATGAACTAATTCCTGATAAGCTGCGTGAAACCATTCACTTGAGTTTTGATGACGGGGTTACGAGTTCGCTGCCATTGTCTACGGAATTTGTTACGCAACTTAATTAGTCTAATCATTTCACCGTCTAATTCTGGGAAACGTATGGGTCTTGGTGAGACTTTCGGTGTGGATTGATCCCTGGCGGCCAATATGGCCGATGAAAAAGATTTGATGATTGAATCAATTTCCTGGGAAGTTTGTGCAGTTGAATCGGAGCTTTCGAGTCGTAGAGCAAGAGTATGCCTGAATATTCTCCAATTGGTTTTGGAATATTGAAATCTAGTGAATTTTGGATTTCTGATATTAGCCGCAGTCAGCAATTGAAAACTAACAGGCAAGTGGGGCGAAGACAATTCGTTTAGCGTAATAGGTTGTGTAATGGATATGTTTCCGTTGCTCAGAATAATGTCTAAAGTAGAAGGTTTTCCGATAGGAGGGTGATATGTAGGTTTAGACGGGGGATGGATGAACACATTATTATTCAATATAATGTATTCAATATAATGTACCGGTTTTGTTAGCTTTGTAGCAATTCCAATGACGATGTCTGGCATTTAAATCACCGCAAGAACTCCTTCTTAATAACACTTTATTTGAACAATTTCAAAATTTGCACACCAAATAGCAGTTCACATGATACTTAATGACCAAATTTAGAAAAACTCAAAAAATAACCGTAAAAGTGAAAAATTCCGTTAGAATCTCTTCGTCAAACTGGAATTCCGTGTATGTTTAATCACGACCTTCCATAATAAATGCTTTCTATGGGCTGATATTCGGAATCTTGAAATTGAATGAAAATATGAGATATGAGATATGATAAATATGAAATATGTTCTATTAAAATTCACTCAGTAGAATCGCCAACATTCTCCCGACGTTGAGACGGACGTTAATGGACGTTTGAAAATTAACTGCTAGCAAACCACTGCAACCACTGCGAAAATTTATGAATGACGACTGGAACCGGGTGTCGAGAACTCCATTTGGGATGATTTCGCATGAAAATAAAATTCAATAAGTTTATTTATTTAATTATTTACCATGATACTTGTGATGCTATTGTGTCTCTCTGGGTAATATTAGGCTCCGGGTAATGTGTCAAGCTGTATTGATGACACAATGACTCGCGGCATTTTGTCCGTGTGAGTATTGTGCCGTCCTCGGACTAGGAGTTAAGGCACTCCAACTTGCCATCTCGTTCGAGTGGATGTTGAAAATGGAAGTGGCAAAGGAAAATAGGGACTATGAATTGGAGTGTTAAGTGGAATGTTATCGTAAATTGTAATAATGTAAAGTCTCCTTTCTGGTAGTTGCATATATTGCCGAATTCATTTGTGTATGCAAGTGTGTTTGTTTTTCGGTTTAATTTTTTTTTCTTGTCGTCGTTGTAGGTTCTTGTTCGGTTAACGGACATGTTTTATGTATGGGATGCCTAAGCACGGATGTAGCCGTTGGCAAGTCTACTACTCTAACTAGACCGTGTGATCCAGGATAGATTTCAATGATCCGGCCCATGAGCCATTTCAGTGGTGGAGCCACACTTTGGCTCCAATCTATTCTCATTTTCAGCACGATTTATAACGTTATAGACTGCCATTCGTGCTACACAAAACATTTCCGACAGTTCCTGCGCACTTTTACCTAATTGGTGATTATAGTATATCATCTGAACTAACTCAAAGGATAATCTTTTGCCTGGCATTTTAAAACACAATATCTCACTTATTTATGCGTATTAGCCAAAAATTAATCACACACTAATGATCAAATTTATAGAGCTTTACAATACAGACCAAAAATTCCGGTAAATTTACCGTATCGTTGCAGTAATGCAAAAAAAAACTTTTGTGTAAAGAGTTTCTTGACACTTCAAGAATTGTAATAATTGTTTTCGTTGTTCTTTTCGTTCTTTTTTTGCATTGAAGTTGTACTTTTTTTGTATATATCGGTTGGAAATAAAGCTAATAACGATAATTAAGAAAAAAAAATTATTTACATAAACAAAAAGTAGTATTTTATAATTAGAAAGATGAAAAATTGAATTTTTTCCCTATGTGTAAACTCATTCTTGACAGACTGTATGTTCTTCTTCGATCATTAGTTAAAAACTGCTTTCCAAAATCTGGTCTATTGCAAAGCAGTGCTACCTTTGCTTTAATGTAACCTTTGAGCAAATGCAACAGTACATTCCAATTGAAATATAATAATATTCATGTCTTCATATTTGTCATACATAAAATCTAGCCTTAACCCTAGAATAATGTTTAAATTTTGTATATGTTGAGCCATAAAAGTTGTTCTTTAAGCATTAAAATTGAGTTGACGAGAAATTTGAGAATATTATTTTTAAAAAGTAAGTAGTAAGTATAAATGCACTTTTTGTCAAAATTACTACACATATTTACTTTATCCTCATTTTATGCAAATTTAACTCCAAAGAAAATTTCAGCTTGTGTCAGACGTAATGTTTCTTCACAATAATCTAAAACGTATCTTACGTAGCCATAAACGACCCCTTAACGTTCATGAAATCAGCCTACTAGCAAGAACTAAAACCGAAATGGCTACAAATGGCATGTAATAGCATCTCTGCCGACAAACCAATTTTTTTACGGTGGATGATGTGCAAACATGTAGAGAGTGACAAAGGAACCCAAAGTCAAATATTTTTGGACTTGGGAGTTTCAGGCACTTTTTTATACCAACATTTTATCCCTGTGACATTGACGCATGTAAGAAACCTCTTAGCTTAAATTCTGCTTATATACTTCGCGTCAAAAAAGTGTATCAGTGCTGTTGAAGCTTTATTTTACAGAAATAACTTGCTCGAGAAAAGTAGTAGATATCATTTGCTCTGCATGAGACTAGTACAATCTACAAAAACTCTAGCGCACCTGAACCGCTAGAAAAACTAATGTTCGAAGAACAGTAGAAGAATCGTGCAGGTTTTGAGTGCATATTCCACCACATGAGCTGCTTATTACGGCCAAACTGTTTCAAACGCCACGTTCTACTTTGGTCTCAAGAATGCATTATAACTCATATGGTGGAAGGTTTCAGATATTACTACTGGCGTGAATTTCAACGTTTATGGGAGCAAAACACGGCTTAATTATATTCGTTATCAGTTGCTTATTTCACAAAATTTTGAAAGCAGCATCTCATATAACATCAATGAAGAAAATGCTCAGTGCCTGCAGCACTGTAACTGAAGGTGGTGTTTGGGGCCCCGATCCAAAAAATTTGCAGAACTTTGGGAATTGAAACATCGGTTATTTATTTTCATTGTAAATGTTTCCGGTATGAATACTAACTGTTAGCATTTATTGCTACAAAAGTAGCACAACTGACTCGTGCTGGAAACCTTTCGCCAGTATCAAAGCCAAAAATATATCACATCTGCTTCACGTTGTTATATTACATTCGAAGTTATAGGAGTATAAAGAAATTTAGGATTACCTGAAGCGAGTTTTTTGAAATAATGGAAAGCTTAATATTTGCTTTTTATTGTCACTACAATATCATTACGAATTGAAAATTCTACGATAAAACCGCTTAATAAAGATATTGCAAACAAACACAAAACCAACAATAGCTGGCAACCCTATCGTAGCTTTTCAACCAAATTTGGCCTGAATAATGTTTATAGTAGGTTCCATTAATTGTATGAAATTCGTATTGATTTCATGACTGCACTGGAAGTTATAGGGCAAAAAGTTTTATTTTCCTGAGCGAATTTTCAAATCCAAAGACATAAAAATTACCATAGGTGGCAGCACCAATCGAATTTTTCAACCAAATTTCTATCAAACAGAGATTAGAGTAAGGTTCAGCTACTGTGTTAATTTCATGAAAATCTAGTAACTTATTCAAATTTCATAGGGCAAAAAGCAGTTTTTTTTCTTTGTAATTTTTCAAGGTGGCACCACTGGCACAGAGTTACCCACAATTCAAAATCGCTTCTATCAGACCTGGTCCTACTTAAGTCCAATGCATTCTGTAAATTTCAATGGTATCTGATTATTGATTCGTGAGTTCCCGTGAACAGAAGTTTTTGATGCTAAAAATATAGGTTGACTGGGAAAGGGTTACCGTTCTTGTCCGACATGAAATTTCCAAAGTTTTACTTTGAACGTGTAGATAAAGTATAAGATTTGTATACAGATTGGTTTTATTGTAAGAAACGGACAGTTTTTGGAAATTCGATGGTTTAATGTTTTCACTTCCAAATTTTTATTTTTTTTACTTTAAGACACCAAAATTTTCATAGCTGGCAGCTCCAACCGAAGTTTTCAACCAAATTTCTATCAAACGTGGTTTGAAGTAAGATCTAGCTACTGTGTAAATTTCGTCAAAATCGAACGATTCAATCAGAATTTATAGGGCTAAAAGCAGTTATCTCTTTTAGTGTTTTTTCAAGATGGCACCACTGGCACAGAATCACCCGCATTTCAAAATCACTTCTATCAGACCTGGTCCTATTCAAAACCAATACATTCTGCAAATTTCAATTAATTCTACTCATTGGATCGTGAGTTTCCGTGAACAGAAGTTTTTGATGCTAAAAATATAGGTAAATTGGGCAAGGGTTACCAGGCGTGCCCGTTATACCATATCAAATTTTTTTTTTGTTTATGTAAACAAAGCACAAGATTTACATATGAGTGGCTTTTTTTTGAAGAAACGGCAGTTTTTCAAGAGAGACGATGATTTGAAGGTTTTCACTTTCAGTGTCTGCATTAGCTACAGAGTTGCCAGCACGCTCATCAAAAGCAACAGAAATCTACAATTAAGTAATACCAATATGTTTTAAAAATTTCGTAATGATTGAATAGCTCGGTCAAAAGTTATCGCAATTTAAATATTTTCAAGTTTTCCCGTTCAGTTTTTAGGCACCCAGCGCACACATGGGGTTAAAAAATTCCAAAACATCATCCGATTCACATGTAAAACACGTTCAAAATTTATTTCGTCAACTTTATTTTTGCAAAACTTATTTGTGTACGGAATAATAGGTATATTAAAAATATCACTAAAATGGCCGCCGGCGCCAAAGGGTTAAAGATTATTAACTTTTTGTGAGACCTGGCACTATTCTGCATATACACCAATGTGTCCTGAAAATTTCAGCTCAATCGGATGGCGCGTTCCTGAGATTTTTTCACTGAAATTTTTTGATGATATATATATATATATATATATATATATATATATATATATATATATATATATATATATATATATATATATATATATATATATATATATATATATATATATATAGAAATATGAATTTTTGGCCAAAGTGATTTTCATACTAATGTTCTTCTTCGAACATTAGTAAAAAAGAGTGCCTACAGCACTTTCTGACTTATGTGGCATGTTATCAGATATGGCAAGCCCACTGAGATTGTAGAACTGGAGTGGGCATGCCCATAACATATACATTGAAGGGGATGGTAGTAAATTTTTATCTTTTCACTGCCAAATTCAAGTACTTCCCCTCCAATTTGACAATCAAGAGTACAGCTGCTTAAACGTATTTTTGAGTGAGAAAATCGTGAAGGCTAGTCTACAATGAATTGAAAAACGTCGATAATTAAAACCACACAATAGCTACTGATTTTATAATGCCTCGTAGGCTAGCAAATGAATGACATTTCAAATTATATAAACCATTTGCCTAATTCCAATATATCTCCTAAGCATCTTCGATGGACTCACTGGGAACCCTACAGTACTCCCCTCTGAGCAATGTTGTTCATAATGATGATGATCGCTGAAAGTGGTGCTCTTAATTGATGATCGTGTGTTAGTATGATCACCTTATTCTGGAATGTCGGTCATGTGCAAGTATCGTATGTCGTCTGAAGCTGCCAACAACATTCATTTGCTCGTTGACGGCAAACCCCCAGGGTTCTGCGGTTTTGGATTTGTAAGCTCCTCTCGGTTTGTTTTTTGAACCGAACGAAAGAAATAATGCTGTTCTCCTATCATTATTATTCTTTGTCCAGTAAGACACAGAACATTGGTATCGAGAAAGATAACCATTTGCTACTGTATCTACCCAAAACATTAGCGTTTACCTTAAAATCTGAGGAGATTGTTTTCAAGCACTGAGTGTCTTAAATATTAATAAACTAGTGAAAATTAATGCAATCAGAGCGAAAATTTAAATTATTTATAATCCATAAATTAGTAGCTTAATGTGTAGCCAATAGCTAAATGGACAGTTTTATAACTAAATAGGTTCTTTTTGTAGCTAAACCTAGCTAAAATGTAGCTTAATTGGCTTCACTATCAAGTCGATTTTGCTGAAAATTCGTTTACCAGCGAGTCCAGCAAACACGCTTTGAATGTTCTTCATGAGATATCGGTTGGGCTGCGTGACTGCAATGAGACGGCAAAGATCGCCACATGGTCGCCAAAATCCATCCTTTTTTTGCACCAAGTGTAAGGGACTCGCCCACGGGCTATCAGATGGACGGCAAAATCCCAACTTCAAGAAATAATTAAATGCTGGTCTTGCTGCAGCCAAACTCTCTGGTGTCAGACGTCGGGCCTTTTGCGCCACTGGTGGTCCTGAAGTAACAATGTAGTGTTACACATGATGTGGTCTTGCACAAGCGGAATAAAAATTGGTGAGGGACGGAAATTGTTTCAACATCCGGTGGACTCACTGGGAACCCCACAAAACCCTCTGAGCGATGTTTTCCATAATGGTGATGACCTCTGAAACTGGTGCTCTCGATTGATGATCGTGCGTAGGTATGATCACCTTATGCTGGAACGTCGGTCGGGTGAAAGTATCGTATGTCGTCTGAGGCTGCAAACGACACTCGTTTACTCGTTGACAGTCGTCGGCGCCTGATGGACTCTGTTTTTACCACGCAAGGTCCAGAAAGTGTGTGTACAAGTGCAGGCCGCCGTGCAGGTGGATTGCCAGTCCACGTGTTGCCGAAAATTAGTTCTTTTCAAATCATGTCATTCAAATGCAATCATGTCAATATAGCTTCAAAATGGATTAAGACAAGTCAATCCGTGATGAACACTCGTATTGGATTGATTCAGATTAGTTGATCCGATCAGGAAATTTATTTGGATCTGTGATTGACTTTGGCATTAAAAACCCGGATCGAGGGATTGAGGGATTGAAAAATTTGAAGCTAACTTAATTTTTGGTCATGTACATGTTGTAATACCTGTTAACTATCATTCCTATCAACAATACCCATACATAAGTACAAGTTATATAAGTGTTCACCGTGACTCACTGCACAGCCAAATTAGTCTAACGTAGTCATTAGTGCCAAAAAGACGTGTTTTATGTTCAGAACCTAATTTGAATAAATATGTTAAATAATTAAATATCTTTCATTGTCCACTCCATCTTTAACAGTACATATGTGATTTTCCAGTGCGACATATTTCACCTTTGTTGAACTAGTTGAGTTGTATTTGACGATCCAGTTACATCAAAAACCTACTTTGATATCTTAGACATTTTCATTTCAATCCAAGTCAGTCCAAATCGATCCTGTTTGCATACTATACTTTTGCTCATGGCTAACCGAAACCGAGGCACGGCGTCAGAAGTTAGTTCCTAACCAGCGTACCAACTCCGTATATGTGTACGGACCAAAATTCCAGTGATCTTACCTAAGATTGTGTTGTTGATCAGATTGGACAGTTGGAAGAAATCGCATTGAACAGAAAGATATGCAAGATAAGATTCGACAGCTTCATACTCAGGCTAGATTTTTCGTTGTTCAAATACGGCTCACTCTTGCAAAAAATACCAACACACTCTCAGGTTGCTTTGACAGATAATGCATTGTGTAAATGGAGGCGCAATTTCAAGGTCAAAGTGATTTTTTGGGAAAATGGAAGGAGTTGACACGCTAGTTAGGAATTAACTTCTGACGCTTTGACTTGGCTTATGGCAAGCAGCAACAAGTTGAGTGGAGAAGTTGGTTGGAAGTCTTGGCCGGAATCAGTCGCGTGGAATCATGATCGCCGGCGTATGCCAAATTGAGGCCCTAAACGTAGCTATAATCTCTTGTATCTATTTCGAATTTTAAATCATAAACAACCTGCTTTGGTATATGATAGGTCGACTTCACATAGCATGGGATATATCTCCAACTTCAGAGCTGTGTGATACGTTTCATCGAGAATCACTATTCTACACTCCTGGAGACCATTTGGTCGCCCTTTATCAAGCGGACGGCCTGAAACGTTGAAAAACTCGCAGTGATTAAAACGAAAAGTAGAACAGTGTATTAAATTTTGATAGTTGAACGCTGATTAAATGTATTTATTGGACAATAAATCAAGTGGCACAAGATCAATTAAATGTGCTTAATGTGAAGAATGACGAAGTGAATGTTCAAATATAGTACGAATATATACGAATACAAGAGATTATATCCCGCTTTTTGCGGAACCTCTTATCCAATTCTATTTTGAAAAGGTTGGAAAGCAACGGACTCAAAATTGTTTCCTTTGCTAGAGACATGACATTGCGGTCTTAGTCTCGGGGAGGTCTCTGCATACCATTGGCCAGATCATCGAGTATACCTAGGGATTTTTGAGAAGTGGCTGAATACCGTGGTCTTTGGCATCGACTTCTTTAAGACCAATCTTGTACTCTTCACAAGGAAGTATAAGTAAGGAAGTTGAGCTGCGCCAGATTATCTCTCAAACCAAGGTCTATTTTGGATAGCAAACTCACATGGAGGGTGAATTTAGAGGAAAGAGCTGAGCGGGCAAGCACCGCAATTTACGCTAGCAAGAGCGTTTTGGATATAACGTGGAGTCTGAGTTCTGCTTTAACACATTGTATCTACACGGTGATAGCTAGGCCGATCCTTCTTTACGGCTGCAAATATCAGCAAATGTGTGTAGTAGCTCTGAGCATGACCACTGACAGCTCCAAAATAGGAGAAGCATATTTTGCAGACTGTAACTAGGAGTATATTCTGCAGACTGCCATATCAAAGTAGCTTTCAGGCTTAATAACCACTGTAGCATATTCCAGTTGGAGGTTTTTGCTGCCTGTAAAGACAAAGACGCTGCATATGCCAAAGAAATTCTATGTGAGGGATCAGTATCTCCACAGACAGTCAAGCGGAGGTAAAAGCACTTATGTTTCAGACATACAAATCGAAGTGCGTATTTGATAGCAATCAGAAGAACCAAAATTATCTGGGTTCCACGACTCAAGGGCATTGATGGGAATGAGAGGGCGGATGTGCTCAAATCTGATCTCAGGTCTGATTCAAGCGATCTGTTCTTAAACTTAAAACAGAATCCAGAAATCTTCAGATTTCCTTGTACCACTCCAATTGCTTGAAATACACTGTTGAAATCTTAGAACTTCTTCTTAGATAGATAGATATACTTTATTTATGGCTGATCTTAGTTTGTACAAATACAAATACAAATAATAATTTCTTAAATTAGAGTTCAGACTATGTCTTTACATCTATATAAGTATTTAATAGTTTATATTGGAGTTAATTTATTTAAAAATGCATACATATTAAAAGAAGTTGTCAACTTACAAGGGAAAATTCACAAAAACCTTTGGGAACTTATAAATTACGACTAATTTCCTATAAATACTTAAAACTAGGAATCGACATAGTCAGAAATTAAGGATGCTATTAGTGGGTGATTCAATTTTTGGCAATTCCGCAGAAATTGATGTAGGTTCTGTTGAGCAGAATGATTTATATATTTGATTTTACTAATACGGTGGAGTTGCTTTGTAGAAAAGAAACGCGATTTGTTTAGAATTATTTTTAAGCACTTGTTTTGTTGCGTTTGTAGCTTTTTCCTGTTTGTTTTGGCACAAGTATACCAGACAGGGGAACCGTAAAGTAATATAGGCTGCATACTGAGGCAATAGATGAGCAGTTTGTTCGCGGTTGACATGGTGGAGTAACGGTTAATAAGGGGATAGAGCACGCGTATTGCCTTTGAAATTTTTGAACATGCATCATCCATATGAGGTTTGAATGTTAATTTCTTGTCTAACCGGATGCCAAGATATTTGATAGAGTCCGACCATTTTATTAGATTATCTAGGATATTGATTGAGGGATTTGGAAGAAAACGACGAGCGCGCCTCTTTGTAAAGAATATAGCCTGGGTTTTTTGTTTATTGATTTTAATTTTCCACTTGTTGTAAAACTTTTCAAGTAAAGTCAGGTGGTCATGGAGCCTTTTGATAATAACATCAGGGTTGATCGCAGTTGTGTACACCGCAGTGTCATCAGCATAGGCTGCAATAGCGCAATCTGGAGTCGTTGGGACGTCCGAAGTGTATAAATTATATAGAGTTGGGCTAAGAACGGCACCCTGAGGAACCCCCGCGGGAACAATACATGATGAGGAATACATTTGCCCAACTTTCACCGAAAAATTTCTATTTGTCAAGAAGGATTTAATTATTTTTATTAGGCAAGTAGGAAATAGTTGCTTAGAGAGCTTGAATGTTAATCCGTTGTGCCATACCGAGTCAAAAGCTTTTTCTATATCTAGCGCAACTAGACCGGTAGACAGTTTGTTTTCGAATCCCGTTTGAATATGCCTACATACTCTATACAGCTGATGGTTTGTTGAGAGATGTGGTTGAAATCCAAACTGATGAGCTGGAATGACTTTGTTGAGTGATATCACCTCCTGGAGTCTACATAGAATTACTTTTTCAAAAATTTTACTAAGAGATGGAAGTAAACTAATCGGCCTATAGTTGCTAGGGTCATGTGGATTCTTTTCAGGCTTCAGAATTGGAATGTCAACTGCTTTCTTCCAGGCAAACGGGAAGTAGCTGATCTGCAAGCATGAATTGAAAATGAAGCATAAGTAATCAATGGCTGCTGTAGGTAGGTTTTTGAGAAGTAAGTTGGGGATTTTATCGAGGCCGGGAGCTTTTTTATTTTTGAGTTTTTTGAGAATGCGCTTAACTTCAGATTGTGGACATAAAATAGCGGATGCATCTGCGTCTCTGTTAATTAATTCATCATTAAAATTATCGGCTTCAATTTCCAGGGAGGTTTCGCCTAGGGAGTCTCCAGAATGATGGGCTCGAAGGAAGTAGCCCACTAACACGTCTGCTTTTTCTTGGTCAGTATACGCTGTACTGATAACAGGGTCGTTGAGAGGGGGAATAAAAGCCGGTTTCTTTTTAAGAGCTCGATGTAATTTCCACATGGTCGAAAAACCTTTTTCTTGAGTAGATATTACGTCATTCCACCTACGGTTTCGCACTTCTATGAACTAATTCCTGATAAGCTGCGTGAAACCATTCACTTGAGTTTTGATGACGGGGTTACGAGTTCGCTGCCATTGTCTACGGAATTTGTTACGCAACTTAATTAGTCTAATCATTTCACCGTCTAATTCTGGGAAACGTATGGGTCTTGGTGAGACTTTCGGTGTGGATTGATCCCTGGCGGCCAATATGGCCGATGAAAAAGATTTGATGATTGAATCAATTTCCTGGGAAGTTTGTGCAGTTGAATTGGAGCTTTCGAGTCGTAGAGCAAGAGTATGCCTGAATATTCTCCAATTGGTTTTGGAATATTGAAATCTAGTGAATTTTGGATTTCTGATATTAGCCGCAGTCAGCAATTGAAAACTAACAGGCAAGTGGGGCGAAGACAATTCGTTTAGCGTAATAGGTTGTGTAATGGATATGTTTCCGTTGCTCAGAATAATGTCTAAAGTAGAAGGTTTTCCGATAGGAGGGTGATATGTAGGTTTAGACGGGGGATGGATGAACACATTATTATTCAATATAATGTATTCAATATAATGTACCGGTTTTGTTAGCTTTGTAGCAATTCCAATGACGATGTCTGGCATTTAAATCACCGCAAGAACTCCTTCTTAATAACACTTTATTTGAACAATTTCAAAATTTGCACACCAAATAGCAGTTCACATGATACTTAATGACCAAATTTAGAAAAACTCAAAAAATAACCGTAAAAGTGAAAAATTCCGTTAGAATCTCTTCGTCAAACTGGAATTCCGTGTATGTTTAATCACGACCTTCCATAATAAATGCTTTCTATGGGCTGATATTCGGAATCTTGAAATTGAATGAAAATATGAGATATGAGATATGATAAATATGAAATATGTTCTATTAAAATTCACTCAGTAGAATCGCCAACATTCTCCCGACGTTGAGACGGACGTTAATGGACGTTTGAAAATTAACTGCTAGCAAACCACTGCAACCACTGCGAAAATTTATGAATGACGACTGGAACCGGGTGTCGAGAACTCCATTTGGGATGATTTCGCATGAAAATAAAATTCAATAAGTTTATTTATTTAATTATTTACCATGATACTTGTGATGCTATTGTGTCTCTCTGGGTAATATTAGGCTCCGGGTAATGTGTCAAGCTGTATTGATGACACAATGACTCGCGGCATTTTGTCCGTGTGAGTATTGTGCCGTCCTCGGACTAGGAGTTAAGGCACTCCAACTTGCCATCTCGTTCGAGTGGATGTTGAAAATGGAAGTGGCAAAGGAAAATAGGGACTATGAATTGGAGTGTTAAGTGGAATGTTATCGTAAATTGTAATAATGTAAAGTCTCCTTTCTGGTAGTTGCATATATTGCCGAATTCATTTGTGTATGCAAGTGTGTTTGTTTTTCGGTTTAATTTTTTTTTCTTGTCGTCGTTGTAGGTTCTTGTTCGGTTAACGGACATGTTTTATGTATGGGATGCCTAAGCACGGATGTAGCCGTTGGCAAGTCTACTACTCTAACTAGACCGTGTGATCCAGGATAGATTTCAATGATCCGGCCCATGAGCCATTTCAGTGGTGGTAGGCGTTCTTTATGATGACTAGTTGGCCGAGTTTCAAATTATCTCGAGCTTAGTGCCATTTTGATCGCTGTTGGAGGGTGTGAAAGTATTCGTCTCGCCAACGTTTCTAAAAATCCTATTGCATTTTTTGAACAAGTGTCCACCTTCGAAGGCCGATCGCTTTTAAATCCAGTAAATCGTCTTGAGGAGGAGCACTCAATGTTCTGCCTAGTAGGAAATTGCCTGGTGTTAATGGCGCAAGTTCCGCTGGGTTATCGCTTAGTTGACTTATCGTTCTAGAATTGATGCAGGATTCGACTTGCGTCAATACAGTAGCAAATTCTTTATAGGTGAGAATGACAATGCCTACCACTCTTCTAAGATGATGCTTTGAAGTGCGGTGCACCAAGAGGGATAAATGACCATTCAATTCCATCCATCGCTAACAGCTCGATGACTTTGGGGGCTACAGTTTTCAAAATTTTTGTAAATGTTTTTCGCAGGGTCATTTTGTTCCCTCCAAAATTTGTACCACAATCGGAATATATGGTCTTGCGATTAATCAACGTAGAGCTGCCAGAAAGGCCTCAGTTGTGAGATAAGATTGCCCAAGTGGATTGTTTAGGTCGCGAACCAAACGAACAGTGCAATATAACTCTTTTGTGCCTTCGTCCCGCGCCCCTTTGAGGTTCTAACGAAGAAGGGTCCAGCATAATTGACCCCTGTGTTGGTGAAAGGGGGAGCGGGATTGATCCGTTCTTTTGGTAAATTGTCCAACATTTGAATAGCAGTTTTTTTCGATACTCGGAAGCACCTTACGCATTTGTGTATGTGAGCTTTAACGGAACAACGAAGTTTTGGAGCCCAATACAGTTTACGAATGCTAGTTAGCATGGCAGTGAGACCTCCATGCAGGGTTTTACGGTGATGGTTTTCTTTAATCAGTTTCGTTAAGTGATGTATGTGTGGAAGAACTATTGGGTGTTGTTTTTCGTATTGGAGACCAGCATTGCGCAATCGTCCACCAATTCTTAATATCCTTGGTCGTCTAAAAGCAGGTTGAGTGTTTTGATTTTGCTGATGCGTTAAACAGCACCATGTGATTTTAGATTTTCAACTTCGGCTACGTAGCTTTCATGCTGAATTGTCCGGCATCAATATACTCAAGCAGCTTTAAGTTCATCAGCGGTGAGATTTGTGCATCTGTTGACCTTTTTACGGGTGCCATTCCGGATGAACCGAAGGCAATAGGCAGTTACTCGCATTAGACGAATATAAGAAGAAAAGCTGGTGAGCTCTAATAATCGTGTAGGGCTTTGAATTTGTGTGGTTAAGTCGTTATAATTCGCAATCCTTGTGTCATATCGTAAATTTGGTCGTTGAGGCCTTGGTGTATCGATGTTTGCAGCCACGTCGGTTCGTTCCACCACATTGTGGATGTTGATAAATTGTCTGGAGTCATGCCTCTGGTTGCAAGATTGGCTGCATTGTCGAAGGAGGTAACATGGTGCCATATAGCAGTTGGAATTAGTCCATGTATTTGGCTTGAACGATTTGCCACAAAGGTCTTCCAATGGCAGGGGTGTTTGGCTACCCATGCTTAAACTATTGTAGAATCCGAACAACAGTGAATTGGAAACTCTTGCAATTGCAGGATCGATATAATTCTCGCCATTAGTTTTGCCAATAACGAGGTGCCTCATAGTTCCAAACGGAGAAGAGAGACCGTTTTGATAGGCCCTACTCCGATTGAAGCTGATTTTGAAGAATCTTATCCCATTCTACGCTTTGAAGCCAGAGTTTTTGTAAAAGTAGCTTCATTGTAATTAAGGCTGGAGCACACCATCCTAGAGGGTCGAATAATCTCGCGATGGTTGAGAGCATGACTCGTTTAGTAGGTATTTAATTGCTGGGCACCATGTCGGGTGCCAGTAAGAACTTAGTTGATAGTTCATCACGTGGGCGATGCCATTTTAATCCCAGAGCATTTACTGTTGAGGTGGTTGTGTCGCTTATTTCAATCGTCTCTGACTCCAATCTGTGCTTTTCGGGTACGTTCTGGATCATTTTTTGGTCGTTGGACGTCCATTGCCGCAGGCGAAAACCACCTTGGCTAGGCAGCTTGATGAGTTTTTGTTTCAGCTGCGTGGTTTGAGTTTAGTCTTCTCCACCACTCAGTACGTTATCGACGTACAATTCTTGGGATAATGCTGTAGATGCAAGTGGAAAACTTGATCCGTAATCTTCCACCAATTGTTGGATTGCTCGCATTGCTAAATGGCAGTGCGACGACGGATTGCTAAATGGCAGTGCGACGGATTGCTAAATGGCAGTGTGACGACACAAGGGCCTTGTTTGTCTCGTTTGTGCGTGGCCTAAAAATGCTTCTCACATCGAATACCGTCTTCAGATATGCCTGATGATGGTTCCACCTCTTCAAGTTCCCAGAACTTGCGAAGTGTTGAGTCGAGCTTCACACGATTAAAAAAAGAATGTACGTGAGTAGAAGGTTTTGGTTATTTGGGAATCAGGGCCTAGCAATATCCAATCTAAGGCTGTGCTCTGGGCTTTTGGATTATTTGGCGTTCCTTTCCTGAGTCCGTCCCTGATAATTGTTGGATACACATCTGAACCCAAAAGAATGTTAAATTTTTCCTGGCTGATAGTAAAGAAGATCGGCCAGCTCGAGATTCTGCAAATGTTTGAACTTAGCTAGAGGAAGTGTAGCGCCACACTCTACACTTCCTCTAGCTAGATGAAGGGAACACCAGTGCTTTCAGCGGCATGGTGAAATCATTAGACACTATTGACTCCACTTCGAATTGTACGACCTTCTGCACGCTGCCTGTTGTCGTTTTCCCAATTCCGGAGATTTTTATATCATGGATGACTGGCAGTGATTTGAGTTGCAGGCGTTGCTTCGCAGTTGTTGTAATGAAAATGACTTGAGAACCGGGGTCAATCAACGCCGTCATTTTAAGTTGTATTCCGTTGGAAAATGCCTTGAGCAATGCAGTTGACAAAAACACTGAATCGACTGAATGACTGGCTAGTAAGGATGTTACTGGTGTTGGTTTGAAGATTACTGGAAGGAGTGTATCCATGCAGTAGCGAGTGATATCGGCGACCACAGTGACTGCATCCTTGCTGGTTTGGGAAGTTCAGGCTTTGATGATCCGTAACGAGACAGTTGAAATACATGTTGTTGGCTGTCACGATTCGTTGTTTTTGATCCAGTGGTACGGATCGAAAAGAAAGGCACGAAATGGTTCTGACGACAACAATAACAAGTAGAATTTTGTACATATCTGTGTGCTTGAATTGGACGATTATTGATTTTGTTTGCTATTGGCGGACGAATTATTGCCTCTAACATGTGGAATCGAGATTCAAAGAATTGTAAATATTTGCTGAGAGTTGATGGTTCAGTGGTGAGGCTGAGTCGTTGCTCCCATTGTAATCGCGTATCTGCTGGAAGACGCTGTGTTATAAATGTGTATATAAATGATTGTGAGGATATAAATGATTGTCAGGTCCCAATTTTTCACATCTACTATCAACGTTTTAAGTGATGCCAGATTTTCGTTTGTGGCGTCATAGAGGCTTCGGATTGATGACGCGGTATCTTGTGCAATTGGTTTACTATTAAACAATATCCCCATTTGCGCGCTGATTAGCAACCGTCTGTTTTCATAGCGTTTCAGGAGTGCTTCCCAAGCAGGAACGTAACTCAACTTGCATATGGTGTATGCCCGAAGCAATTGATCGGCTTCTCCACAAACTGTACTTCGCAGTTAGTGCAGTTTCTGGACGTTAGACAAAGATTAGCTGTTGCCAACCAAAGCTATGAACATATCCCGGAACAACTGCCGTTCAGAGTAAAGACCTTTGAAATTAGGCAATTGAACCAAGGTTAGTGATGTAGCTGATGCACTGTCAAAGCTGCAGTTTTTGGAGATGCGAGAAGAAATGTTCTTTTCAGAAATTTGCTCAGATTTTATATTGCTTATCATATCCCGGAATCTACCAAGGTATTCATAATGTAACTCTTTGTATTTAGAATATATGTCATTTGAAAAATACGGAAGAACTTGGTTGGTCGTGTCTGCGCTCACTATGATTTTCTGGTGGTTTTCGTAGAATTCTTTCCAGAGATTGGTTATTTCTTCTAGTCGACCCTTCTAATCACCCAATGTGCAATTCGCTTTAGAACATTTCTTAAAGTTTATGATGAATCGGTCAAAAGAGTCGATCGTTCTCATGTGGATTTTCAACAGCATTTCGAGTGAGATGGTTATAGTTAATAAACAAATTAATAATCAAATGCTTTGCGAAAATGAAATCGACCTTGAGTCTACTTGGCGATTTTTGGCGCAAAACGCAGTGGTTAGTTTAATCCGTGGGGACCTTTCTCGTTGGATTTAAGATTAATGCGCTACTTTTATCACCTTTATAGCAAACCGTAAAGAGCTATATTTTCAGTGTATCAGTGTGCACTGACTTCTAGATCCGTCTGTGGGAAAAATTAACATTCAATTACCCACTAAATCACTTCAAGTTTCACCAAATCACTTTGAAATACATGTATGGTAGGGGAAAATGTTACATAATGAAATAGGATAGAAATGAATATAACATCCACTCACCGAAATCCGGTTTGAAGGACCATAATGTTCTTATACTTAAAACAGAATCCAGAAAACTTCAGATTTCCCTGCACCACTCCAATTGCTTGAAAAACACTATTGAAATTCGTAGGATTCTTTCTTAATAACACTTTATTTGACCAATTTCTAAATTTGCAAACCAAATAGCAGTTAACAGGATACTTAATGACCAAATTTAGAAAAACTTCAAAAATAGCCGTTAAAGTGGAAAACTCCGTTAGAATCTCTTTGTCAAACTAGAATTCCCTGTATGTTTCATCACGACCTTCCATAATAAATGCCATCTATTGGCTGATATGCGGAATTTTGAAATTGAATGAAAATATGAATTATGATGAAATATAAAATATGTTCTATTAAAATTCACTCAGCAGAGTCGCCAACACGATCAAATACTCGATTGACTCCAAAATGATGCAATATGCGGTATGCAGGTGGCGAGTAACTCAGACCTGCACAGTAACCGAAAACATGTGGGATCCATACAATGTCGCAGCTAGTAAATACCTGCTCAAATTACCCCGGATTGGCTGTAAACGGCTGGTCAATTACATTACCGGCTTTTAGCTTGTAGCAGCACACGCCATGTCCCAAAAACAATCCAGCATCTCCTGTGCCACTGCTTTGCGTTGGGGAAAACCAGACAGCACTGTTTTGGTGGATATCTTGTACGTGGTGAAGCAGAGGCTGAAGGACAACTTTCAGTTCGCAAAAGGATCTTCAACGGTTGCTTAGACTAAACCTTCATATCTTCAGGCTCACTTATCTAGGACCTTTTTTATTTCGCTGCTAAAAAATAGAAATCTTCAAAAACATGTTTTATGGTTCCTGCTCTGGGACATGACGGATTTCGCTGACTTAAACCACCTTCTTCTTCTTCTACGCTCCCCATGGGACGGCTGTTTATATAGCATTACTTTGCAGGGGTAGATCAGCCCGAAACTGCTTCTAGATATCCTTACTTCTTCCTTTCTTGTTCCGCATCATATAGTTTGCGGTGTATATTTATTAGTGCTGTTTCAACGGCATTCCACACTGTTGGAGATTCCAGCAAACAGTACACGATATTCTTCGCTGATATCTTTGTGGCTTGTACCGTCTCTAGGTTACTTCTGTATGCTTCAAAGCATGGAGAACAATTGAACATAGCTGTTTTCTTGGGTACGTTTTAACAGACTGAACATTCCGATGAGCTGTCATGTCCAAATTGGTACAGATAGTAACGACACCCGCCCTTTCCGTTCAAAAATGAGGCAAGATTATAACTCATTACTCCGAGGCTCCATGAAATCTATCGCACAACATTGGAGATCAATTTGTGCGTCCAATGGCTATTCTGTGCCTCTTTGCAACAACTCTACCATAAGCGCAATGGCACTCGTCTTTCAATCTCTTGCGTGCTTTTTGTCCGTGCTTCGTTTTTGTAGAGTTGAAGCACTTTATCCGTCTGAACTTCAATGGACAGCCTACTGGCTACTATACATGATGCCTCATAAGACGTTATTCGAAAGGCGCAGCAGGTTTGAAGTGCAATTGTCGATAGACCCCTTGCAGTTTTTGCCGCTTCAATTTTATTAGTAGCGCTGGTGCCCACACTGATACTGCGTGCAGTAAATAAGAGCTCACCCCTATTGAAATCAGTAGCTTTCTGCTTTGTTTCAGACCAAAAACATTGGGTAGGATTCTAGTAGCATCTGATGCCTTCTTCCCTGCTTTCTCCAGATATAGTTTAAAACTCAGTTTATGGTCCAAAGTTACTCCCTGTATTTTGGTCGATAGTTACGCCCAGGCTGCGGGGTGACTATACAGTCACCAAACATTATTCGTACTACTGATAATTTACTTATATTCTTGATAAGTATCACTTTCCATTTATGGTCAGCTAGTTTAAGCGCAGTTCGAGATGAACGGCTGGAATTACGATGCCAATTTCGTTGGCGAGACCTACCACAACCACATTGGGTACACGTAGTTTTAATATCATATCGTACATTATGCTTGAAAGCAGAAAAATACTTCCGCCATCACCAGGTAAAGTTTAGGCTCTTTGTCTGTCGTGGCATAAGGTTCTTTCTTTGAAGTAGTCGAAGATTACAAACGTTAAATAGCGTAAAACTCTTTTATCGACCAGCGCCTTTACAACACTGCTCCTCCTCGCAAAGTTGAAGGCGTTCATTACGTATAGTGTGACAAAGGCTAGGTTTTGGCTAGGACAAAGGCTAGGACGCCCAAAGGCTAGGTTTTGCACAGCGTTTTATTTACGCAGTCAAAAGGCTGCGGATAACTATGCCCTACCAACTCAATTATCGTTGCAGTTGTACCATTCTCAAAATTGTACAGTTTTTTTATCCACACGCAACGTTTTATCTGCAACGTTTAAGACTGCACAGATAAAAGTTTGTAAAATATCTAGCGTCTGAACCGGGCTTAATGCTTCTCATAATTTATTCTTTTAATCTGTGAGGAAACTGAGTAGATACCACGCACATTTAGAACAATTTATTCCTTGTTTTTGCTAGCATAAACTTTATGAACTTTCATCCCTGAAATTATAAATTAGTTCTGCTGAGTGGGTCATTCCACGGAAAATCGACCAACGGTCTTTTATCGCTTTCGTCAGATTTCAATGAAATTTTCACTGTGAATATAAGTAGTTGAGTTATGTGCACAAATAAAATTTTTTCAGTAAACATGGTATATTTGCGGAAATATGGCCTCTTGAAGTTTTTGAGAAACGTCGGTTAGTGTTGCATTCAAAAAATTGCATAAAACCTTCGACTTTACGTAGAGCCTGCAAATAAAGCTTGTTGGAAAGGAAAAAGTGTAGATATTCTAGAAAAAATAGTGCAAAAAACATCCTGGCCAAAAAGGATAAAAAGGATCATTACAGTGTTCTTTATCCTTGAATATTTCAAAATGCGCACCTTCGATTTTCTTCATTTTTTTATAAATTGTAAAAAGTTAGATAAACTACAAGTGTGCAAAATTTCAAAGTGGAGCTCGTAAAAGTACAGTCATGAGAAATTTTTAAAGGTCTGGAATGCTGTAACCGCTGAAGAAAATTTATAGAAAATGGTACCGAAACAAGGTAAAACTTACAAAATATGGTACGAAACAATTTTATGTTTTCAAAATAGATTTAAAAACTGTTTTGCAATGTTAGTTTAAGCCCGCAGAAGATTCTTATCCAGTTTCTAACGTAGAACGATCTGTATAATTCCATTGCTTATAACTAATACCACTCACGCAATTTTCATCAAATTTTTTTCACATGTACTTAGAACAACGGCTGATCCAGGACAATTCTGACAGCTACCAAAATAACAATCTGTTTGTGAAAGGGAGCATATCATCAGAGATAAAACGTTCTTATAATTAGCCAAGCTTATATCGGAACCCTTCGTAAGAAAATTTATTTTTGATCCTTTCAATCCATCAAAATTTTCTTCAGCGGTTACTGCATTTCAGACTTTTAAAATTTCCTATGACTGTTCTTTTACGAGCTCCACTTTGAAATTTCGCACATTTGTAGTTTATATAACTGTTTACAATATGTAAAATAATGAAAAAAATCGAAGGTGCGCATTTTGAAATATTCAAGGATAAAGGACACTGTAATGATCCTTTTTATCCTTTTTGGCCAGGATGTTTTTGCACTATTTTTTCTAGAATACCTACACCTTCTCCTTTCCAACATGCTATATTTGAAGGCTCTACGTAAAGTAGAAGATTTTATTCAATTTTTTGAATGACACACGGACCGACGTTTCTCAAAAACTTCAAGAGGCCATATTTCCGCACATATACCATATTTTCCAAAACTATTTCATTTTCGATAATCAGCTCACCAGACCTTCTGGATACCAAAATATTTTCAAATTCTTCAATTCTTCAGTTCAAAAATTATCTGAAAATTGGTCGATTTTCAATGGAATTACCCGAGTATAGTTTGAAGCTCTTGATGCGATTGATAAAATTTTGATTACAGGAACGCAAGAAGGATTTAATGGATCATCGAGACGATTCGACTTTTAGTTTCGACCCATCTGTATTAAGTGTTAAAAAGTTAAACAAGCATTATAAGAAGAAGATAGATTCAAGGAAAGGTGTCTTGTTAGCGTCTTATTCGACAAAAAAAACAAAGCGAAGGAAAAAGGGAAAAGACGGTGGAAATAACGGTAGCGGTAGTAGCCAAGTAATTTTTTTTGCTCCTAGGGAATTAAAATTTATTTTGCCTCATTTTTAAACAGAGTAACGCACGCTCGATATCACCTAGTCCTATTACCAGCCCGAGGCACAATTGCTCAAGACCCGAGAGAATAGCAGTTCAACGACCAAAAGAAACACCGAGCCAAGTTGTCCAAAATCCAAATACTTTGCATCCTTCGGGTAAGTTAAAATTAAAGAAATTTTTTTCATTAGGTTTTGTGTATTGCATTAATGTGCTATTAAGGTCCAGATAACCGAGGGCAATTAATTCCTGGGAGTAGACAAGCAAGCTCTAATGCTAGTGATGGCGGTGTGAATCGTGAATCATCGTTGGATGACTCAGGAGTAGTTGATGACCACGAAGACCACGATCATGGGACTGAGCTAATTCACGCTGCACATGCTTCCACTGTAAAGGTAAGTAAATTATAAAAAATTCTA
>OZ022264.1:110812997-110867997 GCA_963978885.1 Nemotelus pantherinus
ATACTAATATGCAAAGCATTTGTAATAAAAACAAGCAACCAATGTCTCAATTTTCACAGTTTTGGAAATTATTCGTATGGTAGCCCCAAACATCGTTTTATGACTGAAACTTTGAATTAAATCCCCGGCTGAAAACGAAATTCAAAGCTTAGGTTGATTTTAGCATGGGCCTGTTATGGCAGACCTATGACTGCTGCATTGGACAGTGTTGCGAGCACTAAACATTTTCATCGTTTTTGTTATATTTGGGTTTTGTTGCTTTGGATAAAGAATGGTTGACTAGATAATACAAAAAAGTGTATAACGTCTTCCCACATTTTTCTTTCACTCAAAAACAATTTCTTCGAAAATCAGTTTACTAACTAACGGCTCTCATGCGCTTGAAAATTTTATTTTTTTGGACACAATTTTTTCTCGAATGCCTGTCGTACGAAAAAAGCGAGCGTCGCTTTGACGCCATGTGAACAAATGCATTGTTTTTATATTGGCAGTACGGCATTCGATCAAATTATGTTCGAGTGCTAGTGTATTCGAGAAAAAAAGGAAAAACAGCGCTAATGTGAAAGTGGCATGCTGAACCAAAAAATAAACGGTTCGGGGTGCATGTACGCTCGCAGGATACATAAAAATACTCACAAAAAAATTTATTTTCAAAAATATAACAGAATTATAAATAGTAAATACAAGACTGTTTTTTGTTTACCTACTAATATAATAAAGAACTATCATACAAATAACCTAGAATACTAGTAGTTATGAAAAAGTTTGAAACATGGTTCTAAACATAAGCCAGGACTTTCTGGACAATCATGGCAGCAAAATAATGACGCTTTTCGTTTCTTAGTAATTTGCCAGCAATATTTGCATCGTCGCCTTTTCGTGTTGCCCCTATCATCATTCTCACAGAATCTTGGCAAATGAATTTTTGTTCTGGGTTGTTGGGGTAAAGTAGGTGGGGGTGGTCCAAGTAAATTTTTTATTACTGATAGCCTGAAGTCATACAATGAAATTTTTGGCTTTTCAGAAACATATAAATAGTAAGCATTCAATAAAATTGACTGAAATATATGAATGCCCAGTTTCTTATACCATCGAAGAGTTTTGCGTTGGCATGGGTAGTAGGCTAACATTTGATCGTGAAAGTCTACACCTTTCATGAATTTATTATACTCGGCTACCATACTTGGCATTTGGCATTGTTTTCCAAGTCTATTTGTGGTGTTAATAATCTCACCGTCAAATTCCGATGATATTGTTAGGATTTCTCGGCGGTCTTTCCATTTAGTCACACAAATTCCTGTTGTCTTATATTGGCTAACACTTTCACCACTTTTTAGACTTTTCCTTACAACATTTTCAGGGTTGCCTTTCCTATTTATCCTCAAAGTTCCTGTGACGAAAGTTTTTTCTTCCAATAAGTTTTCCACAAGTTCCACGCTGGTATAATAGTTATCCATGAAAAGGGAATGTCCGATTCCTGTTCGGCCTTCGATTAGTTTCATTACAACTTTTTGAGTGTGATTTCTGCCTCCCAACTCTTCATCCGCAGATCCACCATAGATAATTAGTTTTAAAGCCAAACCGCAAGACTCCGCAAGTATATATAGTTTGACACCATATCTCGATTTTTTACCTTTCATATATTGCCGAAACATTAGTCTTCCACGCCACAAAACTAACGATTCGTCAATCGATAAATGTTGTTTGGGAACATATATAATGTTCATTCGTTCATTGAAAATATTTATTAGGGGTTTTATTTTATCGAGGCTTGAAGTATTTTCATTGTTGCTATTAAAATGCAATGCCCTCATTATGAGAAAAAACCTATCTCTAGACATAAACTGTGAAAATATATTCATTTTGAAAAGGTAATCCTTCTTCCAATAATTGCTTATCCGATTCAAACGTATTGTTCCCATATGAAATACTAGCCCTAGCCATATTTTTAACTCCTCAATTGTAATGTCTTTCCACTGAGTGATACGACTTCTACTACCTAATGATCGACCTAGTATTTCGACAGCATATTCATTTGATCGGTTGATAATCAGACTGTAAAAAGTATCATCAGCAATTAAATGGAAATAGTCTATAGGATTAGAACCCCTCAGTGGAACTTTTATTCCTGGTATAGCACAAAACGGAATGTGTGTAGCAGGCTCCCAAGAGTATGACCAATCTGGTGCAATGCTTTCGTTGTTCGAATCACTATCACTTTCTCTGTCCGATTCACTAATAAGATCACTGTCATATACAATATCGTCAAAGTCACTATCTTCGCTCTCATCCATTGGGGCTTGCAATCTTGCTTTTTTTGAAGTAGAAGGAAAATCCATTGTAGCGCAGCCCCAAATTTATTGAAAAAAGTGAAATCTAAACAAAGTTATATTATACTGTCTCTACTTTGGAACAGTAAATAACGTTTTTACAAATCAACGCGCAAATTTTTCCGTGTAAACGCATCTACCGGGAATTCTGCAAAGCTTCACACGTGTAAACAGTCACGAGGCAACATGAAAAGTGGCGTACATGTATATTATACTGTTTCTATTTGGGAGCAGTAAAAAATGTTTTTACAAAAACATCGCGCAAATTTTTCCGTGTAAACGTAACGGGAATTCTGCAAAGCTTCATACAAGTAAACAATCACGAGGCAACAAGCAAAGTGGCGTATATTATACTGTTTCTATTTGGGAGCAGTAAAAAATGTTTTTACAAAAACATCGCGCAAATTTTTCCGTGTAAACGTAACGGGAATTCTGCAAAGCTTCATACAAGTAAACAATCACGAGGCAACAAGCAAAGTGGCGTATATTATACTGTTTCTATTTGGGAACAATAAAAAATGTTTTTACAAAAACATCCCACAAATTTTTCCGTGTAAACGCACCTAACGGGAATTTTGCAAAGCTTCACACGTGTAAACAGTCACGAGGCAACATGCAAAGTGGCGTATATTATACGGTTTATATTTGGGAACAGTAAAAAATGTTTTTACAATATCATCGCGAAAATTTTTCCGTGTAAACGCACCTACCGGGAATTATGCAAAGCTTCACACGTGCGAACAGTCACGTGTGGAGCTCTGCAAATATATTACTACGAATAATTGCAATCAATTACAATGAAGCCGTTTTTGTACTCCGTTTTGCTGAAAACTGAAAATTTCCCCTCTTTCAGTAAAGTTCAGTACGCTACTGAAAAATACTGAAAATTGTCAAACGGTTTTCGGCGTAATGTTATTATGAAGGACGAATATTTTTGTGGCGATAGTTTATCGCCGCTTAGGATGACTTTATAATAACTATTGTTCTCCCAAAAACCGACAACTGACACTTTTGTTTGTCAATTTTCACGAAATGCAATAGTCTGTTCCCGTACTACGATTAATTGCGATTAATCGCGATTAATTGCAATAAGCTGTTTTCGTACACCGTTTTACTGAAAACTGAAAATTTCCCCTCTTTCAGTAAATTTCAGTAGGGTCTGAGCTACTGAAAAATACTGAAAAGTTTCAAACGGAGTAACTATTTTCAAATGTACGTGGCAAGCAACATATTTTTTGCGTAATGTTGCTATGAAGGTCGAAAATTTTTGTGGCAATAATTTATTACAGCTTAGGATGACTTTGTAATCACTATTATTCTCCCAAAAACCGAAAACTGACACTTTTGGTTGTCAATTTGCAGGAAATACAATGAAAGCGTTCCCGTACTTTTCATGAAATTCCCCACCACATGATTCAGGAAAATTCAGTAAAATTCAGTTACTGAAAGTACGGGAACAGACCTAATGAGAGCATTTTCGTACTTTTCCTGATTTCCCCCCACCACATGATTCCGGAAACTTCAGTAAAATTCAGTGACTGAAAGTTCGCGAACAGACCTATTAGGTCTTTTCGCGTACTACGATTAATTACAATTAATTTCAATGAAACCGTTTTTGTACTCCGTTTTACTGAAAACTGATAATTTCCCCTCTTTCAGTAAATTTCAGTATGGTCTGAGCTAATGAAAAATAGTGAAAATTGTCAAACGGCTTTTGGCGTAATGTTATTATGAAGGATGAATATTTTGGTGGCGATAATTTATCATCGCTTAGGATGACTTTATAATCAGTATTCTTCTCCCAAAAACCGAAAATTAGCACTTTTGTTTGTCAATTTTGAGGAAATCCAATGAGAGCGTTTTCATACTTTTCATGAATTTCCCCTACCATATGATTCAGGAAAATTCAGTGACTGAAAGTACGCGAACAGACCTATTGCTTATAAGCACAGCGCTGGATCCGATTGCTTGGCTAATAAACTTGCATGAACACGACTCCCGTGTCGACAGCTTGGCTATAATGTAGATATGGACACGGGAGCCGTGTTCAACGCATTCAACGTGTTAAGCTGAAATTTCTTAAGACGTTGATGTATATAGTAGATAGGTCCATGATTTGCTAGAATTCAGATATCCTAAACCTTTTGGCGGCGGCGAGCGTTTAAGTGGATTTTCAGGTACTCCTATATTTCCAAGCAGTGTAAATTTTTGTTAAAATAAATGTTCGGGAATAAAAACTTTTTATGCTTGGAGCTTGTTTATGTTAAAATGTAGGAAATTTTTATCCGAGTTTGGGTGCAGCATGCCTAAAAGTAGGCAAGGATTTTTTTTCAAATTTTGATTTGTTATTTCTTCTAAGAAAAACAATGGATCAACGTGAAATTTGCAAAGCGTATTAATGTTGATTAATATTTAGCTCAGATGGATTTTCAAGATTGTGCGGGTAGCCCTGTAGCTAGGGCGGGCTCCTGAAAAAAACCTTCAAATCATTGACCTTCCTGCAAATTTTTTGATTTTTGAAAAAAAAAATCAAATCATCGATAAATTTTAACCTTTTTCTATCGTGTCAAATAAAAATTTTTCAAATTCCGATTTGCACAAGAACGACAACCCATCACCAAATGACCTCTATTTTCAGCACTCGAAAGTTCTGTTCACGAGAACTGACGACCGCATTATCCGTTCATAATGAAATTTACAGGACATGTTGGTATTAGCTAGGACCAGGTCTGATAGAAGTGATTTTTAAATGCAGGCAACCCTGTGCCAGTGGTAGGTAACATTTGATGGAAACTTGACTGAAAGATTAGAATAGAGTTGCCAGTTATGGTGATTTTTGTCTCATAAATCTTGCAAATTTGCTCAGGAAAATAAAGCTTTTTTCCCTATAATTTCCGGTCCAGTACAGAAATCAAATTGAAGCTCGTGCACTAAATGAACCTTAGTTTGAACCAAATTTCGTCATATCATTTGTGTTATATTTGAGTTTTGTTGCTTTGGATAAGGAATGGTTGATATGATTTTACAAAACAGTGTATTACGTCTTTCCACACTTTTTTGTCACTCAAAGACAATTTCTTCGAAAATTAGTTTTGTAGCGGTTCTGATGCGCTAGACTTTTTAAATTAGCAATGCAGTTGATCTGTGAAATTTAGTTTGCTATCAGTGTATAGCTAGTACATGTTCAAGTTCCGAAGTGTTTTTCGTACAGTTTAAGTTACATTGAAAACAATTTCGCTTGAAAGTTAAAGCTATTTTATTACTAATTTCAACTATTTTTATTTAAATTATTTATAGCTTTGATTGATTATTGTTTGATTAAAACTCAAAAAGAAGTTAATGATGACTGACAAGTTAGCCCGTTCAATCAATAAACTTATCAATGACATTAAACATTGAAGAATATAGAAAGCCAGCCCCAAAGTTGAAAATAGAACCGATAGAAATGTTAGCCGTTCATTAAATAGAGAATGGTATAGTAAATTTCTGGTAGCTAGACCGATAAGAAACTTCTCGAGTGTATTATTTGATTCGAGCTCCAGTTACAATGTATGCAATTTTTCAATAGTTAAGGAAACCCATATGGCACTCTCTCAACCGTAATTAAGCTCTCTCAATGAATCTTAATCGAGGCAAATGAAGGCGAATTGCCAAAGAAATAAATAAAACCTGAAACTCTGAAATGGTTTATTGACTTAATGCTACTTTAATCACGTCTGGAGTTGCCATTCATAATTCAGAACGAAGCAGAAGTTTAGCCTTTATTTGGCTAGGTAAAAATTCGGCTAGATAAAAGGTCTTTTAAACCTTGTGGAACCTCAGTCTCTCACTGTTCAAAATATGATTCGTCAACCTTCGTTTGAGTGCGTGATATCCATGTAAGGTTTAATATCGCAACAAAACAAAACTTAAAAGTGAGCTCTTTGTGTTGTATCTCGATAGAATAATCTGGAAAAGTTGCTATAATAAATAAGTTAACCATAATAAAGCCAAATTTAACTATTCTGGCTACATCAGTCATTATTGAGATGTAATTTTTTGCGCTGAAAATAATTAAAACTAGTTCTCGAGACATCATTGGCTTACACGATTTTCTGAGCAATCACTGCTTAGTTATAAAACACATTTTTTCAAGAAATTGGAGAATTTAAGCAGTTTTAAGACAATGTCGCTTAACATGTTGCCAAAATAAAGAAAAATTAATTTTGCTTGGAAACAAATTTTTTAAACAGCGTAGTTTGCATCATAATTTCTTACTTCACCCCAAAGCCCCAAAATATGCATTCAATATTACCGCATGAGTCATTTAATATTACTTGATTTTGCTTGAATAATCCTTGAACTCACTGCTTCCCTGTTGTTAAATGGCACAAGCCGCCACTAGTTTACAGCGATACAGTCCACGACCTATTTTAAGTCAAGTCGCTTGAAATCGTGTACTGACTTATTACTTGGGTCGAGTACTGAGTGTTTACAGCAGATGGACTAAATAATTTAGATGGAATTTGTACTAAACGAGTACTGAGTGTTTACAGCAGATGGACTAAATAATTTAGATGGAATTCGTACTAAACGTCTGCTGTAAACGCTATCATTGTTTACTTACTATCTTTCCTAATTTTTAAATGCTTATGTATATAACTAAATAACAGAAATGCCTGGTGCTGGCAACCCTTTGCTAGCACCGAAGCCAAAAATATGTCGCAAAAATTACCTGACGTTAAAGTCAACCTACTCTGCGAATATTGTATTGATCCAATGACTGCATTGGAAGTTATAGGGATACAAAGAAATTTAGGGCTACCACCCGTGAAAGTTTTCAAATTTTTTAGATGGTAATATTTGTTGTTTATTTTCATCACAAGATTACTACGATTTGATAATTTTATGATATAATCGCTTTCTAAAAATTTACCGAAAGAAAACAAAACCAACCATAGCTGGCAACCCTGTCATTGTTTTTCCAACAACATTTCTGTTGAGCATTGTATACAATAAGTTCAATTTGCTATATGAATTTCGTTATGATTCCATGACTACACTAGATACTATAAGGCAAAGAGCTTTATTTTCCTGAGCCAATTTTCAAAATTTAAGACACTTAAATAACCAAAGCTGACAGTTACAGCCGAATTTGTCAACCAAATTTCTATCAAACATGGCTCAAAAAAAGATTCAGCTACTGTGTGAGTTTTGTCAAAATCTGGTGACTGAATCAGAATTTAAAGGGCCAAAAGTAGTTATTCTTCTTAGCAATTTCAAAACTCTAGCGCGCACATGGGGTTCGAAAAATCCAAAACATTATCCGATTTTTATTTAAAACACGTTCGAAATTCATTTCGCTAACTTTTGCAAAATTTATTTGTGGCCAGCATAATAGGTATATTTAAGATATCACTAAAATGGCCGCCGGCGCCAAAGGGGTAAAGATAATTCACATTTGAAGAGACCTGGACCTATTGTCTACATACATCAATGTATCCTTAACGTTTCAGCTCAATCGGATAGCGCGTTCCTGAAATATTTTAACTGAATTTTGATATATATATATATATATATATATATATATATATATATATATATATATATATATATATGTGTTCCTTTATCTATTATATTTAATCTCAGCCTCTCCTCCGGCTGCTTCCCTGACAGTTGGAAATCTGCTTATATTTCCCCCATCCACAAGTCTGGAGACCCAAGCTGTGTTTCCAACTACCGTCCAATTTCCCTCCTTCCTTGTTTTGATAAAGTTCTTGAAACAGTGGTTTACAACAGGCTGCTTCCTCTCCTCCATCCCTTCCTTGCTCCGGAACAGCATGGTTTTGTTAAAGGTAGATCCTCCACCTCTAATCTTATATGTTTTACTAACTTTGTTGCTTCTGCCTTAGACCAACGGAAGCAAGTGGATGTGGTGTATACCGACTTCTCAAAAGCTTTTGATTCTGTTGATCACGGAATTCTTCTTGCCAAGCTTCGAAGTTATGGGGTGTCAGGTTCTCTTTTGTCTTGGTTTTCATCCTATGTTTCTGGTCGTTCTTGTGTTGTATCTGTGCAATCCTCCACCTCTTCCCCTTTTTGTCCACTCTCCGGTGTGCCTCAGGGCTCTATTCTTGGTCCTTTATTATTCCTAGTCTTTATAAATGATCTGCCTTCTTTTGTTCGTTCTCCCTGCCTCTTGTTTGCTGATGACTTCAAGATTTTCAAAGTAATCGAATCTATCAGCGACTGCCTCCAACTCCAAAACGATCTCCGTTCTCTTTGCGACTGGTGCGCTACTAATTATCTTACTTTGAACATATCCAAATGTCATCAAATGTCCTATACGTTTAAAACATCACCCGTAATATATTCCTACACACTGTACGGATCTTCCATCACGGCTGTTGATAATTTTAAGGATCTTGGTGTGCACTTTGATCCAAAGCTCAAATTTGACCTGCACATTGCCTATATAACCACCAAGGCTTCTCGTCTGTCCGGTTTCATTCTTAGATGCTCTTCTTCGTTTAGTAGCATCACTACCTCTTTCCATCTGTTTTTTTCACTTGTTCGTAGCATTCTAGAATATTGTTGTCAAGTGTGGTCTCCCCGTCATAAATATCTTAACGAGGCAGTGGAATACGTTCAGCGTAGGTTTACTCGCTCCCTGTTGTTTAAATTCAATATCCCTTACTGTGAGTATAGTGATCGTCTATCCTTATTCCAAATTCCTTCCCTAGATTCCCGACGAGTGTTTCTTGACGAGTGCTTGCTTTTCAAGCTACACCATTGCCCTATGCTCTCCGATCTTGCTCGTATGCTGTGTATGCGGAACGTCAATCGATCGGATAGATTTCAACTAATGTTCTCTCTTCCCTTCGCGCGATCTGATGTTTATTTTAACTCGCCGCTAGTGCGTATCCCCAGGAAGCACAACGATCTTCAGCTTGGTCCTTTTCCGCTAACGTTCGCACAATTTAAATCACAAATTAAAGACTTAATTCTTAAAGTTTCTTATAATGTTTGATTTTCTTTTAAATTCTCTTAAATTTTTTTACTTTTTCGCACTTTCTTTTCATATTAACTTGCATATTGGCATTAATTTTTTGTAATTTCAAATATGTGTTTATTTAATATTTTCAATCATTTGTTAATTTTTCTTTTTTCTTTTTTAATATCTTTTTCGCTTTGTCTAATATTTATATTTTTATACTTGGGCAGCAGCCTGTAAAAATGGATTTGAATAAATAAATAAAATAAATAAATAAATAAATAAATAATAGCATTCCATTCATGATCTTCTGCCGAGTACTTGCAAGTACCTATTAGTACACGGTTGAACATTTTGGAGTCAAATCCATTATTTTTCTATAAATGCGACATTATTACATTAATCTTTACCAAATTTTGCATTTTTATTATAAAACTAGCTTTTATAGTTCATTTCTATACGAAAAATTTATATTTATTATGCATCTCTGAAAATCATTTTGATTTTTACACTATATATTTATAAAGTTTGTATTATGTTTGTTAAAATGTACCTGTATATCTTTTTATTATTGACTAGATCTATCAGTAATATTAGTTAGCTTCTGCGCCTATAATTCATTTGGTTTCGTTTGAAAAACGTACATTTGTAACATATTGAGCATCAAATTTAAACCAGCTTGGTGTAAAAAAAGTAGTACGCATAAACTGCAGCATTAAATCTGCAATAGTTGACGATACAGAGCATTAGTTTTGAGCGTACTAAGAAGGCGTAAACTACGTAGTTTCTGTATTTGATGTTTGACCGTACTAAGTAAAAAAAACTCTAGCGCACCTGAACCGCTAGAAACACTTATGTTCGAAGAACAGTAGAAGGATCGTGCAGATTTTGAATGCATATTCTACCAAAAGAGCGGCTTATTACAGCCAAACTGTTTCAAACGCCACGTTTTACTTTGGTCTCAAGAATGCGTTATAGCTCATATGATGGAACGCTTTCAGATATTACCACTGGCATGAATTTCAAAGTTTATGAGAGCAAAACACTTGTTAATTATACTCGTCATCAGTTATTTATTTTACAAAACTTTGAAAGCAGCATCTCATAGAACATCAATGAAGAAAATGCTCAGTGCCTGCAGCACTGTAATTGAAATTGGTGTTTGGGGCTGCGATCCGAAATATTTGCAGAACTTTGGGAATTGAAACATTGGTTATTTATTTCTTTTGAGAATACTATCTGTCATCATTTATTGATCCAAAAAAAGCACAACCGACTCGTGCTGGGAACCTTTTGCCAGAATCAAAACCAAAAATGTATCACATTTGCTTCACGTTGAAATTAACCTATCCTGCGAATTTTGTCTCGATCCAATGACTGCGTTCAAAGTTATTGGAGCATAAAGAAATTTAGGGCTACCAGCCAAGACATTTTTCAAACAATCGAAAACCTAATATTTGCTTTATATTGTCACTACAATATCATTACCATTTGAACATTTTACGATAAAACCGCTTAATCAAGATATTACAAATAAACACAAAACCAACCATAGCTGGCAACCCTATGGTGGCTTTTCGACCAGATTCGGTTTAAACAATGCCTACAATAAGCTCCATCAATTGTATGAAATTCGTATTGATATCATTACTGCACTGGAAATTATGGGGCAAAAAGCTTTGTTTTCCTGAGCGCATTTTCAAAACCAAAGGCACAAAAATTACCATAGCTGGCAGCACCAATCGAATTTTTCAACCAAGTTTCTATCCAACATGGGTAAGAGTATGGTTCAGCTACTGTATCAATTTCATGAAAATCTGGTTACTGAATCAGAATTCATAGGGCAAAAAGTATTTTTTTTCTTTGGAATTTTTCAAGATGGCACCACTGGCACAGGGTTGCCCACCATTCAAAATCGCTTTTATCAGACCTGGTCCTACTTAGGTCCAATGCATTCGGTAAATTTCAACTGCATCTGATAATTGGTTCGTGATTTCTTGTGAACAGAAATTTTCGATGCTAAAAATATAGGTAAGTTGGGAAAGGGTTACCGTTCTTGTCCGGCAGAAAATTTCCAAAGTTTTACTTTTTTTAAAGAAGTTTTAAAGTTTCTTTTATTCATCGTTTTCTATTCTGATATAAAATGAGTTACAAATGTAGCCTCGAAAACTGCATCGCGTTTGATAGCACCTTGCGATATGTTACATGCAAAGCATTTTGCAATAGAAAACTCCACGGTGCTTGCATGGGTGCTCCAAGAGATTGGTACAATCCTTACTTGGAGTCACATTTTATATGTTCGGATTGCCAACATGCGGAAAAACTAATGAAAAGCATGTACAATAACACAGCAGGCTACATTGGTTCACTCAACTTTGAAAAAGACCAAATGCTGGTGAAACTACATACACAAACTAAGGTTAATGACGAAATACTCACTGAAATTACCAATCAAATCGGGAGAATAACGACTGCCTTAGATGATCTTTCCAAAGCCACCAAAAGAAATACTGACAAATCTGGTGAGCTTACCGATAATTTGAAGCAACTAACTTGTTCAATTACCTCTCTATCTACACCCACTTCTAATTGTCAAATGAACGATAGAGGCTTGCTCAAAATAATTGAAAACAAAATAACGACACTTATGACAACTCAGATTGATAAGCTGTCGAATAAAATGTTCGATGATATTCACGCTACCGAAAAATCAATCAGCAATAAACTAGAGAGCATTGAAAAGTTTCAAAAAAAGCTATCTATGGAACTTGGGTCGTTTAATCCTGTTATAAACGAGCAGTTGCTTCACGAAGAAATGGCTAATGTCAATATCAACGTTAATGTACCAAAGGAATTCGCTACTCAGGATGCAGCAAACTCGCCCATTAAAGAGCTGTTAACAAGCGCGGAGACTCATGCTAGTTCTTCGCCACGGAAATTACAATTCCAATCCCAAGCAGGGAAATCCTTTAAAAAAAAATTTTTATGTACGGCACATACTGGTCAGAAGATGATTGGTTCAAACGCATCGAAAAAATCAAATGTTTGAACTCAAGTCACTACGATTCTCAACATGACACCTCATTCTCAAACAAAAAAAAGGTGCCATTTTTTGTCGAATTAGTCCCTATTTCTACCAACGTTTCTCGGCTTGGAAGACTCATTAAAAGTTACTTTCGTATTAATGGATTTCATATTCAGCAGATACCTCAACATAACAACAGAGCATCTAAGCACTATAAAGTCTGGATCCCCGAAAAATACGCCTGGATTTTTACCAACGTCGACGAAAGCAGCTGGAGCTACGACTGGAAAGGCATTAAGTTTTCCCCTTGGAAGTCCACCAGCAGCAGCAACAATATTAGCAATATAAGTAAAAATACTAATGTAAACAATAATTGTACAGTCCGCAAATTACAAATAATGCAGAAAACTCCTAGGAATCGTCAGAATAATAATATACCCATATCTGAAGTTCCCACCACTGAATGTTTATATATTCCAGTCTAGAATATCCATAGCATTGAGTCCAGACGTTCGCCTACAGACATATCTCCTCAAAGTTTAACGTATAGCTGCAGGGTGTCTTCTATCAATAATCCTCCGAATCCCACTCTCTCAAATACAGCTTCGGATGAAATTCATCCGACTTCAAATTCTTTGCAAAAACCCCGATATAACGTTAGGTATCGCTCCTAACAAGGTGTGCTCTCGCAAGTGCCTCAGAATTTTTTACCACAATTGCAGTGGTATGAGAGGCAAATTGAATAAACTCTACCTTGAAGCCAAATCATGCCATTTCAACGTACTTGCCTTGACTGAAACCTGGTTAAATGACTCCCATATTAATGAAGAGATCCTCGATAGTAGCTGGACAATATTCAGAAATGACCGTGATTGTGTCGCTACTGGTCAGACAAGAGGAGGTGGTGTTTTACTTGCTGTTAACAGCACTTTCCCATGCGAAATTGTCAACATAACCCCTCATAAATTGTTTCAGCATAAAATAATTCGAATATCAGTCGACAGAACAGCGGTATATATCGGTTTATTTTATGTCCCGCCTAGATCTGATGACTCTGTTTACAATTATATATGCGAATTTATATCTACTTTCATGGCAACTCGTACCGCTGAGCATCAAATTATTCTACTAGGAGATTTTAATCGCCCTAATTTACGTTTCGTTCTTGATGAAACTGATAATTACCTAATTCCTATTAACCATCTTGATTATTCTGATTTTAACCTTGTGAGTACTTTGTATGGTAATGATTTGCAGCAAGTTGCTCCGACTCCCAATAGTTATGGTAATTGGTTAGACCTTATATTTACAAACGCTTATGACAAAGTAGTGGTTAGCCCTACTATCGACGAGGAGTATCTTTTCTCTAATAGCCTTCACCATTTTGCTCTTACTATTGATTTATCCACTACTGATTCTAATATCTTTCAAACGTACACCGATACTATTGTATACGATTTCCGTAATGTTGATTATTATAGCATTCACCATTCTCTTGACATTGTCGATTGGACAGATACGCTTGCATCCCAATCTATTGACGACAATGTAAATTCATTCTACAATATACTGTTTGACGCGGTCGAAAGATATGTCCCTAAAATTAGGAGAAAGGATAAACTTTCTGAGCCTTGGCTCGATAAGACTCTTAGATGTAGGAGAAATCATAGAAATAAGCTTTACAAATCAATAAAAAATAATGTCGACTCTAGCCAAGAATTCCATAACAAGTCTCATGAAGCATATGACAGATTCATTAAAACTACCGGCGAGAATATAATCGACAACCCCAAAAAGTTTTTTGATTTTGTGAATATGAAACGGAAAACAACTGGCTATCCCTCTTCTATGTGTTATAACACCTCAATGTCTTCTTCTCCTCAAGAAATTTGCAACTTTTTCGCAGATAACTTCCAAGACGTTTTTAATCCAGCAAGTACTTCATCATCCTGTCATTCCCCAAGAGTAACTAGACCAATTTTCGCTGAGGCTATAACCATTTCCAGAGATGATATTTCTAAAGCTATCTTAGAGCTTGATAATAAAAAAGGCCTTGGACCTGATCTTCTTCCTCCAATGTTTCTTATTAAATATGCCACACAGTTAATCACTCCTCTTCAAATTATATTTAATACATCTCTTTCTTCTGGGTACTTTCCGTCGTATTGGAAATCCTCCTACGTGACACCAATATTCAAAAATGGCGATAGAAGATCAATTCAAAATTATAGAGGTATTGCCATTTTATGAACTAATCCTAAACTCTTCGAAAAAATCATATGTGCTAAACTATCCCCTCTGGTCGATTCTCGATTAAACGAACAGCAGCATGGTTTTAGGAAAGGACGTTCTATCACTACCAACCTAATGGTGCTGGTTTCCCATGTTCTTTGTAAAGTGGAGAAAGGTGATCAAATTGACGCAGTCTACACTGACTTTAGCAAAGCATTTGACCGTGTTGACCACTCCATTTTGATTTCCAAGCTACAGCAATTCGGAATTGCCGGATCTTTACTAAAATGGCTTAGCTCTTACCTCCACAACCGCTCACAACATGTGAAATTCCAAAGGCTTATTTCTAAAAAAACGCATGTCAATTCAGGTGTACCTCAAGGTAGCCATCTCGGCCCTTTACTTTTTAATATTTTTATATCAGACGTGTCAGAGGTTTTATCTGATGTGCCTCATTTACTCTATGCGGACGACCTGAAAATTTACTATACTATAAAGTTGTCTTCAGATGCCAGCTTTTTTCAATTAAAACTCAATTCCCTCGAACATTGGTGCAGCGTGAATAACCTACCTCTCAACATCGCAAAATGTCATGTGATTAGCTTTTCTAGAAAAAGTACGCGCGTGCATTTTACGTACCTTTTAAGCAATACGGCACTTAGTAGAGTGGACAATATTTTACACCTCGGTGTGGTGCTGGATGAAAAGCTCCGCTTTAATTTTCATTACGACAAAATGATTTCTTAAGCAAGTAAACGACTTGGCTTCATTAAGCGACGGGCCAGGGACTTTCAGAACCTTTGGGTTACAAAATCACTTTACACCACGCACGTTCGTCCTCTTCTTGAGTATACTTGCATTATCTGGAACCCAGTTTTCGAAATTTATAGCCAGAGATTTGAATCTATTCAGAAGCAATTCTTGCTATTCGCTCTTAGAGGTCTTTACTATCCAAGTGATTTTAGTAATTTACCGTCGTATGATTTTCACCTTAGACTTCTAAACTTATTACCTCTTGCATCCAGAAGATTAATGTTATCTGCCTGCTTCAGCTTTGATGTCATTAGAGACGCTGTTGATGTCGACTATATACAGGAAAGATTTGTGCTTAATCAGCCCTTGAGAGTCACTAGATCCCGACGAATGCTAGTTGAATATAAGCATAGCACCGTATATGCTGATAATGAGCCAATTTACAGATGTTGCAAAATATTCAACAGTATGAGCTAACACTTTTCCCCCATGATATCCAAAGTGTCCTTTAAAAATAGAGTTACCAAGGCTCTCTTATCCGACCCTCCCTAGTCTACTGGTCTAGTATATACTTTGACTTAGGACTATTTTTACAATTGTTTAATTAGATAATTAATCAATTTCGTTTTGCGTTTTGCGTATTTAATATTGTGACCTACATGTAAATTAGCTTTATGTATTTATTTATCGAATGTGTATTTATTTATATTATATTTGTTTGTATTTTATACCTATTTTGAACCTGTTTTTTTACTAATTTTCGAAGAAAAGTAGTATTAAACTCGTTTCGCCAAAAATTCATATTTCTTTATATATATATATGTATCATCAAAATGATTAAGGGAGATAATCTCTGGAGTGGCCGATCCGATTGAGCTGAAACTTTCAGAGAACGTAGATGTATTTAGTAGGTAGGTCCACAACTTGCTAGAATTTACATATACTAAACTTTTTGGCGGCGGCGAGCGTTTTAGTGAATTTTGAGGTACTCCTATATTTCCAAGCAGCGTGAATTTTTGTTTAAAGCTTGTTTATGGCAAAGAATTGGAAATTTCGAGCCGTGTGTGGGTGCAGCGTGCCTAAAAGTAGGTAAGGATTTTTTTTCAAATTTTGGCTTGTCATTACTTCTGACAAAAACATTGGATCATCGTGAAATTTGCAGAACGTATTGATGTTGACTAAAGTTTAATACACATGGATTTCCAAGGTAGTGCGGGTAACACTGTAGCTGCGGCAGGCTCTTGAAAAAAAATCCTTCAAATCATTGAACCTCCTGAAAAATTTTTGATTTTTGACAAAAAATTCAAATCATTGATAAATTTTAACCTTTGTCCATCATGTCAAATTGAAATTTTTAAAATTCCGATTTGCACAAGAACGGCAACCCTTCACTAAATTACCTCTATTTTCAGCACTCGAAAGTTCTGTTCACGAGAACTGACGACCGGATTATTCGATCATAATGAAATTCACAGAACATGTTGGTATTAATTAGGTTTGATAGAAGCGATTTTGAAATGCGGGTAACCCTGTGGTAGTGGTGCCATCTTGAAAAATCACTGAGAAAAAAAAACAGCTTTTTGGCCTATAACTTCCGATTCAGCTTACAGATTTAAACGAAATTCACACAATATTTGGATTTTGCTTAAGGTAACATTTGGTGAAAGTTTGGCTGAAAAATTGGAATAGAGTTGCCAGCTATGGTGATTTTTGTCTCCTAAATCTTTGCAAATTTGCTCAGCAAAATAAAGCTTTTTTCCCTATAACTTCCGGTGCAGTCATATCAAAATGAAATTTATGCAGTCAATAGATTTTGATGTCAGCCAAATGTCATAGAAATTTCGAACAAAAACCGTGAAAGGGCTGCCAGCTATGACCATTTTTGTAATTTTTTGGAATTTCTTTACTGCGCGATTATGTCATTCGATTTGCAAATGGGAACGATCCTGCAATGAAAATTAACAACAAATATTAACGCTTTAAAAATTTGAAAATTTTTTCATCCGTATAACTTCTAGCGCAGTGATTCAATCGAAACGAAATTTATTGGTTGGGTTTAGTTTAACGTGAAGCAGATTTAGTATATATTTTGCTGCTGACACAGGGTAACGAGCTTTAGCCATTTTTGTAACGATTGCATCAACAGATGCTTCAAATTACATACTCATATGCAAAACATTTGCAATAAAACTAAGAAACCAATTTTTAAATTTTCCGAGTTTTGAACATTTTTTGGATGGCAGCTTCAAACAACGTTAACCGCTAAAGCTTTCGACGAAATCCTCCGATGAGAACGAAATTCAAAGGATAAGTTGATTTAAGTATGGGCTTGTGAAGGTTAACTTATTGCTGCTTCGTTGGGAAAATGCTGCCAGCACTGAACATTTTCATCATTTGTGTTATAGCTGAGTTCTGTTGCTTTGAACAAGGAATGGTTGATATGATTCTACAAAAAAGTGTATTAGGTTTTTCCACATTTTTTTGTCACTCAAAGACAATTTCTTCGAATATATGTTTTCTAGTTTTAAATTTGTCTAGTTTTTTTTTATGTTTTATATTTATTTTTTTTATATGTATTATTATTATACCTTGTTTGGTAAATAAATAAATAAATATATATTTATGTGTAGATATATAAATATATGTATATATATATATATATATGTATATATATATATATATATATATATATATATATATATATATATATATATATATATATATATATATATATATATATATATATATATATATATATATATATGTATATATATATATATATATATATATATATATATATATATATATATATATATATATACATATATATATGTATATATTATTATCAGTATTTATATAATTTTACTAATGTTCTTCGAACATTAGTAAAAAGTAAAATATCCCGAAATTAGAAAAATTGTGCGTTTTAAATAGTGTACGCCGGATGGTGTTGAACGCTTGTCTTACAAAGATTTTGTTCCAATGTTCCATTTAGCTATTTTTGGAGTTTTATAAACGGAAGTGGAGTGGAGATGAAGGAGGATATATCTATGTAGTATTTGTGGCAATTCTGTAGTCATCCAGACTTAATTATTGAAGTTAAATTTCAATTTATACTAAAATACCAAATACCAAATTCAGACAATATTTATAGACGAAGAAGATCTTGTAAATTACTCGACACACGAGGCTGCCCACTCTCAAAAAACATATAAATACTACATAAAAATTAAATAAGCATAACGAAGAATGAAAAAAACGTACAATAAAATATAAGCTTAAATATTTTCCCGTTAAATAGATATTTTAGAAAGTGAAGCAATACTTTTCGTTACTTGTACCTTACTATTTAATCTTTTCATATTTACTATTACTATTTAATCTTTTCATACAAAGAATTGTAATACTATTAAATTAGCTATATATGTGTATGTAAAAGAAATGTACTGAAATCTCGAATAAAATATAATTGCCAAATTAAGCACTGTTTAATTGCTTGTTAGTTTAGATTGATTTGACTTTTTTACGTGAAAACCTTAATCGCATTTCCAAAACTGATTCCACATGTAATTTCATGACAAATTTCAGCATTAAAGCTATGTTAAGGAATGGATTTACAAACATGAAAACAAATAAACACTTAAATATAATTGAAAAGCTATGTTTGCTATGCCAATGCAAATTATATGTTTTTTTTTCAATATTCATTGACAAATTATGACAGTTTTTCTTATTTCAAAATTTCTAGACATAAACATACTATACAAAATATGCGAATCAAATTGATAGATTACATTATTAAATGGCGTAGTAAATTTTATATCAGTATGATATTTGCCACAGTAAACAAATTTAAAATCATTTTATACTATGTTTATATTAAGCTTTATCAAAAACATTTATATAAACTGTTTTTAAAAACTTTAACTTAAAAGTTTGAGTTTGATATAGTTCGCATGTATCTATTTGATATTTTTTTTTGATGGATTTTCATGTATATATTTTTTATCAAAATAACACCTTTTTTTTCAACCGTGTAGGAAAGGAACGCGGCAAATGTGTCTTTAATCGTTATTGAGGAAAGTTGTTTTTGTGATAAAAAAAGGGCTTTTCTATTCTCCGAGTTCGTCATTTAGATAACATGAAGAGGACTTTGTTTTCGTATTTCACACGGCTTGATCCACGATCCGTACCAGAAAATAAAAGAATAGAAATCGGTTAGTTTTAGCAGATGAATCGACCGATATATAAAACAGAGCAATTTTCCATTTGCATTCGATACTTGGACTCAAAATTGAATATTTGCGAAGACATTCTTGGACTTGTGCCAGTTACCAACGTTTTTGGACAACGTTTCGAATTCAATCAGAAACTATTTACATGATGTCGGCGTTGATTGTTCATTTATATATGGTCAAGGATACGACGGAGCTCCAGCAATGAGTGGCAAATTTAGTGGTGCACAGGCTTATCTGAAATCGTACTTCCAAGAAACCAAGATCTAGGCGAAGAAACCAAGATCTAGGCGAAGCCACCAAATTAGCAGATGAATGAATGCAGGGAGAAGCGAGAAAATGCATGTTCTTCTTTCCATGTTATTTATGAACATGTTGCTGGAATTTGTTCCCAATACGTGATCACAACGTTGAAGCCAAAAATGTGGAAGGTTATTTTGGAATTGCATTCTTACTTCCGTTCCTCGATGCATTCATTTCTCATCTTAAATGTCGGTTTGAAGAACACAAATCTATCTTTAAAAGTTTCGGACAATTGATCCTCAAAAAATGCGCAGACCCTTACAAATTTTATGAAGAGACATCTCTTCATAAAATTCATCTCAGAAGTCAGAATTCGGAGACAACGAATTCAGGATCTGAATATCCAAAATGCACTTGATGCTATGTTGGTAAATATTTTTCGATAAGAATTTTTACGTGCAGAAAACGTGATATTGAAAAAATTAAGCTTACGGTATTTTGGAGATAATTCAAAAATGTAAATGTGTTAGCAGTGTAACTTGTAACTACAGCAACTCCAGAACGATCATTTTCGACGTTGAGAAGGATAAACAGCTACTTGAGGAATACGTTGGGACAGGAGCACCTGGGTCTGCGACCTACGTATAGTCTGGACGGCTATAGAACGTGAAAATACATTTGCGATGAAATTCTCGGGGCTCCCCGAATGCGCTCTGGAATTACTAGAGTAGGTGACCGACAAAACAATTGGTTAATTGACGTAAACATACCCAACATAGGCCACCATTATCACTGACACTACGCCGCAACTTTTCGTATAATATGATCGGTTCACTTACCTGCGTTGCTGGGGAGATCTGATTACGTCGCGTCCTACTCACGGCACCAAGTTTCACACTTAATGCGATTAAGAATGTGCATTATTAGCATCGAACGAATAAAAACTCACGTCGAGAACTCCAAATTGAAGTTTGACGTGGAGAAACGTCAACGAATTGTCATCGGCCAGATGAAAAAGTGGTGAGTTTGAGTTGTCGCTAATGTGGGCCGTATGTTGAAAAGACAACTCAACAAACAGGCGAGTGAATACGCCCAACGGGGCTTAAAAATCCCGCTGCCGCCAAAAACTTTTCCTGTGGGTGGTATGAAGGAAAAAGGGTCTCTTTTTGCGACAGACGGGTGAATGAACAGAGTCCGAGAAGTGGAGGTCGAGATTCTGAGAAACTATTTCTTTGTTTTTACATGTGAATTGGAGTCGCAAAAGAATCGAAAGTCGAAATCAGAAGGAGATACAAAGGTGTGAAATCGAGCGAATGAAGATACGTAGGCAGTCGATGCGAACGAGTAGTTTTGGTCAGATCATCAAAGAGTTTTAAAAAACACCTCATTTGCGATACTATTCAGGCGATTTGAAGGCAGTTAACTTGTGCAATTAGCTTGTCCGATCATCGAGGAGAATCAAAGGTGGTTGATTTGGGATATCATTGAGGAGACGCGATAGTAAGTAAAGTAGTGTGCACACTTGGTTTAAGTAGAATTGTCGGGCATGTAGAGGTTTATATGAAACCATAACTAGAACGCAGAAGTAGATTATTAAAAATTATTTAAAAGTGATTTTTGAGGGTTTTAGTGTAAATCCCGGAAACAGTTTAATTTTTTAGAGTCGAAAGAGATAAAAGTATTTTAGAGTCGATTGTGTGAAGAGTAAAAGATTTCCAAAATTACCGGTCGCGGAGGTAAAGGAAACGACGTCGCCGACTTCTCGCTTCAAAGCGACGTTGACGATGTGATTTCGGGCTTTGAAGCGAGTGGCGCCCGAACCACCCCATCTTCGGTGAGTGAGCCCCCCGAAATTACCCCACCCTTGGATTCAGGCGGGAACCCAGGGGTCTTTGCGAGACTTTTCGACGGATTACGGTAACAAATTGGTGCCCAGCTTAGGGCATATAATAGTGAATAACGGTACACAACGGTACCCACGAAAATTTTGAGCTGCCAAGTCCCAAATTGTGGGAAGGCACGTGCAGAAGAAAAATCGTTTCTTAAGGTTTGAAATCGTTGAAAACTACTAATCTATCGCGAAATTTTGGAAACAGACTCGAAATTGAATTTATCGTGTATGTTTTCGAAATTGAATAGATTGTTATAATTGTGGTATTATTTTCTTTTAATATTGCTAATTATATGAGTATATCTGATTTACGTAAGACATTGCAATTGGATTTACTGCATGGTTTTCCTTCGGGTACATCATTTATGGAAAATTTTAAATTGAATATTTAAAAACTCTAGCGCACTTGAACCGCTAGAAACACTAATGTTCGAAGAACAGTAGAAGAATCGTGCAGGTTTTGAGTGCATATTTCACCACAGGGGCTGCTTATAACGGCCAAACTGTTTCAAATGCTAGGTTTTACTTTGGTCTCAAGAATGCCTTATAGCTCATAAGGTAGTAGGGTTCAAATATAAAAACTGGCATGGATTTCAACGTTTTTTAGAGCAAAACACGGGTTAATTATATTCGCCATCAGTTGCTTATTTCACAAAAATTTTTAACGCAGCATCTCATACAACATCAATGAAGAAAATGCTCAGTGCCTGCAGCACTGTAACTGAAGTTGGTGTTTGGGGCTGCGATCCGAAAAATTTGCAGAACTTTGGGAATTAAAACATTGGTTCTTTATTTTCATTGTATATGTTTCCGGTATGAATACTAACTATAAGCATTTATTGATACCAAAGTAGCACAACCGACTCGTGCTGGCAACTTTTTGACAGTATCAAAGCCAAGAATAAATCACATCTGCTTCACGTTGTTGTATTACATTCGAAGTTATAGGAGCATAAAGAATTTTAGGGTTACCTGCAGCAAGTTTTTTCAGGTAATCGAAAACTAAATATTTGCTGTTTATTGTCAATACAATATCATAACCATTTGAAAATTCTACGATAAAACACTTAATAAAGATATTGCAATTAAACACAAAACCAACAATAGCTGGCAACCCTATAGTGGCTTTTCAACTAAATTTGGCCTGAATAATGTTTATGACAGGTTTCATTAATTGTATGAAATTCGTATTGATTTCATTACTGCACTGAAAGTTATAGGGCAAAAAGTTGTATTTTCCTGAGCGAATTTTCAAAACCAAAGACACAAAAATTACCATAGCTGGCAGCACCAATAGAATTTTTCAACCAAATTTCTATCAAACAGAGTCTAGAATAAGGTTCAGCTACTGTGTCAATTTCATGAAAATCTGGTAATTTATTCACATTTCATAGGGCAAAAAGCAGTTTTTTTTCGTTGTAATTTTTCAAGATGGCACCACTGGCACAGAGTTGCCTACAATTCAAAATTGCTTCTATCAGATCTGGTCCTATTTAAGTCCAATGCATTCTTTAAGTTTCAATTGTATCTGATTATTGATTCGTGAGTTTCCGTGAACAAAAGTTTTTGATGCAAAAAATATAGGTTAACTGGGAGATGGTTACCGCTCTTGTCCGACATGATATTTCCAAAGTTTAACTTTGAACGTATAGATAAAACATAAGATTTGTATACAGATTGGTTTTATTGTAAGAAACGGACATTTTTTAAGGATATACGATGGTTCACTTCGAAAATTTTAGTTTTTCGAATTTAAGACACCAAAATTATCACAGCTGGCAGCACCAACCGAATTTTTCAACCAAATTTATACCACACGTGACTTGAAATAAGGTCCAGCTTCTGTATGAATTTGGTTAAAATCGAATGATTAAATCAGAATTTATATGGCTAAAAGCAAATATCTTTTTAAGTGATTTTTCAAGATGGCACCACTGGCACAAAATCGCCCGCATTTCAAAATCACTTCTATCAGATTTGGTCCTATTTTAGGCCAATACATTCTGCAAATTTCAATTAATTCTGCGTATTGGATCGTGAGTTTCCGTGAACAGAAGTTGTTGATGCTAAAAATATAGGTAAATTGAGCAAGGTTTACCAGGCATGCCCGTTATACCATATCAATTTTTTTTTTGCTTACTTAAACAAATCACAAGATTTACATATGAGTGGCTTTTTTTGAAGAAGCGGCATTTTTTCAAGAGAGACGATGATTTGGAGGTTTTCAGTTTCAGTGCCTGCCCTAGCTACAGGGTTGCCAGCACGCTCATTAAAAGCTACAAAAATTTACAACTAAATAAAACCAACATGTCTTTAAAATTTCGTAATGATTGAATTGCTCTGTCAAAAGTTATCGCGATTTAAAAATTTAAAAGGTTTCCCCTTCTCTTTTGAGGCACCCAGCGCACACATGGGGTTAAAGATTCCAAAACATTATCCGATTCACATGTTAAACACGTTCGAAATTTATTTCGTCAACTTTATTTTTTGTCAAAAGACGGCGAAGTCCCCACTCGTCTCAAATTGGAAACGAGAAGAAAATTTCTAAGCCCGATGATCAACAAGCTTCTACCAGTAGGAACTACTACCAACTACTTGTAACCAAAAACGACTCCGAAATTGCTTCGTTGCCAAAGCAAATTAAGCCACCGCCAATATACCTGAGAGAAAAAACAAGCAATAACTTAGTCAACATGTTGGTATCAATTGCTGGTAAAAACAACTTTCATGTCACACCGCTAAAACGTGGTCACGTTTCTGAGACCAAAATACAAGTTTCTTCTGAAGAAAACTTCAGGAAGGTGACAAAAGAGTTTGATTCACAGCGTTGTCAATATTATACTTACCAACTAAAAAGTTGCAAAGGATTGTCGGTGGTAATTAAAGGCATAGAACCTGATATTGATGTTGATGAGTTAAAGCAGGAGCTCGAAAGCCTCGGTTTTGCAGTTAAATCTATCACAAATATATTTAATAAATTCAAACAGCCCCAGCCACTGTTCAAAGTGGAACTAGAGCCCGAAGCCAGCAAGCCCAAAAGAGGTGAAACTCACAAAATTTATAGCCTGCGATAAATTATGCACCGCAGAGTCACCGTCGAAGAGCCGATCAAACGTAAAGGCCCCGTGCAGTGTGCAAATTGTCAAGAATATGGCCACATCAAAACCTATTGTTCACTCTCTAGCGTGTGTGTTATATGTGGCGAGTTTCACGCTACCAAGTCCTGTGACAAGAGTAAACTAGATCCTGCAATTAAAAAATGTAGCAATTGTGGTAACAACCATACTGCAAACTACAGAGGTTGCCCAGTATTCCACTCTCTGAAAGTAAAGTTGTTCCCGCTTCAGAACCACGCTCAACAGGCTCTAAATATTGCAGCTAATAGACCAGTCCTCATGCCGGAGACTTTTGCACCTTCATCACTTGGAACTCCTGGTATCAAATTTTCCGACGCAATCAAACAAAACGCACATTGCTCTGCTGAAACCACTGCTCAAAGCAGCTCCAACACCGAACTCTCTTCGATTTTGTCAACGCTCTCAGACAACATGAATCGATTCATGACGACGATGAGTAATATGATGCAAGAATTACTTAAAAATCAAAATATGTTGCTCCAATTTCTCATTAACAGCAAATTAACTCATTCAAGATCGCCCATTGGAACGCGAATGGCATTGTCCAGCATAAAACGGAAATAACCTGCTTTATATCAACCCACGACATTGATGTGTTCCTCTTATCGGAAACGCACCTCACAGAAAAAAACAATAAATTCGACATCCCAGGCTACATCCTCTACGATACCAAACACCCAGATGGTAAGGCTAGAGGCGGGTCTGCAATACTTATTAGAAAACATCTGTTCCATCATCCTTTGGAAGAACTCAGCGAAAATTACATGCAAGCGACATCCATTTGCCTACGTGAACAGTCGAGCGAGATTGTAATTTCGTCCATCTACTGTCCACCGAGGCACAACATTTCAAAGGCAGTATTCGAAAGCTTCTTCTCATCGCTGGGAACCAAATTCATCGTGGCTGGCGACTTTAACGCGAAACACACGTTTTGGGGATCACGTCTCATAACACCTAGGGGCAAAGCACTCTTCGATACATTACAACACTATGGATTGAGTCATATCTCAACCGGCCAGCCAACTTATTGGCCGTCAGATATCAACAAAATTCCGGACCTCATAGACTTCGCAATCTCGAAGGGAATGCCTCCAAACTCCGCAAAATCAGAAGTAGTTTTTGATTTGTCCTCAGATCATTCTCCTGTCATCATTACTCTGGATGTGTCACCCCACTTCGCTTGCTGTAAGCGTAGATATTCACAAAAAACCAACTGGAGTGCATTCAGACGTCACCTCACCAGCTCAACATCTCTTAGTGCATCTCTCAAATCACCGGATGATGTCAATTCCGCTGTTATCCTTTTCAACGAGCATGTCTTGGAGGCATTTGACACCGCGACACCTAAAATGGAACTAAATCCCTCAACTCCGAAAACAACATACCCCTCGTCAATAAAAATCTTAGTACAGAAAAAAAGACTCGCACGAAAGAATTGGCAGCTGCACCGGTCTCCCCAAACTAAAACACTACTCAACAAAGCTTCTAGTGAGCTCAGACTGGCACTTGCGAAAGACAACGAGTTAAAGTTCCATTCATTCTTAGAGAGCCTCAGTCCCACTAAAAATGCCGACTATTCATTGTGGAAAGCAGTCAAAAAAATCAACAAACCTAACATCAGGGAAGCCCCACCAAGAACTGTCAACGGGCAATGGGCCAAAAGTGACGCAGAGAAAGCCACCGCCTTCGCAGTTCACCTAGAACAGATTTTCACACCTTTCACCACGGCAACATGTGACTTTCCAACTAATGTCAACGCTCAGGACTCAGAACCAATCAAGACTTCGGCTAAGGAAGTGCAAGATATCATTATTCAGGAAACATGCTCAAAAAAATCTCCGGGAATTGATCTCATCACCAATGCTATGCTCAAACAGATGCCACCGATCGTATTCTCTTGGCTTTCTAATCTATTCAATGCTATCTTTCGAATCGGATATTTTCCTGAAGTTTGGAAAACAGGTGAGATCATAATGATCCCTAAGCCTGGTAAGGACTCTTCTCAAGTGAAGTCATACAGACCTATTAGTCTTTTGTCATGCGTCTCCAAAGTTTTCGAGAAAGTTCTGTTGAAAAAGCTACTACCGATACTAGAAGATGCAAAAATTATTCCAGAACAGCAATTTGAGTTTCGAAGACATCACAGCACCATTCAACAGGTCCATCGAATCGCGTCAGACATTAAAATAGCATTCGAAGACAAGAAGTACTGCTCAGCAATCTTTTTAGATGTAACTCAAGCCTTCGATAAAGTCTGGCACGAAGGGTTGATCTTCAAAATTGAATCAATGCTTCCAAAAAGCTTCCACAAAATACTCTCCTCCTACCTGACCAACCGCACATTCCAGGTGAGATACAAAAGCTATTCTACCGCTAAACATCGTGTGCATGCTGGTGTACCACAAGGAAGTGTTTTGGGACCGGTACTTTACACTATATTCACATCTGATCTCCCAATATACGACAAAACAACGACAGCTACCTTTGCGGATGACGTTGCCATACTATGCACTGATTCAGACCCAGTTATGGCATCCCGTACATTGCAAGGCCACATCTCACTTCTTGAAGAATGGCTAGCGAAATGGAGAATCAGAATGAACGAAACGAAATGCATACACGTTACCTTCACATTGTTAAAACTGACTTGCCCTCAAGTATATTTAAACAATGTACCTATACCTCAAAGTAACGAAGTAAAGTATCTCGGAATGCACCTTGATAGGAGGCTCACCTGGAAACGGCACATTGAAGCTAAAAATCAACAACTGAAGCTCAAATTCATAAACCTCAAATGGATGCTCAATAGCAGGTCAAAACTTTCTCTCGACTCTAAAGTGCTCGTCTATAAGTCTGTCTTAAAGCCAATCTGGACATATGGCTTACAAATATGGGGTGCAGCCCGCCCTTCAAACATCAACATCATCCAGAGGACCCAATCAAAAATACTTCGATCTATCACCGGAGCCCCGTGGTACTTTCGCAACGCCAATCTCCATAAAGACCTGCGAATCGAGACGATTTCAGAAGAAATTAAGAACCGTAGTGGAAAATATATTGCAGCCCTCGCTCATCATCCCAACAAGCTGGCAAAAAAAATACTAACTCATCGTAAATTTCAGCGATTGAAAAGAACTGACCCGTTGGACCTTCCATCTTTAACGTAGAAAATACAGCCTGCGTAGCCAATTTCTTTGATTTTCAAACACTTTCAAACATTGAACACTGTAATTCTATAACACAGATCATAGCTTTGCTCTTTGCTGTGTGACTTTGTGTCAATAAAGTAACTTGGATCCAAAATGTTCACGTCTTCAACTGTGAGGAGTGCACATCACTTGTTTTAGCATGTAAGATTTTAAAACTAACGGAAGCTTCTTATACGAAGGAAACAGTTTAATAAAGGTATTATTATTAAAAAAAAAAAAAAAAAAATGTATTTTTGCAAAAACTATTTGTGTACGGAATAATAGGTATATTGAAAATATCACTTAAATGGCCGCCGGCGCCAAAGAGTTAAAGATTTTTAACTTTTTATGAGACTTGGCACTATTCTGCGTACACACCAATGTGTCCTGAAAATTTCAGTTCAATCGGATGGCGCGTTCCTGAGATTTTTTCACTGAAATTTTTTGATGATATATATATATATATATATATATATATATATATATATATATATATATACATATATATATATATATATATATATATATATATATATATATATATATATATATATATATATATATTTATATATATATATATATATATATACATATATATATATATATATATATATATATATATATATATATATATATATATATATATATATATATATATATATATATATATATATATATATATATATTATATATATATATATATATATATATATATATATAATATAGGGCGGGCCAATTTGTATGGAGCCGAAAAATTCGATTAGACCTGCCCCCTAGGATGATTTTATGGACAATTCTAAGCAACTTTGCCGAAAGAACCATAGGTCTATCTTGATTTTCGAGTCTCCCACTTTTCAAAAAAAGATTTTTTCCCTATAACATCATTTTGATTCAAAATTCGTTTTTATATTCATCGTTATATTATCTTTTTTATGTGTATATGGGGGGTTTTTGGGGTCGAGAAATTCATTTCTGATCTTTATTTTTACCTATGACTACCGCCAGAGGGCGTTTCATGCATATTTTAACTATTTTTCGTCTATTTTCCGAGAAAAATTACAAGTTTTTCGGTAAAATTGATCTTTATTTAATTTTTTTCAATGAAAATTCAAATTAAAAAATAAGAACATGTGTAAAAAATAAAAAAAATGAATTTAGTGAGAAAAAAAGCCACAAAGTGTTGTTGCTTTCAAGTCAACAACGCATTTATTTAAAAAAAAACATCGGTAAAACATCATTACCGACATATTTTGTGAAAGAGCACAACACAATGACATTTATGAGTGTTCAGTTCATTAGTGTTTGAGCATCATTTCAGTGAAAGTGAATTATAAATTTCATGCCAGTGAATAATTGTGAAATTCAAAAAGAATTAAAAGGTATGTGTTAAAATTTTGTAATTTAATACACATAGGCATCGATGTTGTTCTCTTGCTTGGTTACTTTTTTCTGAAATATGTAATACATTGTAATGTATTTATATGTATAGCATGTAGGAATAATGTGCGTTGGAATAATGTATTAACTGGTCCTTAGAGGCGAAATGTCGGTTGACATATGAGTAAATGCTGTTGATCACATATGAGTTATGCCAATTTGTAGGTGGAAAAAATATATTCGAACCAAATGTTTTGAAATATACTAATTTCAGTTTTTTAAAATTTTTTTAGTAAAATTATACAATGGATCCAAATGCATTGCCGTCTACATCTCAAACCGCAACAACATCAACAAGTACCGAAAGTCATTTGAAGCATTTGCCTTCGCACGATGTTGCTGTTTTTGGTGCATCTTGTGATTTGAGTGGACTCGATCTGCCAACGAAACAGGATATTTTAAGATGTTTTTTTTTCTTGGCCGAACGTGCTAAACTCCAAAACAAAATGTTTTCGTATAAAACATTCGTACCGCACGTAACAGACAAATTGATTGAAATTTGGAGTCAACTTAATGTTGAAATTCTAACCAAACAAAGTGTTGTTAGAAAATTGGGTACATTGATTGACAAGTATCAAATCGAAACTAAACATTCAAATATCGCCTCATTCAGAACGTTCGAGCAATCTACAAAAGAATTATTTTACATCGGCAAATGTCAATGTGACTTGAAAGCAGAATTATGCTCATGTGGATTGATTCCAGATCATTTGAAAGAGTTCATGCGAGATCAAAATAATGACAGAAGATTGACGATACCGGAATTCGTGCTAGAAGTTGAAGAGCCAGCACCAACGTCAACAATAATACCAACAAGCGTTGAACAGAGCCATTCAGCATATGAACCAAGTACTGATATAGATCAGCCAAGTTCAAATCCACAAGATATTCCGCCAATGATACGAGGACCGTATACTCCCAGATACGATGCTTCGAACTTCGCTGCGATGTGTGATCGATTTGGTGTGTCTGATAGAATAGCAGCAGCACTCGCAACATCTCTTATGCAAGACATTGACGTAAAAGATGCACATGGCAATCCTATCATCATGGATAAAAATAAAGTGCGTCGAGAAAAGGCCAAATGCAGAGAAGAACTGCTTCGTAAGCAGTATGATGCATCCAATTTGATAGCATTTTCATTCGACGGCCGAAAAAATGATGCTTTAACAATGGAAAAAATCGATGAGAAGTTGCATGCAAGGATGGTGAAAGAACCACATCTAGTTGTTTTGAAGGAACCAAATTCTCAATTGATAGGCTACACAAAAGTCGAAAATGAAGATGCTGAACACAAATTGATGACATTTAATGCATTCTTCGTCGAAAAAGAAATTGCTCTCGATGCATTAATCGGCATATGCTGTGATGGTGAGCCAACAAATACTGGCGTAAGAAATGGGATTTTGCGTCGATTTGAATTGCATTTGAATAGACCGCTGCATTGGTTTGTGTGCATGCTGCACTTTAACGAGCTGCCATTTCGTCATTTGTTTGACACTTTGGAAAGATCATCGACCACTGGACCACGAACAACAACTGGAACGTTGGGCAAACAAATTGAAACTTGTGAAAATCTTCCGGTATGTATCATTTGTCATTTTTCTCATCGATTTTTTCCATTATTAAATGGTAAAATTTAATTCATCTCATTTCTTTTTTTTCAGCTTGTAGATGAATTCGAGATAATCGTGCTAGAGAACATGCCACCTGATTTAGATCCATTTGAATTATCCACCGATTCAAAGTACTTATACAAAATGGCCAATGCAATTTCGAATGGTGTTGTTCCTGCGGATTTATCTCACAATAAACCAGGACCAATAGCACATTCACGTTGGCTCACCAAGGCGAATAGATTGTTGCGGTTGTATGTGTCAACTGAAAATCTATCAAGGAATTTGAAAATTTTGGCAACATACATAATGAAAGTGTATGTGCCGATGTACTTCAACATCAAGTACTATAATTCGGTGGTCTTCGGTAGTGTATTATTTTACAAATTCATTCGTTGGACACAATATTTGGATACAAATCTACGCGGAGTTGTGAATAATGTCATTAAAAACAATTCATATTACGCACATTCCGAAAATATTTTGTTAGCGATGTTATTTGATGATAAAAAAGAGACACGAAAAATCGCAATCAAGAAAATTTTACACTACCGAAGAAATCTGTACGACCCGGCACATCTTAGAGTTTATCAAAAACCTTTGATAAACTTCAATTGTACAGATTATACGAATATGATTGATTTAAATAGAGATGATGTCTTATTCGAACCACCGTTTACGTATAGCATTCCGTATGATCATTTGGAACAATATTTAGAATGCGATGATCCACCATTGCCTGATCCAAGAATTCCGGTACACATACAAGCAACGGAAAGACATGTTCAATTGCTGGCTAGCGTTTCTAAACGTGTTTTAGAAAAGAGTCGACACAGTGTTATGGCAGTTACATCAGAAAGCCGTGCAAAATACCCCCGACTTGAAAGCAAAAAAGACTTTCAAAAATAAGTTATTTCGCTTTTCTTCCACTAAATTCATATTTTTTTTTATTTTTTACACATGTTCTTATTTTTTAAGTTGAATTTTTGTTGAAAAAAATAAAATAAAGATCAATTTTACCGAAAAACTTGTAATTTTTCTCGGAAAATAGACGAAAAATAGTTAAAATATGCATGAAACGCCCTCTGGCGGTAGTTATAGGTAAAAATAAAGATCAGAAATGAATTTCTCGACCCCAAAAACCCCCCATATACACATAAAAAAGATAATATAACGATGAATAAAAAAACGAATTTTGAATCAAAATGATGTTATAGGGAAAAAATCTTTTTTTGAAAAGTGGGAGACTCAAAAATCGAGATAGACCTATGGTTCCTTCGGCAAAGTTGCTTAGAATTGTCCATATAATCATCTTAGGGGGCAGGTCTAATCGACACAAAATTTGGCCCGCCCTAATATATATATATATATATATATATATATATATATATATATATATATATATATATATATATATATATATGTGTATATATATAGATATATATATATATATATATATATATATATATATATATATATATATATATATATATATATATATATATGTATATATATATATATATATATATATATATATATATATATATATATATATATATATATATATATATATATATATATATATATATATATATATTTATATACTTGAATTATGATGATTTCGAGTAGGAATGATTGGGGCAGATAATGAGTGAGAGTGAGTGTGTTTAGCGATGGATTGTTATACGAGTGTGAAAACGCATGTTGGTTCTAGATAACATATAAAGGTACGGATAAACGAGGCAAATTGTGTGAGGGGACAAATTGCGAGACGGTTGGGTCCTACAGTATAGCGGGTGTGAAGGAACTGCGTTTTTTTTTAATAAAGAAATATTTTCGGTAGTGGCACGGTTTCTGGTGAACATTTCTTTCTAGGTTCTATTTTATTTGGTGAATTTTATTGAGTGTGTCTATTGAGTTTTATTAGAACTTGGCCGAAATAGGTTTTGCAATAATTCGGTTACCTGAAAATATACGTTTTCTTATACTTTTAATCATCTAAACAATTTTTTTTTTGCAAGAGCCACGCTATAGTCTGGTGAGCGTATTTCTTTGGTACGGGGGTGTTGTTCAGCTTTAGGGGAAATGAAGATTTTGGTAGAACGTTTGAATAAGGACGAGCTCACTTATGAGCTTGCCATCCGTGGTTTTCTGTCGGACACGGTGAAAAAAATGCGAAAAACGCTGAGGGCGACCCTGAAAGCGGAGACCACGTTAGATACCTCGTACGTGCAAGCAGAGTATCCTTTTAGCTACGAGACCGATTTGTCGGAATTGGAGGCCAAGGCATAGGAGGTCGAAGAGTTGATCACAAGAGTGTCAGGAGAGAGCGCCGCCTCAGATTTCCTGAAGACGAAGGTGAAGATTGAGTTTGCGTTCCGTCGCCTGGGAAATATGCAGGCAGTCACCACCGGAACTGTAGAACCGTTTCATCTAGGCGATGGGGACCTTTGTGCCAAAAACCGAAGAGGCGAGCAAGGACAAAGAGGAACTGTTTAAGGGTGGTCGTGCGTTGGTGATTCCGGTGGTGGTGAGAGCTCCGAGTCTGGCAGAAGTGGCGAAATGGGGGTCAAAGTTTAGTGAAGACTCTTCCGGCTCTGTAAATGCGTTTCTCGAGCGTGTCGAAAGCCTACAACAAGCAAGAGGACTCACCAAACAACAGTTTTTCAGAGCGGCTGTTTATTTGTTCGACTCGTGGGCGCTAATATGGTTTCGTGCTAATCGGAACCTGCTGTCGTCCTGGGATGAGCTGGTGGCAGAGCTCAAGGCGTAATTTTTACTCTCGGACTATGAGGCTCGTCTTCGGGACGAGATACGAAGGCACACACAGGGAGAAAACGAGTCTGCTGGGGTCTTTGTAGCAGTCATGGAGCGCCTGTTCAGCCGACTGAGAGCGAGTTGTTCAGAAGAGGAAAAACTGCGCACATTGCGAAAAAATATAGCCATTTCTACCAGCAGCAACCGTCTCTTGCACAGGTTACATCAATTGCGGGTTTGATCAGGAAAGGTGATCAAATCCGCCCGCGATTGTGAGAATTTCGAAAATCTAATCGAAACCAAAATTATAGAAGTTCAGCATTAGTGCGATGTATGCAATTTGATATCGCTTAGAAATTTTCCTTTGTTGCATGTTTTTGGCGTATACATAACTTCTCCCCCTTTAGAGAAGAATTCTCCTGAATTCTACTGATTTTATGGACATTTTCGATTGGGAGCAATAACTTCTCTACTTTCGTATTTTTACTAATGTTCGAAGAAGAACATTAATATTAACATCACTTTGGTCAAAAATTCATATATCTATATATATATATATATATATATATATATATATATATATATATATATATATATATATATATATATATATATATATATATCATCAAAAAATTTCAGTGAAAAAATCTCAGGAATTCCATCCGATTGAACTGAAGTTTTCAGAATACATTGATGTATATGCAGAATAGTGCCAGGTTTCACAAAAAGCTAAGAATCTTTAACCCTTTGGTGCCGGCGGTACCTATTTATCTGTAAAAAAATAGTTTTCGCAAAAATAAAGTTGACGTAATAAATTCTGAACGTGTTTCAAATGTGAATATAATGTTTTTGAAATTTTTATTCCTATGTGTGCGCTAGGCGCCTAAAGCGATATTGGGAAAATTGGAAAACTTTGAACTATCATAATAAAACTATCAGATCACAATGAAACTTACAGGACATATGTATGCTGTTAAGTTGAAACGTTGAACAGTTGAACGTGCTGGCACCCATGTAGCTACGGCAGGCACTGAAAGTGAAAACATTCTAACCGTCGAATCTCCTAAAATTTGTCCGTTTCTTCGAAAGAAAACCAACTTGTATACAAATCTTATGCTTTGTCTAAACAGTCAAGGAAAAAATTTGGAATTTTCATATCGGACAAGAACGGTAGCCCTTTCCCAATTTACCTATATATTTAGCATCAAAAACTTCTGTTCACGGGAACTCACGAACCAATAATCAGATACAATTGAAATTTTCACAATACATTGGACTTAAGCAGGACCAGGTCTCAATGAAGCGATTTTGAATTGTGCCAGTGCCAGTGGTGCCATCTTCAAAAATTACAAAGAAAAAAAACTGCTTTTTTATTATGTGAATATGAATTCTATGAATTCTGATTCAGTATCCAGATTTTCATGAAATTGCCACAGTAGCTGAACCATAATTTAAGCCATGTTTGATAAAAATTTGGTTGAAAAATTCGATTGGTGCTGCTAGCTATGGTAATTTTTGTGTCTTTAGTTTTGCGAATTCGCTCAGGAAAATAAAGCTTTTTGCCCTATAGCTTTCAGTGCAGTCATGAAATCAATACGAATTTCATACAATTATTGGAACCTACTATAGGCATTATTCAGGTCAAATCTGGTTGAAAAGCCACGATAGGGTTGCCAGCTATTGTTGGTTTTGTGTCTATTTCCTATATCTTTCTTAAGCGATTTGATTGTATAATTTTCAAATGGTAATGATATTGTAGTGACAACATACAGCAAATATTAAGTTTTCGATTATTTGAAAAATGCTTTGGCTGGTAGCCCTAAATTTCTTTATACTCCTATAACTTCGATCTCAGTCATCGGATCGAGACAAAATTCGCAGGGTAAGTTAATTTCAACGTGATGCAGATGTGATACTGGCGAAAGGTTGCCAGCACGAGTCTGCAGTGCTATTTCAGTATCAATAAATGCTTACAGTTAGTATTCATACCGGAAACATTTACAATGAAAATAAATAAATAATGTTTTAATTCCCAACATTCTGCAACATTTTTGCATCGCAGCCCTAAACACCAACTTCAGTTACAGTGCTGCACGCACTAAGCATTTTCTTAATTGAAGGTATATGAGATGCTGCTTTCAAAGTTTTGTGAAATAAGCAACTGATAACGAATATAGTTAACAAGTGTTTTGCTCTCAAAAACTTTGAAATTCATGCCAGTGGTAATATCTTAAATCTTTCCGCCATATGAGTTATAATGCATTCTTGAGACCAAAGTAAAACGAGTCGTTTGAAAAATTTTGTCTGTAATAAGCAGCTCGTGTGGTAGAATATGCACTAAAAATCTGCACGATTCTTCTACTGTTCTTTGAACATTAATGTTTCTAGCGGTTCAGGTGTGCTAGAGTTTTTTGAATTAAAATTGTTGTAAAAGTTTTTCATGTTTATGTTTTTACTAATGTTCGAAGAACAATAGTATTAAACTCGTTTCGCCGAAAATTCATATTTCTTTATATATATATATATATATATATCAGCAAAATGATTAAGGGAGATAATCTCTGGAGTGGCCGATTCGATTGAGCTGAAATTTTCGGAGAACGTAGATGTATATAGTAGGTAGGTCCACGACTTTCTCAAATTCAGATATTCTAAACCTTTTGGCGGCGGCGAGCGTTTTAGTGAATTTTGAGGTACTCCTATATATCCAAGCAGTGTAAATTTTTGTTAAAGAAAAGTATTGGGAATGAAAACTTATTATATTTTAAGCTCGTTTATGATAAAGAATTGGAAATTTTGAGCCGCGTGTGGGTGCAGGGTGCCTAAAAGTAGGCAAGGATTTTTTTTCAAATTTTGATTTGTCATTACTTCTAAGAAAAGCAATGGATCGTCGTGAAATTTGCAGAGCGTATTAATGTTGACTAAGATTAAGCACACCTGGATTTTCAAGATAGTGCGGGTAACCCTGTAGCTACGGCAGGCTGCTGAAAAAAAAACCTTCAAATCATTGACCTTCCTGAAAATTTTTTGATTTTTGACAAAAAAATCAGATCACTGATAAATTTTAACCTTTGTCCATCATGTCAAATTGAAATTTTTAAAATTCCGATTTGCACAAGAACGGCAACCCATCACCAAATTACCTCTATTTTTAGCACTCGAAAGTTCTGTTCACGAGAACTGACGACTGGATTATCCGATCATAGTGAAATTTACAGGACATGTTGGTATTAGCTAGGACCAGGTCTGATAGAAGTGATTTTGAAATGCGGGCAACTCTGCGCCAGTGGTGCCATCTTGAAAAATCACTGAGAAAAAAAACAGGTTTTTGGCCTATAACTTCCGATTCAGCCATCAGATTTTGATAAGATTCATCTAATACTTGGATCTTACTCTATGTAACAATTGGTGAAAATTTGGTTGAAAAATTAGAATAGAGTTGCCAACTATGGTGATTTTTGTCTCCTAAATCTAGCAAATTTGCTCAGCAAAATAAAGCTTTTTTCCCTATAACTTCCGGTCCAGTGTAGAAATCAGAACGAAGTTCACGCAGTAAATGGACTTTAATGTGAACCAAATGTCGTAGAAATTTCGTACCAAAATCATGAAACGGTTGCCAGCTATGACAATTTTTGTAATTTTGTTTAATTTCTTTACTGAGCGATTATGTCATTAGATTTGCAAATGGAAGTGATCCTGCAATGAAAATCAACAGCCAATATTAACGCTTTAAAAATTTGAAAAGTTTTGAGGGTGGTAACCCTAAAATTCTTTTCACCCGTATAACTTCCAGCGCAGTGATTCAATCGGAACGAAATTTACTGGTTGGGTTTAACTTAACGTGAAGCAGATTTGGTATGTATTATGCTTTGCTGTTGACACAGGCTAACCAGCATTAGCCATTTCGGTAAATATTACACCAACAGATGCTTCAAACAACGTTCTCATTTGCAAAGCATTTGCAATAAAAATAAGGAATTCTTTTTTAAATTTTTCGAGTTTTGAACATTTTTCGGATGGCAGCCTCAAACAACGTTTAACCGCTGAAACTTTCGATGAAATCCTGCGAAGAGAACGAAATTCAAAGGATACGTGGATTTGAGTATGAGCTTGTTATGGTAAACTTATTGCTGCTTCGTTCGGAAAGTGCTGCTAGCACTGAATTATATGTGTTATAGTTGAGCTTTGTTGCTTTGGATAAGGAATGGTTGATATGATTCTAAAAAAAAAAACAGTGTATTACGTCTTTCCACACTTTTTTGTCACTCAAAGATAATTTCTTCGAAAATTAGTTTTCTAGCGGTTCAGGTGCGCTAGAGTTTTTTTATATTTTAAATCTCCGTCAATGTAATATTTTCAAAATTTACATATTTTGTTAAATTGTAGTCTTGCTCTTCTGTGTAAAAAGTTTATCTATGAATGCAACGTTACTTTGACCAAATGTTTCATTTAGGATTTGAATTTTACAATTAATTATTGATATCAAGTAATTTCCAAAAAGTTTTATATATCTGTCATCACAAAAATTTATAGCATCTTGGTTTTTCATGTTTTTGTATATTATCGTACTTTCATCAAGTTTCTTAATTTCTTGAAATCTATTTTCTTCAAATTTACAATTATTATGAGTAATACAGTTATCTAGTAGTTTTAGTTTTTTTTCGTGTTGAATTTCTTTATCGTATTGATACCTAGTTTTATTTATTTCGACTATAAGTTGATATTTTATACTTAACTCCAAATATTCTGAGTTAGGTTTAGCTGTAATCAATTTCAGATTAATGATTTTGTAGTTAACTGGAATTTTTATTGCCAGAGTGAGTATGTCTTGCCCTTGTCTTATGAGTCCTGTCCGTACGTTCTTAAGTTTGTAAAAGTTCAATTTTGTCATTGTTATTTCTGTTGGTGTCTGTAGACTAGAATGTACAATACCACAATTAGCTAGAGCTATGCTATCTATGATCTGATCAAACTTGTCTCTGAGCATTTGAAGTTTAAAAAGTTGGTCCAATTTTAATTGTTGCAGGATAATTTGTCGGCTTCTATGATGTGTTTTAGTTTAGAAATGTTGTCTGTTATGCCAGAATTGATTTCAATTTGTTTGTAAATGGCTTTGATGGAGTTTTCTTCATTCTTTTCCATCGTTTGATGTGATCCGTTATATCTTGTTTGCCGTTGTCATCCATAGTTCTAAACAACCACTTTTGAGTTGTTCCGACAATATTGATTAATCCTGTTTTTGGCCTTGAATTGGGTTCTATTGCCATTACTTTGGCGTGAATATTTTTCAGTTCTTTTCGAATTAGTGGGTCATTATTTATTTCTAGTTTTTCGATATTGTTTTCTGTAATTTCTACTGTTTTCCTGAGTTCCTGCAAATTTATTAAATGCAATATTGCTTTGGTGTCTTGTACTAATTCTGTAGTTCCCATGTTGATGATTGTGTATTCGTTGTCAGTCGTAATAGGTTGTAAGTTTAACGTTGCCAGTATCGGTTGTATAAATAGTACAACGTATAGCATTGTTTTTACCTGTAAGATTAATATTGTTAGAGTTAGCTAAATAGTCGAGAGATTCGATAATATACACTAAAATTTAAGATATGAAAGCTATTGTCTAAGAATATAGTTTTCCTTCTGTTATTTCCACTATAATTTTTTTCTAAATCTAAAATTGTCATTTTGGTTGAAATTTGCTTCACAATTCCGTGTAATATGTTCCGCAATCATACAGATGAACACACCACAGTCATATTCATTTGTTTGCAAGTTGGTGTTTGGGGCTGCGATCGGAAAAATTTGCAGAACTTTGGGAATTGAAACATCAGTTATTTATTTTCATTGTTAATGTTTCCGGTATGAATACTAACTATAAGCATTTATTGATACAAAAGTAGCACAACCGACTCGTGCTGGAAACCTTTCGCAAGTATCAAAGCCAAGAATATATCACATCTGCTTCACGTTGTTGTATTACATTCGAAGTTATAGGAGTATAAAGAAATTTAGGGTAACCTGCAGCAAGTTTTTTCAGATAATCGAAAACTAAATATTTGCTGTTTATTGTCACTACAATATCATTACCATTTGAAAATTCTACGACAAAACCACTTAATAAAGATATTGCAATTAAACACAAAACCAACAATAGCTGGCAACCCTATCGTGGCTTTTCAACTAAATTTGGCCTGAATAATGTTTATAATAGGTTCCATTAATTGTAAGAAATTCGTATTGATTTTATGACTGCACTGGAAGTTATAGGGCAAAAAGTTTTATTTTCCTGAGCGAATTTTCAAAACCAAAGACACAAAAATTACTATAGCTGGCAGCACCAATCGAATTTTTCAACCAAATTTCTATCAAACAAAGTCTAGAATAAGGTTCAGCTACTGTGTCAATTTCATGAAAATCTGATAACGTATTCACATTTCATAAGGCAAAAAGCAGTTTTTTTTCTTTGTAATTTTTCAAGATGGCACCACTGGCACAGAGTTGCCCACAAATTAAAATCGCTTCTATCAGATCTGGTCCTATTTAAGTCCAATGCATTCTGTAAATTTCAATTTTTCTGATTTTTGGTTCGTGAGTTCCCGTGAACAGAAGCTTTTGATGCTAAAAATACCGTTACCGTTCTTGTCCGACATGAAATTTCCAAAGTTTTACTTTGAACGTATAATTTTAGCATAAGATTTGTATATTGATTGGTTTTATTGTAAGAAACGGACATTTTTTAGGATATTCGATGGTTCACTTCAAAATTTTTATTTTTTCAAATTAAAGACACCAAAACTATCAAAGCTGGCAGCTCCAACCGAATTTTTCAACCAAATTTCTACCAAACGTGGTTTGAAGTAAGGTCCAGCAACTGTATGAATTTCGTTAAAATCGAACGATTAAATCAGAATTTATAGAGCTAAAAGCCATGATCTTTTTTAGTGATTTTTCAAAACGGCACCACTGGCACAAAATTGCCCGCATTTCAAAATCACTTCTATCAGATTTGGTCCTATTTTAGACTAATACATTCTGCAAATTTCAATTAATTCTGCTTATTGGATCGTGAATTTCCGTGAACAGAAGTTTTTGATGCTTAAAATATAGGTAAATTGAGCAAGGGTTACCAGGCGTGCCCGTTATACCATATCAATTTTTTTTTGTTTACGTAAACGAAGCACAAGATTTACATATGAGTGGCTTTTTTTGAAGAAGCGGCATTTTTTCAAGTGAGACGATGATTTGGAGGTTTTCAGTTTCAGTGCCTGCCCTTGCTACAGCGTTTCCAGCACGCTCACTAAAAGCTACACAAATTCACAACTAAATAAAATCAATGTGTCCAGAAAATTTCGTAATGATTGAATTGCTCTGTCAAAAGTTATTGCAATTTAAAAGTTTTCAAGTTGTTCCCTTCTCTTTTGAGGCACCCAGCGCGCACACATGGGGTTAAAAAATTCCAAAACATTATCCGATTCACATGTTTAACATGTAAAAACTATTTGTGTACGGAATAATAGGTATATTAAAAATATCACTAAAATGGCCGCCGGCACCAAAGGGTTAAAGATTTTGAAAAAGATTTTTGGCACTATTTTGCGTACACGCCAATGTGTCCTGAAAATTTCAGTTCAGTCGAATGGCGCGTTCCTGAGATTTTTTCACTGAAATTTTTTGATGATATATATATATAGGTATATATATATATATATATATATATATATATATATATATATATATATATATATATATATATATATATATAGGTATATATATATATATATATATATATATATATAAATATATGTACATAAATATATATATATATATATATATATATATATATATATATATATATATGTATATATATATATATATATAAATATATATATATATATATATATATATATATATATAGATATATATATATATATATATATATATATATATATATATATATATATATATATATATATATATATATATATATATATATATATATATATATAGGAATATGATTTTGTGGCCAAAGTGATTTAAATACTAATGTTCTTCTTCGAACATTAGTAAAAATTGGAAATTTTGAGCCGTGTGTGGGTGCAGCGTGCCTAAAAGTAGGCAAGGATTTTTTTTTCAAATTTTGATTTGTCATTACTTCTGACAAAAACATTGGATCATCGTGAAATTGGCAAAGCATATTGATGTTGACTATGGTCTAATACACACGGATTATCAAGGTAGTACGGGTAATCCTGTAGCTGCGGCAGGTTTCTGAAAAAAAATCCTTCAAATCATTGACCTTCCTGAAAAATTTTTGATATTTGACAAAAAAAATCAAATCACTGATAAATTTTGACCTTTGTGCATCGTGTGAAATATAAATTTGTAAAATTCCGATTTGCATAAGAACGGCAACCCATCACCAAATAACCTCTATTTTCAGCACTCGAAAGTTCTGTTCACGAGAACTGACGACCGAATTATTCGATCATAATGAAATTTACAGGACATGTTGGTATTAACCAGGACCAGGTCTGATAGAAGTGATTTTGAAATGCAGGCAATCCTGTGGCAGTGGTGCCATCTTGAAAAATCACTAAGAAAAAAAACAGCTTTTTGGCCTATAACTTCCGATTCGAGTTCCTTTCTAGCCTTGAAAGTGATCGAACGTGTTTATCGACAGCAGCTCAGTGTACGTAACGGTATTTCCTACAAAGCTCAAATTACTCAGTTTCAAGTGTACATATCTAGTAACAACATCAGTGCATTTGTAAAATAATCTCGCGAAGACGTGTGTTCAGTTTTTTACCTAAAGGTGATGCCATCGCATCGAAAATGCGCAAAAAAGACAATGAGCCAGCAGCAGCTGGCACTTCAAGTACTAATTACTTTGCGCCATTGAGCCAAATTATGGACTTAGAAGAACCAAAAGCCTCTGAGGCGAGCCCTAGAAAGATGCCGCCTATTACTATTGTGGGTTTGACCCGCAAAGAGATTGAAGACGTTTTAAAATCTCTTTCAGTGAAGGATTACGCTTTAAAATTCACTAGTATTGGGACGAAAGTCAGTGCATTAAATGAAGAAAAATTAACGACTCTTCGCAAACAGCTTACTGATATGGATATCAGGTTTTTTACGCATGATCCTATGGGCCGACGCACATTTAAAATAGTTCTAACTGGTCTCGACACTGTTCCAAACCAAGCGGTTGCAGATGAGCTTAAAGCTCAAAATATTGAATGCTTGGATGTCAAGCAATTGCCGATACGATCACCAAGATACGGCGACCAGGCGACATACATTTTATCGTTCATGCGTGGATCCATTAAACTAAGTGATCTTCAGAAAAAGGTTAGATATCTATTTCATTGTGCAGTGACTTTTAGTCACTACAAAAAGAAGAGAAGCGGCCCCATACGCTGCTTTAATTGCCAAACTCTAGGTTATGCAAGCAACGGCTGCAAACTAAAAACGGTTTGTAATTTGTGTGCTGGGCACCATAAAACATCTGATTGCCCTTCCTGGGATGATCCTAGTGCTAAACGAAAGTGTGCCAACTGTTCGGGGCCACATGCCTCCAGTTTTTCGGAGTGCCCTAGCAAAGTCGAATTTTTAAAGTTGCAATCTCGGATTCGATCGAGAAATATGAAGAAAACTAATTTCCGCAACGTGAGTCCAAACCTGCTAAGCCCATCTTTATTTCCACCACTACGACGTCGCACCAACACTCAAGCTAATCTTGATCGAGCGGTACCGAACTCAAGAGAAACGTTTTCGAGCATTCTACGTAACACGAATGCACAGTCCTTGCAAGCAGGAAACCAGTTATTCACTATGCCTGAAATACTCGCCTTGACAAATGAGCTTCTCACTAAATTGAAAAGCTGCACGTCAAGAGAGGAACAATTTCTCGTCATTACAGAGCTAGCCAGTAAGTACTTTTATGGAAATGTCAAATAATTTAACTTTGCAATGTTGTTTTTGGAATGCGCAAAGCATTTGTTCCGTACATAAGAGGCTTGAGTTTTTCTCTTTCTTGAATGCTCACAATGTCGACTGTGCTATTGTAACTGAAACATGGTTGAAGGAAGGAAATTCTCTTTTCGATCCAAATTATTTTGTCTACAGAAATGACAGGCAAGAAAATAGAGGTGGTGGTGTTGCACTAGTGGTAAAAAAAAATATCATCCATAGCGAAAAACCACCATTAAAAACTAATATTTTTGAAACAGTTCAGGTGGAATTGCAGATAGGAAGTAATAATTTAATGTTAATCGGAGCATATTTCCCTGGTGGTAATTGTGACCAAAATAAGGAACAACTATTTTTGAAAGATCTCGATACATTCAACAGGCTACCGAACAACTTTTTAATAGCCGGAGACTTTAATTGCCGACATCCCGATTGGAATTGTTTGACGCAAAATTGCTGGGGCTTGTTATTACGCAACAAATTAGTCACTAGTCAGTTTGATGTACTATTTTCTCCAACTCCTACTTATTTTCTGAAATCAACTAGAGGAAATCCTTCAAATCTAGACATAATCCTGACTAATTATGGTCAGAACGTCACCCCACCTTTCACTATTACAGCATTACCATCTGATCATCTACCGGTTATGTTCAGCATAAGAGACCAACCAGTCACTGAGTGTGTGCCAAAAAAGTACGTGTTCCGAAAAGCCAACTGGGCACGCTTTTCGCGTGTCACACAGTGCCTTACAAATCATAATCAAACTCTTTCTGATTTTTCCACAAAACACGATATAGATAACCACGTAGAAAATTTTAATAATATTCTTTTCGAAGCCGCTGAGCAATCGATTCCCAAGATCACAAATGATAGACCGGATCGACTTAAGCTTACTCCTGTCATTATAGCACTAATTGCACAACGGAATGCAGTCCGTCGATTGTGGCAGAGAACCAGGCAACCAATGTATAAAATAGAATTTAATCGGCTCAAGAGCATCATAATCAAAGAAATTTATGAGCTCAAGAACAAATATTGGAAAGATAAGCTCTCTTCTCTCAAAAAAGGTTCCAGATCTTTTTGGAACGTGTCAAAAGCGCTGAAAAAACGTAGCAACTATATCCCTCCTATTCAAGTTAACCAAGAGCTTCTCACATCAAATAATGAAAAATTCAAAGCTTTTGGCAATTATTTCGCTAGGCAACATTTAATCACTTTTAATATGAGCGACAATGAGACAGAACGAATGGTAAATTCAAGAATCGAGAGGATCAAAGAGTCTCGCATTGACCCTCCTTTCATCACTTTAAAAACTATTCTTTCTACCATTAATTCGTTCAAAAATAAAATTTCAACTGGGCCGGACAAAATACCAATTTGCTTTCTCAAAAATATGCACAAAAAAACTGCAATCTATCTCTGCCACATTATAAATGCGTGCATACGCTTATCATACTTTCCTCACCTTTGGAAAAATGCATCAATAATATGCATACACAAACCCGGCAAAGCTAAGTCTGAGTTGAGTAGCTACAGACCAATTAGCCTTCTCAGTACTGTGGCGAAAGTTTTCGAAAAAGTATTAAAAGAAAGCATTACAAATTTTATCACGGGTAATAATATTCTGCCAGACGAACAATTTGGTTTCAGGAAGCACCATAGCCCAGTCCATCAAATTGTACGGGTCAAAAATATTGTACAATCGAATTTCAGGAAAAGGAAATCGACGGGTATGGTTATTCTTGACATTGAAAAAGCCTTTGATTCCGTCTGGCACAATGGGTTGGTGTATAAAATGCATAGACTTGGTTTTCCGACATATCTGTGCAAAATAGCTCTCGATTTTTTAAGTGGCAGAAAATTTCAAGTAACCCTAAACGGTTCCACATCTGAGAAGTTTCTCATTCCCGCAGGAGTGCCACAGGGATCGGTCATCAGCCCTACTCTCTTTAACATTTTTATAAGGCCTTTTCACGGACGATACGGTCATACTTTGTAGCTCAAAATATCCCAGCGAAATATCAAACTTTATAGCAGATGGATTCAATATATTAACAACTTACTTTTCTAAATGGAAAATTCATGCTAATGCAAGCAAAACGGAAGCGCTATTCTTCACAAGAAACCGCAAATCTGAACTAAGGCCATCCAGCCCTTTAGTGCTTAATAACTGCAGAAAGGAGTGGAACAATTGCACTATAAAATACTTAGGGGTTGTTCTAGATAAAAAAATGACTTTCCAAGCAAATATTGAGACTGCTATTAAAAAGTGTGACAAGCTTATTAAAATTCTTTATCCTCTAATTCATAGAAGGTCGACGCTGTCATCGGAAAATAAGCTCTTCCTATATAAGACTATCTTTCAGCCAGTACTTTTATACGCTGCAGCCGCATGGTACACTTGTGCCAAATCGCACATAAAGAAGTTACAAACCAAGCAAAATAAAATATTAAAAATGATGTTAAATCTACCATTTTATTTTTCCACGTCTGCTCTCCACCGCCTCTCGAAAATCAGCTATATTCACACAAAACTTGAAGCATGTAAAGAAATATTTGAAACTTCTTGCCGGTTGGCTCAAAATCCTTTATTATCTAGATTATTAGAGAACTAAAACTTTCCTTCGCCTATGTTTTTCGGAAATATAATTTAGAGATAATAACAGTCATATCACATTTAGCTAAGTTAGTTAAGTTAAGTTAAGTTTTATTTAAAAAAAAAAATGTATAAGAGGTTTTTCTTTCCCAGTTTCCTCTTGCTAATGAAATCAAGTCTGATTAGGTAATCATATAAAATTTTCTTTTGTTAAAAACAAGGTACTAACGTATTTATAGTTGCAAGAGCTATTGCTCAATCTCTTAAATAATTTGTGAAGTTAATAGAAACAGTTGTAAATATTACGGTTGAATAAAATACATACATACTTCCGATTCAGCCATCACATTTAAACGAAATTCACACAATATTTAGATCTTTTTTAAGATAACATTTATTAAAAATTTGGGTGAAAAATTAGAATAGAGTTGCCAGCTATGGTGATTTTTGTCTCCTAAATCTTGCAAATTTGCTCAGCAAAATAAAGCTTTTTTTTCTTTAACTTCTTCACACAATTTTTGGATCTTACTTAAAACAACATTTGAAATTTAAAATTTGAAATTAGAATAGAGTTGCCAGCTATGTTGATTTTTGTCTCTTAAGTCTTGCAAATTTGCTCAGTAAAATAAAGCTTTTTTCTCTTTAACTTCCGATGCAGTCATTATATCAAAACGATTTATGCAGTGAATAGGTTTTGATGTGAACTAAATGTCGTAGAAATTTCAAACAAAAGTTATGAGAGGGCTGCCAGCTATGACCAATTTTTGTAATTTTTAGAAATTTCTTTACTGCGCGATTATGTCATTAGATTTGCTAGTGGGAACAATTTTCCAATGAAAATTAGCAACAAATATTAACGCTTTAAAAATTTGAAAAGTTTTGAGGGTGGTAGCTCTAAAAACAATTTCATCCGTATAACTTCTAGCGCAGTGATTCAATCGAAACGAAATTTATTGGTTGGGTTTAGTTTAACGTGAAGCAGATTTAGTATATATTTTGCTTTGCTGCTGACACAGGGTAACCAGCTTCAGCCGTTTTCGTAACTATTGCATCAACAGATGCTTCAAATTACATACTCGTATGCAAAACATTTGCAATTAAAATAAACTAATTTATAAATTTCCCGAGTTTTGAGCATTTTTTGGATGGCAGCCTCAAACAACGTTTAACCGCTAAAACTTTCGACGAAATCCTCCGATGAGAACGAAATTCAAAGGATAAGTTGATTTAAGTATGAGCTTGTTAAGGTAAACTTACTGCTGCTTCGTTGGGAAAATGTTGCCACCACTGAACATTTTCATCATTTGTGTTATAGTTGAGTTCTGTTGCTTTGAATAAGGAATGGTTGATATGATTCTACAAAAAAGTGTAAAAGGTCTGTCCACAATTTTTTGTCATTCAAAGACGATTTCTTCGAAAATTAGTTTTCTAGCGGTTCAGGTGCACTAGAGGTTTTTTTAATTTGGCTTTTCTATATCTAGGTTGTTCCTTATGGCGAAGAGCCTTGTAATTTTGAATGGTCCCAGTTGTTCTTGTTTCTTTGTAGTCTTCTCCTTTCTCATTAATGTTTTTTTTCAAGTATTTTTCTTTCTTTTCTTCCAAATGTATTTTTATTCTTTCAAAATCTATTTTATGGCTTTGTACCTCTGATGGCGTGCATTTAATAGTCGAATGATACCTGTCATAATAATTTTTAACAGTTCTTTGCATGATTTGCTTGATTTTCCTTCTATGTTAAACAATAAAGTTCTGACTTTGGACACAGTTGTGCTATGGAATCTCTCGACATCCGCATTACCTGTGTGGCTATTGGGTTTGGTTACATGAAGTGTAACTCCTTCTGTTTGTAAAAATTCTTTGATGTGAGTTGTGTTTAGTTCATTTCCTCCAACAATTTTATCTGGCTTCCTTATTTTAGGGAAATGATCTCCTAGCGTTTATATGATTGTTATGTGAGTTTTGTCAGGTAAATAGTACGCTGAGCCAAATTTTGAAAATTGATCAACAATTGTCAGAAAATCATATTTCATTTTATTTTTTTTATTATTTCTAGTAGTTTTGGATAATATATTCTATTTTACATTGAATTAAAAGTTTCTTGGATGCCTGAATGATGCTCTCTTTAACATGATATAATGAAATCTGCTTTACAGCTTCCACTTCTGTTAGTATGTCTCGAGCTCTGTATGAACACCTAACAAATTTTATCTGATTGTCATTTGAGTATAATTCTCTGATTTTTTTCTGCAGTTTACTGTGTTTGCCGTCAGCCAGCTCAGTATATATACCAGTTATTCCCTTTTAAATATTTTTTCGTAGTATGTTATCTAAATTATCAAGATCGTGTTCTGCTATGTATATAATTCTTTTTTTTTTAATTAATTCAAATTCTTTTGTTTTATTATTTGTTAATATTAACTGCGTTTTGTACTTGTTGACAATTTCTTGTTTTATTGGTATATAATCCAATAGTTCTTCTTCTGTTGAATGTTTTGTTGCCATAGTCACGTCATCTTCATCTTCTATGTTGCCAAGAATTTCCAGATCGAAGTAAGAGTTGGTGCGAGTCGTTAATTTTACCGATTCTTGATCATGTTCTTTGTTTCGATTAAGTCTGCTTAAAAAGTTGGCTACTTTGCTATCTTTCCCTTTTAGGTACTCGATGTTGAATTGATATTCGCCTAACTTGAGCAGCCGTCTTTGATGACGAGGTGATAAGTCCTTACCTCTGTACTTTGCATGAAGGAATTTGATAGGTTGATGGTCCGAGAAAATTGTAAATTTATTTCCATAAAGATATGGTCGGAAATACTTAACCGACCACATAATGGCGTAGCTGAATAATTTTTTTCATGCCGATTTAGCGTTCTTGAAGCAAAGGAGAAAGGATGTCCGTTTTGCGCCAAAACGGCACCTATCGCATATTGTGAAGCGTCAGTTGTTAGTTGAAAGGGTTTGTTGAAATCAGGAAATCTAAGTACAGGGTATGTGCTGATAAGGGTTTTAAATTTTCCAAACGCCTCGATATAATTTGGGTCCTTTGTGTTTATTTTTTGGTCTTGTCGCAAGTATTTAATAATGGGCTGAACCACTTTGGCGTAGACCTGTATGAACTTGCGGTAATAGCCCGTTATACCTTGAAAGCTTTTGATTTGCTTTTCGGTTCTCGGGAGCTTTATTGATTGAATAATTTCAATTTTTTCGGGTTTGGTTTCAAACCATCTTTAGTTATTATATGACCTTGAAAATTTGTCTCATTCTGCATAAAATTGCACTTGTCGATTTATATTTTTTGTCTATGTGACTGCAGTGTCTTGAAGATATCTGTAAGTGATTTCATATGCTCCTATAGAGACGTACTAAATTCAAGGATATCATCTAGATACACAACGCAGGTCCTGTTTATATAGTTTCTGAGGATGTCATTCATAAGCCTTTGGAATGTCGTTGGGGCATTCTTCAGGCCGAACGGCATTCGGAAAAACTCATATAGACCATGCGGTGTTACAAAAGCAGTTTTATTTCTATCTTCCTCTCTGACTAGGATCTGATTGGGTTCTACCTAGTTTATCCAAAATTGAATCGATATTGGGCAGTGGGAATTTATCATTCACCGTCACCTCATTCAATTTTCTATAATCTACAACCAAACGAAACTTTTTTTCACCTGAGTTATCTGACTTTTTTGGCACCACTATAAACAGGCTCAAATACTTAGAACTGCTTTTTCGAATTATGCCTTGTTTTTTCATTTCAGTAATTTGTTTTCTCACCTCATCTTCGTGCTTTGGCGGATACCTATAGAGTCTTGAATTAATTTGATTGTTGGTCGTAGTTTTAATTTCATGTTGTATGGTGGAAGTGCTTGTAAGCGGATCTCCTTCTTTATAAAGCACTTGTTCGAATTTGTTCATTACCTTCATTATCCCCAGAAAAATATACCATTGGTGAAGAATATACCATTTAAATGGTCTAGCTTAAGCCGTTTAAAATATTCGTTAGTGATTTTTTTCAAGGTATGTATTTGTTTAAATGAGTATGGAAAATTAAGGAATTTGATTGTTTTTGTTCGAACTTTTCACCTTACCATAGTCCTTGGTGATGGTGGATTGATTTCTTCAGGAGATGGGTTATGTACCTCATACTCGATAGTGTCTTTGCCAGTTATAGTAGATAACGTAAGAGGTTTATTTTGAATGCTTTTAAAATCATCAATTCTATCGTCAATTATACTAAATGAGGCTCCTGTATCGATTAAAGTGACATATTTTTTCGAATTCATAATTATCTCAATGAGAGGTAACTGTTCCGAGGCTAGTTTTGAAAAAAAAAACTTGGCTTTCGGTGTTATTCGTTTCGGAAGGTAAAGTTGAAAAAGAGTTTCCCTGATTTTCCGATTCCCTTTTTGGGTTACGTTGGCTTGTTCTTGATCTATCATTTCGACGATGCTTGATATTATCTAATTCCATAGGTTCAACAGGTGGTAATCTATTTGTCCTCCAGCTTTGTCTAGAATTCCCAGAGTTATTATATCTTCGAGTTTGTCCACAATCGTTGAAATATTGCTGCCTGAAATTTTCATTTTGCTTACAATTTGTGTTTGATTTATTACCATTATGAAAATTTCGTTGTCGTTCACTGTTGTTGCTGTTGTTTCTGTACTGGTCTTGTTCTGTGTAGTGTCCTGAGTTTCTCTTGTCGTTTCTGTACTAATTTCCTATAATTCGTCACCTGACTTTGATTTTGACTAAATTTATTTATGTTTGAAGTGTACATATTTTTCTTAAAATCTTTTTGATTAAAATATTTATTTTTTCTAAATTTGGGCCTAATGCATTCATCCTCGAACCTACGAGCTCTCATTATGCTTATTATTTGATCGATATTTCTTTGGTCGTAAATTTTATCCAACAATACGCCCTGACTCATTTCCTTTGCCGTATTTATTAGAAGTGAATCTACAATATTTTAATTAATAAAACAGTCATCTTCAAAGTAAATCAATAACTCATCAGTATTGAGTTTAATTTTTTGAATTTTTTCCGCCAGTTCACTCACATTATTAACCTTAAAATTACTACTTTTTCTTTATATTTCCGATGGTTCTGTATCGGGCCGGAACCTCAGTTTGAGCTGCCTCTTTATACTCTGCCAGCTCTCAGGATCTGGAATGGTGATGACTGCACTCTTTGCTTCGCCGTGAATTTTCTCATGGACGATCATTCTTGTTGCAGTTTCCCGAAGCTCTTTGTCCTTTATCTTACTCAAGAAGTATTCCACATTTTTTATAAAGCTACTGATGCCTATTTCCCCATTGCCCGTAAAATAAGTCATGAATTTTACCTCTTTTAAATTTTTTTCATTTTGGCTATTTCCAGGTGGATAGTAATTTGCCGTGAGTTGCTGTACGGCAGTTACTAGCTAGTGCAATTGCTGCTCCCTTGCTCGGAGCTGCTTTTGTTATTGTTGCACAAAGGCTTCCATTTGGTTAGTATCTATTTTTCGCAAGTTATCGAATAGGTCTCCCCTTTTTTCTTTTCTATGGCAAGAATCCACTTTGACTATACTCTAGTTTCTTTACTTTCTATTATCTGTGATTCAGCTTCTCTTGTTCTTGTTGAAGCACTTTAATTTTTTACTACTAGTCACTTTTTCTCTTTGGCACCTTCAATAATCTTCACTTATATATTTTTCTAATATCACTGTTCCTCTTACTTATTTTCCCTTTTCTCACATATTGCTGCAATTTATTGTTTATGATCTGACCTCTCACCGGCCTCAGTTCAAGTTTTAGAAGACCTTTTAGGGTTATTATGGTCTTCTCTGATCAAAATTACGACTTTTATGCCTTTTCGGCTTTATAACCGTTTAAATTATTTTTCGCGGTCGCGGTTTTCCGTTTAAAATTCAATTTCTCCTTTGCGGCTCAAATTGAATTTATTTAAGATTTTTCGCTGCTATTTGATCGTATCCTTTTCGGTTATTATTCGATCTTGTTCTTTTTTTTTCGACTGCACCAGTTTTGTACTCTTTTGCCGGCGATACTAATAAAATTAACTTGCGCCAGTACAAATAAAATAAAACACACGTTTTTAACAAGACTTACAAATTTCCGTTTATTAGCTCTCGACAGCGATTTCAGTGTGACTAGCGGTAAGCAACTACTCGCTTAAATCTATTTTTCCCTATTTATGCATTTTACTGTTGCTGACGTTGCGTCTGCATTCTTTCGTGGAAATTGCATTCATCCGGCATATGTTTGCCGATTCGTGTGATAAATGGAATTTGTGAGAATTTTGAAAATTTAACCGAAACCGAAATTGTAGAAGTTCAGCATTAGTGCGATGTATGCAATTTGAAACCGCTAAGCAATTTTTCTATGTTGGATGCGCTTAGCGTATACATAACTCACGCACGCACTCTCAATAATCACCGTTGCGTTCGGTCATAAAACGCAACGCCCGCAACGGAGGTTCGCTGAGCTTGAAATTCAAAAAAAAAGTCTAGCGCATCAAAACCGCTTGAAAACTAATTTTCGAAGAAATTGACTTTGAGTGACAGTGTGAAAGGACGTAATACACTTTTTTTTGTCGATCAATATCAACCATTTCTTATCCAAAGCAACAAAACTCAACTATAACACAAATGATGAAAATGTTCCGTGCTGGCAACACTTTCCCAACGAAGCAACAATAACTTTACCTTAACAAGCTCATACTTTAGTCAACTTATCCTTTGAATTTCGTTCTCATCGGAGGATTTCATCGCAAGTTTAACCGGCTAAACGTTGTTTGAGGCTGCCATCCGAAAAATGTTCAAAACTCGGAAAATTTAAAAATTAGTTGCTTTGCATTGCATTAACTAAATTTTTTTAGTCAATTACCTTGGAAATCCATGTGTGTTAAATCTGAGTCAACATCAATACGCTTTGCAAATTTCACGATGATCCAATATTTTTGTCAGAAGTAATGACATATCAAAATTTGGAAAACATCCTTGTCTACCTTTAAGCACGCTGCACCCACACATGGCTCAAAATTTCCAATTTTTTTTCATATGCAAGTTTAAAACATAATATGTTTTCATACCCAATGCTTTCTTTTAACAAAAACTAAACGCTGCTTGGAAATAAAGGAGTACCTCAAAATTCACTTAAACGCTCGCCGCCGCCAAAAGGTTAAAGATATGTAAGTTTTAACAAATTATAGACCTAACTTCTAAATACATCTACGTCCACCGAAAATTTCAGCTCAATCGGATCGGCCACTCTAGAGATTATTTCGGAAAATAATTTTGCTGATATATTTTTATATATATATATATATATATATATATATATATATATATATATATATATATATATATATATATATATATATATATATATATATACCCAGCAAACACAGCACTACTTCTAAAGTGAGGCAGAAGTCGTGAGTAGACCCGTGAACGCTTTTAATGCTACAGATAGCATTTTACCCCAAAATTCACCTATTTACTTCATATTACCCGCGTACGTGTAATATGTTTTGTTTCATGGTTGATCGTTTCCATCCCACAAATAGGAAAAGGACAAACGATAGGAATAGAAGGAGTGCAAAAGCACTGCTATACTACTGCCGAAGTAGTGAAACAGCAGTAGGCAAAATGTACTGCTGTACTACTGCCTTAAAAGCAGTATAGCAGGACATTGGGATAATTGCGCAGCTATAATTTCACCAGTAGTATATTTGCATTACTTTGCATTTATGTCATCACATTTATCTTGTACATCTTTTACTCCTGTCATCTTTAATTACAGAAAAGAAGACCTGTTTTAATTATAATTTTCAAACTATTTCACGTATCACTTGCGAAGTATGACTTACGCTTGACGTATGGGCGCATCCATTTGATTTTTGGAAACAATTTGAATTGCACCATCTAGTCACCAGTTTGACAATAGTGCAGCAGTACGTTATATTCATTGTAAACAGGGAACCGTGAATATATAAGAGACTCATCAACGTGTCGGAAAACCACACAAACTGGACAGCCTGTTCAGGAGTTTAGCAGTAGTAAAGCAGCATGCATAATCGTTGAGAAATAGAAAATATGTATACTCATTAGAAAATGTATCAACACATGGAAAAGTTTTTACAACTGTATGCGAAAAAGCAGAACGCTTCCCAGCAAACACAGCACTACTCGTGCTGCAGAAGTCGTGAGTAAACTCGTGAATGCTTTTAATGCTAGAGATAGCATTTTACCCCAAAATTCACCTATTAACTTCATATAACCCGCGTACGTGTAATATGTTTTGTTTCATGGTTGATCGTTTCCATCCCACAAATAGAAAAGAGACAAAAGATAGGAATACAAGGAGTGCAAAAGCACTGCTATACTACTGCTGAAGTGGTGAAACAGCAGCACGCAAAATGTACTGCTGTACTACTGCCTTAGAAGCAGTATAGCAAGACATTGATGTGGCTGCCCAACTATAATGTCACCAATAGTATATTCGCATTACTTTGCATTCATGCCATCACATTTGCATTACTTTGTATTGAAGTCATCTTTAATTAGAGCAGGAAGGACCTGTTTTAATTATAAATTTCAAAATATTTCACGTATCACTTACGA
>OZ022264.1:110870497-110895497 GCA_963978885.1 Nemotelus pantherinus
TGTTTCAAAATTTAATAAACAAAAGTGATATTGGTTGTCTAGTTTGCAACGACCTCCCTTTTTGTAACGTCTTATTAAAATACCACAAAATTTGCCTTTAGTATTCAATCGAAATTTTAATTCGTGATCATGTCTCGAAACGAGAATAACTTAATTAGACCTCCAGTCCTTCAAGATAACTCTAATCCCTTGCCTCCACATCAAGAATCTGCTGCGCAGCCAGCCCAAAGTGCGCAAATCACAAATGCTGCAACCGTTCAGGCCATCGAAGCACTCGTTAGGAATCTTTTCACAAGAGAATGCCCTAGGATGATCGAATCATTCCTTAACCCACAATTTGATCTGAGCCAAGAGGCCGATCAGTGCATTTACGCAGACCATTTGGGCAATATTGGGGACATGGATCGCATCCCCGATGTAGTGAAGAGCCTTCGCGAATTCTCCGGCCAAGCGGGAGAATTTGGATCCTGGAAAAAGAGCGTGGAAAGGATCCTTCGAATTTACGAGCCTCTGAAGGGCACGCCACGCTACTACGGGATTCTCAACGTGATCCGGAATAAGATTACAGGGCATGCCGACACAGCCCTGGAATCGTTTAATACACCTCTTGACTGGGAGAGGATCTCAAAATGCCTGACGATGCACTACGCTGATAAGCGTGACATCGGCACTCTGGAGTATCAGTTAACTTGCTTAGTGCAAGGAAATGATACGATCCAAGGTTTTTACCAGACAATATTTCATCACTTGTCTATAATCTTAAATAAGATATCCGTTATGGATTTGAGTAACGAATCGATGAGCTTGCTAGTTCGGACTTACAGGGACAAGGCATTAGACACATTCATACGAGGCTTGAATGGAGATTTACCGAGGCTTCTTAGTATGAGAGAGCCGGCCGACCTGCCGCAAGCCCTTCATTTGTGTATGAAATGGGAAAACGTTAATTACCGGTCACAACATGCACATACAAGTAACAATAACTTTAGACGTTCTCAGACACAAGCACCTCCACCCGTTCCTCCTAGACAAAAACCGGTCCCAGCACTCAGATACACATTTTATCCTGATCTAATTAGGCAGCAACCACAGCCTGTGCAACCATATTGCCCACAAAACTATATCCCCAATAATTTTCGCCCCAACTTCCCTTTCTTAAACAACCCTCAGCCACCAAGGCCTCAATTCAATAGACAACAACTACCTCCAAAACCACAGGCCCGACCTGAGCCTATGGATATTGATCAGACCATACACTCCCGTATGGTAAATTATCAAAATCGACCTCAGCAGATTCCAGCTGCCAAGAGACCTCTTCCTGTCCAACAGCAGTTCCCTAGAAAGCAACAACGCGTCAATCTTACCGAGGGCTATGAAGTAGATCCTAGTGTTCCCGAATACGATAAGGAGCCTAACGACAACAACATCTGGGAAGAACAATGGTTTCCCGAAGGAACTGGGATTCAGAATATAGAAATTGGCCAAGATCAATCAGAACAAAAACCCGAAGCCACTGACAGAGAGGGAAGCCAAGCTTGTCAAGGGTATGCCGAATTTCAAGACATTCATTTTTTAGAATGACTTGCTCTTCGCTGCCCTATTTTGAATTCGTAGTGAAGAGCGGCAATGTATACAAATTCCTGATAGATACAGGTTAAAATAAAAATTATATACAACAGTCCTGCGTCCGCCACATATACCCAAACGAGAAACCCTTCACAGCAAAATCAGTTGGAGGCAATGTGGAGATAACTCATCATTCCATCATTAATCTGTTCGGCCCATCAACCCCCCGTCTTAAATTCTTCATACTACCCACACTCAAATCGTTCCACGGAATTTTAGGGAACGACAGTTTGAAAGAACTAGGAGCTGTAATATACACCGCTGAAAATTTCATTATGCTCAATAATAATATGCGAATTCCAATCAAACAACGTCTTTCAGAATCTGTAAACAACATTGATGTCCGTACCTCACACTTAACGCAACAGCAAACTATTAACTTTTTTTTTTTTTTTTTTTTTTTTTTTTTTTCTTTTTTTTTTTTTTTTTTTTTTTTTTTTTTTGGGAGCGGATGTCAAAAACCTTCAATAGGTATCTTGCGAACGATACAAGATTATGTGAGATTCTTACTCACTAAAAAACGTCACCCGCCGACCACGGAGGTCCGAGCCGGAACCGCTTTCGCATTACTTCAACTCGGCCGTGCTACTTCCACCCATCAGGTGTCCCATTGGCTTACTTCCGTTCTGTCAGGCTTTCAGGAGTCTATGAGACATCCTTCCTCTTTTTTTAAGCGCAATACCAGCTCCACATATGCTGACACAGCTGACCAGGCGTCTTCTGACTGTAGCATCATCTCCACGATTGACTCCGGCGTCACAGGGCCAATTGCAGAGAAAAGCATGTGTCGCTCTCTTCTGAAGCGGGCGCAATGGAAAAAGGTATGCAAAGCGTCATCACTTTCCTTAGCACAGTATTTACAGAACTCCGTCCTGACTTTCCCCATTCTGTGAAGGTATTTCCTGAAGTAGCCGTGACCCGATAGGAACTGGCACAGGTAGAAGTTTATTTCACCGTGATCGCGATTAAGCCAAGGTTTTAAGGCGCGAATTAGCCTAATCGTCCATACTCCCTTCGAGCTCGTAGCCCACCGCTCCTCCCAAAGCTCAAGCGTTCGCGCTCGTGCTTGAGCAACCAAAATTTCTCTTCCCACTTCTGCTCTGTTCAGGAACACTTCCCTGCGTTCGTTCGCCAATAGATCAATTGGGATTACTCCCGCTATCACTAACACGGCGTTTCCTGAAACTGTTCTGTAGCTGCTTGCAATTTGCAGCGCTCCCCTACGCTGGACGCTCACCATCCTAGCTCGATACTTTTCAAACCTTAACGCAGTGGCCCATATCTCCGCACCAGACAGCAGCATTGAATGAGCCACCGTCATAAGGAGCTTACGTTTACTCGGACTAGGACCGTGAACGTTTGCCATGAGTCTCCCAAGCGAGATAACAGACAGTAGCGCCCTATCGCATACTTTTCGGATGTGCTCCCCATAAGCCAGCTTCGAGTCCAATATCACTCCAAGATACTTAGCCGATTTTCTGGTCTCAAGTACTTCAGAGCCAACCGTCATGGGTATAATGGTTGGTATTCTTCTCTTGGTCAGCATGACAATCTCAGTTTTCGCGATCGCCAGCTGGAGACCATGGCTTTCCATCCAGGCTTCCACCCTTCTCATTACTTGATTGAGTTTGAGTTGGGCGAGATGAGGATTTCTAGACGTGATGACAGCGGCTACATCATCAGCATAGCCCACCAAGAGCACATCTTCCGGCATTTCGAGGCGTAAGAGACCATCATACGCAACATTCCATAGGTCTGGCCCGAGAATGGATCCTTGTGCTGCCCCAGCTGTAATGGTTTTGCATACAGTTCCCTGATTCGTTTCATAGATCAAATGGCGATCTTTCAGGTAATCCCGTACCATTGCCAGCAAGTATTCCTCTATTTGAAAATGTCGCTGAAGAGAATCCAGTATGTCTGTCCATCTCGCCGAGTTAAAGGCGTTACGAACGTCCAGCGTTACCAAAAACACAATGGGTCTAGCCCGATGACAAGCGGCCTCTGCGCGTTCTACTGCGCTAATTATTTCGCAGATGGCACTTATTGTTGAGTGGCCACTGCGAAACCCATGTTGGTTTTTCGAAAGGTCACCTGCTCTTCGTATAGCTGCCTTAAGTCGAGGTTTCAGCAGCCCTTCCAAAAGTTTCCCCGCCGTGTCCAGCATGCAGAGAGGTCTGTACGCTGATGGTGTGTTAAGATCTCCCTTTCCCTTTGAAATTAGGGCAAGTCGCGCCACTTTCCAGGGTGACGGAAAGACACCCGCTAGTAAACATTCATTGTACATACGTAGTAATGTTGACGGGTGTCGTTCCACCACTACTTTTAGGACTTCTACTGGAATATTGTCCGGGCCTGGGGCTTTTCGGTTCTTCATTCTGCCACTCGCGCTTCGTAGTTCTTCTTCAGTAAACAAAGGGATATCTTCCTGGCGGACTGTGTGGTTGTTTTCTGTTCTTACATCGTGCGCTGGAAACAGTGAATCTACAATATTCCTCATGACATCCGCTTCCATGGGTGGGTTGGGACCCATGCGGCCCAGCCTACCCGATACTATTTTGTAACCCTGGCCCCACGGGTCCCGGTCCACTTCTTCGCATAAAGTTTGCCACATTTGCCTTTTCCTCCGTTTTATAGCTATTCCCAGTTCTTTTTTTGCCTTTTTGTGGGTGGCGGCAAGTAGCAACGCTTCCGGTCGTCCAATAGACCGCTGTGCCCTACGCCTGCATGCTAGAGCTCTTCGTCTTAGTTCCGCTATCTCCTCAGTCCACCAATAAGCGCTCTGTTTGCCCGGTAACGACTTTCGAAGTGGCATCGACGCATTGCACGCTCGCCGAATTTCGCCCATGGTCGAATTTACAACCGTACCTATTTCCCCAGGGCCCATTGCTACCCCTGCTTGTCCTGCGATGACTTCGTCAGTAAAGCTGTTGCCTAGTGACTCCAATAGCTTCCTCCTGTCCAACTTCGAAATATTCCACCCGAGTATTTTCCGTCTTGACTTCTGAGTGGCCGGGCTTTCCTCCGACAGCCAGAAAGTAATATAGTTGTGGTCACTTCCAGTGTACTCCTCCATCACCCTCCAATCCCTTGTCATCATGGACAACGTCTCCGATACAAGAGTTATATCGGGAATGGACTCACCGAAGCCTGGCCTGCGGTAAGTTGATGTTGAGCCCCTGTTCACCACGACCATACTCAGCCTGGACACCATTTCCATAATTAATCTCCCTCTTGTGTTTTGAGTCGGCATCCCCCATTCCAATGCTCTCGCATTGAAGTCACCAGCCACTACCAGTTTGCCAGGAAGGTCTCGAAGAGCGTCTTCTAATGCTTCTAATTTTCTACGAAATTCCATTATTGGGTCGTTCGGTGAAAAATAGCAGCTGACAAAGCTGATGCCGCAGTTTTCGATCCAAACATATCCATCGCCCGAACCCCGCCGATCAACCCGGACTTTCCGAGTGTCTGCAACCCATAAAGCCGCATAGCCCGAAGTGTCAGAATACCATGTCTCTGGATTTCTCCTTCGGTATGGTTCGCTGATCATTGCGATTTGAGCTCTGGATTCTTGCATAAGCTGCGTGAGTAAATCGTCCGCAGTGCGGCATCTTTGCAGGTTCCCCTGTAGAACCCTCATCTACGCAGCAACTTCTTCTGCGCATCGAGCGCTTCTCGGAAAGCTTTGCATGTTCCTGATCCCTGAACATGCTTCACTTCTCCTGTTTTACCTTTGTCGTTGCACAGCAGGCAGAATGGCTCCGCCGAGCATACCTTTGCAACGTGTCCCACTTGTCCGCACTTCCAGCAGTTAGTGCTACGGTCTGGTCCTTTGCAATATTTTTTGGTATGGTTGTATCCCATGCACTTGAAACAGCGCACAACTTCAGGTCGCTTCCTTACCCTAGCGTTAACCCAGCCAACTTTAATTCGTCCAGTATCAACTAGCTTCAAAGCTTTTGCTTCGTCCAGTTCAACGACGGCCTTCCTCTGTTCCCTTGTATTTGGGGGAAATAAGGTAACTTTTACGTTCTGAATCCCCTCTTCTCGAATCGCTGCTATCACTTCCTCTTCTGTCGTAAGACTGTCGAGGTCGAGTATCTCGATTTTGACTTTGGAGACGAGCCTTTTAACCTCTCCGAAGCCCCCCACAGCTGCCTGGATTGCATCACCGAATTTCGTGATGTCTTCACACTTTGCCAGTGTCACAAGTACCCCACCGTCTGCGGTTTTTCTGATTTGGTGAACGTGTGCCCCAACTTTGCTTGGGCTTACCCCTGCCCGAATATGCTGAAGGACTTCTGCATAACTCTTCCCTTGGGTAGGCTTTATTACCACGGCTTCCTTTCTTGTCCTAGGCGATTTCCGCATCGGTTTTTTCAGGTTAAGCTCTGAATTTGACGCCAAGCTCTTGGTTGAACCAGAATTTGCCGCTTTATCTTGTCGGCCGTTACTTTTACGTGACTTTTTCAACACAGTCACCCATGTGTGCTGTTCGGTGGTGCCTATTTCAGTTCGTGCTCGAACGATATTTTTTTTGTTAGGACTACCTTCAGGCGTTCTTGCCCGTTTTTGTGCTTTGGCTTGCACAGTGCATACAGTTTCGGTAGTATCCTTCACTCCGTGCTCTCTAGGCTAGGCTCCTTCAATTTGCCTCAGCTCTAGCTCAGCCTTCTTCCAATTTTCTCTGCAAGCTTCTACAACTTCCAGAGCCTCTTCGATTTCAAGAAGACCGTCTTTCACCTGCCGCGATATATTTTTCTGCACTTGGGATGCAGCTGCTATTTTTTTAACTATTTCCCGGCACTTTCGCAGCATCTTTTCTTCTTGTGCCCTTTCTTCAGCAATATAACTTCCCTTTGAAGAAGATCGTGCCGTCGTCGCTGGAGAGGTACCCACTACAACGCAGTGCCTGCGTATGTTTCTCTGGACCAAACACCGTTCCGCACGCGGAGTTTCTTCACCCACTTTATTTGTGGTGGCCGCACTAACAACCTCAGCAGAATTCAGGGCTCTAGATGTTTCAGACTGCCCCTGTTCTGTTCTTGCGGAGTTTTTTCCCACAGGTGGTGTTCTTTGCACCTTTGGTCTCCCAATAAAAGGATTTACTTCCTTCGTCACTGGTGTGTTTCCGTCTGCTTCATTCACTTTATCGTCATTACCATTATGTTTATTGTTGATCATGTCTTATGGGTCCCCCCTCAGAGCCGCTATCTAGGCCCGGATGGACAGTCGCCTTAATGATCCCGTGGTTTTCTAATGCAAGCAGGGAGGCCACGCGAGGGTTGCGAGGCGCCCTTATGGGGTCACCTGCGCAGAGCCAGATCAGCGCTAATCAGGAGTGCAACTCAACTGAACCTGTCCCGCCAACTCAACAGCGCGAACTTCGAACGTACTCTGAGGCCTGCCAAGGTTTTAACAGGACGGAGGCGGTATGATATTAACCTGGAGCCGTTTGCACTCGGATGTCACTCCGGTGTTACTAGGTCCAGAATACCATAGCCACCAGCCCAAATGCATCAATTTCAAATCATTAGTCGAGATCTTTGTCCGTGTAAAGTAAGCCAGTTTGTGCCAATGTAGAAACACCATATCTGCATCGCTGCCCTGCTGGCGGCAGTGCCACGACGCATCAATGGTGAGCAGGGGAGCTTGATTACCGCAGCCGTCAAATAATGCTGGAAACATTACCTGGGGCCCAGCTGCGCAGTTCTTCAGGATCATGAGATCAAGCTTTCATGGCATGGTTTTGGTCCACGGCTGCTTATTCGTATGAACAATTTTTGGCCATCTAGTCGCAGTCACGTACACAGTTAGATGTACCAGTGGTGTCATCTTATATCGCAGCGACCACACAGTTAAACCGCACTTCGCACTTAATAACCCTCCGAAGCCGTCGTACCACTGTGGGCTGCCCCTATCCGCCACCTGGGGACGCGTCCAGTAGCAGACCAGCAAACTGCCCTGGAAAACTATTAACTTACTCTCCCTAATAAAGCAGCATCAAAGCCTATTTTCAGAACCCAATTCTAAATTAACTTATGTTACGACAGTAAAAGCGGAAATACGCACATCCGACAATAGCCCCGTTTACTCTAAATCCTACCCATACCCTTACGCTCTCAAGCCAGTGGTCGAAATAGAGATCCAAAAACTGCTAGATGATGGCATCATACGACCATCGAGATCGCCGTATAATGCTCCAATGTGGGTCGTGAAAAAAAAGTTAGACGCTTCCGGAGAGCAAAAATACAGGATTGTTATAGATTACAGGAAGCTGAACTCCGTAACAATACCTGACAGATACCCAATACCCGAGATTAATGAGGTTCTCGCAAATCTCGACAAAAGTAAGTTGTTCACTGTAATCGATCTGAAAAGCGGCTTCCACCAGATACCACTGAAGGAATCTGATATCGAGAAAACTGCTTTTTCAGTAAACAACGGCAAATACGAATTCACAAGGCTCCCGTTTGGATTGAAAAATGCTCCATCGATATTCCAAAGAGCACTTGACGATATCTTACGTGAACATGTCGGCGTCAGATGTTATGTATATATCGATGATATCGTAATATTTGGTGTCGATGAAAACGAGCACATAAACAACATTGCTCTTGTATTCCAAACATTAGAAAAAGCCAATATCAAAGTCCAACTTGATAAATGTGAATTCCTTAGAAAATCCGTAGAATTTTTGGGCTTTGTCATCTCTGAAGACGGAATAAGAACTAATCTGAATAAAGTCGAAGCTATTGCAAAACTACCCCCTCCTGTAACACTAAAGGAGCTAAGATCCTTCTTGGGAATGGCTGGCTATTACCGAAGATTCATTCGTGACTTCGCCAAATTAGCCAACCCATTAACATCACTCCTAAGAGGAGAGGAGGGACGCATTTCTAAGCAGAAGTCTAGCAAGATCCGCGTCGAATTATCTCAAGATGCGATGAACGCCTTTCAAAAAATCAAAGATTCCCTAATCTCTCGTGATGTAACTCTTCGCTTCCCAGATTTCCAAAAACCGTTCGACCTTACAACAGACGCTTCCCAACACGCCATTGGTGCAGTCCTGTCGCAGGAAGATAGACCAATCGCTTTCCTGTCCAGAACATTGAGAGCAGAAGAAGAGAATTACGCGGTAAACGAAAAAGAGATGCTGGCAATAATATGGGCTTTGAAATCACTACGCAATTACTTATATGGCTCAAGAAAGGTACGCATATTTACCGACCACCAACCCCTAACTTACGCGCTTAGCAATAAAAACACGAATGCGAAAATGAAGAGATGGAAAGCCATCCTCGAAGAATATCAGTACGAATTGAAGTACAAACCGGGGAAGGCAAACATTGTAGCCGATGCACTGTCAAGGCCTCCACAAGGAAGCAACATAACCTCTTTAACAACCTGTAATGAAATGGTTAATGTATTGTTTACCCAGACACAAAGTGCCTGAGTAAAAATGGAGGTGAAGGTCTACAATGACCATCAAAGGATATCGAGTCATTAGTCCGTGCAGGACTGAGCTACGCCGGGTAGCTACAACTCTCACATGACAGGACGGCGGCACATGCTGGTTGCCATCTAGCGATTCGGGAGATGTGGGGGGGTTCTTTTCCTGTCATGCGTCCTAACCATCATCACATTTTTATTCATGTGCCTGACAAGAAACAAACGCGACATTGAAAGTGATCTTCTTCAAGATCCACTTTATGAGCCGTGAAGGCTAACCCTGACCACGGGTATGTTTTTGTTTGTGACTGGGATCCAAAGATCACCAGCACAAAACAAAAAAAAAATAAGGCCACCAATTTGAGTCAATGCTTCCTACGAAGCAACTCGACGCGAAGACGAATCGAAGTACGCGCGAGGGATCGCGAATTGGTGGCTGAATTCGGGGACGACAGAGATACGCACGCAATACAACAAAAAAAAACCGCGAAATTACAAACACTCCAAAAATAAGGTATACGCGGATACCGACACGAAATTATTTACTTTACACTTTATCGAACAAAAAACGCGCACGGCTGACGAAATTCATCGACCTGAAAAAAAAATCCAGTGCTACCTTATAGCGGTGCCAGAAGTCTGATCTCTACCAAAAAAATTTTATATAGGTCAGACTTCCGACGGGTCCGCCCATAGCCCCTACCAACCACCCTGAAAAAAATGAAAGAAAGAAAGAAAGAAGAGGTAGAGAAGGAAATAGAAAGAAATCCTCACCCCATCTTCAGAAAGGAAAGACAAATTTTTCTAATTACTCAAACATTTTGATTTTATTTCGTTACCAAATTTTAAACAAAATCATTTATTTTTCGTTAACTTAAACTTTTCTAAATTTTATTTTTTTTTTTGTTTTGTTGAACTTTGTACTTTACTTGTAAACTAAATGATTTAATTTCTCCTCATTTATTTTTAAATGTTGTTCTGTTGACTACTAAGTAAAAATGAATATTATTCAGTCTTAGTAATTTTATATTTATTCTAGTTTCTGCTTGTTGTTTGGTCTTTTTCATCACTTATTCCTTGTAGTGACGCTAAAGATGATTTCTGTTATCTCTTAATGTATATGTTTTTAGTATTTATATTTTTTTTTTTTTTTGTTTGTTTTTACTTCTGAGAAAAACTATTTTTCGGAATTATTTCGTTTCTTTTTTTTCACATTTGACAACTTGTTTGATGTTTGAAAAATTGAATACACAAAATTTTAATGCTTTTCATATCCATCCTTTTTTTTTTTTTCTTCTGAGAAAAAACTATTTTTCGGAATTATTTCGTTTCTTTTTTTCACATTTACAACTACCAAACATCTTTGTTTATAAGATTGGAAGAGATTTTGGATATTTAATGTTTGTTTAAAATATTTGTTTTTTTTTTTTTTTTTTCCTCAACAATTACAAAAAAACATGATTCACGTTGATATTTGTTTATACATATGACAAATCTCTTGTAAATTTTAGTAATCAAAATTTTGTGAAGACGATCAAAATGTCTTGTTTGTTGCTCCAAATGCTAGCAGTATTCGCCATTTAATTTCTAAGATTATCTGACCAAATCGACATACCAAACACCAGAAATGGTTAATGTGCTATCCTACACATTTCGCAACGAAAATCAGATTTGTCGCTGCCGCAGCTTGTTACTTTTCGAAGGGTTGGCTGTGGTAATTACAGATTTGCATGGAAGATACATCCATACGTACAAGATAAATCACGAATGGGCGGAAACAGATGAATGAAAATTCCATTGATCAAACATGTTTCCAACAAGTTAATAAAATCGGACTCACTCACTTGCAGTACAGTTTATTGATTCAGTTCAATGAAGAGATGTCGGTATCCAATTTAAAAATGAAAAGTTTCACTAGGCACCAGATTCTTATGAGCTAAATTAACATGTTATTTATTTCCTTCCAAATTCCTTTTTATCTCACAAATGCACAAATACTCTTCGCCGCTTGATAAATTTTCTCAAATATCTTACACTTTTCCCGGAATTATATTAGTTTCCACTTCAATTAGAGCTTATTTATTTTCAATAGATGTTTCATAAATCTATTGGATTTACTCCTCTTACTCATCGACCATTCTACGATTATCGTTGCTAACTCCGTCAATCTACTAGCCGGCACAACTTGGAAATAATCGAATGGGCACTAAATCAATTGGACCGATATCCTTGCACGGAGCTTTTAAACACAGGACACCGATCAGAGCTTTTCCCGAGCGACAAACAGTTCCGAGGAACTATAACTTGAATTCTCGCTCCGTCGAAAACTCATCAGTTTCGGATCAGATACTCATTGACACCACACTTAAATGCCGCGAGGCAGAGACATTGAATCGGAAACTGGGCGACAAGGAGAGGCAGATATCTTGCTCAAACGAATTGAACGATTTCACTCAGGACTCATTGCCATTTGTGACACAAGACGCATCTTATTGCGAATTTTCTCTTGAATTTCCCGACCAAAACTATTTTATGAAAAAAACTATTTTTCTTACAACGGAACATCATCGCGTGTATCTTTTTGGTTGCACATCGTATCAGATCACCGATCCACTTTCATTCAAGATTCCACTTCTCTGCAATACAAACTAATCCGAATTGCGAGAATCGGTGCACTTTAGGATCCAGTAGAAAGGCTTTCAGTAGGTATTAGATGGATTGGTATATTCTACGCGCACAATTTTCGCTTATTCATCGATAATTTTTTTGTTTTTAACATTTTTCACTGAATTTTTTTTATTGAAACTTGACCACTCAAACTACAAGCTTCTCTAAGCTGATATACTTGAATTTTGTGCCGATCCGACACCTAATACACTTCAAGCACTTTTTGGTTTATATAAAAACTAATTTGAAATAAAGTAGCTTAAAAACGGTTTGCTTTTTTAATGTCAAAATGAAGATAAAGTCAATTATTAGTACGGAAATCGCCAGACGACAGCAAATCCTCTCGCACACGTCGATGCGCACCGAGCTCTGAAACTCAACTCCTCTCACACAATTCACAACATTATCGTTCGAATGTGTGACCTAACAATTTCATGCTCATTAGCGAGTTCCAAGAATGTCACATTCAACACTCCCAGGCTCACGAGCGAGTTCTAAGAATGTCAAATGCAACATTCTCAGGCCCGTCGATGTTTCGGGGAATTCCTCGACTCGCAGCGCTGGTTTTTCCCCGAAATGCTTACATTCGTATTGCATGCTCAATTTACATGGAAATTCGCTGGGATGGTTAGGCGAATTTGTATTTCCATGCAAATTGAGCACGCATGAAACGAATTTTTTTCATGAGATTTTGTGCATTTAATACAAACCCGATCTTTCCGCAAATTCCAATGCGTGGAAAGAGCCGAAGATCCCAATTGTCAATTTTTTAGAATCAAAGTGGTTTGTGGGAAGATTCCGGATAGAAAAACTCACTTGAAAGCGAAGCAAGGTAATGAAGAAAACTCAGTCACGGCAATATTTGAAAAGAGTGTTTCAATTATAGGTGCCTGAGCTTTGTATTGTGTGTCAATTCTCATCAAAGGAGCTATTAGGAACAGAAAAAAATTCAAAGACAGCATTAATGCCGAATGTCCTTACCATGAAAAACACCCATGGCCTTGCCATCTGGGTGCTGTAATAGGTACCTGGACGTACCCAGTCGAGCTACAACTTTTGCCTTTTTAAACTTGCTGTCAAGTTTGCTGTTATAATGCTCCGTGGCTTTGCTCTGAGCGAAGTTCCGAACAAAAACTGTGTCGCCAGCCTGAAACTGAGAGTCTCGGGTGTGCAAGTTGTAATATTTGGCTTGAGTTTGATATGCCAAATCTATTTGTTTCTGAGCTTGCTCCCTAATCAACTCCTGGCGTTGATGGGCTAGCAGCTCAGCTGTGGGTTCCTGTAACAACCCTAATTGTCGGAGTAGTTTATACGAACTACCATGTTTAGGCATGTTTTGCCCGAATACCATAAAGTAAGGGCTAAATCCGGTTGAGGTATGATGAGAAGTGCATAAAGCAGAATTAATTTCGGACAATCTTCTATCCCAATCCAACTGAGTGGGCGCAACATAGGTTCGAATGGCTGCTACCAAGGATCTGTTGACTCTCTCTGACGCGTTTGCTTGAGGAGAATATACTGCTGTGTATTGATGTTGTATGCCATAGTTATCGAGTAAAGAATTGAACAAATGTGAGCGGAATTGTACACCATTATCCGTCATGATAACTTCTGGCACACCGAAAACATGCAAGATACGCTTCTCCACGTATTCACACACCTTAGAAGCGGTGCTTTTTCTCAAAGGCTCCACAAACGTGAATTTAGACAAATGATCTAATACGACTAATATGCCGGTATTACCCTCCTTAGATCGGGGATAAGGGCCCAATAGATCTATATACAGACGCTGAAAAACGCGATCGCTAACAACTGGTTGACCCATAGGCGGTCTCAACAACTGATTCGGAGCCTTGTTCATCCTACACCAGTCGCAAGCCAGCACATATTCTTTAACTTGTAAAGCCATTTTTGGCCAGAAGAAATATGTCTGCAAACGCTTTAAGGTTTTGCCTATTCCACCATGCGAGCTTGTGGGATGATCATGGGCCCGAATGATCAGCTGAGATGTCAGCTCTTTGGGAATCCACAACTTCCAGCTGTCACGTTCCTGTATCAAATCACCTGTGGCATATTGACAACGTCTGTATATATATCCATCAGTTACCCTAAGATCAGGAAGCGTTGTTGCATTCGCTGATACTTTCTCAATCAAATCTAAGTAGGCCTCCGATTTAAAATGAGGCGAATCTAAGTCGATTTCAATCATTTCGGATAGTTCCTGAATAGCTTCGCAATCTTCCGGTGTGTGAACACGGGAAAGCGCATCTGGAACCACATTCTGGCTACCTTTTCGATGACTAATAGTGAATTTGAAGCCTTGTAACTTCAAAGCCCATCGAGCGAGTCTTCCATGTAAATCCTTAAGACTCATAAGCCACTGCAGAGAGGCATGATCGGTTACCACCTCAGATTCTTGCCCTTCAATGTAAGCCCTAAATTTTTTTATAGCTAATACAGCCGCTAAACATTCCTGTTCGGTCACCGTATAGTTTCGTTGGGCCGAATTTAGCTTCTGCGACATGTATGCTATAGGGGCTTCAGCTCCGTCCTCCAGTTTCTGCATTAATACCGCACCAACACCGTATTGACTAGCATCACAGTGAATGGCAAATGCTTTACTAAAGTCGGGGCTGTGCAATACAGGCGAAGAACTAAGGCACCTTTTCAGCTCCTCAAAAGCGGCTAGGCTTTCTTTACTCCATTCAAATTTTCGTTTACTCGACAACATATTAGTTAATGGCGTAGACACAGTCGAAAAATCGGGAACGAATCTCCGATACCAACCACAAACCCCCAAGAAACGACGCAACTGTCTGACTGTCCGAGGAATAGGGAACTCCTTTATGGCTTGAATTTTTTCAGGATCTGTTTGAACTGTCCCGTGACCGATTATATGGCCGAGATATTTGACTTCCTTCATCACAAACTTGCTTTTTTCTACATTTATCGTCAATCCTGCAGAACGCAAATGCTGTGCAACTTCTTTAAGCAGCAATATATGATCGTTAAAAGTTTCAGTGATTAAGAGCAAATCATCTAAATAGATGAAGACTTGATGTTTAAGATGTGCTGGAATGGCTCGGTCCATCAGTCGTTGCATGGCTTGTGGGGCATTACATAACCCAAAAGGCATGGTAACGAACTGATAGAGTGGTCTGCCAGGAACAGTGAAGGCTGTCTTATCCTGCGATTCCTCATCAAGCGGTATTTGCCAAAAAGCGTCTTTTAAGTCAAGGCTGCTTATATACTTTGCTTGTGGCAGCCGACTTAAGATACCGTCGATCAGGGGAAGAGGATAAGCATCCTTCACCGTTACCTGGTTAACCTTTCGCGCATCCAGACACATTCTAACTTTTCCAGGTTTGACAACAAGAGTTACTGGAGAGGACCAACTGCTCTGTGATTCCTTAATAACTCCCAGACTCAGCATTCGGTCAATTTCCGCGTATAACTGTTTTTCAACTGCTGGTGAAATTGAAAAATGTCGTTGCTTAATGGGTTTATTAACGCCCACATCAATCACGTGTGAAGTGAGTGTAGTGCGCCCCAATCCTTCCTTTGCAAACGACGGAAACCTTGCAATGACCGCCTCCAGTTCCTCCTGCTGTGCTGGTAAAAGATAATGACGATTAGTAGAGGAGATAGCAGATAGTGATAAATTTTCCACTGAAGGGTTTTGATCAAACAGATCCGTAGCCAAATTAAAAAGACGTACAAAGTCTATTCCCAAATAAAGGTTCTGACTCAGCGAAGGAATCACCAGAAACGACATAGTTTTGATACGTCCTCGAAATTGTATGGTGCCAGCAATCCTACCAACAGCAGCATGCCTGGTGCCATCAGCAGTACTGAGACTTACATGTAATTTCTCGAGACGGTATCTATTGTCATTCAGTAATTTCCTCGCTAAGTCAGACGCCAGACAGCTGACACTCGCTCCCGTGTCAATCAATCCGCCAACCCTCTCGTTTCCGAAAAGAGTAACATTTGCATATGGACGCAAATCACCTGTGGGTTGATCCACTACGGTAGATGAACAGTACTGTCGCCTAAGTTTCTTAATACGTAACCAAAAGTTACGTAGACGAAGAGTTGATCTTTTAGTTCTTCGTACTTTGGAAAACTCCTCACATTCAAAAATGCGACGGCGTGCCTGCTCATATTCCCTTAGTCGGATATGATAAGGTTTGAGATATTGTGGGGTCGGGTTGGCACCGAGCACCCGCTCCGATCCCTCTAAAACGACGTCAGATTGAGCAACAGATGAACCCGAAAAAGATAGAGTTCTTTTAGTGAAGATAGGGGTAAACGCAAGAGTGGTATTGGCAACACCAGAATCAGAAGCAGACGAGAACAGATTCTGGTCTTCCGAAGGAGAAGGATCTAAGGTCTGGGAATCTGCCGAGGCCCGTGATTGTTTGCGGAGGGCTTCTGGTGGTGGTGAGCTCCTCCGGTCTGACGGTTTTTTTGCTGACACGATTCACAGTGAGGTTTGTAAATATTCTCTGCTCCACAGCCATAACAAAATATCCGTCGTTCCTCCAAACAATCCATATAGAGATGTCCTGGCTTGCGGCAGTTCCAACAGATGGAAATTCGAGCAACCTCCGCAACTTCCTGCCCCAGATCTCCTTCCTCTCCCGACGCATACGGATCCGACAGTGCCGCCAGATGACGGCGAGTCCCAAAAACTCGTTCAGGCTGTCCAAGAGCCTGAGCCAACCTTTCTCGTCTTTTGACCTGTTCACGTAGCTGTTGTGTGTTGGAAAAGTGCCGATCTACTAACTGCCACTGCAGCTCGGGCAACATATTTCCCTGAACAATATCCAGCAGCTCGTGATCCGACAGTGGGAACGGTAGAGCACTGGACATTCGTCGTAAGTCCCTGTAAAAATCGTCAAAGGACTCACCAGCCTTCTGGCGGCGCCGACGGATTCGATTGGTAATTTCACGGTTTGACGCAAAATCTCGAAATTCTCGTCTTATAGCCTCACAAAAGACATTCCATTCGATTCGTCCTACCTCCTGATGGTATTGCCAATACCACTCCTCCGCCTCTCCGATCAGCAATCCATCAATATGTCGGCACAGGGCATAGAAGTCTCCTTGAAGCTTCTGGTGGGTTAGAGCAGTTACTCTGTATAGAAATTTCTCTACAGGTATGCTTCCTGATTCTCCACTAAACCTCAAGTTCCATCCTGCCATTATAGTGGTGACCCTGTCCGAAGATATCCTACTATCTCTAGGTGGTTGACCATTCCGCCTAGGTAACACATTCTCATCGTAATCTCTCCTCACTTGTCTCTGCCTAATTCCAGACAAGTGGGCTGAGGATCGTCGAGGTGTTGTTTCTGCCATGGGCTCCTCAAACCCATGGACAGGCCTGTTGGCAGCCGGTTGTGCTGATGACCGAGCGTTCCGGTAATTTGACTGGTGGTCTCTCCCAGTCAACTCCGGAGTAGATATGTCCCTCCCGGGGCGTCTCATCGAGCCATTTGGGCGGGGACCAGCTCCAGAATCCCGAGACGAAGCATTAGGGCTAGATATCGATAATGTAGTCAATTGATGCTGAATGTTGTTTACTGATTGCATCAGTTGACCCATCTGCTTCTTGATGTCTCCAATCTCAGGATCCGGAGTTGCTCTTCTGGAATTTGTGAGACTCGGAGATAGCTCAGGAAGAGCGCCTGTAGCATCCCCTCCTCGTTCTTCACAGTTCCAGCTTCGTGGTACCGAATTTCTCAAGTCCCCGCCCAACGGCCCGTTGGTACGTGACCGAGTTATGGGTCGGTGGCCCTTTGGAACGGCACCTTGCTTAGGTTGCCGTCCAGAATCGGTTTTAACTGATAATGCCCGCAAGTCCTCCGGTTTTAATTCCCTCCGGCATAATGGGCATGCACGAGATTGTAGAAAGCATCTTTCCAGACAATTCTCGTGATATTTATGGTCACATTTAGTGATCAACAAGTTTTCTTCTGTTGTGAAAACCTGTTGACAGATGGGACAGCTCTCACTACTGCCCTCATCTGTTTCCCTCATAAGAGGTGGCGGCGTCCTTGCCATTGCCATTTCGATACTAGAACTTAATTATTTTTAGAGATAATTATTAGTTTAAGAGATAATTAGAGATAATTAATTAGTTTAGAGATAATTATTAGTTTAGAAATAATTACTCAAAAGATAAGTATGTATATATATGAAAAGATATATATATATATATACGAAAAATATATCTATGGTGCAAGATATATTTTAATTAGTGTGTTTTTGGTTTCGTTTTGGTTTGTTTTTCCTTTCCAAAGAGTGGTGAAGATCTCTTTCACGAAAAGAAAAGAGAGAAGTAGAAAGAATTTAGCTAAAGATATTTTAAGACAAATAGACATTAGATAAAGACTGAAATGTTACACAGTTCGCGAATTATTGGAAACTAGAAGATAAACTACGTTACGTTACAGAGATGAAAAATAGAGAGATCAAAGACACTATGTGTGAAATTGCCATAATAAACTAAGGTTTCCAATAAAAAGGAATTGCACACGATAATTCTTTCAGGTGATGAACCTCGTCAGTACCCGAACCGATATAATTTTATAATATTTTCTCCACGATAAAAGACTTTAAAGACAAAGGAGGCAGAGATATCCGATACCAGGACTCTGAGCAACAAGGACCAATACCACTGGACATACTATTTGGCTGGATGCCGAAATCGCAGATTTCACAGTTGGTTTGCTCCTTGCTGATCAAAATCGCAGCACGGAATCTCTGTCCTCACGGTAGAAATGAAAAAAAAAGATCACTCGTTCAACAGAAAGGAAGACGACATCTGTTTCCGAAGACTGGACGTACTAAGTGGCTGGTTGCCAACATAGCAGATATCACAGATCTCCGAAAACAGACTGCCTTCAAGCGTGAAGCCTAGAATAAACACGAGAACGAGTGCCTTATATTGAATTTTTAATGGAAATATACTACGGATGGCAGTTTTTTATAGGGGCTGCAGACAGGTAATAGAAATTGCTGGCGGAGTGATACCACCGAAATTAAGTCTGCAGGAGTGAAGGTCGATTGGAAAATGTTAAGTACGTAAAGCACTTAGTTATGTTCTACTGAACATAAATCGAACTCACTGCTTAAATGTGGGACTCCTTTAAGGATTTGTAGACCGAAGTCTGTAGTTCTAAACTCAAAACATCTTTGAGCGAACTTTATGGACTCTAACGAGCAAGTTTCGGGCCCCACGTTGGGCGCCATTTGTAATGAAATGGTTAATGTATTGTTTACCCAGACACAAAGTGCCTGAGTAAAAATGGAGGTGAAGGTCTACAATGACCATCAAAGGATATCGAGTCATTAGTCCGTGCAGGACTGAGCTACGCCGGGTAGCTACAACTCTCACATGACAGGACGGCGGCACATGCTGGTTGCCATCTAGCGATTCGGGAGATGTGGGGGGGTTCTTTTCCTGTCATGCGTCCTAACCATCATCACATTTTTATTCATGTGCCTGACAAGAAACAAACGCGACATTGAAAGTGATCTTCTTCAAGATCCACTTTATGAGCCGTGAAGGCTAACCCTGACCACGGGTATGTTTTTGTTTGTGACTGGGATCCAAAGATCACCAGCACAAAACAAAAAAAAAATAAGGCCACCAATTTGAGTCAATGCTTCCTACGAAGCAACTCGACGCGAAGACGAATCGAAGTACGCGCGAGGGATCGCGAATTGGTGGCTGAATTCGGGGACGACAGAGATACGCACGCAATACAACAAAAAAAAACCGCGAAATTACAAACACTCCAAAAATAAGGTATACGCGGATACCGACACGAAATTATTTACTTTACACTTTATCGAACAAAAAACGCGCACGGCTGACGAAATTCATCGACCTGAAAAAAAAAATCCAGTGCTACCTTATAGCGGTGCCAGAAGTCTGATCTCTACCAAAAAAATTTTATATAGGTCAGACTTCCGACGGGTCCGCCCATAGCCCCTACCAACCACCCTGAAAAAAATGAAAGAAAGAAAGAAAGAAGAGGTAGAGAAGGAAATAGAAAGAAATCCTCACCCCATCTTCAGAAAGGAAAGACAAATTTTTCTAATTACTCAAACATTTTGATTTTATTTCGTTACCAAATTTTAAACAAAATCATTTATTTTTCGTTAACTTAAACTTTTCTAAATTTTATTTTTATTTTTGTTTTGTTGAACTTTGTACTTTACTTGTAAACTAAATGATTTAATTTCTCCTCATTTATTTTTAAATGTTGTTCTGTTGACTACTAAGTAAAAATGAATATTATTCAGTCTTAGTAATTTTATATTTATTCTAGTTTCTGCTTGTTGTTTGGTCTTTTTCATCACTTATTCCTTGTAGTGACGCTAAAGATGATTTCTGTTATCTCTTAATGTATATGTTTTTAGTATTTATATTTTTTTTTTTTTTGTTTGTTTTTACTTCTGAGAAAAACTATTTTTCGGAATTATTTCGTTTCTTTTTTTTTCACATTTGACAACTTGTTTGATGTTTGAAAAATTGAATACACAAAATTTTAATGCTTTTCATATCCATCCTTTTTTTTTTTTCTTCTGAGAAAAAACTATTTTTCGGAATTATTTCGTTTCTTTTTTTTCACATTTACAACTACCAAACATCTTTGTATATAAGATTGGAAGAGATTTTGGATATTTAATGTTTGTTTAAAATATTTGTTTTTTTTTTTTTTTTTTCCTCAACAATTACAAAAAAACATGATTCACGTTGATATTTGTTTATACATATGACAAATCTCTTGTAAATTTTAGTAATCAAAATTTTGTGAAGACGATCAAAATGTCTTGTTTGTTGCTCCAAATGCTAGCAGTATTCGCCATTTAATTTCTAAGATTATCTGACCAAATCGACATACCAAACACCAGAAATGGTTAATGTGCTATCCTACACATTTCGCAACGAAAATCAGATTTGTCGCTGCCGCAGCTTGTTACTTTTCGAAGGGTTGGCTGTGGTAATTACAGATTTGCATGGAAGATACATCCATACGTACAAGATAAATCACGAATGGGCGGAAACAGATGAATGAAAATTCCATTGATCAAACATGTTTCCAACAAGTTAATAAAATCGGACTCACTCACTTGCAGTACAGTTTATTGATTCAGTTCAATGAAGAGATGTCGGTATCCAATTTAAAAATGAAAAGTTTCACTAGGCACCAGATTCTTATGAGCTAAATTAACATGTTATTTATTTCCTTCCAAATTCCTTTTTATCTCACAAATGCACAAATACTCTTCGCCGCTTGATAAATTTTCTCAAATATCTTACACTTTTCCCGGAATTATATTAGTTTCCACTTCAATTAGAGCTTATTTATTTTCAATAGATGTTTCATAAATCTATTGGATTTACTCCTCTTACTCATCGACCATTCTACGATTATCGTTGCTAACTCCGTCAATCTACTAGCCGGCACAACTTGGAAATAATCGAATGGGCACTAAATCAATTGGACCGATATCCTTGCACGGAGCTTTTAAACACAGGACACCGATCAGAGCTTTTCCCGAGCGACAAACAGTTCCGAGGAACTATAACTTGAATTCTCGCTCCGTCGAAAACTCATCAGTTTCGGATCAGATACTCATTGACACCACACTTAAATGCCGCGAGGCAGAGACATTGAATCGGAAACTGGGCGACAAGGAGAGGCAGATATCTTGCTCAAACGAATTGAACGATTTCACTCAGGACTCATTGCCATTTGTGACACAAGACGCATCTTATTGCGAATTTTCTCTTGAATTTCCCGACCAAAACTATTTTATGAAAAAAACTATTTTTCTTACAACGGAACATCATCGCGTGTATCTTTTTGGTTGCACATCGTATCAGATCACCGATCCACTTTCATTCAAGATTCCACTTCTCTGCAATACAAACTAATCCGAATTGCGAGAATCGGTGCACTTTAGGATCCAGTAGAAAGGCTTTCAGTAGGTATTAGATGGATTGGTATATTCTACGCGCACAATTTTCGCTTATTCATCGATAATTTTTTTGTTTTTAACATTTTTCACTGAATTTTTTTTATTGAAACTTGACCACTCAAACTACAAGCTTCTCTAAGCTGATATACTTGAATTTTGTGCCGATCCGACACCTAATACACTTCAAGCACTTTTTGGTTTATATAAAAACTAATTTGAAATAAAGTAGCTTAAAAACGGTTTGCTTTTTTAATGTCAAAATGAAGATAAAGCCAATTATTAGTACGGAAATCGCCAGACGACAGCAAATCCTCTCGCACACGTCGATGCGCACCGAGCTCTGAAACTCAACTCCTCTCACACAATTCACAACATTATCGTTCGAATGTGTGACCTAACAATTTCATGCTCATTAGCGAGTTCCAAGAATGTCACATTCAACACTCCCAGGCTCACGAGCGAGTTCTAAGAATGTCAAATGCAACATTCTCAGGCCCGTCGATGTTTCGGGGAATTCCTCGACTCGCAGCGCTGGTTTTTCCCCGAAATGCTTACATTCGTATTGCATGCTCAATTTACATGGAAATTCGCTGGGATGGTTAGGCGAATTTGTATTTCCATGCAAATTGAGCACGCATGAAACGAATTTTTTTCATGAGATTTTGTGCATTTAATACAAACCGCAACTCATAGCGATGACACGTCAGGTCAAAATCTAATTCCTTCAGTTGAGACACCTATTAACGCATTTCGAACGCAACTCGTCTTCAAAATTGGGGAAACAACTAACTATGCATGTGAAAGAGCCTTTCCAAACTACTGGAAGCATGTATTTTTCGAACCAGAGTATACACGCGAAAACCTTATCGGAATTTTGAAAAGGTATCTTAACCCAAACGTCATTAACGGTATAATGACCACGGAAGATATAATGGGAATAATTCAAGAACTTTATGGGCTTTATTTTAGTAATTACAAAATAAGATTCACTCAAAGAGAAGTAGAAAACGTTCGTGGCGAAACCGAACAAGACGAACTCATTCTTAAAATTCACAAACGGGCACATCGAAGTGCAAAAGAAAACATGCAACAAATTTTAGAAAAATACTATTTCCCAAAAATGAACGCTAAAATCAAGAAAATAGTAAAACAGTGTGTCGTTTGTAAAGAAAATAAATACGATAGACACCCAAATAACACAATTCTTGGAAACACGCCAATGCCAGAATATCCCGGCCACATCCTTCATGTAGATATCTACCTAACTAAATCACGCATAGTACTCACAGCAATAGACAAATTTTCCAAATTCGCCCAAGCTAAAATGCTAAAATCTCGAGCTATAGAAGATGTCCGTCAGCCACTTAGAGAAACACTTATATTCTTTGGAATCCCTAAAAGCGTAGTAATCAACGGAGAAAAATCCCTCAATTCAGCATCAATTACCTTCATGATGCAAGACCAACTCGGTATCCAAATTTATCGAACTCCAGCCTATAAAAGCGAGGTTAATGGACAAGTAGAAAAGTTTCATTCAACCTTAACTGAGATAATGCGATGCCTCAAAACCGATGGGATTCACAGATCATTTGAGGAACTACTAGAAAGATCTGTGTATGAATACAACTGCAGTATTCACTCAGCAACGGGAAAAAAACCCATTGAACTCTTCTACGGTAGAATCGTTTCTACTGACCCGGAAGGACTAGAAAAATCCCGCAAAGATAACATCGAACAACTGAAAAAGATACAAGAAAAAGACATACAGTATCATAATAAAATTAGGCAACCAATAAAAACTTACGAGGTAGGCGAAATCGTTTATGTAAAAAACAATAAGCGCAGTGGTACTAAACTTTCACCCAGGTACAAGAAGGAAATTGTAAAAGAAGACAAACCCTCTCTAATAACAACCGAATCAGGACGAGTTATTCACAAAAGTGACATAAGAAATTAATCTCTATTCCAGATACCTCATCGCAGCTGCATCTGCCAGCGTCCAAATTATTGATTATACCAACACACAATTTTTGGCATTAAAAACCGGAATAGCTAAAATTCAAACAGGAAACCTTAAACTTATCCATATAATACCGCTAGACCAATATAAGAATTTTACAAAAGAAGTTTCATCAATCCTGTTAAAACACATTTTACCCAACAATCCCTTCTATTCCCTCCTTGATCACGAAATAAAACAGATTGAAAATATTATTAGCAACATCGAGCAACACAAAACCAAAAGATCGCTAAACTTCATTGGTTCTGCAATCAAATGGATCGCGGGTAACCCCGATCACGATGATTATGTATTAATGAAAGGAAAGATTAACGACTTACTCGAAAATAATAACAAGCAAATTCTCATTAACCAAAGTCACAACGACAGAATTAACAAAATCACCAATATAACTAATGAAATTCTAAATACTATAAAAAGAGATAGCATCTTCGAAAATACTTTGGCACTTAGCACTCAATACAAAATTAGAATCGTGAAGGAAGATCTTGTCAAGCCATCCAATTAGCTAAAGTAAATATTATTAATTCAAACATTCTTTCCAAACAAGAAATATCACACATTTTAGAAAATCTTTCAAAAAACCATGTACCATATAATAATGTTGAAAATGCACTATTATTTGCAGATATTAAGATTGCACAGAATTCGACTCATATTTTCTATATCATAAACGTACCAACTACTTCTGAAATTAATTTCGATAGATTTTTAATAAAACCGGTAAACAAACATAATTTGGTAAATAAAATCGAATATCAAAATATCTTAAAATATAAGGAAACAACTTTTGGCATTTTAAATCGTTGTGAAACAATTAACGAAATTTCTATCTGTAAGAAACAAAACATTAGAGACATAAGCAACATTACATGTATACAAGAAATATTTAGAAATAAGGTTAGTAGTTGTGTAAGGACAAACAGTCACCACCTTCCATCGTTAGAGGAATTAGCGCCAGGCTTAATTTTCTTAAACAACTTCAAAGGCACAATTAACATCAACGGCACAACCCAACAACTATATGGCAGCTATTTGGTAAAATTTCAAAACACGAGCATCATGATTAACGAGGAAAAATTCATATCCTCCGAAATTACCAGCGTTCAAATATTACCACCCCTAACACAACCAGAAGACAACAATCAGGATATAGAAAAAAATTCTGTCCCTCGAAATGTTGAAAGAATTGCACTTAAATAATACAAAGCAGCTAGACGGCCTAAATTCAAAAAACGA
>OZ022264.1:110900497-110982997 GCA_963978885.1 Nemotelus pantherinus
GCTTGTTTATGATAAAGAATTGGTAATTTTGAGCCATGTGTGGGTGCAGCGTGCCTTAAAGTAGGCAAGGGTTTTTTTCAAATGTTGGCTAGTCATTACTTCTGACAAAAACATTGGATAATCATGAAATTTACATTTTCCATTAACTTATAATTCAGAATTGACACCATGTTTTTACTAATTTTCGAAGAAAATTAGTATTAAACTTGTTTCGCCGAAAATTCATATTTCTTTATATGTATATATATCATATACATCAAAATGATTAAGGGAGATAATCTCTGGAGTGGCCAATTCGATTGAGCTGAAACTTTCGGAGAACGTAGATGTAGAAAATAGGTAGGTCCACAATTTGCTAAAATTCAGATATCGTAAACATTTTGGCGGCGGCGAGCGTTTTAATGAATTTTGAGGTACTCCTATATTTCCAAGCAGCGTAAATTTTTGTGCAAAAAAGCATTGTAAATGAAAACTTTTTATGTTTTAAGCTTGTTTATGGCAAAAAATTAGAAAGTTTGAGCCGTATGTGGGTGCAGCGTGCCTAAAAGTAGGCAAGGATTTTTTTTCCAATTTTGATTTGTCCTTACTTCTGACAAAAACACTGGATCATCGTGAAATTTGCAGAGCATATTGATGTTGACTTAAATTTAGCACACATGGATTTTCAAGGTAGTGCGGGTAACCCTGTAGCTGCGGCAGGCTCCTGAAAAAAAATCCTTCAAATTATTGACCCTCCTAAAAATTTTTTGATTTTTGACAAAATTTTCAAATCATTGATCAATTTTAACTTTTGTGCATCGTGTGAAATTGAAATTTTTAAAATTCCGATTTGCACAAGATCGGCATCACCAAATAACCTCTATTTTCAGCGCTCGAAAGTTATGTTCACGAGAACTGACAACCGAATTATCTGATCATAATGAAATTCAGAGGACATATTGGTATCAACTAGGACCAGATCTGACAGAAGTGATTTTGAAATGTGGGAAACCCTGTGGTAGAAGGGCCATCTTGAAAAATCACTTAGAAAAAAAACAGCTTCCAATTCAGCCATCAGATTTAAACAATATTCATACAATTTTTGGATCTTACTTAGAGTAGCATTTGGTGAAAATTTGGCTGAAAAATTTATTATAAAGCAGCCAGCTATGGTGATTTTTGTCTCCTAAATCTTGCAAATTGGCTCAGCAAAATAAAGTTTTTTACACTTTAACTTCCGGTGCAGTCATGATATCAACACGAATTTTATGCAAATTTTCGTACAAAAATTATGAGAGGGCTGCCAGCTATGACCAATTTTTGTAATTTTTTGGAATTTCTTTACTGAGCGATTATGATTGGATTTGCAAATGGGAACGATCCTGCAATGAAAATTAACAACAAATATTAACGCTTTAAAAGTTTGAAAAGCTTTGAGGGTGGTAACACTAAAATTTTTTTCACCCGTATAACTTCAAGCGCAGTGATTCAATCGAAACAAAATTTATTGGTTGGGTTTAGTTTAACGTGAAGCAGATTTCGTATATACTTTGCTTTGCTGCTGACACAGGGTAACTTGCTTTAGCCATTTTCGTAACCATTGCATCAACAGATGCTTCAAATAACAAACTCGTATGCAAAACATTTCCAATAAAAATAGGAAACTAATTATTAAATTTCCCGAGTTTTGAACATTTTTTGGATGGCAGCCTCAAACAACGTTTAACCGCTAAATCTTTCGACGAAATCCTCCGATGAGAACGAAATTCAAAGGATAAGTTGATTTAAGTATGAGCTTGTTAAGGTAAACTTACGGCTGCTTCGTTGGGAAAACGTTGCCAGCACTGAACATTTTCATCGTTTGTGTCATCGTTGAGTTCTGTTGCTTTGAATAAGGAATGGTTGATATGATTCTTCAAAAAAATGTATTAAGTCTTTCTACATTTGTTTGTCACTCAAAGACAATTTCTTCGAAAATTAGTTTTCAAGCGGTTCAGGTGCGCTAGAGTTTTTTTTAATATTTCATACGGTCTGTGGTTTTTTTATGTTTCAAATGTTTCTAACAAAAACTTTTTTTTTTAATTTAATGAGTTCATTTTACAATCTATTTTGATTTCCTTCCTATCTCTTGCTTTTTGAATTCTATCATGTACTTCTTAGTCTCATTTGTAGCTCGTTGGTATAATTCAATTTTATTAAACATTCAATTATTCTTTTTGGAGTTTTGTGTATAATTATCTTCAGGGGTTCCCTATTCTGTATTTGTTTGACATGTTGCATTTGATTGAGCATACTCGTATTGATAAATTTCTTCATTTTCAAAATATTGAGCATCTAATAATTTTTGTTTTTTTACACTTTTATTATTTTCTTCTCACTTTTTGTGATGTCAGCTTCTCCAATGCCATAACTAATTTCGATGGACTATCACTGCATCTAACTGTTGTTTTATTATTTTCCAAATAAATTCAATATATATATATATATATATATATATATATATATATATATATATATATATATATATATAAATATATATATATATATATATATATATATATATATATATATATATATATATATATATATATATATATATATCTATATATATCTATATATATATATATATATATATATATATATATATATATATATATATATATATTTATATATATATATATATATATATATATATATATATATATATATATATATATATATCCAAAAAAATTCAGTGCCTATTTCTCGAGAACGCGCCATCCGATTGATCCTAAACTTTCAGCATACGTTGGTGAATGTGCAGAATAAGTCCAGGTTTCACTAAATATCAATTAGTTTTAGCCCTTTGGCGCCGGCGGCCATTTTAGTTATATTTTTAATATACCTATAATTCCGTACACAAATAATTTTTGCAAAAATTAAGTTGACAAAATAAATTTTGAACGTGTTTTAAATGCGAATAGGATAATGTTTTGGAATTTTTTAACCTCATGTGTGCACTTGGTGCCTAAAAAGAGAACGGAAAAATTTGAAAAATTTAAATTATGATAACCTTTGACAGAACTATTCAATCATAACGAAATTTTCAACACATGTTGGTATTATTTAGTTGTTAATTTGTTAAGCTTTAAATGAGCGTGTTGGCAACCCTAAAGCTAGGGCAGGCACTGAAAGTGAAAACCTCCAAATCATCGTCTCTCTCGAAAAAATGCCGCTTCTTCAAAAAATGCCTCTCATATGTAAATCTTATGCTGTGTCTACATAGCCAAAGTTAAAAATTTGATATGGTACAACGAGCAGGCCTGGTAACACTTGCCCAATTTACCTATATTTTTTAGCATCAAAAACTTCTGTTCACGGAAACTCACGATCCAATTAGCAGAATTAATTGAAATATACAGAATGTATTAGTCGTAAATAGGTCCAAGTCTGATAGAAGTGATTTTGAAATGCGGGCGATTCTGTGCCAGTGGTGCCATCTTGAAAAATCACTAAAAAAGATAACTGCTTTTAACCCTATAAATTCTTGTTCAGTCGTTCAATTTTAACGAAATTCACACAGTAGCTGAACCTTACTTTAAACCATATTTGGTAGGAATTCGATTGAAAAATTCGGTTGGAGCTGCCAGCTATGATAATTTTGGTGTTTAAAATTTGAAAAAATAAAAATTCGAAGTGAAAACATTCAAACCATCGAATATCCTAAAAAATGTCCGTTTCTTACAATAAAACCAATCTGTATACAAATTTAATGCTTTGTCTACATGTTCGAAGTAAAACTTTGGAAATTGAATGTCGGACAAGAGCGGTAACCCTTTTCCAGTTTACTTATATTTTTAGCATCAAAAACTTCTGTTCATGGGAACTCACGAAACTAAAATCAGATACAACTGAAATTTACACTGCTTTTTGCCGTATGAAATGTGAATAAGTTACCAGATTAGATTAGATTAGATTATTTATTCCAGAATTCTTACATAGGTTGCTTAACAAATAAAACATTTAGAGATTGGACAATATCTTTGCTCTAAGGTGTAAAATTTAGCTTATGCAGTTTACTGTTTACAGGGTCTGGTTACTTAAAGCAACAAGGAAAGTCTGATAAAAACCTTAATTTTATATTTTTGTTTTTGTATAAATATAACAAAGGCTACTTACGGCTACTTATAACTAATTGAACATAAAACTAGGGAGTACTTACAGTCGAAAGGGGGGTGTTACTCTATTTTTACTTTAATGACAAAAGTACGAGATGACAGGAACGATGATATTATTTTCACCAGATAAATTGGGAACTGAAAGTTTAAGAGCTTGTATATGAGACCTTGATGCCATACGGTATCGGAAGCTTTCTCGATGTCCAGGGTTATAAGTCCCGTAGATTCTTTGCGATTGATCAAGTCCCTGACATTCTTATAGACCCGGAAAACTTGGTGGTTTGTAGAGTGTTTTCGACGGAATCCAAATTAGCAGTCAGGTATAATGCACGAGCTCTCTAACTTCTTATTGATGCGCCGCAGAACTCCTCTCTCAAATATCTTGCTTAGAGCGGAGAGAAGGCTAATAGGACGGTAACTATCTGGTAGCTGAGGGTTCTAACCAGGTTTTAGTATACTGCGTTTTTCTAGATGGTTGGAAAGATGGTAAGATTAAGCACGTATTAAAAATGAAATTTAGAAAAACCACTGTTTTCCGGCCAAAGTTTTGAACAACAATATTTGAAATGTTATCGTTTCCTGGAGTTTTTTTTATTTTTGAGCTAAGCAAGTATGTAAACGATTTCTCTTGTGGTACAAAGATCATTTGGCGTAAAATTTGAGGGGAGATTTGTTAGGTCCTTGATGCGATTTTTGACAATAGTGTTATTTGTGTGCGTTCCAAGATGCTGCGACGTGAAAGGGGATGTTTGGAACTTCTTATTGTATGGCAACAGGCTGCCAGCACGAGTCGGCAGTGCTATTTTTGTATCAATAAATGCTTACAGTTAGTATTCATACCGGAAACATTTCCAATGAAAATAAATAACCAATGTTTCAACTCCCAAAGCTCTGCAAATTTTTCGGATCGCAGCCCCAAACACCAACTTCAGTTACAATGCTGCAGGCACTGAGCATTCTCTTCATTGATGTTATATAAGATGCGGCTTTCAAAGTTTTTTGAAATAAGCAACTGATAACGAGTTTAATTAACAAGTGTTTTGCTCTCAGAAACTCTGAAATTCACGCCAGTGGTAATATCTGAAACGTTTCCACCATATGAGTTATAATGCATTATTGAGACCAAAGTAAAACGTGGCGTTTGAAACAGTTTGGCTGTAATAAGCAGTTCGTGTGGTAGAATTTGCACTCAAAATCTGCACGATTCTTCTACTTTTCTTCGAACATTTGTGTTTCTAGCGGTTCAGGTGCGCTAGAATTTTTGTCATTGATATCATTTTTCCGTGTTGGTCTCCTATTTTTTAATGGCTCTGAGCTCAGGTGATTCATGTCAGTGCTTTGCACTGGAACTGTGATTATTTCTTCATCTTTCAATATTTCCTTTGTCTTACTTTCGACGTCAATCGATCGGTATTCATTTATTGATTCAGTTTCAGTCTTAATATTGTCGATGAATTCTTCTTCTTTATTCTTGTTTAATATTTCGCAGTGTTTTACACTCTGTTTTGTGATTATTGAGTTGCTTATGTAAATTTGAAGTGCAATTTCTTTCACAGTATTTGTGTTAGCCCTTGTTAGATTCTTATAATAACTTCTATAATCATTTTTGTTAATCATATTCTTGTTTTCATAGTTTTTTGTATTTGTATTGTTAGGTCTGTATCTATTACTGTATTTCAATTGCCGATTACTGTTGTAACTTTTATTTATGTACATAACATTATTGGTCGCATTTTAGCTCGATTCTAAGTCCGTTGCGGTTTGAATCGCTATTATAAGTGTTTTCGGTTGTGCCGCAAAATTTGTGGGCTTAATTGACTTGTCTAGACCGTTTTTGAAAATAATAAGCGCATAAGAGTCGTTAGATTTCTGTAGCGCTACTTTTTCTGCTGCAGATGGACTCTGTCCCAAACTATAAATTTGGATTTCGCTCAATTCGGTAATGAGCTGCAATATGTTCCTACTGTATTTTTCAACTGTTCCATTTTGATAAATGTGGGCTAACTGTGTATGGATTTGTTGTAGGTTTTTTTCTTCTCTTGAACCTACCTCTTAATACTTTTTCTAATTCTTCATAGCTGCTTATTCTACTACTGAACAGTTGACTTTTGACGCAAGACCTTAATTTGACATTTTTCGTAAAATTTAGTAAATCCTGTTTCACGTTTTTATTGAGGTGTTCGTTGATCAATCCTAATATGGTTAAAAAGGAATCTAATTGTTTTGCACTACCATTGAAAACTGGTATGCATTCTTATGCAAGCTAAACATCAAAGTTACTAATCTTGTCATTTTCAATATTTTCAAAAAAAAGTATTTAGCTTTATTTTTCAAAAGCTACGCTAAAATCTATTTCACTTCCATTCGTGCTTGTTTGTGATACCAGGGACCATGTACAATTTTTTTCTGTATTCTACTTTATTTGATTTATAGCGAATCATTCGAATTATTTTGAGTTTACCTTTATACTATACAAAAATATTTTATTTTTTGTAAATTGTTTAATTTAATACCTATTTAAAATATTTCAATGCTGATTAATATGTCTACATACTTCAAATTTGTTTTGATTAACTTAATAATATTAACGATGTTGTATTTTAAAACCGTTATTTGTTTGTTGTTTACTTTAATGATTTTATCAAGTTTGATTTAAATCATCGAATCCTGATTTTTTAAAATCTTGTTTTCGATTAAGTAACTTTCTAGTCGTGTAGTTTATTAATATTTTACGTAAGTTACTTTTATTTTTTTTTAATTTCCATTATTGATGTTACTTGTCCTCGTACGGTTTCAAAATTTGCTTGATATTGGTTTTAAAATTGACTGGATCATGGCTCCAAAATCGGCTGGAATCGATATCTGCCGGATTCAATATTGTCAACAGCGTAAATCGCAGGTTCGTTATTTGTAGGATTGTGGTTCACGTCAACAGCAAGTTCGTCGTGTAATACTTTCTATATAGGTGTCCATTGCTCGGTTATAAATTGTTAGGTCCAACAATCAAAATATGTCGTTCCATTACTCGATATACGCTTCGTTCTAAATTTCCGAAAATATATGCAAATGTTGTCTTTGTCGAATTGTTGTTAAGTTGCGCTTCAATGTATTTGTGGCAGCACGGCATGATGCCTCTCGTCGTCCGTCAGAGGCGTCGTTGTCACAGAAAGAAGAACGAGAATACAGTTCAGCGGTCGACAACGAAGGTCTCTCTGTTGGGAATCGGAGACCAACGAGTTCGGGTGTTTGAGAAAGTTAATCAGAATCATAGAGCTAGAAAGTAAAATTACAAAGAATAAAACACGAAGTTTGTTAAGTAGCAAACGCTCTATTATTTGTTGTGATATCCTGCTCCTAAATTTAGTAGGAGAAATATCTACATTAGAAGAGATATCTACATTGGTGACCCCAAGTAAAAAGTGCGTAGTTTATTTATTCGATGGCAAACGACGAATTTCATGACGCCGATGACGCCATAGTCGGCAACAACCAGCCGACAGCTTTATGGCGGCCGCATGTGCCGAAATCAGCAGCCTCACCATCAGACTGCCACTCTTTTGGCAAAATCAACCAATTTTTTGGTTTTCGCGGGTCGAAGCTCACTTTCGAGCGAACAAGATAACGAATGATGCCGCTCGATTCGACCGAGTCGTTACTGAGTTAGATATGTCGGCGCTTCGCTACGTGTCCGACATCTTAGACGCCCCTCCCGAAACAAATAAATATGGGACAATTAAGGAAAGGCTCCTGGCTGTGTATGGGCAAACTGAAGATGAGCGCATTTCAGAGCTGTTGTATGGTCTAGAGTTGAATGATCAACGTCCATCTCAGCTCCTGCATCGCATGCAGGGAATGGCGGGAAAGAATGTAAGTGAATCCGTGGTTAAATCACTGTGGCTACAACGCCTTCCACTTAACGCGCAGTCCATTCTAGCTGCGTTTGAATCTGACAACCTTAGCAAGCTAGCGGCTGCTGCGGACCGTGTAGTTAAGATACGGACGCCTGAGTCCATAGCGTGTGTTGAATCGGACACAAAAGACGTTGAAAAACAAATCGACGAGCTCCGTTTGGAAATTAACCGCCTTCAAACTTCTTCGGCACGTGGTTCTGAATGTAGGCACTGTCACCACGCTCAGAGTCAACCACCTTTGAAGCCTCATGAGCCCTGGAAAACTGCACACGACAGCGTTTCATCATAGGCGTTTTGGTAGAGCAGCAAAGTGGTGCCGTCCGCCATGTTCCTATGTTGTTTCTGAGTCGGGAAATGCCCCAAGCCACTGATCGAACAGGCGGCGGTCAGCGGTTTAAACAGAAACCACCTACAAATATACGATGGCAGTACAGGGTTTCATTTTCTCATTGATACGGGTGCAGATGTTTCTGTGATTCCTGCCACCGAAACCTTGCGAAAACGAAATATATCATCACAAATTAAATTGTTTGCTGCCAACGGAACACTCATAAATACCTTCGGCGAGGAAATTCTAACCTTATCGTTAGGCCTCCGACGACGTTTCAAGTGGAAGTTTTGTGTAGCCACTGTGTCACGCCCGATTTTAGGCGCAGATTTTTTAAAACATTATGGTTTCATCATCGACATCAAGCGCCAACGAATCATGGACCCTTCCACGCGAACTTTGTCTCGAGGATCAATTAATAGCAATAATCAGTGCTCTGTCTCCACGATTAATAGAAACCCCATACCACAAACTTCTTGAAAAATTTCCGGGACTAACTAACCCTTCAATTAACGTCAGCGCCGCCGCCCACACGACACGCCATCATATTATTACTCATGTCCCACCTGTGGCAGACCGACCACGGAGGCTTACGCATGAGAAACTCAAGGCGGCTAAAACGGAATTCCAGTATATGTTGGAGATAGTTTATTGTCGCCCATCATGTAGTCCGTGGGCAAGCCCACTGCATTTAGTTAAAAAAAAAGGATGGATCGTGGCGCCCTTGTGGGGACTACCGCCGCCTCAATGCGGTAACTAAACCAGACCGGTATCCAATGCGCCATATCGAAGATATCACAGCAGAATTGGCTGGTAAAAGCACTTTTTCAAAGATTGACCTGTTAAAAGCATTTCACCAAATACCCATTGCGCAGGAGGACATTCCCAAAACGGCTGTCACCACGCCTTTTGGACTGTTTGAGTTTACCGTAATGACGTTTGGCCTCCGAAATGCTGCACAGTCATTTCAACGGTTTATGGATCAGGTGCTTAACGGTATGGAATTTTGTGTCTGTTATGTGGACGACATTCTCGTGGCATCCGAGTCAGTGCAGCAGTACATAGAACACCTTAATATGCTTTTCGATCGCCTTAACAAATATGGTATCATCATTAATGTGGCAAAGTGTATATTTGGAGCAAAACAGGTGGAGTACCTGGGTAACTTAATTGATGAGCGTGGTACATCACCCCCACCAGGACGAGTAGAGGCGATCAGACGATTCAGGAAACCTTCCACGGTCCAGAAACTCCGGCGTTTTTCGGGGGCCTTAAATTACTACCGCCGGTTTATTCCAAATGCTGCTGGACTCCAAGCTCCTTTGAATTAATACTTCAACAACTCAAAGAAAAATGATAAAGCGATAATTTCCTGGACACCAGAAACTGTAAAAGCGTTCGAGGAGTGCAGAAATAGCTTGGCAGAGACTGCTTTGCTTGTCCATTTCAAACCTGGAAATCTCCTGACACTAATCACAGACGCTTCCGACCTAGCAACAGGTGTGGTCGTGGAACAGATTCAAGAAAATTGTTGGCGAACACTTATATTTTTCCAAAAGAAACTATCTAGTACTGAAGCCAAATATAGCGCTTACGATCGTGAGCTACTCGCAATCTTTGAAAATATCCGTCATTTTCGTCATTTGTTCAGTCAGTTTTCAATTCACATGGATCATAAACCGCTCACATACGCATTCTCTCAACCGGCTAACAAAGCGTCTCCACGACAGCTAAGGTAATTAAACTTTATTTCGCAGTTCTTGACTGACATACGGTATTTACCAGGCCAGCAAAACGGAATGGCAGACGCGTTATCACGCAAAGAGACAACTTGCATGCCCAGTCTGATCGACGAGGAAGAATTTTCACGTCAGCAACGACTAGTCAAGGAAATTCAAATGTTAATCCAAAATAAAACTACATCCCTCAATTTGCAACCTGTCATATGCAATGGTCGGGAGCTCATCTGTGACACATCGTTAGGATTCAGCCGCTCCTTGTTCCCGTTTCGTTACGCAGACGCATATTTAACATATTTCACCAGACGGCGCACTCCAGTGGTTTGTGGCATGCAAGGCTGTTGCCCGGAAGTATGTGTGGGTCAATATGAAAAAAGATATTCGAGCTTGGTCGCGTTCCTGTATACCTTGCCAGCGTTCAAAGGTTCATCGACATCAAAGAAATCCGATTCAGTCTTTTCAAACGCCAGAGGAGAGATTTCAGCATATCCATCTGGATATCATCGGCCCACTTCTGCAATCGCAAGGCTACAAATACTGCCTCACAGTAATTGATCGATTTACCAGTTGGCCCGAGGCAATTCCCTTGACTGACCAGACGGCGGATTCTGTAGCCAAGGCTTTCTTTAACACTTGGGTTGCACGCTTTGGGGTGCCTCGGACGATCACATTGGATCAGGGCACTCAATTTGAGTCGGCACTGTTTAAAGCCTTGGCAAACTTTATTGGCTGCGAAAAAATGAGAACCTAGCCTTATCACCCGGCATCTAATGGAATTGTCGAGCGCTGGCAACGGTCGCTCAAAGCGGCCATCATGTCACATGAACGTAACCCAGCTTGGCCTGACGTTCTACCAACGGTTTTTTTGGGCCTTCGCACTAGTGTCAAAGAAGATATATCGTCATCGTGTGCTGAGATGGTCTACGGCACTACACTCTCTATTCCTGGAGAATGTTTTGTTCCTGATCAGCCGTCTGCTGAGCCTCATGAAATTTTGACCAATCTGCGAAACGTGTCAACTTCGCCCCGTGCCGACAACCCACCGAAACGCCCGAACCACTTTCATCAACAAGAAGCTATCATCATGCTCGCATGTTTTCCTACGAATAGATGCGGTTAGGAAAGCCTTATCACAACCTTATACTGGGCCACATAAGGTTATTGACCGTATTTCAGATCAGCTGTTCACAGAAGCTGTCAACGGGCGCACAGTTAATGTTTCGACGGAGCGTTTAAAGCCTGCGTTTCTGGAAGTTCAGCCAAACCAAGACGATCCGTTCGTTATTACCTGAAGCAATAGTTTAACGCCTCAGAAGAGAGAGATATAAGGAAATGAAAATGGCAGTGAGAAGTGAAGCAATTTGCCTAGGCTGAGCGTTAAAAGTAGTAAGCGAATTTGACATTCATTTACTGTGCCGAACAGAAAGATAGAGTGAAATAGATAGAGAAAAATTGTTGGCCATGTGCACGCGAATTTGACAATTACTAACTCAGCAACAACAAAAGCTAAGGTATCGGGGAAACCAAGGGGAATATCTGAGGTAGCGATTCTCTCGATTTGTTCTATTTATAGATTTTACCTTTGCAGTAAAATTGTTTCACTAAATTTCGTATATGAATACGCTTGTTTCATTTCCTTAAATCTCTATGTTCTGAGTTTAACGCACAAACACAGGAAAATATCGACGTTCAATACCGCCACTACACAAGTTTCGGAGTCTCTTCCAGCTGATCCTGTTAACAGACATCACGAAGAAACCGCACGATCACTTGTGCACCATAGCCATGTCGATGTTCAAGTCAAACCATTCAATCCTCCGGCAGGGCTTCGAACTTACCTGCCGAGCAGAAGGTGCTCATCACTTGAAAATCGAGTTTTAAGTGGTAGCCGTGTCGTTAGATCTAGTGTCTCGAATTCCGTGCCAGCTGCTCAGGGTTTGCCGCATCATCTGACAAGTGTAATCACATCGTGCCATGCGCAATGCTACTCGCGGGGGAGTATTGTGGCAGCACGGCATGTTGCCTCTCGTCGTCCGTCAGAGGCGTCGTTGTCGCAGAAAGAAGAACGAGAATACAGTTCAGCGGTCGACAACGAAGATCTCTCTCTTCTGAATTGGAGACTAACGAGTTCGGATGTTTGAGAAAGTTAATCAGAATCATAGAGTTAGAAAGTAAAATTACAAAGAATAAAACACGAAGTTTGTTAAGTAGCAAATGCTCTTTTATTTGTTGTGATATCCTGCTCCTTAACTTAGTAGGAGAAATATCTACATTAGGAGAGATATCTGCATATTCAATTTGCTGGTAAAGCTCCATCTGTCGCTCCCATGGTGGAGAATTGTCTGTGTCGGTGGCAATTCTTCGTAGCAATGATCGTAGTCTTCTCAAAAATACCTTTGTACCACTTCGCTTCTTCTTTAAGGGGATCTCTATCTTCGGGATTGCTGCCAACTTTTGTTCTTCTTTCCTGGCCTTTGTGAGGTTGGGGTGTTCTCAAGGCTGTGGTCCTTCTTCCGTCGGTAGACCTCCTTGCTGTCTGCTCATCTGCAGGTCTTCTTTGTCTTTCGTTTTGAAAATGGCCGGATCGTACGTCGATCGTTTTTAGGATGGCAGGATCGTCATGGATGAAAATAAAATATTGGTTTGCGAATAGTAATACCTTTTGTCTTATGCTTGGTGACTAAGTCACCGCTTTGCAACAGACTCCCAGTATTACTAAAAATGAATGATATGAAATATTTGGTTTCAATTCTCCTTAGTCTGCAGTGCCTATCTGGTATGGCTCCTGTTATCAGACTGCTTTATTAACATGAGTCTCCTACTTATGTAGCTAAAATTTTTACAGTTATTCTTATTCGATATGGATTGGGTGTTTTTAATATTTATAAGTTATGATTAATGCTGTTATCGTATTAATGCTGTTGTCGTTATATTGCTGTTGTCGTTATACTGCTGTTACGGGTTGCGCTGCTCGCACCGCCGCGACGCTGGCGTCATTCATATTTTGATGTTTTAGTTTGCACGATCAGTCACAACACTAAGACCAGGCCTGATAGAAGGGATTTTGAAATACGGGCAACCCTGTGGCAGTGGTACCATCTTGAAAAATCACCGGAAAAAACAGCTTTTTGACCTATAACTTCCGATTTTTGACCTATAACTTCCGATTGAACAATTACGATCACTCAATTTGTTTTTACTCAGCACAAAATATTTGAATCTTTATTTGGGAAGGTTAGGTTAGGTTAGGTTAACGTGGCTGCCGATCTTCAGAGGCCTGACGACCAGCACACATAGGCACAGGAGAGGCCCGTTGTGATACCACAATATTTTAGTGACTCTCTTCTACTCACTAAAGTCAGGAAACCATTCGCTTCCTTTGAGAAACCGGACTATCCCCTTTAGCTCTACCAGGGACAGTTCCGTCAGGTTTGAGAGAATGGGTGCACCAAGTGCCGCCAGTCTTCTCCTTGCCAAAGCCGGACAATGGCACATGAGGTGAAGGACGGTTTTCTCCTCATCCTCAGAGCCACAGCTCCGACAGAAGTCATTAAACTCTACGCCCAAACGTTGTGCATGCCGTCCTATGAGGCAGTGGTCCGTTAGAACACCCACAGTGCAACGAAGGGCGCTTCGAGTTAAGCCTAAAAGCTGCCTGGTGCGATACGCATTCATGGGTACCCAGGACTGCCTTGTTATCACACAGGAAGATTCATCTGCCCAGGACTTCTTAGCGTCCTCAAGATATTTTTGCCTTATGGCCAGTTTGACCGATGTCATCGGTATACCTATTGAAAAGGAGCAAGAGACCTCAGGTAGCAAAGTTCCAAGCCTTGCTAGCTCATCGGCTCCACAGTTGCCCTGAAAACCCCTATGTCCAGGTACCCAAATCAATTGAACAACCGAATGTCTCGATATCTCCCTAAGAGATGCACGGCATTCAGCAACAATGATGGACACTGTACAAGGACCAGCAAGGACCTAATAGCCGCTTGGCTACCTGTGAAAATACCAATATTGACCCCGAATATTCAATTACACAGAAGCCAGTCGATAGCCTGAAAAAAAACCGCAACCTCTGCCTGAAAGACACTACAGTGGTCTGGCAGACGCAAGGATAGCTTAAGATTCAGCTCGTCCGAGTATACACCACACCCGACTCTGTTGTTAAGCTTAGAGCCGTCGGTGTACACATGAACAAGCCCACTTTTGAGGGTGACACCATCACGCCATTCATCCCTACCAGGAATTCGAGTTGTGAACCCCAGATCTAGTAGGCATTGCGGTGCGATGTAGTCAACACCCGCTGGAGCGGGAACTCCCTCGGCCAAAATTCTCGCATGGCCGACTTCTGTTCTATTCCATGCCGAGATGCAGTTAATTCTCACAGCAGCAAGATTGGCTTGCTGTAAGATAAGTAGTTTGATTGGCAGCCAATGAAGCAGCACGAATAGTGCCTTAGTAGAAGTGGATCGGTGCGCTCCAGTTACCAGCAGTGCAGCCATCCTCCGCACTTTTTCAAGCTGCCGTTTGCAGGTTGCTTTAAGAGCAGCCTGTCACCAGAATGCTACCCCAAACAATAGAAGTGGCTCAACCACAGTAGTATAAAGCCAAACAACAGTACGAGGCTGTAATCCCCAATTCACTCCAATGGCTCTTTTACAGCAGTAGAGTGAATTGAAAGCCTTCCGTGCTCTTTCTGCTACATTGTAGGTTCACAGTAACTTCAAGTCAAGGATAAGCCCTAAGTATTTGACCTTCTGGCTCAGTCCAATGGAGAGAATTTTGTACTTTCTTGTAAACAGTACTAGCTCCGTTTTACTCGGATTCACATTAAAGCCGCACTTACGACTCCAACGTGGAAGAATGTTAAGAGAGTGATTTAACCTTTCTGATAGAGTAGATAAATACTTTCCCGACACTGCCACAGCTATGTCGTCCGCATAAGTAATCACTTTGCAGCCGGTACGGTCCAGTTTCATTAAGAGAGTATTCACCGTGATGTTCCACTGCAGGGGAGAGAGGACCCTACCCTGAGGTGTGCCCGTACTGACTCCTCGTCTTACGCTGCCATTCCCCAGGGAAGAGATTACCACTATACATAGACATATAAAGAATGGACACGAAATCACAATGCATGAACCCGTACGTGAGTGAAGCAATTTTACTACACATGCAATTTTACTCTCTGTAAAACAGCTTTCCCCTCAATGCCGCACTCACCACCCCTCAGCGCTGTAGACTCTCTATGTAAACATTCATTTCAATCCATCCAATCTACGGGGTGGTTGGGATAACGGGGAAACTAATACATGGACACAAATTTCCAAATACATCAACTTTTCTGCATGAAATTTGTTGTTGTTTTATACAAACACATTGCGACCAGAGGTCGAAAATTGCTTCATTTCTCTCGGCCCATTTCGTATCCATTCTTCTTATATCTATGCCACTATACTTTTAAGAAGCTGCACAATAAAAGCGATCAGCCGCTCATCGACGTGTAGCTCCAAGAGTGTCTCAACAATTGCATTACACTTTACGTTGTTGAAGGCTCCCTCAATGTCCGAAAAGGCAGCAAGCGTATATTCCTTTAGAGCAAGAGATTTCTCAACTTGCTCAATGAGGACGTGAAGAGCAGTCTCAACCAATTTGCCTCTGGTATAGGCGTGCTGAGACTGCGAGATCAGCACAGGATCTATTGATTTTTTAATATGGTAGTCAATGATCCTTTCCAAAATTTTAAGCAATATAGAGTTAAGACTTATTGAACGATAGTCCTTCGGCTTAACATGCGAAACTTTTCCTGCTTTAGGGATAAACACAACTTTCCCGCCAAACAAACATTTCCCGCCAGCTAGAGGGAACATACGAGAAGCGTAGGCAAGCTTTGTAGATCTCTCTCAGCCATGGTAGCGATACTTCCATGGACTGCTGAATGTCAGCCGCAAGGACGCCATCAGGCCCTGGAGATTTAAACGGCTCAAAGGAGTTCATAGCCCACCTTAGTTGAGAATTTGATATTCTGGACGGCGTTGTTGAATTGTGAGCTTGCTCCGTTTGATGCACCGCTTCTAGTGGGTAATAATTGCCCGGGAAATTCGCGTCCATCAGAACTTTTAGTGTATCTGCGCCCGAACTAGTCCAAATGCCCTCAGGGTTCATGATGCATCCCATAGCCTTCGGTGTCGTGCTTAAGACCTTGCGAAGGCGATTTGCCTCGCTGAGACTCCCTACGTTTCCACAGAAAGATCTCCACGAGGACCTCTTTGCCTTGCGTATGGCATACTTAAAAGCCTTGGGCTTCGTTTTGTACATCGACCAGTCATTAGAACTTTTCGAGTTGTTGAACTCCCTCCGACACTCTCTTCGCAGGGTGCGGATCTGCATATTCCACCAGGGAGGCTTGGGATTCCCCCTGACTATGGGTGGCTTACACGCTGCCCTAGACGCGGAATTGAGAGAACTAGTGAGGGTGTCAACCGCCTGATCTAATTCATGGAAGCAGTCAATGCTTTTGGGAGCATTTTCCAGTGAGGATCGGACCAGAACTTTAAATAAGTTCCAGTCCGTCTTTTTTCTGTTGATAAAGGCTACCTGCACATCAGAGCTGTGACCAGCCACGTTAAACAAAATGTACCTATGGTCGAAGTAAAAGCACTCCTGTAGAACCCTCAGGGTTTAGAGGGAGCGGGTGCTCCCCAGTTTGTTTTCTTGCCCATTGAAGGGACTTTTTGTCCTTGTCAGACATTGTGTCAGGGGGGACATTTACAAACTCCCTTAGAACCTTTAAGGCTGCCCTTCTAGTTCCGTAAGCCCGAGATTTGGGGGAGGAGCGTTGCGTGCCTGAAGGCGGCACCGGAGGTAGCACTTGTCGATGGCCGGGTTGGCTCATTCGTCATACCCTTTTCATTGCATTGGCCACAAACGGGCTTCATGGCTTTCCCGGGGCCAGGCTTGGTAACCAAAGCACCGGAAACACCTGAAACAGGGGTTGAGGAAGAACTGAAAGCCCGTGGAGCTGGCCCATTCATCATATCTCCACAGCTTTCAGTATGGTTATCCACTGTGCCGGTAGGCAGTGGAGCTGACTCAGTTGCCATGTCTCCACGAATACCAGCAGCCTTATCCTCAGTCCGCGAAGCTGGCTCATTTGCCATGTCTCCACCTCCTGGGGTTCTAGCTGCAACCGATGGCTCAGCAATCTTCGACCCCCCTCTTCACTTGAGAAGATAGATTTTGTGCGCTGCCAGGCTTTTGCCTGACAAGTTTAGGTTTAGATTTATTATTATTTTTGTTCATTAATAAAGGGTCCCCACTCAAAGCCGCTATCTCAGTCCGGATGTGTAGTCAACTTAATGATCCCATGGTTATCTATACAAGCAGGGAGACCATGCGAGGGTTGCCACTAGCCCTTATGGGGACAAGTGGTCAGAGCCGGATCGGTGTGAATCAGGAGTCAGCCTCAACTGAACCTACACCACCAACTTAATGGCGACGAGACTGAGAACGTACTAAGAGGCCTGCCAGGGTTTTAACGGGACGGAGATGATCGTATTAACCCGGAGCCGTTCACGAAGCGGATTTCACTCCGTCGTTACCGCGCCTGAAGACGACTAAGTCCGGAATGCTACGACCACCAGCCCAAGTACGACAAACGAATCGTTAGTCAGAGAGTAGTCCGTGGACGAAAGCGGGCGTGAAGAGAGTCTACATCATTTAGCGTAACCCAGGATGCACCGCGAGGAGGCGAACTAGTTACATCCCTTCTTCATGATTAGCGTTGTGTAAATATTTGTGGCCACGACTGTATACATATATATATATATATATATATATATATATATATATATATATATATATATATATATATATATATATATATATATCAGCAAAACGATTTTCCGAGATAATCTCTGGAGTGGAGGATTCGATTGAGCTGAAATTTTTGAAAGACGTAGATGCATATAATATGTAGGTCCATGACTTGCTAGAATTCAAATATCCTAAACATTTTGGCGGCGGCGAGCGTTTTAGTGAATTTTCAGGTACTCCTATATTTCCAAGCAGTGTAATTTTTTGTTAAAATAAATAATTGGGAATAAAAACTTATTATGTTTTATGCTTGTTTATGTTAAAATGTTGGAAATTTTGAGCCGTGTGTGGTGCAGCATGCCTAAAAGTAGGCAAGGATTTTTTTTTAAATTTTGATTTGATAAGAAAAACAATGAATCATCGTGAAATTTGCAGAGCGTATCAATGTTGATTTTGAATTTAGCACCAGTGGATTTGCAAGACAGTACAGGTAACCCTGTAGCTACGGCAGGCTCCTGAAGAAAAGCCTTCAAATCAATGACCTTCCTGAAAAATTTTTGATTTTTGACAAAAAATTCAATTGAATGATAAATTTTAACTTTTGTCCCTCATATCAAATTGAAATTTGCAAAATTCCGATTTGCACAAGAACGGCAACCCATCACCAAATTACCTCTATTTTCAGCTCTCGAAAGTTCTGTTCACGAGAACTGACGACCGGATTATCCGATCATAGTGAAATTTACAGAACATGTTAATCTTAGCTAGGACCAGGTCTGGTAGAAGTGATTTTGAAATGCAAGCATCTCTGTGCCAGTGGTACCATCTTGAAAAATCTTTGAGAAAAAAAACCGGTTTTTGGCCTATAGCTTCCGATTCAGCCATCAGATTTTGACAAGATTCATACAGTACTTGGATCTTACCTTAGATAACATTTGATAAAAATTTATCTGAAAAATTAAAAAAGAGTTGCCAGCTATGGTGACTTTTGTCTCCTAAATCTTGCAAATTTGCTCAACAAAATAAAGCTTTTTCCCCTATAACTTCCGGTCCAGTGTAGAAATCAGAACGAAGTTCACGCAGTAAATGGACTTTAATGTGAACCAATTGTCGTAGAAATTTCGTACAAAAATCGTGAAAGGGCTGCCAGCTATAACATTTTTTGTAATTTTGTTTAATTTCTTTACTGAGCGATTATGTCATTAGATTTCCAAATGGAAATGATCCTGCAATGAAAATTAACAACAAATATTAACGCTTTAAAAATTTGAAAAGTTTTGAGGGTGGTAACCCTAAAATTTTTTCACCCATATAACTTCCAGCCAGTGATTCAATCGAAACGAAATTTACTGGTTGGGTTTAGCTTAACGTGAAGAAAATTTGGTATATATTTTGCTTTGCTGCTGACACAGGGTAACCATCTTTAGCCATTTTCGTAAATATTGCACCAACAAATGCTTTAAAATACATGCTCATATGCAAAGCATTTGCAATAAAAATAAAAATCCAATTTTTAAATTTGCTGAGTTTTGAACATTTTTCGGATGGCAGTCTCAAACAACGTTTAACCGCTGAAACTTTCGATGAAATCTTTTAATGAGAACGAAATTCAAAGGATAAGTTGATTTGATTATGAGCTTGTTATGGTAAACTTATTGCTGCTTTGTTGGGAAATTGTTGCCAGCACTGAATATTTTCATCATTTGTGTTATAGTTGAGTTTTGTTGCTTTGGATAAGGAATGATTGATTTGATACTACAAAAAGGTGTACAACGTCTTTTCACATTGTCACTCAAAGACAATTTCTTCGAAAACTAGTTTTCTAGCCGTTCTGATGTGCTAGACTTTTTATTTAATTAAATTAATTTTATTCGCCAGTAATATGTTGCCCATGTTAAATTAAATTTTTTACTCGCGACGTTGCCAAAAGTTCAGATTTCAATATTTTTACAAATCCTTCGTTCAAGTACAAGTCAAACTCATACTTTAACAGAAACAATTGGATTTTTTTGTTTCAGATGAATCCAGCTCAAGATATCGTTGGCACCGCATTTTTTTAGCTTTTTCGTAAAATAAATGCCAGAGGGCGTATTATCAATATTTTTGTCTGAAAATTTTTTTGCATATAGTTCAAGAGTTACTTTAGTTTTTAACAATAATTTATAATAATTTAATACATAATTTTTTATTTTTGAAACATTTAAAAAGGGCGTTTTTTTTATTCTCTGAAACCCATTTAACCCCTTAATGCCATTCATGTATTGCGTGTAAGTTCACGACCTTAATTTCCTAATACACATTTTGAAACTCGCTATGCATGAAAGCGTTATGAAAGCGTTCATGATCGACCAGTCATCTAAAAATAGATGAAACTCGCTATGCCGATTGGCTGACGGAGTTTGACAAATGCAAAAAAAGCGTGGTCAGCACCAGTGTTTTTAGGTTTCCATGGCCAAAATCCCCTCAAATATGCTCTTTTTTCCCACATTGCATGATGAGAATTCCCACAATTTTTCCGATGGACAATGCGTGAGTCATTTGCCACAGTTTTGTATTTACTTACCTTAATCGCGCTAATGTCAAGACTTATAAAAAGAAAAAAATCTAGAGCACCTGAACCGCTAGAAAAACTAATGTTCGATGAACAGTAGAAGAATCGTGCAGATTCTGAGTGCATTTTCTACCACACGTGCATCAACCTATTTCAATTGCAACTCACAGAATGGAAAGGATTTCAGAAATTTCAAGGTTAAAGAAAGCTTAACACTGCAAAACTTTGAAAGCAGCATAACATAACATAAGCAAAGAAAATGTTTAGTGCTTTCAATACTTTGCCATCACTGAAACTAAAATTCTCCCACCATTGCCTCACGTCAAAATCAAATAACTATCGATTTTATCCGATGACTTCTTCGCAAGTTAAGCTTGTCGCATACTATTCCGACACGACACGTGACAGCACGGCACGTCACAACACGACACGACAAAAATCTGTGAGAATCAATTGCATGTAATTGTGTGAACGCCCGCACACTTGACCAAAACATAACGACACGACAAGTCAGGGAAATATTTTTGTCGTTTCAAATGTTTGAATTTAATCCAATCCAACAAATGTTACACGACGTTGTGATGTGTCGTGTCAGTTAAGTGTGCGGGCTTTCATATAGCTTCATAGATTTTATGATAAGCATCAGTTGTCGTTCCTCAGTTTGATATTTGAAAAAAATAGCGAATTGGAAGTGGATGAAGTAAAATTTTTAACCAGAAAATAGAAAGAAATAAAGAAGAAGAAAGAAGAAAGAAAGAACAAGAAGAAAGAAATAAAAATATGAAATAAGTTCAAAAAATTACGATAAATCACAAAAAATGTAGAAAATATATGAGAAGAATTTGCTGAGAATATTTCAATTTCAATTTTTTTAAATGTTCCACATTACATACTTTCTATTGCATTAATCATAATGCATTTCCTGAACAATTCGTTTTAAGCATCATTTGTCGTTCGGCAGTTTGATATGAAAATTATGTATTGAATTGGTGATGGGTGAGGTAAAATTTTGGCCAAAAAATACTGGCGCCATCCAGTCTCTGGCCTTAGTATTTTCTGTACAAAATTTAACATACTTGAAGCAATATAATATATAGTTGGTATAAGGTATGCCCTCTTTCGTCTTAAAGACAGTTTAAAATTCGTTTTCTGAAACTTTCAAATAAATTTGATTCTTTACCATTATTATCAGTTCGATCCGTTGAAGATTTTCAAAGTTTTTCAGGTTTTAGCAAAATGTCTTTATATTGATACCCTTCGAATTTTGATACCGGTTTTATCGACTTTTAAGCAACAGTCATTATTTTGGTATCATCACTGAAATTTCTACTTTACCTCTGGGGCATTTCACATGAAGCGGACAACGAAAAAAAATCGAGGTTCTGGATTTCGTTCATATTGTGTATAATGGTACTTCTAGAAGATATGAATGTGGATGCACAAGTTTTTGTTTCTATGAGGTTTAGTTGCCGAGCTATGAGCTTCTGAATAATTGACGAAATTGATAAAAGGTTTTTTTGAAAGCGGATTCTGAGATTAAAAACAAAATCTAAAAAACATTAAACATATTGATTGGTATAGAAAATTAGCTGTTCTTTTTAATTTTGAAATTAGATTTGAAAAACAATTTTTTTTTCCTGTGTGAAACCGGAAGTAGACACTTAAACTCGTAATTTAAATAATTTGGACCAGGTTAATTTTGTTTATTTTTACAACAAAATAAAGCTTAAAGTATACTTTTTTATCATAAAAGTTTTAGAATGGGATGGCCAGTAGTTTAGGAGGTAGGTGAATTTCAATACATAAAAGCCGCATAGGACGTGGTACCGGGAGCTTGATTATGATAGCTAGTGAGTGTGAAAGCAAAATATTTGTAGTAAAACTATTATATATAACTTGTATCACTTACATATAGAAGATAAAATATTAAAAATTGCTAATGCTGATTTACTTAGTGAAAAAAAGCTACTTGTGTATGGACAAATGAATTTATTTCACAATTTTTACAATTTTACTCTCGTTTCTTAAACTAGTTCTTTTTTTAATAACTAGAGGTGTTTCTACGATCAGTTTTTTCCTGCAGATTCGACATAATTTATTTTCTGCTAATATTCTTGGAATTTTTCTTAGGTCTTTAGTCTTCCGATGAAATTTCAAATCAAATGGATAGTCAAATCACCGATAGTCGCACGGAGACATAACACACATAATTAAGACTCTTTAACTTATCAACGAAAGTAATAGTCATTGCAAGCGTTGAACAGTAACTCGAAAAATAACGGAAAATTTGAATTGGCTTGGCGTCAAATATATTATATATGCGTCATATATTTTAATTAGGTTTTTATGCGAAAATAAAACCTTTTTCAAATAAAAGATGGCACTACTAATTACATTTCAAATCAATTTTGGTTTTCGAGCCAACTAGCTGGCCTAAACAAGCTCTCGGTACCACGCCCCATGCGACTTTTATGTATTGAAATTCACCTACCTCCTAAACTACTGGCCATCCCATTCTAAAACTTTTATGATAAAATAAGTATACTTTAAGCTTTGTTTTGTTATAAAAATAAACAAAATTAACCTGGTCCAAATTATTTAAATTACGAGTTTAAGTGTCTACTTCCGGTTTCACACAGGAAAAAAAAATTGTTTTTCAAATCTAATTTCAAAATTAAAAAGAACAGCTAATTTTCTATACCAATCAATATGTTTAATGTTTTTTAGATTTTGTTTTTAATCTCAGAATCCGCTTTCAAAAAACCTTTTATCAATTTCGTCAATTATTCAGAAGCTCATAGCTCGGCAACTAAACCTCATAGAAACAAAAACTTGTGCATCCACATTCATATCTTCTAGAAGTACCATTATACACAATATGAATGAAATCCAGAACCTCGATTTTTTTTCGTTGTCCGCTTCACGTGAAATGCCCCCTCTGTTATTTACTTTATTAAAGCAATGTTTATTTAAGAAAAATGTAAGAGGGTCTCGAGATTTTGAAAGCTAACTTTTCCCCCTTAATTTGGTCGGGTTGATTTCTCATATCAAAGAACAAAAACTTTTACGCCACTCTTTAGAAAAAACTGTATGAAATAAGCTCAAGAAGTTACAACATACAAAAGAAGAAAAATAGATGGGAAGAAACTACAATTAATTTCAGTTTTATTTAATTTTTTATTTTTTAACAATACACATTTTCCATTGCGTTAAAAAAATGCAATTTGTGAACACTCTTCACAAACTGATGTGTCGGTCGGTTCAGTATAGTGTGCGGTGGTCTGGCGATTGTCGTACGACATTTTTTTATGTCGTGTCGTGTCGTGACGGAATAGTGTAAGACAAGCTTTACAGGGACAAAAATATGTTTAGGGTCAAAAAACGAAAGATGTTTAGAACCATCAATTTTCTAGAACTGAGAAAATTTAAACATTAGTAAATTATTTTCATTGTAAATATTTGCGATAAGTATACTTTCTGTAAGCATCTATTGATGCAAAAATAGACAAAAAAACCTCTCGCGTTAGCAACTTTTTGCTAGTATCATAGCCAAAAATATATTACATCTGCCTCACATTAAAATCAACTTACTCTGTGAATTTGGTTACGATGTGATGACTGAATTGGGAGTTATAGGGGTACAAAGAAATTTAGGGTAACCAGTTGCAAAAGTTTTCAAATAATCGAAAATTTAATATATGTGGTTTATTATCACAACAAGATCATTACCGTTTGAAAACTTTACGGTAAAATCGCTTAATTAAGATATTGCAAATAAATGCAAAACCAACAATAGCTGGCAGCCCTATAGTGGTTTTTTTTTAGCAGATTCCTTCTGAATAATGCCTATATTAAGTTCCATATATCATTTTAAATTCGTTTTGATTTCATGACTGCACTGGAAGTTATAGGGCAAAAAGCTTTATTTTTCTGAGCAAATTAACAAATGTAAGGGATTTGAAAATGAAAGGGATTTAAAATGTACTATGCTCAATTTTAACACACTAATCATACTAATATACTAAAGCAAAAAGCATATTAACTCTGCATCTAAGCTAAGATCATCCGTAACATTTATAAAAAATTAAAATTGAACTGTTAACACATTTAGAAGTTTACGTTACAGTGCTGTAAAGTAAAGAGAGTAAAGAGAGAAGATGATATGAAGGATTATTGAAAATTTTATAGATCGTGGTAATAGGGGGAGATGTAGTGAGTAAGCAAATATCATGTAAATGTAACGACTATATGAAGGATTATTGAAAAATTTTATAAATTGTGGTAAAAGGGGGAGATGTAGTAAGTAAGCAAATATCATGTAACTGTTAATGTAAATATAGCCTTAAGTATTAAATATTGAACTGTAAAGAGTCAGTCTCAAATACACTTTGCTAACAACAACATCGAGTTTCTTTAATATTACAGTAACTATAAGTGAAGATAAGATCGAACCAATTACCGTTTTGGTAAAAAGCCGGAGTAATTTGTTGCAAATCATTGCTGCAAAATGTACTTACAAGATTTTGATTGGACGAGTCAATGAATTTGACTGGAAGAAGCTTGATGTCGTTTTCATCAGCCGTGAACTTTAAATTTGGCCGACTGATGTCTCCCAGTTTTATACTGGTATCATCATCTTTAAGAGATGATACCAGAGAAGAAATAATTTCGGAAAAAGCAAGTTATGGTACGTGACGTGGCCGTAGTTAAAAAAAAAGTGTAGCAAATAAGAACCGCTAGAAAACTAATTTTCGAAGAAATATTCTTTGAGTGACAAAAAATGTGGACAGACGTATTACACTTTTTTGTAGAATCATATCAACCAATCTTTATTCCAAGCAACAAAACTCAACTATTACACAAATGATAAAAATGTTCAGTGCTGGCAACACTTTTCCAACGAAGCAGCAATAAATTAACCTTAACAAGCTCATACTTGAATCGCTCAAATCACTTAAGTTTCAGCGGTTAAACGTTGTTTGAGGCTGCCATCCGAAAAATTTTCAAAACTCGAAAAATGTTAAAATTGGTTTCTTATTTTTATCGCAAATGCTTTGCATATGAGTACGTAATTTGAAGCATCTGTTGGTGCCATATTTACGAAAATGGCTAATGCTGGTTACCCTGCGTCAGTAGCAAAATATATACCAAATCTGCTTCACGTTAAGTTAAACCCAACCAGTAAATTTCGTTTCGATTGAATCACTGCGCTGGATGTTATACGGGTGAAAAGAATTTTAGGTTAGACACCCTAAAAACTTTTCAAATTTTTAAAGCGTTAATATTTGTTGTTAATTTTCATTGCAGGAGCATTCCCATTTGCAAATCTAATGACATAATCGCTCAGTAAAGAAATTGCACAAAATTATAAAAGTTGTCATAGGTGCAAGCCCTTTCATGATTTTTGTACGAATTTCCTACGACATTTAGCTTACATTAAGGTCAATTTACTGCATGAACTTCGTTTGGATTTAAAAACTGGACCGGAAGTTATAGTGAAAAAACTTTTATTTTGCTGAGAAAAGTTGCAAGATTTATGAGACAAAAATCACCATAGCTGGCAACTCTATTTTAATTTTTTAGCCAAAATTTCGCAAAATTTTATCTAAAGTAAGATCCAAGTACTGTGTGAATTTCGTTAGAATGTGTTGGCTGAATGGAAATAATAGGCCAAAAACCGGTTTTTTTTCTCAGTTTTTTCAAGATGGGACCACCGCCGCAGGGCCGCCCGCATTTCAAAACTACTTCTATCAGACTTGGTCCTAGCTAAAGCAAACATGTTCTGTAAATTTCATTATAATCGGATAATCCAGTCGTCAGTTCTCGTGAGCAGAACTTTCGAGTGCTGAAAATAGAGTTAATTTGGTGATGGGTTGCCGTTCTTGTAAAAATCGGAATTTTAAAAATTTCAATTTAACTTGATGGACAAAGATCAAAATTTATCATTGATTTGAATTTTTTGTCAAAAATCAGAAATTTTTCAGGATGTTCAACGATTTGAAGGACTTATTCAGGGGCCTGCCGTAGCTACAGGGTTATTTGTGTGTGTTAAATCTTAGTCAACATCAATATGCTCTGCAAATTTCACGATGATCCATTGTTTTTGTCAGAAGTAATGACAAATCAAAATTTGAAAAAAAATCCTTGCCTACTTTTAGGCACGCTGCACCCACACACGGCTCAAAATTTTTACTAATTTTCGATTGAACTGAAAATTTCGGAGAACGTAGGTGTATTTAGTAAGTAGGTCCACGATTTGCTAAAATTCAGATATTCATAACGTTTTGGCGAAGGCGAGCGTTTTAGTGAATTTTGAGGTACTCCAATATCTAAACTAATTGTGTTCTTAGCTTGTTTATGGTAAAGAATTGGAAATTTTGAGCCGTGTGTGTGGGTGCAGCGTGCCTAAAAGTAGACAAGGATTTTTTTTCAAATTTTGATTTGTCATTACTACTGACAAAAACATAGGATCATCGTGAAATTTGCAGAGCGTGTTGATGTTGAGCAAGGTATAATACACATGGATTTCCAAGGTAGTGCAGGTATTCCTGTAGCTGCGGCAGGTTCGTGAAAAAAAATCCTTCAAAACATTGAACCTCCTGAAAATTTTTTGATTTTTGATAAAAAATTCTAATCATTGATAAACCTTAACCTTTGTGCATCGTGTCAAATTGAAATTTTTAAAATTCCGATTTGCACAAGAACTGCAACCCATCACTAAATTACCTCTAGTTTCAGCACTCGAAAGTTCTGTTCCCGAGAACTGACGACCGGATAATCCGATCATAATGAAATTCACAGAACATGTTGATATCAAGGACCAGGTCTGATAGAAGTGATTTTGAAATGTGGGCAAGCCTGTGGTAGTGGTGGCATCTTGAAAAATCACTTAGAAAACAAACAACTTTTTGGCCTATAACTTCCGATTCAGCCATCAGATTTAAACGAAATTCACACAATATTTTTTTTAAGTAAAATTTGGTGAAAATTTGGCTGAAAAATTAGAATAAGGTTGCCAGCTATGGTGATTTTTGTCTCCTAAATCTTGCAAATTTACTGAGCAAAATAAAGCTTTTTTCCCTATAACTTCTGGTGCAGTCATGATATCAAAATGAAGTTAATGCAGTAAAAAGATTTTGATGTGAGCCAAATGTCATAGAAATCTCGTACAAAAATCGTGGAAGAGCTGCCAGCTATGACCATTTTTGTAATTTTTTGGAATTTCTTTATTGCGAGATTATGTCATTAGATTTGCAAATGGGAACCATCCTGCAATGAAAATTAGCAACATATATTAACGCTTTAAAAATTTGAAAAGTTTTGAGGGTGGTAACCCAAAAAATTTTTTCACCCGTATAACTTCTAGCGCAGTGATTCAATCGAAACGAAATTTATTGGCTGGGTTTAGTTTAACGTGAAGCAGATTTGGTATATATTTTGCTTTGCTGCTTACACAAGGTAACCAGCTTTGGCCATTTTCGTAACTATTGTATCAATAGATGCTGCAAATTACATACTCATATGCAAAACATTTGCAATAAAACTAAGAAACTAATTTTTAGATTTTTCGAGTTTTGAACATTTTTTGGATGACAGCTTCAAACAACGTTAACCGCTAAAGCTTTTGACGGAATCCTCCGATGAGAACGAAATTCAAAGGATAAGTTGATTTAAGTAGGAGCTTGTGAAGGTAAACTTATTGCTGCTTCGTTGGAAAAATGTTGCCTATACTGAACATTTTCATCATTTGTGTTATAGTTGAGTTCTGTTGCTTTGAACAAGGAATGGTTGATATGATTCTACAAGAAAGTGTATTACGTCTTGCCACATATATTTGTCACTCAAAGACAATTTCTTTGAAAATTAGTTTTCTAGCGGTTCAGGTGCGCTAGAGTTTTTATCATAAGCATGCTTTAAACATAATAAGTTTTCATTCTCAAACATTTGTTTTAACAAAAATTAACACTGCTTGGAAATATAGGAGTACCTGAAAATTCTTGAAAACGCTCGCCGCCGCCAAATGGTTGAAGATATCTGAGTTCTAGCAAATTATGGACCTACCTGTTATATACATCTATATCTTCTTCTTTGCCACTCCAGAGATTATCTCCCTTAATAATTTTGCTGATATATATGTATATATATATATATATATATATATATATATATATATATATATATATATATATATATATATAAATATATATATGTATATATATATATATATATATATATGTATATATATATATATATATATATATATATATATATATATATATATATATATATATATATATATATATATATAAATATATATATATATATATGTATATATATATATATATATATATATATATATATATATATATATATATATATATATATATATATATATACATAATATATATATATATATATATTTATATATATATATATATATATATATATATATATATATATATATATATATATATATATATGTATATATATTTATTTATTGATTTATTTAATATATCCTTGCACGTCAGATACAATTCCAATTACAGCGTCAAGAAAGCAAAAATTAAATATTGAAACCTAAAAAACTAAAAAAAATAACAAAAATAATTGAATAATTTGAAAACTAAAATTAGGACTATGATAAATAGCAATTCAAGGTAACATTTTCAACACATGCTTGAATTGTGAAAAAGATTGCGGGAGAGGACCAAGCTATAGAGCATTCTGCGTTCTGGATAGACGCAGCAAAGGTGAATGAAAGTAGACTTCCGTACGAGCAAACGAAACAGAAAAAACCTCAGAAGAACGACGTGGATGGCTAGATTCACGTCTGGTTATCTGGGAACCAAGATAAAAAAAAAATGCCTTGGCAAAGTTTAAAGAGAAAACACTCATCGAGGAACAATCTCCGAGATTGCAACGAGGACATACGAAGGAGGGAAAGACGAGAGTAATAGGGACAATAGGGGATATTGAATTTGAAAAGAAGCGAGCGAGTGAACCTGCGCTTAACAGATTCAATGGCGGCAGATAAATACTAAACGCGCGGAGACCAGATTTGGCACGCGTATTCTAGAAAACTGCGGACTTAGGAGACATATAAATGAATACATAAGGAAATGTTGGTAAACACATACGAAGAACGCAAAACAAATCCAGGAATCCTAGATGCCCTGGACGTCATATTCATGACATGAACATCAAATCTTAACTTTGAGTTGAACACCAAGCCCAGATCTCTAAAATGCTGGACAACTGACAGGGAAATACCAGACAAAGAATAAGAGAAAACATTTGGAGTATTTTCATACGCAAGAGACATCTGATGGCACTTCAAAATGTTCAGTGGCGAGAAGTTGTCTTGACGCCAGAGATTAAGAGCAACAAGTCAGCTTGCAATTGATGAAAATCGTTCGCAGATTTGATTTTTCTGTATAATTTTAAGGCGACATAGCACCTTCAAATTGAAAAAAAAAATGTTATTTTCAAAGGCTTGTTTTTAATTGAATAAAAAGACATATCTTAATGAAACTTTTTACACATACTTTATATGTCTTAGACTACATAAACAAAATTGTTAAAAATGTTTTGTGGCCCCCTGTCGCCTGTTTCAATTTTTTGGAAAATACACCAAAAAAACCTGGCGTGCATGATAACTGCCCTCAGGAACGTCTGAAAAAAAAAACAAAAACGGGGTTTTGACCAACATCAAAGCGGCCTTAGAATGAACTAAAAAAAAAAAAATTTGGTTGAAAAATAACAAAATGGCGGCGTTTTTTCGAAAATCGAGTTTTTTTCCCCCAAAAATCGGCTATAACTAAAAAAGTTTAATGCCGATTTTTTCATCCGAGGTTCATTCTGAGCATTAACATATGCAGATTAACGTTTTAAAATTTCAAAACGATCGGATCATATTGTTTTTCTTAATCATGCACGCCAACTTGAAAAACGTTGTTTCGAGAAAATCGCGTTTCAAGTTAAAATTCAATATTTTTTGCAATAAACCTTTAAAATTAAATTTAAAATTAAATCTGCGATTTAATCTGCGCAGATTAATTTTAAAGAAATCTGCGATTTCTTTAAAATTAATCTGCGATGCTTGGACCATACAATACACCTTCTTCTTGCTCATACTCCTCTCTTCTAAAGACTTTTGCTCCCTTCGAGCAGTTCTGGCCTCTTTAGATGCCTCAGTCGAGTGTTTTTCCGCCTGGTTAATTCTTGAAGCATCTCTATGCTCTGCATGTTCCAGCGCACATTGGCCAATTGTAATTCCCATGACTTGCATTTTTTTCAAGATAGCCATAAATCCTTCACTAAATGTACATACAGAAATATTTGCAGCCATATTAAGTACGTTTTTCCCACAAAAAGTATGTTTGGGGGCCAAATTCCAAACACAAGAATTATAGCTTTCGTTATTATTCTGCGCAAAATTGCCCAAGCAACGCTTTAATAAATCTTCTGATGATAAGTCATCATAAATAGGCTTTAAAATTTCTTGTACCTCATCATCTTAAGGTGGAGGATGCTTGAAATTGTTTAATGCATTATCACCCGCTGCCTCCGCCTTGCGCCAGTTACACCAAGTCGTTTCTCCAACAGGACAATAACAGTGTTGAGGGTTCTCATCAGTTGAAATTTTGTGGTAATATGCTGCCCAAATTTCCTTGCGCATATTTTCAACTGAATCAGGATTTCGTCGTATTGTTAGGCCATAATGCGTGGCTAAATTTTTCATTAATTTTAGTGTCAGGTGAACTTTTTTCGGACCTTTTTTTGGAGATTCTACACTTTTTTTAGAAACATCTTTTACAGCTATTTTTACTAATGTTCGAAGAAGAACATTAGTATTAAAATCACTTTGGCCAAAAATTCATATTTCTATATATATATATATATATATATATATATATATATATATATATATATATATCATCAAAAAATTTCAGTGAAAAAATCTCAGGAACGCGCCATCTGATTGAGCTGAAATTTTCAGAACACATTGGTGTATATGCAGAATAGTGCCAGGTCTCACAAAAAGTTAATAATCTCTAACCCTTTGGCGCCGGCGGCCATTTTAGTGATAATTTTAATATACCTATTATTCCGTACACAAATAAGTTTTGCAAAAATAAAGTTGACGAAATATATTAAGAACGTGTTTTACATGTGAACCAGATAATGTTTTGGAATTTTTTAACCCCATGTGTGCGCTGGGTGCCTAAAAACAGAACGGGAAAACTTGAAAATTTTTAAATTGCGATAACTTTTGACAGGGTTATTCAATCATTACGAAATTTTAAGAACATATTGGTATTATTAAGTTGTTGATTTTTGTAGCTTTTGATGAGCGTGCTGGCAACCCTGTAGCTAGGGCAGGTACTGAAAGTGAAAACCTTCAAATCATCGTCTCTCTTGAAAAACTGCCATTTCTTCAAAAAAAAGCCACTCATATGTAAATCTTGTGCTTTGTTTACATAAACAAAAAAAAAATTTGATATGGTAGAACGGGCACGCCTGGTAACCCTAGCCCAATTTACCTATATTTTTAGCATCAAAAACTTCTGTTCACGGAAACTCACGATCCAATGAACAAAATTAATTGAAATTTGCAGAATGTATTGGTCCTATATAGGACCAGGTCTGATAGAAGTGATTTTGAAATGCGGGTGATTCTGTGCCAGTGGTGCCATCTTGAAAAATCACTAAAAGAGATAACTGCTTTTAGCCCTATAAATTCTGATTGAATCGTTCGATTTTGACGAAATTCACACAGTAGCTGAACCTTATTTAATACCTTGTTTGGTAGAAATTTGGTTGAAAAATTCGGTTGGAGCTGCCAGTTATGATAATTTTGGTGTCTTAAATTTGAAAAAAATTAAAATTTGGAAGTGAAAACATTCAAATCATCGAATATCCTAAAAATGTCCGTTTCTTACAATAAAACCAATCTGTTTACAAATCTTATGCTTTATCTACACGTTCAAAGTAAAACTTTGGAAATTTCATGTCGGACCAGAACGGTAACCCTTTCCCAGTCAACCTATATTTTTAGTATCAAAAACTTCTGTTCACGGGAACTCACGAACCAATAATCAGATACCATTGAAATTTACAGAATGCATTGGACTTAAGTAGGACCAGGTCTGATTGAAGCGATTTTGAATTATGGGCAACTCTGTGCCAGTGGTGCCATCTTGAAAAATTACAAAGAAAAAAAACTGCTTTTTGCCCTATGAAATTTGAATATGTTACCAAATTTTCATGAAATTGACACACTAGCTGAACCTTACTCTAAACTCTGTTTGATAGAAATTTGGTTGAAAAATTCGATTGGTGCTGCCAGCTATGGTAATTTTTGTGTCTTTGGATTTGAAAATTCGCTCAGGAAAATAAAACTTTTTGCCCTATAACTTCCAGTGCAGTCATGAAATCAATACGAATTTCATACAATTAATGGAACCTACTATAAGCATTATTCAGGCCAAATTTGGTTGAAAAGCCACGATGGGGTTGCCAGCTATTGTTGGTTTTGTGTTTGTTTGCAATATCTTTATTAAGCGGTTTAATCGTAGAATTTTCAATTGGTAATGATATTGTAGTGACAATAAACAGCAAATAATTAGCTTTCCATTATTTGAAAAAGCTCGCTGCAGGTAATCCTAAATTTCTTTATACTCCTATAACTTCGAATGTAATATAACAACGTGAAGCAGATGTGATATATTTTTGGCTTTGATACTGGCGAAAGGTTGCCAGCACGAGTCGGTTGTGCTACTTTTGTATCAATAAATGCTTACAGTTAGTATTCATACCGGAAACATTTACAATGAAAATAAATAACCGATGTTTCAATTCCTAAAGTTCTGCAAATTTTTCGGATCGCAGCCCCAAACACCAACTTCAGTTATAGTGCTGCAGGCACTGAGCATTTTCTTCATTGATGTTATATGAGATGCTGCTTTCGAAATTTTGTGAAATAAGCAACTGATAATGAATATAATTAACCCGTGTTTTGCTCTCATAAACGTTGAAATTCATGCCAGTGGTAATATCTGAAACCTTCTACCATATGAGTTATAATGCATTCTTGAGACCAAAGTAGAACCTGGCGTTTGAAACAGTTTGGCCGTAATAAGCAGCTCATGTGGTGGATTATGCACTCAAAACCTGCACGATTCTTCTACTGTTCTTCGAACATTAGTGTTTCTAGCGGTTCAGGTGCGCTAGAGTTTTTTTTATTTTTTTTTGCCAAGGCTAGCTTATTTTTTGCTTCTTTTAAAGGAGATGACTCATTTATCTTTGTCTACACTTTCGCTTAAGTCGATGTAGCGATATAGCGAAGTGAACGAAAATCATAGAAAAAATGATCTTGGGGCGCTTCGCTATATATACTCATAAAATTTTTTTGTTTTAGAATTTCAATTTTATATTATTAAAATCATGTTTTAAAACCTTCATTCTAACATATTCAATCAAAAAACAAAAATCGATTTTTTTAAAAATTTGGAGGTGCTACGTTGCCTTAAGTCATCTGCATATAAAAGACAGAAAGAATTGATAACAGAAGGAAGGTCATTGACAAACAAGATAAAAAGTAAGGGACCAAGGATAGAACCTTGAGGAACTCCGAATGTGGGAAATATAGGAAGGAAATGGAATCATTTAAAAAAACTCTGCAAGGACGACTATGAAGATAAGAGGAAAACCAGGAGAGGAGGGGACCAAAAACACCGAAACCATTAAGTTTAACAAGAAGCAGGTTATGGTTCACAGAATCGAAAGCCTTCGAAAAGTCTGTGTAAATTATATCAAATTGACGTTGACAATCGAAGGCAAAGGCTACAAAATTAGTGAACTCCATAAGGTTGGTCGATGTAGAGCGGCCTTTGATGAAACTATGCTGCTCAGGAGCAAGTAATGGCTGTATAGACGGACAAGTTCCATTGTAGACAAGACGTTCAAGGATTTTACTGAAAGAGCAAAGGAGGGATATAGGACGATAATTGGAAACAACGGAATGATCACCACATTTGAAGATTGCGAAAATATTGGCGGATTTTCATAAAGAAGGAAATACACCAGATGTTAGGCTTATGTTGAAAAGGATAGCTAAAGGAACACAGAGCGAGGATGGGAGAGATTTAACAAGGATATTAGGAATACCATCAGGACCGGAACTGGCATTAGAATTTAAGGTATGCAAAAGGATTTCAACTTCCAAAGGATTGGTACTAAACATGGATAATTCAGGAGAGGTACGGGAGACAATGGGAGCTATTCAGTGGGTTTTTTAAGGAGGAGGAAAAAAAGGCAGCAAACAAATCACAAATAGCCTGAAAAGTGGAGGCAGTAACATCATCAAGAGACATAGAATCAGGAACTGAAGAGTTGGATTTGAGAGAACGGATGTAGGACCAAAAGGATTTGGATTGATTAGAACTGATTGAAGCCTCGATGTTAGAAAAGTAATCACGCATAGCCTGCTTGAGCACTTTTTAGCGTCCAAACACAAACTACGGAATTCCCGAAGGTCACTCAGACCGCGGACATTCTGGTTAAAAATACAGAGTGAAGTAGATATACTTGTTAGGCACGTAAAACTTGTTTGGCGTTTTTCTGGAAAAATTTGCGTTGGCGTTTTTAAAACTCTTTAACAAGGATCCCAGCTGGCCAAAACTCCAGCGCAAGTACGATGTCTAAGCCAGCAGACACGTAGATTTTGAAGGAGGCAATAGCTCTGTCTGGTCAGTTGTCAGGCGTGAGTTTGACACAGGATAAAATGCTAGGTGAATAGCCAAGCCTAGACGTGATGAAATCTATAATATCCTCTGAAGAAACTCCGTCTGTTACCCGACTTATGAAAATTTGAAGATGAGGCAAGGCTACCGGCATTGGCGGAACATTGCACAATGTAACAACCTGCTTATCAGAAAATAAGTATTTAGTATAAGAAAATTAGTATTTAATACTTATTTTCTTAAAAAATTAGTAAAAATTTATAATACGAACAGAAAAACGAGACACATGAATTTACTGGATACAATCTTTATTTCATCAATAGATATGCCATAACTTACTAATCTATTCGGAACTGGGAGCGGGAGTCACCATCCAGGTCTATTTAACTAATTATTTTGCTGACGTGGCATGTGACCGTCCGCGTATTTACTGCCGCGTGACCGTCCGCGTATTTACTACCGCGTATTCTACATATTTTCTCATGTGGCCTGTTTGTTTGATTCAACATAGTTTCTCACGTCTAGCCAGACGGAGTCATGTTCGCTGTTGCTTAATGCAACAGTGTCTCTTTTTACCGTCTGCGATGCAACTGGATATGTAACTTCTCCCCCTTTTAGCTTAGTACCCTCCTGGATACACCATAGAGAAATTGCTATTGTGAGTCATTATATTTCCTGAAAATAATAATTTCCTATTATCGCATGTTTGATTAATGTGAAGATGTTTTGCATTTTTTATTACAACAGTTTCTTCGTCAATTTCAATTATATCTGTTTTATTGATTTTGATAAGTTTACAATTTTCCTTAAATATACAGTTTTAACTAAAACTAAGTTCGTTTATAGTTCTAAACTCTTCGGATTCATACAGGGTATTATTTAATGCAAAAATTGTTTCAATGGGTGAATATATTTCTTTACTACAATTGTTTGGTATAGGCATGATCATTGATATTTGAACTCTTTCAAATTCTTTAGGAATTTTAATAGCACATATGAGCAAATTTTCATTTGTTTCAGTCTTTTCATTTGTTTCAGTCTTACTTTAATATATTTTAGTTTGTCCAAATTTATTTCGTATTTTTTAATTTCTTCGTCAGCTTTTAAGTTTGGGTGTATAAGCCCGTATCTAGCGAACACAATGGGTCCAACCAATTTTGCTTTTGAACATTTGAATTTTAAACATTTCTTCATAGTAGAATTTATTACTTATTTTCGAAGAATATTAGTATTTAACTCGTTTCGCCGAAAATTCATATTTCGTTATATATATATATATATATATATATATATATATATATATATATATATATATATATATATATATATATATATATATATTGTAATGTCACAATTGTACATATTTTGAATTTGAATTAGTGTGAGTGGTTTCACAAGATGATAAGAGATGTCGCTTGTGAGGCCACATGAGATTGAACGAAGCTGTCAAAAAGGCATTGAATCATAAAATAAAGCGAATCCGAGTCGAGTAGACGTGTTTAAATTTAAATTCCGCAGCGAACAAAAAGAAGTTTACAATATATATACATATATATATATATATATATATATATATATATATATATATATATATATATATATATATATATATATCAGCAAAATGATTAAGAGAGATAATCTCTGGAGCGGCCAATCCGATTGTGCTGAAATTTTCGGAGAATGTTGACGTATATAGTAGGTAGGCCCATGATTTACAATAATTCAGTTATCCTTTACCTTTTGCCGGCGGCGAGCGTTTTAGTGAATTTTGAGGTACTCCTTTATTTCCAAACTTATTATGGTTAAAGCTTGACTTTGTAAAAAAAATTGAAATTTAGAGCCGTGTGTGGGTGCAGCGTGCCTAAAAGTAGGCAAGGATTTTTTTTCAAATTTTGATTTGTCAATTACCTCTGACAAAACATTTGATCATCGTGAAAATTGCAGAGCGTATTGAAGTTGACTAAAATTTAACAATAGTGCAGGTAGCCGTGTAGACAGGGCAGGTAGCCCTATAGCTACGGCAGGCTCCTGAAAAAAAAAATCCTTCAAATCATTGAAAAATCCTTTGATTATCGTGAAAATTGCAGAGCGTATTGAAGTTGACTAAAATTTAACAATAGTGCAAGTAGCCCTGTAAAAAGTGCAGGTAGCCCTGTAGCTACGGCACGCTCCTGAAAAAAAATCCTTCAAATCATTGAAAAATCCTGAAAATTTTTTGATTTATCACAAAAAATTTAAATCACTGATATACTCACTGATAAATTTAAATCACTGATAAATTATTACCTTTGTCCATCATGTCAAATTGAAATTTTTAAATTTCCAATTTGTACAAGAACGGCAACCCATCACCAAATTACCTATATTTTCAGCACTCGAAAGTTCTGTTCACGAGAACTGACGGCCGGATTTTCCGACCAATATGAAATTTACAGAACAAGAACATAAACGCTGAGGAAAAAAACTGGTTTTTGAACTATAACTTCCGATTCAGCCATCAGATATTAACAAAATTCACAAAGTTCTTTGATCTTACTTTAGATAACATTTGATGGAAATTTGGTTACCTTATGCCCATTTTTGTATGTTTCCTACGATATTTACTAGTCCTCGTTTGTTTCGTTTGTGATAAGGAGGTATGAATGTCCTGACTACGTTGTCCAACTGATCCAGTTCTGTATTAATCAAGTCTTTGTGCTGTCCATCTAGCTGTTTTGTGTTTGTTCTGAAGTCGTTGATTATGTCTATGATGTCCACTTCGTTCAAGTGCAATTAGGTGAAACCTGTCTATTTGTTAATGTTATGTATGCTCAATGATCCTTGTATCGGTATTATTATTGTTAGTATGACGAAGAATATGACAAAAAGCTGAAAATATAATTGTTTTAAAAAGATCAAAGGTTTACCAAAATAATTTGCCGTGAATAATTTCTAAATTCATTTTCTTTCCCAAATAAGGGATATCCTCTTGTTTTAATGTTAGCTCACTACTTCTTGCAATGTATTTGGCTACCATGCAGCTGAAAACTCCACAATCACTAGAGTTGGTTTGTTTTGGATTATCAATTGCATTTTCTTATTCAAATGCTATATCGAAGGGTTGTTCAAGTTTATCTAAGTGTTCTTCTTTGAGATAAGTTTCTTAAACCTCTAAAATATTCGAGTTTTTATTTCCAAGAGAGTCAAAATATCTTATTGTTTTATTGTTCATATCAATGATAGCCATACATGAATGGATGTCATTTACATGAATTGGAACTAAAATGATATCATATTCAAATATATTCACTTTTCTTGTCCACCTTTTTACCGAATCGTAGCCCAATTTAGAAAGGACTCGAATGAAAAATGTATTCATTGAATATATTTTTGGTGCTCCGTTAGGTTGTAGTCTTTCACTACGTTCCAATATTAGATTCATATAAAAATTAATGATTTTATCATTAGGCCAGGTACTTTCTTGTAGTGGCTTTAAATAGTTTCGTGTTATGTTGAGCCTGAATTTATTGATTATAAAATCTTCGTTTGCACCCTCGTTTAGTGCTTCTCTGATCATGGATTTTTGTTTCTTTGTGATTGACTCTTTCAAGTTTATATTGGAGGTGTTGTCTTCTTTTGAACTATCAGCGAATTGTGGTTCTCCTTTGATGTTCGTCGGGTAAACCTTGAATAATTTCGCTTTTTGGAATTTAGGTAGATGTTTTAATCTGGTCGCCTTATAGTTTTTTATAAAGCCTGAAATCTGGTTTCTTGATAATCTTCTCTTTTAAAAATTAAGACATATATCTGAAGGTTCAAGTGGCTGACTCATAAGAGTAAAGTCATATCTAAGAGTGCCAAATATACATATATGTTTACCTACATTTTATACAAGCACCATTTTCAAACATAAACTCAATTTACGGGCTAAAATCTGTTCCTTCAACGTTTTGTATAAGATTTCTTCATAAAATCGTTTCATTCAAGCTTTTGTTAGTGCAAACAATAAAATCACAAAAATACTATTCTAAATTAAAATTCCATACAAAAATTCCATTTTAAGATAATTAGCGCACAAACCGTCAATCATAATCGTCAAATTTATAAATCACAAGGAAATATTGAATTGAATTATTTCACTTCGTTCCATTCATTATGGGCATATTTCGGCACAGTCAAATCCTCCGTAAGCTCATTAAGCTTCTCATCATACATATGCATACATAAATGTGTTTATATATCATTCCAATCCGAATTAAATTTAACACCAGCACGCATGCAATACCAATATCGCGAGTACAAATATCAATGTCAAATATGAATCTAATCAAAATGTATTGCAATTAAGCTAACAATTCATATCATCAAAATAGCACAGCCTATAAGCTCTTCTTAAAACTGTCCCACTTGATAAGCAAAAATAACCTTTTTTGGAGTTGATGAAATTATTTTCACTTTCAAATACATATCATTCAAAAATTATCCAAATCAAACATAGGGGTAATTTACATATATAAATCTCGCAGAGTACGCTGGACGAACATACACATATCAGGTACACATCGCAATCAACCTTTTACCTACACAACACGTAATCATGCTACATGCATCTCACTCATGATATTACTATCTAAGTCCAAATGTTCTTCTTATTGGACAAGAACTCGTGAAAGTATACTACTCCTAACGAACCGGAAGTATTTCTCATACGAATTTCAGCACTGCTCCACTGAAATAGCTACAATGATATTTCTCATACAAACTCTGGCACGGTGCTTCAGTCACGCTATTCTGTGGTCTTATTTAAGTACAAAGCTGCTATGCCATAATTGAAAAACTCCTGTATATTTCAACTTCAGAATTGTTAATAAGACAAAAATTATTTAATCAACAAATTACAAATCACTTTCAAGAACTCCCGCATTCCAATATGAACTACACCAGAAAATAGCAAAACTGACCACCTTTGGCTTTGACAGACGGATAGCACACACGCACTCTTAATAATCACCATTGCGTTTGGGCATTAAACGGCACGCCCGCAACGGAGGTTCGCTGAGCCTTGAAATTCAAATAAATATTGTTGGTGCGAATTTTTACTAAGAACATTAGTATTAAAATCGATTCGGCCAAAAATTCATATTTCCATATATATATATATATATATATATATATATATATATATATATATATATATATATATATATATATATATATATATATATATATATATCTATATAAATATATATATATATATATATATATATATATATATATATATATATATATATATATCTATATAAATATATATATATATATATATATATATATATATATATATATATATATATATATATATATATATATATAAATATCAAAAATATATAAATATATCATCAAATCATCAAATATCAAACTATATATATATCATCAAAAAATTTCAGTGAGATAATCTCAGGAACGCGCCATCCGATTGAACTGAAACTTTCAGCATACATTGGTGTATATGCAGAATAGGTCCAAGTCTCACTAAATGTCAATTATTATTAACCCTTTGGCGCCGGCGGCCATTTTAGTGATATTTTTAATACACCTATTATTCCGTACACAAATAATTTTTGCAAAAATCAGGTTGACACGAAATAAATTTCAAACGTGTTTTACATGTGAATCGGATAATGTTTTGGAATTTTTTGACTCCAAGTCTGCGCTGAGTGCCTAAAAAGAGAATGGGAAAATTTGAAAATTTTTACATTGCGATTTCTTTTGACAGAGCTATTCAATCATTATGAAACTTTTAGGACATATTGGTATCATGTAGTTGTAGATTCGTGTAGATTTTAATTAGCGTGCTGGCAATTTTGTAGCTAGGGTAGGCACTCAAAGTGAAAACCTTCAAATCATCGTCTCTCTTGAAAAAATGCCGCTTCTTAAAAAAAAACCACTCATATGTAAATCATGTGCTTTGCTTACATAGACATAAAATAAAATTTGATATGGTATAACGGGCACGCCTGGTAACCCTTGCCCAATTCACCTATATTTTTAGCACCAAAAACTTCTGTTCACGGAAACGCACGATTAGATAAGCAGAATTGATTTAAATTTGCGGATTGTATTGGTCTAAAATAGGACCAGGTCTGATAGAAGTGATTTTGAAATGCGGGCGATTCTGTGCCAGTGGTGGCATCTTGAAAAATCACTTAAAAAAGATAACTGCTTTTAGCCCTATAAATTCTGATTCAATCGCTCGATTTTCACGGAATTTATACATTAGCTGAAACTTACTTCAAATCACGTTTGGTAGAAATTTGATTGAAAAATTCGGTTGGAACTGCCAGCTATGATAATTTTGGTGTCTTAAATTTGATAAAATAAAAATTTGGAAGTGAAAACTTTCAAACATCGAATATCCTAAAAAATGTCCGTTTCTTACAATAAAACCAATCTGTATACAAATCTTATGCTTTATCTACACATTCAAAGTAAAACTTTGGAAATTTCATGTCGGACAAGAACAGTAACCCTTTCCCAGCTAACCAATATTTTTAGCATCAAAAACTTCTGTTCACGGGAACTTACGAACCAATAATCAGATACAAATGAAATTTACAGAATGCATTGGACTTTAGTAGGACCAGGTCTGGTAGAAGCGATTTTGAATTGTGGGCAACTCTGTGCCAGTGGTGCCATCTTGAAAAATTACAAAGAAAAAAACTGCTTTTTGCCCTATGAAATGTGAATAAGTTACCAGATTTTCATGAAATTGACATAGTGGCTGGACCCTACTCTAAGCCGTGTTCATTAGAAATTTGGTTGAAAACATCGGTTGGTGCTGCCAGCTATGGTAATTTTTGTGTCTTTGGTTTTGAAAATTCGCTCAGGAAAATAAAACTTTTTGCCCTATAACTTCCAGCGCAGTCATGAAATCAATACGGATTTCATACAATTAATGGAACCTATTATAAACAATATTCAGGCCAAATTTGGTTGAAAAGCCACGATAGGGTTGCCAGCTTTAAACAGTAAATATTAAGCTTTCGATTATTTGAAAAAACTCGCTGCAGGTAACCATAAATTTCTTTATACTCCTGTAACTTCGAATGTAATATAACAACGTGAAGCTGATGTCATATTTATATTCTTGGCTTTGATACTGGCGAAAGGTTGCCAGCATGAGTCGGTTGTGCTACTTTTGTATCAATAAATGCTTACAGTTAATATTCATACCGGAAACATTTACAATGAAAATAAATAACCAATGTTTCAATTCCCAAAAGTCCGCAAATTTTTCGGATCGCAGCCCCAAACACCAACTTCAGTTACAGTGCTGCAGGCACTGAGCATGTTCTTCATTGATGTTATATGAGATGCTGCTATCAAAATTTTGTGAAATAAGCATCTGATAACGAATATAATTAACCCGTGTTTTGCTCTCATAAACGTTGAAATTCATGCCATTGGTAATATCTGAAACCTTCTACCATATGAGGTATAATGCATTCTTGAGACCAAAGTAAAACATGGCATTTGAAACAGTTTGGCCGTAATAAGCAGCTCATGTTGTGGAATATGCACCCAAAACCTGAACGATTCTTCTACTGTTCTTCGAACATTAGTGTTTCTAGCGGTTCAGGTGCGCTAGAGTTTTATATAATTAAATTCAGTTTATTCGCCAGTAATATGTTGCCTATGGTTTTAGTTCCAAACTTAATACCATGCATGTATTGCCTACATAGTTCACTACCTTAATTTCCTAATATTCATTATGAAACTCACATTATATCGCAACCAACATTTCGAACATTTTTTATGCTCACCATTAATCACAGATTTCATAAATATTATCTTTCAGCCCTGAATTGCTAATTCATTTCTTCTCTGTTTTCTCTTTCTTTTCTTCTGATGAAAATTCTCAAACATATTCGACAAAGCGTTCATAATCGACCAGTCATCTAAAAATAGATGAAACTCGCTATGCCGATTGGCTGACGGAGTTTGACAAATGCAAAAAAGTGTGGTCAGCACCAGTGTTATTAGGTTTCCATGGCCAAAATCACCTCAAATATGCTCTTTTTTCCCACAGTGCATGATGAGAATTCCCACAATTCTTTCCTTGGACAATGTGTGAGCCATTTGCCACAGTTTTGTATTTACTTACCTTAATCGCGCTAATGTCAAGACTTATAAAAAGAAAAAAAATCAAGAGCACCTGAACCGCTAGAAATACTAATGTTCGATGAACAGTAGAAGAATCGTGCAGATTCTGAGTGCATTTTCTACCACATGTGCATCAACCTATTTCAATTGCAAAATCACTTTGATCTTAATAATGCATTTAAACTCACAGAATGGAAAGGATTTCAGAAATTTCAAGATAAAGGAAAGCTTAACTTTGCGAAACTTTGAGAGCAGCATAACACAATATAAACAAAGAAAATGTTTAGTGCTTTCAACACTTTACCATCACTGAAACAAAAAGTCTCCCACAATTGCCTCACGTCAAAATCAAATAACTATCGATTTCGATTTTATCCGATGATTTCGTCGCAAGTTAAGCTTTTCGCATACTATTCCGACACGACACGTCACAACACGGCACGTCACAACACGGCACGTCACAGCACGGCACGTCAGAACACGACACGACAAAAATCTGTGAGAATCAATTGCATGTAAAAAAACTCTAGCGCACCTGAACCGCTAGAAACACTAATGTTCGAAGAACAGTAGAAGAATCGTGCAGGTTTTGAGTGCATATTCCATCACAAGTGCTGCTTATTACGACCAAACTGTTTCAAATGCCATGTTTTACTTTTGTCTCAAGAATGCATTATAACTCATATGGTAGAAGGTTTCAGATATGAATACTGGCACGAATTTCAACGTTTATGAGAGCAAAACACGGGTTAATTATATTGTTGTTATCAGTTGCTTATTTCACAAAATTTCGAAAGCAGCATCTCATATAATATCAATGAAGAAAATGCTCAGTGCCTGCAGCACTGTAACTGAAGTTGGAGTTTAGGGCTGCGATCCGAAAAATTTGCAGAACTTTGCGAATTGCAACATTGATTATTTATTTTAATTGTAAATGTTTCCGGTATGAATACTAACTGTAAGCGTTTATTGATACAAAAGTAGCACAACCGACTCGTGCTGGCAACCTTCTGCCAGTTTCAAAGCCAAGAATATATCACATCTGCTTCACGTTGTTATATTACATTCGAAGTTAAAGGAGTATAAAGAAATTTAGAGTTACCTGCAGCGAGTTTTTTCAAATAATCGAAAGCTTAATATTTGCTGTTTATTGTCACTACAATATCATTAGCATTTGAAAATTCTACGATAAAACCGCTTAATAAAGATATTGCAATTAAACACAAAACCAACAATAGCTGGCAACCCTATCGTGGCTTTTCAACCAAATTTGGTCTGAATAATGCTTATGCCAGGTTTCATTAATTGTATGAAATTCGTATTGATTTCATGACTGCACTGGAAGTTATAGTGCAAAAAGTTTTATTTTCCTGAGCGAATTTTCAAAGCCAAAGACACAAAAATTACCATAGCTGGTAGCACCAATCAAATTTTTCAACCAAATTTCCACCAAACAGAGATTAGAGTTAGGTTTAGCTACTGTGCCAATTTCATGAAAATCTGGTAATTTATTCACATTTCATAGGGCAAAAGGCAGTTTTTTTTCTTCGTAATTTTTCAAGATGGCACCACTGGCACAGACTTGCCCACAATTCAAAATCGCTTCTATCAAATCTGGTCTTACTTAAGTCCAATGCATTCTGTAAATTTTAGCTGTATCTGATTATTGGTTCGTGAGTTTCCGTGAACAGAAGTTTTTGATGCTAAAAATATAGGTTAACTGGGAGAAGGTTACCGTTCTTGTCCGACATGAAATTTCCAAAGTTTTATTTTGAACGTGTAGATAAAACATAAGATTTATATACAGATTAGTTTTATTGTAAGAAACGGACATTTTTTTGAATATTCGATGGTTTGAATGTTTTCAGTTCCAAATTTTTTTTTTTCAAAATGAAGACACCAAAATTATCATAGCTGGCAACTCCAACCGAATTTTTCAACCAAATTTCTACCAAACGTGGCTTAAGGTAAGGTCCAGCAGTTGTGTGAGTTTCGTCAAAATCGAACGATTCAATCAGAATTTATAGGGCTAAAAACAGTTATCTTTTTTAGTGGTTTTTCAAGATGGCACCACTGGCACAGAATCGCCCACATTTCAAAATCGCTTCTATCAGACCTGGTCCTATTTAAGACCAATACATTCTGCAAATTTCAATTAATTCTGCTCATCGGATCGTGAGTTTCCGTGAACAGAAGTTTTTGATGCTTAAAATATAGGTAAATTGGGCAAGGGTTACCAGGCGTGCCCGTTATACCATATCTTTTTTTTTTTTTGGTTATGTAAACAAAGCACAAGATTTACATATGAGTGGCTTTTTTTTGAAGAAACGGCATTTTTTCAAGAGAGACGATGATTTGGAGGTTTTCAATTTCAGTGCCTGCCCTAGCTACAGGGTTGCCAGCACGCTCATTAAAAACTACAAAAACCTACAACTAAATAATATCAATATGTCCTGAAAATTTCGTAATGATTGAATTGCTCTGTCAAAAGTTATCGCAATTTAAAAATTTCCAAATTTTCCCGTCCTCTTTTTAGGCACCCAGCGCACACATAGGGTTAAAAAATTCCAAAGCATTATCCGATTCATATGTAAAACACGTTCGAAATTTACTTCGTTAACTTTATTTTTGCGAAAATTATTTGTGCACGAAATAATAGGTATATTAAAAATATCACTTAAATGGCCGCCGGCGCCAAAAGGTTAACAATAACTGACATTAAAAGAGACCTGGACCTTTTCTGCATATACACCAATGTATCCTGAAAGTTTCAGCTCAATCGGATGGCGCGTTCTTGAGATTATCTCACTGAAATTTTTTGATGATATATATATATATATATATATATATATATATATATATATATATGGAAATATGAATTTATGGCCGAATCGATTTTAATACTAATGTTCTTCGAACATTAGTAAAAACATCACGACACGACACGTCAGGGAAATATTTTTGTCGTTTGAAATGTTTGAATTTAATCCAATCCGGCAAATGTTGCACGACGTTGTGATGTGTCGTGTCGGTTAAGTGTGCAGGCTTTCATATAAAGCTTCTCGCACACTATTCCGTCACGACACAACACAACATCGAAAAATGTCGTACGACAGTCAGTAGACCAACGCACACTACACCGAACCGACGCACAGTGGTCTATTTCGCGAAAAAGGTGAACTTTATTCATGAGAACCACTAGAAGTATGAAATTGAGTGTTTCTTGGGTTTTCAAATATTGGAAATCCATTTCTGGGGCTGTATTGGCTCCAACTTTTAACAAAAAGTTTCCAAAAAGGGTCAAAATTTGGAAAATTTCACTTTGAGGAAAAACATTTTTCTTGTTAATAAACGAGTGTAACATATCATTTTCATAGTATTTTTGCTGGCTGAGTACGAAACCGCTGTCCAAATCCACCTATCGTGCCTCAATGTTGAGAAAAATATCATTTTTAGAATTGTTTCCTGCTGACGCAATTTTTATCAATATTAGGCGTGTTTTATTATACATCCAGAGTAGTGCAGGATATCGATTTGCACACGAAACAACAACAACATCCAGATTACAAACACTTGTGAATTTAGTGGATTTCGTACTCGTGCTCTCTGTGGAACGTATTTCGAAAAGTCATATCAACTGGAATAGTTGGAATTTTCAAAAATTTTCCATGTCACCCTGGCAACCAGGATAAATAATCATACATTTGAAAACGGCGTTGGTTATATGACAGGTCAAATTTTGAAATGACAACTGTCTGACAGAAAAAAACTCGCGTGCTACTCTGGATCGTTTTATTATGCATCCAGGATACCTACTACACTCTGGATGATAATAAAACGCAGCTATTGTGACGTGATAGCCAAATTTTGGATCACATTCGTGGCAGCAGCCAAAAATGCTGTGGAAATGATTATTCAAATTCGTTTGACACAAATGATGTCGGACAGTATTATTAATTTGATTTGCACCCCTACCCACAAAGTTTAATCGAAACAATTGTAATTATTTTGAATAATTTTTTTTATAATAATAAATCAACTAAACAAAAATGACATGCGGAATTCTATATACATATTTGAAGTAGTGAAAAAGGCATATCTACAGCATATAGCAAAACACATATCGAATTTACAAATATTATCATTCACCCATACATGAATATTTACAATTTTAGCAATTAATACCTGGCACGAAATGGTTTTGTACAGGTAAAAATATATTTTCGATAATGTTACTTTGCATATAATTTCAATACTAAGCATATACATGAATTATCATATGAACATATTTCATTGAACTGAATTCAGAAGCAAGTTGGGAAATTTGATGATACTAAAGTACAGGTGAATGGGTAAATAAATGTATGAACAGCCAAATACTTGAAACTTTGCCAATAACATAAGAAGTAAGTGTAGGGTTTAGAAATTATTGTTTTATTTATGAAATTCAACGTTGTGTTTATCTCAATCTCACAAGCTTCAACCTGGTACAAATGCTTGCTATTGTGTGCTAGTGCAAATGATAAGAAAATACTGCAGAGCACGTGGACTGGCGCAATAAGCGCGCTAAATGTTGTATTTTATGCAAGGTCGCTGAACTTTGAAAGGAGTTTACGAGCGTAGCCGCAGCTAGCCGCAGGTAAACTAAGTTTGGATAGTTACTTTGGACTTTAATGAATACTACTAGACTTATTTCGTAACAACTCTTTGTGACCCTCTAAACTTAAAAGGGACTAGAAGTTTTAAACACCGAATTCCTATACTATCTGCAGTATGAACACGATGAAAGGGGGGGAGGCTAAATCATCAATGTCTTTCATAGCTTAATAACGCTGTATTACTCAAAGGTATTTTTATCTTCATATTCTTAATTTAAAAAATAGGTTAAAAGACAGATACAATTTTTGGCTGTTTTCAGCACCTGTGCTCTTACCCTTAAACTTATGAAACCCAATTACTACCTCAAATGATGGAGGCCATATAGGACAATATTACCCCCAAGTTTCAACTTCATACTTAAAAGTCCATAATTTGAATAAAGTTCACCTTTTTCGCGAAATAGACCACTGTGCGACGGACACATCAGTTTGCGGAAAGTGTTCAGAAAATGCATTTTGTTTTATGCAATGGAAAATGTGTATTATTAAAAATAAAAAAAATAATAAAATTGAAATTAATTGTAATTTCTTCCCATCTATTTGTCTTCTTTTGTGTGTTGCCGTAACTTTTTGTTGCCGTAACAATTCTTTTAACAGGGTGGCGTAAAAGTTTCTGTTCCTTGATATGAAAAAAATCCAGCGATGATACCAAAATAATGACTGTTTTTGTTTAAGAGTCGTAAAAACAGGTACCGAAATTCAAAGAGGATTAATACATCCAATTTTTTTTAAAACTTGAAAACCTTTGAAATTCTTCAGCGGATCAAATTGATAATAATGGTCAATAGTAAACTTTGTGTGATAGTTTCAGAAAACGAATTTTAGACTGATGAAAATGAAAGAGGGCATAATTCATACTAATTATATATTATGTTGCTTCAAGTGTGTTAAATGTTGTACGGGAAATACTAAGGACAGAAACTTTTGCGCCACCCAGTAGTTTCTGGCCAAAATTTTACATCCATTACCAATTCGATATTTTATTTAATATCAAAATGCCTAACGATAACTGATGCTTATCATGAATTGTTTAAAAAATGCATTACGATTAATACAATGGAAAGTGTGTATTGTGAAGCATTTCAAAAAAATTAAAATTAAAATTTTTTGAGCAAATTCTTCTCATATATTTTCCTTCTTTTGTGATTTATTGTAATTTTTTGGAACTTATTCCATACTGCCCTTTCTATTTTCTGGCCAAAAAAATTTACTTTATCCATTTCCAATTCGTAATTTTTTTTTTAAATACCAAACTGCCGAACGACAACTGATGCTTATCATAAAATCTATGAAGCTATATGAAAGCCCGCACACTTAACCGACACGACACGCTACAACGACGTACATCATTTGTCGGATTGGATTGAATTCGAACATCCCAAACGACAAAAATTTTTTGCTGTCCTGTCGTGTCGTGACGTGTGGGTCAAGTGTGCGGGCGTTCATACAATTACGTACAATTTATTCTCACAGATTTTTGTTGTGTCGTGCTGTGACGTGTCGTGTCGGAATAGTGTGCGATATGCTTAAGTTGGTTCATAGATTTTATGATAAGCATCAGTTGTCGTTCGGCAGTTTGATATTTTTAAAAAGTCTAGCGCATCAAAACCGCTAGAAAACTAATTTTCGAAGATATTGTCTTTGAGTGACAAAAAAGTGTGGAAAGACGTAATACACTGTTTTGTAGAATCATATCAACCATTCCTTATCCAAAGCAACAAAACTCAACTATAGCACAAATGATGAAAATGTTCAGTGCTGGCAACACTTTCCGAACGAAGCAGCAATAAGTTTACCATTACAAGCTCATAATCAAAACAACAAATCCTTTGAATTTCGTTCTCATCGCAGGATTTCATCGAAAGTTTCAGCGGTTAAACGTTGTTTTAGGGTGCCATCCGAAAAATGTTCAAAACTCGGAAAATTTTAAAATTGATTTCTTATTTTTATTGCAAATGCTTTGCATATGAGAGCGTAATTTGAAGCATCTGTTGGTGCAATATTTATGGAAATGGCTAATGCTGGTTAGCCTGTGTCAGCAGCAAAGTTTGCTTTGCTGCTGACATACCAAACATACCAAATCTGCTTCACGTTAAGCTAAACCCAACCAGTAAATTTCGTTTCGATTGAATGACTGCGCTGGAAGTTAATCGGGTGAAAAGAATTTTAGGGCTACCACCCTCAAAACTTTTCAAATTTTTAAAGCGTTAATATTTGTTGTTAATTTTCATTGCAGGATCATTTCCATTTGCAAATCTAATGACATAATCGCTCAGTAAAGATATTAAAAAAAATTACAAAACTAATCATAGCTGGCAACCCTTTCATGATTTTTGTACGAAATTTCAACGACCTTTGGCTCACATTAAAGTCCATTTGCTGCGTAAACTTCGTTCTGATATCTTCACTGGACCGGAAGTTATAGGGAAAAAGCTTTATTTTGCTGAGCAAATTTGCAAGATTTAGGAGACGAAAATCACCATAGCTGGCAACTCTATTCTAATTTTTCAGCCAAATTTCCATCAAATGTTATCCTAAATAAGATCCAAGTACTGTATGAATCTTGTCAAAATCTGATTGCTAAATCAGAAGTTATATGCCAAAAACCGGTTATTTTTCTCAGTGATTTTTCAAGATGGCACCACTTCCACAGGGTTGCCCGCATTTCAAAACCACTTCCATCAGGTCTGGTCCTAGCTAATACCAACATGTCCTGTGAATTTCATTATGATCAGATAATCCGGTCGTCAGTTCTCGGGAACAGAACTTTCGAGTGCTGAAAATAGAGGTAATTTGGTGATGGGTTGCGTTCTTGTGCAAATCGGAATTTACAAAATTTTAATTTGACACGATGGACAAAGGTTAAACTTTATCAATGATTTGATTTTTTTGTCAAAATTCAAAAATTTTTCAGGAAAGTCAATGATTTGAAAGTTTTTTTTCAGGAGCTTGCCGTAGCTACCGAGCTATCCGCTCTATCTTGAAAATCCACGTGTGCTAAATTTTAGTCAACATCAATATGCTCTGCAAATTTCACGATGATCCATTGTTTTTCTTAGAAGTAATGACAAATCAAAATTTGAAAAAAAAATCCTTCCCTACTTTTGGCATGCTGCACCCACACACGGCTCCAAATTTCCAACATTTTATAATAAACAAGCTAAAAACATAATAAGTTTTCATTCATAAACATTTATTGTACCAAAAATTTACACTGCTTTGAAATATAGGAGTACCTGAGAATTCACTAAAACGCTCGCCGCCGCCAAAAGGTTCAAAATATCTTAATTTTGACAAAGTGTGGACCTACCTACTATATACATCTACGTCCTCCGAAAATTTCAGCTCAATCGGATCGGCTGCTCCAGAGATTATCTCGGAAAATCATTTTGCTGATATATATATATATATATATATATATATATATATATATATATATATATATATTTATATATATACATGTATATATATATATATATATATATATATATATATATATATATATATATATATATATATATATATATATATATATATATATAAAGAAATATGAATTTTCGGCGAAACGAATTTAAAAATAGCGAATTGGAAATGAATGAAGTAAAATTTTTTGGTCAGAAAATAGAAAGAACTGTATGAAATAAGTTCAAAAAATTACGATAAATCACAAAAAAAAAGAAAATATATGAGAAGAATTTGCTGAGAATATTTCAATTTCAATTTTTTTAAATGTTTCACATTACATACTTTCCATTGCATTAATCATAAAGGCGACTTTAGATATGCGGTGTTTGTCAAATACCGAGCACCTAGTTTGGCAAACTTCGCATGTGTGGTTGGGTTGCTCGCTTAGTGCTTGCCCTAGGCCAAGCACAAACATTCGGGTGCTCGCTATTCCCGTAGTTTGTGGAACTTTCAACCAAATCAAAGTGGACGAGCAATGTGTTTGGGTATGTTCGGATCCCCGCTTTAGACATTCGGTATATGTTGCGGTTGTTGATAAATACTGAAAAGTGTCAAACTGTGTGGCGCGAGTAAAAATTTTCAAATGTGGCATAATGACATAAATTTATTTAATTATTTACTCAGATATGCAGCAACTATTTCGTTATTTTTTACAAGAAAATGGCGGGAGTGAACAACGACGAGCAGCTCGTACATGTTCCAGTTTTGGTAAACATTCGGCAATGCCCGAATGTCTAATTCAATGTGCTTGTGATTTCGCAATCACCAAGCCAAACGACTTGACTAGGTGTTCGGTATTTGGCGAATAGGAGGTGTTTGACAAACACCGCATATCTAAAGCTGCCTTAATGCATTTCCTGAACAATTCATGATAGGCATCAATTGTCGTTCGGCAGTTTGATATGAAAATTATGTATTGAATTGGTGATGGATGAGGTAAAATTTTGGCCAAAAATTACTGGGTGGCGCAAAAGTTTCTGGCCTTAGTCTTTTCTGTACAACATTTAACATATTTGAAGCAATATAATATATAGTTGGTATAAAGTATGCCCTCATTCGTCTTAAAGACAGTTTAAAATTCGTTTTCGGAAACTTTCAAATAAATTTGATTATTTACCATTATTATCAGTTCGATCCGTTGAAGATTTTCAAAGTTTTTCAGGTTTTAGCAAAATATCTTTATATTGATACCCTTCGAATTTTGATACCGGTTTTATCGATTTTTAAGCAACAGTCATTATTTTGGTATCATCACTGAAATTTCTACTTTACCTCTATTATTTACTTCATCAAAGCTATGTTTCTTTAAGAAAAATGTAAGAGGTTCTCAAGATTTTGAAAGCTAACTTTTCCCCCTTAATTTGGTCAGGTTGGTTTTTCATATCGAAAAACAAAAACTTTTACGCCACTCTTTAGAAAAAATTGTATGAAATAAGCTCAAGAAGTTACGACAATACACAAAAGAAGAAAAATAGATGGGAAAAAGCTTCAATTAATATCAGTCTTATTTAATTTTTTATTTTTTAACAATACACATTTTCCATTGCATTAAAAATAATGCATTTTGTGAACACTTTTCACAAACTGACGTGTCGGTCATTTTAATATAGTGTGCGGTGGTCTACCGACTGTCGTACGACATTTTTCTATGTCGTATCTAGGTCGGATTGTCATCGAAATACTTATATCTCTCAAAGAATTGAAATATATCTAGCTTCTACTGGATGAAAATTAAATTTAATATATAGCTTTAGCACAATTTTTAGCGCTGTGAGTTGATTTTTTTGCTGCAAATCGTTATTTTATTTATTTCTCCCACGATCTAGTTTCACGAGCAGCACTTTTGGCCCAGTCATTTTAGCATAAAAAAGGGGTCAACCTCGGAATGGGAGATAATAAGCTGAATTTTTGTATTTACCTTCATTTTGGGGTCCTCAAAGTTGCCTCAAAAGTCTCATAAAATCTCCTTGCGTTGCATTTCAGTACATATGGCTGAGTGCTGCGCACTTATCGCCCTCTGTCGGAAAAACGGTTGGACGCATGGAAAAATGCTTCGAATAAAATTTGTCGCAAATTTTATGTTCTACAATTTAAATCCAATATGTTAACATCATTGGAGCAATAGAAACCAAGATAATCGCAAAAAACTGTTTTTTCTCACCTTTAACCTTGAATAACTTGCGACGCAGACACGAGATTTTATGAGACTTTTGAGGCAACTTTGAGGACCCCAAAATGAAGGTACATACAAAAATTCAGCTTATTATCTCTCATTCCGAGGTTGATTGCTAAAATGACTGGGCTATTTCTCCTTTTTCAAGTTTTAGAAGTCGAAAATTTCCATTAAATGAGAAAATTCCCACAATCTCACAGCACTGGTCAGTTTTGATGGCAGTGGTGCCAGGTGGAGATAGCCAGTTGATTTCTTACAAATGTTCGAAGAACATTAGTATTGAAAATAGTATAAATAGTATATATTTATGACGTATATATATATATATTTATATATATATATATATATATATATATATATATATATATATATATATATATATATATATATATATATTTATATATATAAAATATATATATATATATATATATATATATATATATATATATAAATATATATATATATATAAATATATATATATATATATATATATATATATATATATATATATTTAATATAATATATATATAAACATATATATATATATATATATATATATATATATATATATATATATATATATATATTTATATATATATATATATATATATATATATATATATATATATGTATCTATATATATATATATATATATATATATATATATATATATATATATATATATATATATATATATATATATACATATATATATAAATTATATGTATATATATATATATATATATATATATATATATATATATATATATATATATATATATATATATATATATATATATATCAGCAAAATGGTTAAGGGCTCATTTGCTTAGTATTGAAAATAGTATAAATAGTATATATTTATGACGTATATATATATATATTTATATATATATATATATATATATATATATATATATATATATATATATATATTTATATATATAAAATATATATATATATATATATATATATATATATATATATATATATATATATAAATATATATATATATATATATATATATATATATATATATATATATATATATATATATATATATATATCTATATATATATATATATATATATATATATATATATATATATATATATATATATATACATATATATATAAATTATATGTATATATATATATATATATATATATATATATATATATATATATATATATATATATATATATATATACATATATATATATATATATATATATATATATTGTCACGGTCGCTCGTGTTTCACAAGTAGTAATAAAACAAAACAAAAAAAAACCTCCACCAACCTACGGATGCTAGGTCGATGGAGATTGAACTGCAACCACCGAGGAATTATCTCGCTGTAGTCTTTTGTATCTTTTACAATAAGTAACTCATACTGTGTGTATGCATTAAGCATAAGCAATAGGGCAGTAGCTTAGGACGTGAAATTTGCATACAGCTAAGCGACAGATCAACGAAAACTCAAGACACCCGAGTTTACTGAAGGCGAATCATCTGAGACGACTTGAATGTATATAATGGCGAGCAAATTAAGACGGGAATAAGCGGCTCATAGATAGTTACATATCTAAAGCGACAATTTCGACGCATGAATACGCGGGGCAACGCACAATTTTGGTTGCCCGAGCCGGTGGCTCCTGACCTGGGCCAATATCTGACCCACATATGTCAAACAGCGAATGCACTGTGCAAACGAGGGCAAGATACCAGAGACCGGGTAAATGCCTCAGAAATTAGTTCGAGAGACAATCGGCTCACACGGGATGATTGACCGGCGGCGAACCAATCGAAAAAATAATTCAAACAGTCGTGGAAAGTGCACTCACTACCGGCGGCAAAATTACGAAACGAGCGTCGTTCGCGCGGCACTTCTGATCGATTCACACACAAAATAATAAGCTTTGTACTCACCCAATGAATCAAGTTTCCCTGAACGACTCGGATAATTGGTTAACAACAATTTCATAACACTTTTGATTATTATTTCAATTGTCACCATACAGTTGAAGGGTGACAATTCGAAATGCCAAAATGTCACTGATTGAAATGTCACAGATGACGGATGATCGAGGAGGGGAAATCGAGTTGTCCCAAATGGATGGAATACGAGGTGAAGATGAGAACTTGACGCGCGTGGAGCAGTGACGGGGTGAATAAACCAAGCGGTTCAGGGAAGTCCCGATAATTTCAAAAATTGCGCTACATGGAGCGAAAAGTGGAAGTCTTCTTTCTATTATATCGGGAGTCAGGTACGAAGGCAGACGTGATTGGAGCGGTTAGAGAAAAATCTAACTTTTGCATTTTTGAATTTTCATGATATCGGGAGTCAGCGATTGAGGACGATTTTTTTATTCCCGGAAGGAGACGAAGATACTGTGGAAGAAATAACTCGAAGGAGTGCGAATATTGTCAAGAAAAGAACGAGACTTTGATCTGGTGGTGCGAGACCGGCTAGGAACATAGGTGCCAGCGGAAGAAAATCACGGAAGACGGCAGAATCGATTAGCGACGACGAAGTCACCAGGGCCCCATCGAGGGATGTTAGTCAGGTTAGGTTACTTAAACATTTTTTTCTGTTATTTGATTCTTTAGTATTAAGTAAAAATAAATTAGTGATTATTTGATCCGCGGCCGCTTAGCAATAGCTTTGAAACTGTGTTAGATTGGTGTGAAGTAACATTAAAGAGCTACGATAGTGGTAATAGCGAGTGTAATACATAAATCGTTTTCTTTGATTGTTAACGTATCGAGTGAATTCCGAGGAGGTATTGAATCAAGGTGGTATGCACGTCGCCCATTTCTCGCTTTAGAGCGACGGTGCCGTTTGTGGTTTCGGGTTTAATAAAGCGAGTGGCGCTCAACCCACCCCTTTTTCTCCGCGAGCAGAGGCGCCCGAAACTACAACCTAAAATCCCAGTCGGGGATTTAGGATTAGAAAACGGTTGTTGGAAAATTACGGTAATAAATTGGCGCCCAACGTGCTAAGGGTTAAAAATTGAAGATAAGCTTGAATTCAGAATCGGATTGGTGGAATCGTTGAATTGAATTAAATTGCGGGTACGGAAAACGTGACAATACGGCTCGTCGAAGGTAGTATTATTTGGAAGCGGTCATAACTTTCATAACGGCCTTTAGTAGTACGAATAAGAGAAAAGTTAGAACTGTCCCGTTTTGAGTGGCGTTACTGTAGATAGGCGCGAAAATCCGTTTTCCTTTTCGGGAATCGGTCGTATTTCAATTGATTTTACACAGGAAACGGTGGAAATTGATGAAATAGGTTATATCGGAGTCGTTCGAACTCATTTCATATTTCATATTATATTTCATAAGATAACATTTTGAATTCTGGAATTATAGCGTGTGGTCTTGAATGAAAAAAAAAGAATTTTGATTTGAGTGTGTGTGTTTGAGAGCATAGAATAAAAATTGAAATTGGAAGGTGTGAGTGATTTTAGTGAATAAGGAAAACTATTGCTAGAAACAGTAGAGTGTTTGGTTCTGTAATATTCGGGGTGCTCCGCTGATTACAGCTTTACACTACTCGTGTCAGAGTATTGCCGAGCTGCTAGTGTTTATGCAAGGTGAGGATTAAAGCGGCCAGTTTCAAATTGGGGTAATATCAGCAGATGCGGTATAGGGGTTATTGTGTAAGATATACCGTTGGAAATTAGTTCTACTTAACGATTTGTCAGATACATATTTATGATATTGTGCGGAGTAGGTAGAAGACTGGCTGCTTGAGGTGGTTAACGAGTGTCGAGAGAAGAAGATTGGCGATCAATTTTAAGTCGTAGGTGTGTGTCTATGAGCTAAAAGTTGGGAGTTTACGGGCAGTGCTGTGAAAGTCGATTGTATTTACGTACAGAACGAGATTTAACCTCTTTTACTACTCTTTTACATACTTCCGGTGTAGTGAAGTGATTTTAATTGAGTTGTAGCTTAGACGAGTGCAGACTCTTTGTTCAACCCTTTTTTTTTGCGTTCAGCGGGACAGGCGAGATGAAGATCCTAGTAGATAGATTAAGTAAAGATGAGCTCACCTATGAGCTGGCCATCCGTGGTTTTCCGGCGGACACGGTGGAGAATATGAGGAAGACGCTACGAGCCACGCTGAAAGCGGAGTCTGCGTTGGACACCTCATACGTGGAAGCAGCGTATCCATTTGATTTCCAAACTGACTACACAGAATTGTCGACTAAGGCTTTGGAGATTGAAGAGTTAGTGTCGAGGGCGTCAGGGGAAAAAGCCGCGTCTGACTTGTTAAAAACGAGAGTGAAAATCGAGTTCGCTTTTCGGCGACTGAACAATATTCAGGCAGTCACTCCGGAACAGATCGATGGCGGACAAGGTATGACCGCTCCGTCGGAGGTGAAACTGTCGAAGGTAGCGGAGGTGGCGAAATGGGGACTCAAGTTTAGCGGAGATTCATCGGGTTCGGTGAATGCGTTTTTGGAACGGGTGGAAGAGTTGCGACTGGCTAGGGGGCTAAATAAACAGCAGCTCTTTAAGGCGGCGGTAGACCTTTTCGACTCCCGAGCCCTGATTTGGTTTCGAGCCAACCGAGGTCTAGTGGGGAGTTGGGACGAGCTGGTGGAGGAGCTCAAGGCGGAATTTCTACCATCAGATTACGAGGATCGATTATGGGAGGAAATTCGTAGACGAACTCAGGGTGAGGGGGAGTCAATGGGGGTCTATGTGGCCATCATGGAACGCCTTTTTAGTCGCTTGAAGACGAGTTGTACCCAAGAAGAGAAGCTACGCTTGTTACGCCGAAATATTGCCCCATTTTACCAGCAGCAGCTGAGTTTGACGCCGGTGACGTCTATCGCCGAACTGATAAAAATGGGCAGGACACTAGAGGCCACTAGGGCATCAGTTGGGGCTTTTGTACCTCCTAACACGCGATCTAGACGCTGTTTAGAGCCCGATTTAGCTTATCTAGGGTCAGAAACGAGGATGGAACGAGTTTCAGTGTTGACAGGGCCACGTGTGGTGCAGTGCTGGAACTGTAGAAAGGAAGGACACATGTCCCGCGAGTGTCCTGAACCGCGATATTGTTTTGGATGTGGTCGTCAGGGAGTCGTACGATCCGCATGCTCCACATGTCGGTCCAGGGTGGATGAGCCGAGGGGGCGAAGGCAAGCGGATACGCAATCTTCGGGAAACGGTCGGCGTGCTCACTAAGCGGCAGAGCGGGCACGAGATCGAGGCCGCAGCGACTAGGTCATACATCGGATGTGGATTATGCCTTAGTGAAGAACGACGGAGATAGTCGTCCACACATCCAGGTTCTTATAGAGGGTATGGAGATGGAAGGGCTGCTGGACTCTGGGGCTAGCCGAACCATACTGGGAAAGAGAGGATGGTCACGTTTAGAGTCGGGAGGTGCGACAATGAGCCGAGACATAGTGGAGGAAGTGCGATTAGCGAACGGAGAGACGTGCGTTGTAGATGGAGTAGCGAGGTTGAGTTTTACCCTGGCGGGACGCAAGCATGAACTGGATGTGTTGGTAATTTCGACTATTCCTCACGAGTTGATTCTAGGAGTTGATTTCTGGAAATGTTTTGGAGTCATACTCGACCTGAAGGGGCAACAATGGACATCTGTAGCCACGGTAGAAGCAGGAGGTGTAAAGTCGTTGCAAAGCCGTTCTCATTTATCGGAAGGTGAGACAGATGCTCTGACGGAGCTGCTGAGGGAGCAGTTCGAACTAACGGGAGAGGGGCTGGGTTGTGCCAAAACTGTCAGTCACGTTATAAAAACCCAGTCGGACCCTATCAAGCAGCGATATTATCCTGTTTCACCCATCGTACAAAAACAGATTAATGTGGAGCTGGATGAGATGTTGAAAATGGGGGTTGTCGAGCCCTCGACAAGCGCCTGGTCCTCTCCAATATTATTAGTGCGCAAGAAGGATGGCACATTCAGATTTTGTGTCGATTTCCGGAAAGTAAACGCAGTATCTGAGAAAGACGCGTATCCGTTGCCATATATCTCCGCAACGCTCGACAAGCTTCGGAACGCGAAATATTTGTCGACTTTGGATATAAAATCGGCATATTGGCAAGTGCCAATGGCAGAAGAATCGCGTAAATACACGGCTTTTACCGTACCGGGGAGGGGGTTATTTCACTTCCTACGGATGCCGTTCGGCCTTCATAACTCCGGGGCCACCTGGCAAAGATTGATCGATACGGTTTTGGGGCCTGATCTCGAACCAGTGGTATTCACCTACTTGGACGACATTATTATCGTAACGGAAACTTTCGATCGGCATTTGGAGGTGTTGCGAGAGGTTTTCTCGCGGTTAAGGCAGGCTGGCCTTCGCGTTTCAAAGGAAAAATGTCAATTCTGCAGGGCGCAGTTAAAGTATTTGGGGTATTTGGTAGACGAAAAGGGCTTGCATGTGGATCCAAAGAAAGTGGAGGCAGTCAGGGTGTTTCCTCGACCAACTTCAGTCAAGCAGGTTCGTCGACTATTAGGAATGGTGTCGTGGTATAGACGGTTCATTCCTGATCACGCCACCTTGGTAGCGCCAATGAGCGACCTATTGAAGAAAGGGCGAAAGTTTGTATGGTCCGACAAATGCGAGGAGGCGTTTGTTTCGTGCAAACAAAAACTTACGGCAGCACCGATATTAGCCTGCCCTGACTTCGGACTTCCATTCAAGGTCCAGACAGACGCGTCCGATGTTGGTTTGGGTGCTGTCTTAAGTCAGGCTCACCCATCTGGGGAGAAGGTGGTCTGTTATTTGAGTCGAGCGTTGTCCAAGCAGGAGAGAATCTACTCTACTACCGAGAAGGAGTGTTTGGGAGTTGGCTGGGCCGTAGAAAAGCTTCGGCCATACATCGAGGGAACACGCTTTGTGGTTATCACAGATCATCATTCTCTGATCTGGCTCAATAAATTAAAGGACCCGACTGGCCGGCTGGCGAGGTGGGCCGTCCGACTCCAACAGTTCGATTTCGAGATTATTCACAGGAAAGGGAAGGATCATTTGGTGCCAGACGCACTCTCGAGGGCTGTCACGAACGTTGATTGCGTTTCCAAAACCACGGGCATGGATAAGTGGTATCAGAGTATGATGGGGAAGGTGCGGAATAACCCTGGTAAATACCCAAAGTGGAAGGTGGCTGAAAACGAGTTGTGGAAGCGGATGGAGGGTAAGTATCCCGAGCTCCAATAAGCCAATCGTTGGAAAAGAGTAATCCCTTCCTACGATCGGCCAAGAATTTTGGTCCAATGTCACGACGACCCGACAGCGGGACACATGGGGGTTCAAAAAACCTTCGATCGACTGGCGCATGAGTTTTATTGGCCTAAGATGAAGGTGGAGGTGAGGAAATACGTCAAGAGATGTAAAATTTGCCAGGCAGTGAAAGTAGAGCGGAGGCTTCCCAGTGGTCAGATGGTATCAAGGGTTGGGGAGGCCACTTCGCCCTGGGAGATGATATGCGTGGATCTCGTAGGGCCTCTACCACGATCCCTTCGGGGACACTCTTATATTCTAACCGTGGTGGATTATGTCACCAAGATGCCATTGCTATTTCCCCTAAGGAAGGCGACCGGGGCAGCTGTGGTGCGCCTACTGGAGGATCACGTCTTATTTTTGTTTGGAGTGCCACGTGTGATAGTGTCTGATAATGGGGTACAGTTCCGCTCTAGAGAGTTCGCGCGGATGGTCGAGACGCATGGGATTACGTTGAGATTTACCGCCTTGTATCACCATCAGGCGAATCCCGCGGAACGCGTGAATCAAAACGTCAAGCGCCTACTCCGAACTTACGCATCCGAGAATCATCGGGAATGGGACAAGGAGCTACCGAAGATAGGCTGTGCGTTGAGGTCCTTAACGCATGAAAATATGAAGGTTACCCCATATTTCCTGAATTTTGGAAGAGAGATGACTATCCATCCTAAGACTATTACAGGTCCGAATGCGCGCGAGAATGGAAATGAATGTGAGGACGGAACCAAGAAAGCACAACTGCTACAGAAGGTGCGGGAAGAAGTTCACGAACGACTAAAGATAGCGGCACGTGAGTCAAAGTCGCGCTATGATCTGCGGCGACGAGACGAACAATTTCTACCAGGAGATCTAGTGTGGCGCCGTAATTATGTCCTGTCAGACGCGCCAAGGTATTTTTCCGCCAAACTGGCCCCGGAATACATAGGACCGTTTACGGTGAAAAGATGGGTGTCCGGATGGACGTATGAGCTGGAGGATTCTCACCAGAAAGCCATGGGGGTGTGGCACGCTAAAGACCTCAAGCGGTACGTGGAGTGATAAAAAAAAGAGGTGGCGGGATTAGTCAATAAGTTGTAGGTAGGATTAGCTAGACGATAAGAGTCGTAGGTTTGTGGTGGCGGGTTAAGATATAGCAGCGTAATTCTAGACTGGTGGTGGGCTAAATAAATTGTAATATCCGGTGGAGGGTATCTTAGGTAGGCGAGAGGAGCATCGAGAATTAGAATGCACATCGAGCGATAGGATTAGGTAGTTTTAGTCAATATGAAGATAATGTGTGAGTGAGTTATTAATACTAGTAGTTGTTGTTAAGATAATGTTACAAATGGAAAAGAATACCGTGAGAGCGATGTGAGTCCCATTTCTGCGTTTGTTTTTGGTTTTTTTTTTCCTTTCCTTCTTTGGAGGTCCGAGTTGTACCCACTTATCTCCATTTCTGCGTTTATTTTAGTTTTTTTTCTTCGTTGGCTTTTAAGCGTTGGTTAGCGCCCCTGTTTATAGAGGGTCGAGTTGTATCCTAAAAACCAGATCAGTTTGCATTAGTTTGTGGCATTTCAAGGGTACAGATACCACAACCAGACGAAATTCTATAAGACATAACACATAAGCATGCATGAGGGAGTATATGGGAATAGTAGCGTGAAGTGGCATAGTGTGATCATGGTCAGCGTGAGGTGAAATCCAGAATTCGAATAGTTAACACTAACGAGCTAGATAACTATTTACGAAAATCGTATCTAAATCTCAAAGCCGTATCTAAATCTCGGACATCAAACCAGAATTAACTTTAGGTGTCGTTCACGAGAAATGTCGTCGAGAATTTCTACGCAATTCTCTGAGAAGAGGGGGGTGTCACGGTCGCTCGTGTTTCACAAGTAGTAATAAAACAAAACAAAAAAAAAACCTCCACCAACCTACGGATGCTAGGTCGATGGAGGTTGAACTGCAACCACCGAGGAATTATCTCGCTGTAGTCTTTTGTATCTTTTACAATAAGTAACTCATACTGTGTGTATGCATTAAGCATAAGCAATAGGGCAGTAGCTTAGGACGTGAAATTTGCATACAGCTAAGCGACAGATCAACGAAAACTCAAGACACCCGAGTTTACTGAAGGCGAATCATCTGAGACGACTTGAATGTATATAATGGCGAGCAAATTAAGACGGGAATAAGCGGCTCATAGATAGTTACATATCTAAAGCGACAATTTCGACGCATGAATACGCGGGGCAACGCACAATTTTGGTTGCCCAAGCCGGTGGCTCCTGACCTGGGCCAATATCTGACCCACATATGTCAAACAGCGAATGCACTGTGCAAACGAGGGCAAGATACCAGAGACCGGGTAAATGCCTCAGAAATTAGTTCGAGAGACAATCGGCTCACACGGGATGATTGACCGGCGGCGAACCAATCGAAAAAATAATTCAAACAGTCGTGGAAAGTGCACTCACTACCGGCGGCAAAATTACGAAACGAGCGTCGTTCGCGCGGCACTTCTGATCGATTCACACACAAAATAATAAGCTTTGTACTCACCCAATGAATCAAGTTTCCCTGAACGACTCGGATAATTGGTTAACAACAATTTCATAACACTTTTGATTATTATTTCAACTGTCACCATACAGTTGAAGGGTGACAATTCGAAATGCCAAAATGTCACTGATTGAAATGTCACAGATGACGGATGATCGAGGAGGGGAAATCGAGTTGTCCCAAATGGATGGAATACGAGGTGAAGATGAGAACTTGACGCGCGTGGAGCAGTGACGGGGTGAATAAACCAAGCGGTTCAGGGAAGTCCCGATAATTTCAAAAATTGCGCTACATGGAGCGAAAAGTGGAAGTCTTCTTTCTATTATATCGGGAGTCAGGTACGAAGGCAGACGTGATTGGAGCGGTTAGAGAAAAATCTAACTTTTGCATTTTTGAATTTTCATGATATCGGGAGTCAGCGATTGAGGACGATTTTTTTATTCCCGGAAGGAGACGAAGATACTGTGGAAGAAATAACTCGAAGGAGTGCGAATATTGTCAAGAAAAGAACGAGACTTTGATCTGGTGGTGCGAGACCGGCTAGGAACATAGGTGCCAGCGGAAGAAAATCACGGAAGACGGCAGAATCGATTAGCGACGACGAAGTCACCAGGGCCCCATCGAGGGATGTTAGTCAGGTTAGGTTACTTAAACATTTTTTTCTGTTATTTGATTCTTTAGTATTAAGTAAAAATAAATTAGTGATTATTTGATCCGCGGCCGCTTAGCAATAGCTTTGAAACTGTGTTAGATTGGTGTGAAGTAACATTAAAGAGCTACGATAGTGGTAATAGCGAGTGTAATACATAAATCGTTTTCTTTGATTGTTAACGTATCGAGTGAATTCCGAGGAGGTATTGAATCAAGGTGGTATGCACGTCGCCCATTTCTCGCTTTAGAGCGACGGTGCCGTTTGTGGTTTCGGGTTTAATAAAGCGAGTGGCGCTCAACCCACCCCTTTTTCTCCGCGAGCAGAGGCGCCCGAAACTACAACCTAAAATCCCAGTCGGGGATTTAGGATTAGAAAACGGTTGTTGGAAAATTACGGTAATAATATATATATATATATATATATATATATATATATATATATATATATATATATATATATATATATATATATATATATATATATATATATATATATATATATATATATATATATATCAGCAAAATGGTTAAGGGAGATAATCTCTGGAGTGGCCGATCCGATTGAGCTGAAATTTTTTTTTAGGACATAGATGTATATAACAGGTAGGTCCATGATTTGCTAGAATTCAGATATCTTAAACCTTTTGGCGGTGGCGGGCATTTAAGCGAATTTCCAGGTACTCCTATATTTCCAAGCAATGTAAATTTTTGTTAAAAATAGCACTAGGTATGAAAACTTATTATGTTTTTAGTTTGCTTATGATAAAGAAGTGGAAATTTCGAACCTTGTGTAGGCAAAGATTTTTCTTAAAATTTCGATTCGTCATAACTTTTAAGAAAAACAATGGATCATCATAAAATTTTAAGAGCATATTGATGTAGACTAGAATTTAACACACATGGACTTTCAAGACTGTGTGGGCAACTCTGTAGCAACAGCAGGCTCCTGAAAAAAATCCTTCAAATCATCGAGTCTCCTGAAAAATTTTTGGTATTTGAAAATAAATTCAAATTATTGATAAATTTTGACTTTTGTCCACCAAGTCAAATAAAAATTTCAAAAATTCCGCGGTAAACAATAACGGCAACCCGTGATCAAATTACCTCTGTTTTCAGCACTCAAAAGTCCTGTTCACGAGAACTGACGATCGGATAATGCGATCAATACGAAATTTACAGGACATGTTAGTTTTAACTAGGACCGATTTTGATAGAAAGGATTTTGAAGTGCAAGCAACACTGTGGTAGTGGTTTCATTTGGAAAAATCATTGAGAAAAAAAACTGGTTTTTGGCTTATAGCTTCCGATTTAGCCATCAGATTTTTACAAGTCTAGTTTTATATAGTTTTGAATAAACGAAAAAAGAAAAGCAAAAGCAAAAGCTGCTGGGTGAGGACGTGGATCGCAAATAGAGAGCACTATGGAGCTGTGCATTGTTTGTTAAATGAATTGCGTTTAGATGACGAAGCATTTTATAAAAACTTTTTGAGAATATCGGTTAGTGATTTTGATGAACTTCTACAACTGGTGACTCCTTTAATAAAGAAAAGAGACACTTGGATGAGAAAACCAATAAGCCCAAGTGAACGATTCTCTTTCTTCAATTATTTAAACAAATTTAAACAAATTTGTTTTGAAACATTAGAATAGAATTATTTAAGTAAATTTTATTTATCAATTTTTTAGTATTTAAGTTAGATTTTGCAAAATAGCTGTAACATAGACTTATCATTAGAATAAACCGTATCGCCCATAACTTCTCTTAATTAAAAATGCTCTTCCTTCAATCAAAGATACTGTGTCTTTTGTCCAATTGTATTTAGCCATATCCTATTTGGTTAAACAAAATTAATTTTCTACCATTTATAAATTTTGAAATACATATCGTGAAAAATATTAAAATTGCTATCACTACCGTACACACAATACTGTCACTTTTCAAGGCACTAATTGAATCGGCAATAACAAAACGAAAAGCTGCAGACGCAGCCGCAGCAAAGTTTCAACCAAATCAATATTTTTTTTGCCGCACTTGCAACTCATTGAAAAGCTCTTCATACATCCCTACTTTTTATGCTGCAAGTTGCGACTGCAGTCTGGCTGCAGGCACAGTTTTCAAGGTTTCTACATTGATCACACATCGCTACTTTCTGTCAACGCAATTTTTTGTGCTGCGCAGCGCAAAAAGTAGCGATGTCTGACCGTAGCTTAACAACTGGTTGAAACTTCATAGCAAACTAAATAGTAAAATACTGCAACAGAGGTTGCGCGCGGCAAAAATTGCGTGTTATGTATGAACACCTTTGCAGTTTACTTCGCAAGAAGTTGCAGCTACCCGGTTGCGCACAGTAAAAGTAGCGGGTTGCACCCACAATGTGTGAACAGAGTTAGCAGTTTTTGCTTCTGCAACCAAAAACTGCGCAGTAAAAGTAGCGATGTCTGACCCAAGTTTCAAGTAGATGAGACTCAGCAGCATTCTTTTAAGTCGATGACATAATTGTCTTTGAATGCAGCCTCGTAAAATGCAATAGATTATTTTCTACCAATGTTCGAAGAACAATAGTATTAAACTCGTTTCGCCGAAAATTCATATTTATATATATATATAAATATATATATATATATATATATATATATATATATATATATATATATATATATATATATATATACATATATAAATATATATATATATATATATATATATATATATATATATATATATATACATATATATATATATATATATATATATATATATATATATATATATATATATATCAACAAAATGGTTAATAGAGATAATCTCCGGAGTGGCCGATTCGATTGAAATGAAATTTTCGGAAAACGTAGATGTATATAGTAGGTAGGTCCATAACTTGCTAGAATTCAGATATCCTAAACTTTTTGGCGGTGGCGAGCGTTTTAGTCAATTTTGAGGTACTCCTATATTTCCAAGCAGTGTAAATTTTTCTTGAAATAAATGTTTGGAAATGAAAACTTATTATTATTTTTTAAGCTTTTCTATGATAAACAATTGGAAATTTTGAGTCGTGTGTGGGTCCAGGGTGCCCAAAAGTAGGCAAGGATTTTTTTTTCAAATTTGGATTTGTCATTACTTGTAAGAAACAATGGATCATCGCGAAAATTACAGAACGTATTGATGTTGACTAAAATTTAAAACAAGTGGATTTTCAAGATAAAGTTGGTAACCCTGTAGCTGCGGCAGGCTCCTGAAAAAAATCCTTCAAATCATTGACCTTCCTGAAAAATTTTTGATTTTTGACAAAAATTTCAAATCTTTGATAAATTTTATCCTTTGTCCTTCATGTCAAGTTGAAATTTTTAAGATTCCGATTTGCACAAGAACGGCAATCCATCACGAAATTACCTCTATTTTTAGCACTCGAAACTTCTGTTCACGAGAACTGACGACCGGATAATCCGAGCATAATGAAATTTACAGGACGTGTTTGCATGGGATAAGACCAGGCCGGATAGAAGTGATTTTGAAATGCGGCAACCCTGTGGCAGTGGTTCCATCTTGAAATATCACTGAGAAAAAAAAACGATTTTTGGCCTATAAGTTCCGATTCAGCCGTCACATTTAAACGAAATTCACACAATATTTGGATCTTATTTTTGATAACAATTGGTGAAAATTTGGCTGAAAAATTAGAATGCAGCTGCGAGCTATGGTGATTTTTGTCTCCAAAATCTTGCAAATTTGCTCAGGAAAATAAAGCTTTTTTCCCTATAACTTCCGGTCATGATATCATGAAATGGCTGCCAGCTATGACTATTTTTTAATTTTGTGGAATTTTTTTACTGAGCAATTATGTCATTAGATTTGCAAATGGGAATGATCCTGCAATAAAAATTAACAACAAATATTAAAGCTTTAAAAATTTGAAAAGTTTTGAGGGTGGGTACCCTAAAATTCTTTTCACTCGTATAACTTTCAGCGCAATGATTCAATCGAAACGAAATTTACTGGTTGGGTTTGACTTAACGTGAAGCAGATTTGGTGTATATTTTGCTCTGCTGCTGACACACGATAACCAGTATTAGCCATTTTCGTAAATATTGCACTAACAGATGCTTCAAATTACGTACTCATATGCAAAGCATTTGCAATAAAATTAAGAAACCAATTTTTAAATTTTTCTAGTTTTGAACATTTTTTGGATGGCAGCCTCAAACAACGTTTAACCGCTGAAACTTTCGATGAAATCCTGCGATGAGAACGAAATTCAAAGGATAAGTTCATTTAAGTATGAGCTTGTTATGGGAAACTTATTGCTGCTTCGTTGGGAAAGTGTTGCCAGCACTGAACATTTTCATCATTTGTGTTATAGGTGAGGTTTATTTCTTTGGATTAGGAAAGGTTGATATGATTCTACAAGAAAGTGTATAACGTCTGTCCACATGTTTTTGTCACTCAAAGACAATATCTTCGAAAATTAGTTTTTTAGCGGTTTTGATGCGCTAGACTTTTTATTTATTTCAAACCACAAAAAATAACAATTTACATTTTCCTGAAGCCAAACTAAAAACAAAATAAAATTAATGAATAAAATAACATGTCCCAAACTTTTGTCTGGTTTTCAATTTAAGGCGGAGATTCCAAGGAAACGAAATGAAGTTTTCTTGAGGAATTTAGCGCTTTAATTAAATTACTTTTGAGCCTGGCTTTAAAGATAGACAGGGTATAGCAGTTGGAAAATTTGTTGAATATTTTACATCTATTTATCGGTTCTCTGTCACCGTAAATAGTGTGATGCTGGTACTCATTGAGGAGACGTGTGTGCCTAGTTCGTCTTACAGAATTATTGATCCTTATCTTATTACAAATATATTCAACCTTAATCAAGCCCCTTATCACATTTAAAATGAAACATGAGCACAATGTCGTTCCCCTTGAAAAAATTGTTGTCAAATTTAAAAGACTTAACCTGTAACTAAAGGATGGAAGGCTTTTAAAATCACGTGGAGAGTATAGATCTCTCAAGGCATAAAGATCAAAAAGCTTTTGGATAGACTCCAGTCTATCGTTTTAAATATTGAAAGTAGGATTCCAGACGATGCACCCATATTCGAGTTAAGGACGAACAAAAGATATGTACAGAGTTTTTTTGAACCATATGCTCTCGAATTCTTTTGCGCGCTCCTTTATTAATCCCATTATTATAGCTCTTGCAATTACTTTGTCGTATTGAAGATATAAGCAAAGTTTCTTATCCAGAACGACACTTAGATCCGTAACATTATCTGCATTTTTCAAAATTTACAGTAGAAGTCTTACGGGAAAAGCTTATGGCATGGTATTTATTAATGTTAGGAAAAAGGTTATTTTGGGTACACCATTTCTCAAACGGCAAGAGTTTTATGAATCAAGTTCCGATTGAATAGTGTAGTACATTTTTAGATAACGCCTCCGATAGATTTGAAATAATAATATTAGGTTGGGTTGGGTAAGTGAAGAGGGCTGCCGGGATCGCGGCCAGCATTAGGCAACCAGTTTGGGCCCATTTGCCACCCTCATAGATAACCACACGCATTCTCACTAACAGCCATGGCACGGGCTGGATTCAAATTCGCAAACCCCGTAGCACGTCGCTTTTCGGCTTGACGTCTTAGCGAGCAGAGCTACCGGGCCCCTGAAATAAAAATATTAAATAGGAGCGGCTCTAAGTGGCTGGCTTGCGGTACCGCAGAGAGAAAACCTTGGAATTTACATGCTGAGCACGATTTCTGACGTAACAATCCAACCAATTTAGCAAGTTTTCTAAAATGCCAAATATTTGCAGCTTAAATTTTAAAACATCATGGTCAGAAGCCTTGCTGAAGTCAGTGTACATAGTATTAGCCTGACGTCTTTTTTTCATATTGCAAAGCACATTTGAAATCATTATAATAAGGTTGGTGGAAGTGATTCTGCCTTTTCTGAAGCCATGTTGTTGGTCGTTTAGAAGAGCTTTGGTATAGCAGACAAAATAGCGATACCTGTATACTTCTCAACCGAGCGTTTGTCGCCATTTTTAAAAATCGGCGTAAGATGGGAAGACTTCCAAAAACGGGGAAATATACCACAAAGCAGCAATTTGTTGAAAGTTATCTGCAGGGGTAAGATAATCGTTTCTGCACACTTAGCTATGAAGCTTGGAGGAAGTAAGTCTGATCCATGACCTTTTTTCATGTCAACCTCTCTTATAGCTTTAGTAATGTCCTCTCTAATTAAATGTATTCCATCAGCGACAGAAAGCTGAGGTGTTTGGGAAAGTAGCACGTTAGGTGAGACGCTGAGTGGACTAAAAACTTCCTGAAAATGGTCAGCAAACAAGTCAGATATTAAACTGAGTGGTTGTTTTTGCATCGATTTGGGATAACCAGAAGCTTTTTGCTTGGTGCTCATCAAGTCGAAAAAAGTCTTAGGATTGTGAAGTATGTCTTCGCCAACCATATTGACATCACTTTCATATGCTTGGCGAGACTTTTTTAAAGATTCTTTAGCTAAGTCTTTATTTTTTTTTTCATACCAAATCTAGCATTTCTATTGGTTTTAAAAGTCTCATATAGTTTGATTCTCTGATTTCGTATGCACCTCAGATTTTTATCCAGCCATGGCTCAGATAGTTTTTTTTCTGAATCTTGGGAACGTACTTTTCAACCGCATCAAAAACCAACTGGTAAAAAAGAGACAATGCTTCGTTCAATACTTAAGTTAAAAGTGTGCTGTTCGAGCCAATAATATTCAAATGATGGTTAATGCTATCATTATCAGCATTTCGAAAGTCATATACAACATAATTGCTTTACGATTGTAAAGTTGTCAGATCAGATATGGATAGCTCGACCGTAAAGGCAGATTAGTGAAAAGTATTGGAGAAAAGATGCTGTGCGTCAACAGTCGGAGTAGCCAATACCTCGTCGTAACTATTAGTGAAGACACAATTGAACCAAGAACCATTTTAGTAAAAATTCGGAGTAATTTGTTGCAAATCATTGCTGCAAAATGTATTTACAAGATTGAGATTGGATGAGTCAATGATATTGACTGGAAGAAGGTTGGTGTCGTTTTCATAAGCCGTGAGCTTTAAATTTGGGCGATTGATATCTCCTAGTACTATAATGTTATCATTATCTGTAAGAGATGATACCAGAGAAGGAATTATTTCGGATAAAGCAAGATAAAGTACGCGACGTGGTGGTAGTTAAAAAAAACTCTAGCGCACCTGAACCGCTAGAAACACTAGTGTTCGAAGAACAGTAGAAGAATCGTGCAGATTTTGAGTGCATATTTTACCACACAAGCTACTTATTACAGCCAAACTGTTTCAAACACCACGTTTACTTTGGTCTCAAGAAAGCATTATAAATCATATGGTGGAAAGGTCTCAGATATTACCACTGACATGAATTCCAAAATTTATGAAAGCAAAATTTAAGGCTGCCAGCCGCAAAATTTTTCAAATATTCCAAAATTTAATATTTGCTGTTTATTGTCACTACAATATCATAACCATTGAAAATTTTTCGATAAAATCGCTTAAGGGGTTACACCACAGTAGAAATTTCAGAAAATTGATTTTCTTTTTATTGGCTACAAAAATACTTTGAAACCTCTAGAATAAGAGGCAAACGGTTTCATACCTGCTGGAAATCGTTTTCAAAGAAATTTCGAGCACTTTTTCGACTCCTCCCGACTGCTCGAAAATGACTACCTGCGATAGATATGACACCTGCTCATTGGGTACAGCATTATGTCTTATCATACGATTTCCAACTTCTCTAATACACTAATATAAGTCGTTAGAAACATTTTCAAGCATGTTGAACACGAAGTTCAGTAGTACAGTGTCCTTTGATGTTGAGAGAAGACGTAAATTTTGCGTGGAAATTATTCGAATTACGATTTTTTTGCAGTGCTAATTTCTCACACGTTATTTGTAGCTTTTACATTTATGTGAGTTACAATGAGTGAAAAGAAAGTGTATGCAAGCCTTAAAAGCTCAAAAATATCGTATAAGACGCAGCGACGGACCAATGTGACGAAACGACGACCGTTGTACAGATATAAGGCGGAGGAAGATTCGGCCGGTGTCAGCGCTTTGGCAAAAAAATTGAAAGTGGATTCTGACGTTATCGATGTATAAAGTAAATTTGGTTATTGATTGAAGGTAAAAAAAATTAAATGATCAAAATTTTTTATTTTATCATACTTGAAACACGAGTCAAAACTATAAACGCGTTTTTCTCGAAACACGTTTTTTCAAATCGGCACGCAGCATAACTCAAACAATTTTCTATTTTTTCACTCCAAATTAATATCACGTCTTTAAAACAACATTCCGCGTAAAAATACGTAGCCGATTTTCAATAAGTAAATATCTCGACTTTTTAGCTACAAATAAGTGCCGGTTTTTTTAAGGAAAACGCACTTCTTTTTTCAAATGCCCGCCAATTTTACAAAAATAAATATTTTCAAAATCCCCTACGTATTTCTCTAGCTATACTAATGTTCTTTAAGAAAAAATTTTTTGTTTTGTTCCAGATTAATTTTTGGTGCACTTCTACTGCGTGCCGCGGAGCCCCTCCAAAAAAAAACCGTTCCGCAGAAACGGCTGTTGGGCAGCCATTTTGCAATGTTTTTTAAATAACCAATTTTTTTTAAAAACTTCAAAACATGCTTAACCAACATCTTTAAAGAGAATTACTTTTTTACTTTTCCTTCCACTTAAAAAAAAATCGCAGAAAAACGTTAAATTTTCGCTCTCTACTGTGGTGTAACCCCTTAATAAAGATATTGCAAATAAACTAAAACCAGCAATAGCTGGCAGCCCTTTCGTGGCTTTTCAACCAGATTCGGCTTGAATAATGCCTATAATATGTTCCATTAATTGTATGAAATTCGTATTGATTTCATGACTGCACTGGAATCTATAGGGCGAAAAGCTTTATTTTCCTGAACGAATTTTCAAAACCAAAGACACAAAAATTACCATAGCTGGCAGCACCAATCGAATTTTTCAACTAAATTTGTACCAAACATGGCTTAGGGTAACATCCACCTGCTGTGTCAATTTCTTGAAAATCTGGTAACTGAATCAGAAATCATAGCGCAAAAAGCAGTTTTCTTTCTTTGTAATTTTGAAAGATGGCACCACTTGCGCAGAGTTGCCCAAAATTCAAAATTGCTTTTATCAGACCTGGTCCTACTTAAGTCCAATGTATTTTGTAAACTTCAGCTATTTCTGATTATTGGTTCGTGAGTTCCCGTGAACAGAAGTTTTTGATGCTAAAATATAGGTTAACTGGGAGAGGGTTACCGTTCTTCTCCGACATAAAATTTCCAAAGTTTTACTTTGACTGTATAGATAAAGCATAAAATTTGTGTGAAAGTTGGTTTTTATTGTAAGAAACGGACATTTTTTAGAAGATTCGATGGTTTGAATGTTTTCCCTATCAATGCCTGCCTTAACAACATAAGTGTGCAACTTAACAACATACATATGTCTTTAAAGTTTTATAATAATCGAGAAGTCAAGTAAAAAGATATCGCATATCAAAAATGTTCAAATTTTTCCAATCTCATTTTAGGCGCCTAGCGCACACAAAAGGGTTAAGAATTTCAAAAGCATTATCCGATTCAAAGAAACTTACTTTTTAAATATAGTCTGCCGTATTTACCTTATAGTGAGCGTCTTTCTCTTCTCAACATTCCTCTCCTTGAGCAGCGCAGAGTTTACTTGGATGAGTATTTCCTGTTCAAAATCTGTCGCGGCTACCTTTCATCCTCATTAGCATTTTGGTTCATTGAGCGGGACTCCGTAAGGCCAATCAGGTCCTCTATTTTATTTGAAGTGCCGTATGCTCGCACTGTTACTTTCTTCTTCTACTCTCCCGTTTTGCGACTCTTACGTACTCACAATAGTCTTCAACTTGGTCCTCTTCCACAATCTATTACCATTTTCAAAAATATGGTTCGTAGTAAAATTTTTGATCCTACTTAATTAGTTGAATTTTCTTGTTCATAATGGATCTTTCTTTTCTTTTTTGCTCTACATAGCTTTACTTTCTTATTTATTACTTGAATTTTTTGTATATTTTTATTTTTATATATAGTTATATAATTTTCTAATTAGTTTTATTTTCTATTTTCTTAATTTTCTTCTTTTTTTTCTACTTAATTTTACTTTATTTAATTTACCACTTTAATTATTTGTTGTTTTTTTTACATACTTAAATTTATATTTACTCATTTACTTACTATTTTTTATTAGGTCGCTTATTGTAGAATTGGACATTCGTGTTTGTAATGGATTATATTTTTTATTACTTTATTTTATTTTAACTTTAATTATTTTATATACTTATATTTATATATTATCATTAAGTTCTTGTTGTTTTATTTTGTTCGTGGTATCCAATCTGTAATTGGGCAGTCTTGCCTGTTGTATTGAATACGTACCAAATAAATAAATAAATAAATAAATAAATATATTCACCCATTGAAACAATTTTTCCATTAAATAATACCCTGTATGAATCCGAAGACTTTAAAACTCTAAAACGAACTTAGTTTAAGTTAAAACTGTATATTTAAGGAAAATTATAAATCAATAAATCAGATATAATTGAAATTGACGAAGAAACTGTTGTAATAAAAAATGCGAAACATCTTCACATTAATCAAACATGCGATAATAGGAAATTATTATTATCAGGAAATATAATGACTCACAATAGCAATTGCTCTATGGAAATTTTAGGGTATAATTTTTATAACATTAAAAGTAAAATTAAAGAAATATTCTATTATCCTTTTAATACACAATTTGTAAACTTTACAGAAAAAATAACTATAGAAGATATTATGATCGATAATGTAAATAACATACAAAAGATTAAAGAGTTGAAAGTACATAAAAATGTAACATTTGGCCTAAACATAGTCTATATAATCATAGTTATACTTACCATAACTTTTTCATTAATATATATTAAGAAAAAACATCAAATCTGTAAATTCAAAATCAAAAATCGTATCCAGTAGGATACTAAGCTAAAAGAGGGAGAAGTTACATATCAACTTGCATCGCTGACGGTAAAAATATATATATATATATATATATATATATATATATATATATATATATATATATATATATATATATATATATATATATATATATATATATATATATATAATGTGTATCTTTATATTACTGTATCAAATTACAAAATTGCGTTTCTCTGTAAACAAAGTATTTTATTAGTTATTTAATCAAATACAAATAATTTTAATATCTAACTTAATATTAATTATACAAATCTTACCTGTAAACAAAGAAACAACATTTACTGTTATTTGTCCACAGTGTATTTTCTAACGCACAATAATTCTTTCTTATATGTCTTTCTCAATTGAGTTCTGACCTGCAACTCACACCTCCTGTCGTTTTATGGCGACGCATCGACTTTATGGAATTCAGTGACGTTTAGTCATTCGGTCGATGCCCGAGGTTGCGAGATGCAAAGTCAGCAAACTAAAGTAATGCATACACTACAATACCGCATGTGTTACTTTACATCTCCCTCCCTCAAAGAAAATTTTACTTATAAAATTTTTTCACAATCATATTCTTAAGCTAGTATTATCATCTAACATTTCATTTCAACCAAAATCTAATTCCCCTCTATATATTATGTAATTTTAGGAGCTGGAATGAGTTTTGTAATGTGAAACAAATTCGATTCCGCTTTTTTATATCCTGTATCTACTTTATAAATTGAGTTTGATATTTTTTCAATTATCTTAAAAGGACCTATTCTTATCTCATCTAATTTTTTTCTATTTAGTTTATTGCCATTTTCAACATATACCATGATTCCACTGTTAAATGTTACATATTTTCGATTCTTATCAAAGATAGCCTTGTTGTAATCATGTGATCTTTTTGTATTTTCTAAAGCTATTTTTCTATCTCTTATTAGATTATTACAATTCTTAACTTGTTTTAATTCTTTAGGTAGAGTTGTAATATCTATTCCAAATAATAGATACTTGGGTGTAAATCCAGTTACTGTGTGTTCTGTTTCATTGTATTTTTGTATGCATTCATGTGCTACTGTTGTCCATGCTATTTTTATTTTCATTAATTCTACATCTTATCTTGTTAACAATTGTTTGATTCAATCTCTCATTTAGACCATACTAGAGAATGGTGTATTAACAGAAGTGAAAATCAGTTGAATCTGTTTGTCATTTAAAAACTTCTTAAATTCTTTTGAATTTATTCCTAGATATTGATCGGCTAAAATTAAACCAATTCTATCGATATCTGTAGTATTTTCTATCAATTTTATGAAATCATTTGCATTTTGAGTTTTGGAGGTTAAAATAAATGCATATCTAGTGAAATGGTCAACTAAAAGATGTAAATATGTTTTTTTGGATCTAGACCCCCCAAATCCTCCAATAGTATCAATTGACATTATCTCAAAAGGTCTTTCTGCTGGTCCTAAATGTGACATTAAACCGAATTTATGTTGACCTCTAGTTTTATTCTTTATGCATATTTCACAATTTTTGCAAATTTTCTGTATATTCTCTACCAATCGATTTGCTGTATAAAATGGCGCAATTTTATTTTGTAGTTGTTTCACCCCTATATGACAGTAATCTTCATGAATTTGTTTGATAAGTTTTCTACTCATTTTCTCAGATAAGATTAGTTTTTCTTTATTTTTTGATTTTTTGTAATATATTCTATCTATATTTATCATTTTGTTCTTTCTATCTTGGATATACTCATTGTTTCGTTGATCTTCAATAATATCTTGTAGTTTTATAAAATTTACAATTTTCAATTGTTCGTCTTCATTTTCATTGGATTCTAGTACAGGATTTCTGCTTAAACAATCAGCTTCTAAGTTAATCTTTCCTGGAGAATATTTTATTTTAAAATCATATTGTGAAAGGTAATATGTAAGATCACCTAGTTCTTCATCTGTTCTAGATTTTATGTTCAAATTCTCTAAAGGTTTGTGATCTGAAAAAACTGTGAATATTTTTCCTATCAGCCAGTATTGCCAATATTTAATAGCCTATTTTATGGCTAAACACTCTAAGTATGTCGCTTTTTTTTTCTTTTGATTATTATTTAGTTTTTTTGAAAAATAAGCTACTGGTTTTTCTTCTCCGTTTGGTTGTTTTTGTTTCAAAACAGCTCCTATACCCAATATGCTTGCATCTGTATAAATGTATATTGGCAAATTTGGATCATATATTTCTAAGATTGGTTTTGAGCATAGCATATCTTTTATTTTCTCAAATGCATTTTGACATTCTTTTGTCCAAATAAATTTTTGTCCTTTTCTCAATAAGTTATGTAGTGGATCCAAAGTTATAGCAATATTTGGTATATATTTGTTGTAAAAATTTATCTTTCCTAAGAATTGTCTAATATTTTTTTGAGTTTTTGGTATTGGGAAATTCCTTATCGAAATCAAATTGTCTTTGAGTGGACATATCGAATTATTGCTTATTACATGACCTAGATATTTGACTGAACTTTCTGCAAACTTGCATTTTGTAAATTTTAATCTGAAACCTTCTTTTCTTATTGCTTCTAATAATTGTTCTATGTGTTTCATATGTACATTGAATGATTCAGAAAATATCAATATATCATCTATATAATTTACTGTAAAATCTGATAGTTTATGTTTTCTGATTATATTACTCAAAATTCTTTGAAAAATTGCTGGAGATGTCTTTAATCCAAATGGAAGACATGTCCATTGAAATTGTCCTTCTTGTGTAACAAAAGCTGTCTTCTTTCTATCTTCTATTCGTATAGGAATTGACCAAAATGCAGAATTTATATCTAATGTTGAAAAGTATTTGCAATTTCGTGTTTTTGTCATTAAGTCTTCTATCAACGGGAAAGGTTGCGATTGTGGTATTACAAGTTTATTCAAATAACGAAAATCAATACACAATCTTGTTTTTCTACCTTCTTCTTTCTTATATACCAGTGTTACCGGTGCCGCAAATGGGCTATAAGATTCTTCAATAAGATTGTTTTCTAATAGTTTAGCAATTTGCATTTCTATCTCTTTTTTATCTTCGACATTACATCTATATGGTCTTTTACTACAATATTTATCTATTAGTAGATCAATACGTGCTTCATAATCTTTTACTGTACCTACATCATATTTATCTTTTGCAAAAATGTCACTGTATCTTTTTATTAACTTATCTATCTCAAATCTTTCTTGGTAGTTCAAATGATTTACAGAAATATAAAAATCTGATCTATTCATATTCTCATTAAAATTTATAGAATTAATATTCAAATATTTTCTTTTGAAATATCAAGTTTTTTTTGTCTAATTTTTAAATTTTCATCTTGAATAAGTTTGAATTCCTTAATCATATCTAATCCAATAAGAAAATCATATTGAATATTATCTCCATCTATTACAAAAACGTTCATTATCTTTTCTATATCGAATATTTTTATCTTTACAGATATCATTCCTTTAGTTCTCTTTGCACCATTAATCGTTTCGAATTTTGTTTTTCATATGTTTACTAATTTCTGATATTTTATGTTCAAAAGTTTTGAATTTATCAATGATATATTGGAACCTGAATCATATAATCCAAAAATTTCAATAGTATCTTCAACTAAGATTTTAATTTTGATTAATGGTGGAGTTACTAGTTTTTTGGAATATTTTCAAACAACTCAGTTTCTATCTCTACATTGTTAACGCATTTTATTTGATTCTTATCTCTCGCGTCTTTCTCATTTATTTTATACCAACATGAAGCTTCAGGATGAAAACGATTCAGCTTACCTTTCTTTTCACATATTTTGCACGGACGTTTTTGTTGTTCTTTTTCTGCATCATCTTTCACGTTTCTGCTTATTTTCTTTTTCTTCATTAGATGGTCTAAACTTCCCAATTCGGTAAATAAATCTCTGGGTTTTTTCAAGTTCTTTCTGTTGATTCTGTCCATTATAAATTCTGGTAAACCTACTGCAATAAGGTTGATCATAGTGCAGTCATCGATATTTTCGTTCATTCCCAATAAAATTCTTTCTTTTTTCAAAGCATAGTCTAATAGTGATCCATTCACATATTTAAAGAGAATAGCATATCTGATTGAAGACCAACCTTTGTTAGCATATGTTTCGATAAAATTTTCTTTCCAAATTTTCCATTCTGATGTTAATGTATTCCTAATAAGCATTAAATTGTACCAATCTAATACTGAACCTTCTAGCAATAATCTTAACACTTCAATTATCTCTTCGTCTTTGTTAATTTGTAAACGAGTGCATTCTTTTTCAAAAGTATCTATCCATTTCAATGCATTACAGTTCTTACTTGAAAATTTTTCGATGACAAAATTATCCGTTATCTTCTTCAAATTTCTGTTTGTTTCTTCATTTCTAGATCTAATTGGTTGTTCTTCCATATTTTTAGTGATAATTTCTTCTGGATAATAAACACCTATAACTACATTATCACTGTCATCCAGAAAGCATCGTAAATCTGCCGTTACATTAATCCATATTATCCTATATTGATTTCTCAATTTCAAATTTTTGATCACATTTTTCACAATACTATTCTTCAATAATACTTTATGATCTGCTCAAGGTTGATATTCAATTGGAACTTGATAAATTCTTCCATCTGGTGTTCCGATTTCAGTTAAACATATAATATTCGTTTTTGGATCCGTCGATGCTTTCACTTCAATTTTAAATTGTAATTTTTCCATTTTTATAACTAAAATGTTGTTTTATAATGTGTATCTTTATATTACTGTATCAAATTACAAAATTGCGTTACAAACAAAGTATTTTATTAGTTATTTAATCAAATACAAATAATTTTAATATCTAACTTAATATTAATTATACAAATCTTACCTGTAAACAAAGAAACAACATTTACTGTTATTTGTCCACAGTGTATTTTCTAACGCACAATAATTCTTTCTTATATGTCTTTCTCAATTGAGTTCTGACCTGCAACTCACACCTCCTGTCGTTTTATGGCGACGCATCGACTTTATGGAATTCAGTGACGTTTAGTCATTCGGTCGATGCCCGAGGTTGCGAGATGCAAAGTCAGCAAACTAAAGTAATGCATACACTACACTACCGCATGTGTTACTTTACATATATATATATATATATATATATATATATATATATATATATATATATATATATATATATATATATATATATATATATATATATATATATATATATATATATATATATATATATCTATATATATCAATACGAGCAGCCATCGGATCAAAAAGAAAATCACTGAGTAAATTGGACTCGACGTGAAGCGTATGCTGTATACTCTTGGTGTCGGTGTTTGCAAAGGGCTGTCAAAACCGATCATTTTGCCTTTATTGTACCAAGAGATAATTTAATGTCATTTATTTCCATAGAGCGATGTCTCTCAACATGACGGTTTTTAATTTCACTATCCAAATATTCTGAGCTGGTCTCCGGGTTAGGTATTAAAAACTGTAATATAAGCTTCTAATATACTCTAATATACAGAAATATAATTTCTTTTTGCTCATACTGAGGGGAGTCAGCGAATGGAGGAAGTTTATCGTAGACAATCTTTTCAAAAAGTCTCGGAATTGAAGATAAGATGGCAATGCACCTATAATTTCAGATACAGCGTCTGTCACCATTTTTGAAGATGGTATGACTTAAAATATATATATATATATATATAAGTATATATATATAGAAATTCTTCACAAAAATTCATATTTCTATATATATATATATATATATATATATATATATATATATATATATATATATATATATATTTATATTGATGCCCATATGCCCATATATATATATATATATATATATATATATATATATATATATATATATATATATATATATTTTTATATATATATATATATATATATATATATATATATATATATATATATATATATATATATATATATATATATATATATATTTATTTATTTTTTCTGCAAAGTTTACAAATTGTGTATTAAAAGGATAATCGAATATGTTGTAAAAATTATGCCCTAAAATTTCCATAGAGCAATTGCTTTTGTGAGTCATTATATTTCCGGATAATAATAATTTCCTATTATCGCATGTTTGATTAATGTGAAGATGTTTCGCATTTTTTATTACAACAGTTTCTTCGTCAATTTCAATTATATCTGATTTATTGATTTACAATTTTCCTTAAATATACAGTTTTAACTTAAACTAAGTTCGTTTTAGAGTTTTAAAGTCTTCGGATTCATACAGGGTATTATTTAATGGAAAAATTGTTTCAATGGGTGAATATATTTATTTATTTATTTATATATTTATTTGGTACGTATTCAATACAACAGGCAAGACTGCCCAATTACAGATTGGATACCACGAACAAAATAAAATAACAAGAACTTAATGATAATATATAAATATAAGTATATAAAATAATTAAAGTTAAAATAAAATAAAGTAATAAAAAATTTAAGTAAAAAATTCAGTAAAGTAAAAAGAAAGAGAAAAAAAAATCCATTACAAACACGAATGTCCAATTCTACAATAAGCGACCTAATAAAAAATAGTAAGTAAATGAGTAAATATAAATTTAAGTATGTAAAAAAAAAACAAATAATTAAAGTGGTAAATTAAAAAAACTCTACCGCACCTGAACCGCTAGAAACACTAATGTTTGAAGAACAGTAGAAGAATCGTGCAGATTTTGAGTGCATATTCTACCACGCTAGCTGCTTATTACAGCCAAACTAATTCAAACGCCAGGTTTTACTTTGTTCTTATAACTCATATGGTGGAAAGGTTTCAGATATTACCAGTGCCATGAATTTCAAAGTTTATGAGAGCAACACTTGTTAATTATATTCGCTCTCAGTTGCTTATTTCACAAAAATTTTCAAAGCAGCATCTCATAAAACATCAATGAAGAAAATGCTCAGTGCCTGCAGCACTGTAACTGAAGTTGGTGTTTGGGGCTGCGATCTGAAAAATTTGCAGAGCTTTGGGAATTGAAACATTGGTTATTTATTTTCATTGTAAATGTTCCCGGTATGAATACTAACTGTAAGCATTTATTGATACATAAGTAGCACAACCGACTCGTGCTGGCAACCTTTTGCCAGTATCAAAGCCAATAATATATTACATCTGCTCCCCCTGGTAGGAAGGTCGATTCGAAGTTATAGGAGTATAAAGTCCATTCGAAGTTATAGGAGTATAAAGAAATTTAGGGTTACCAGCAGCAAGTTTTTTCAAATAATCGAAAAC
>OZ022264.1:110987997-111025497 GCA_963978885.1 Nemotelus pantherinus
ATCAGGTAAAGCGTTTGTAAGAACTCGATTTCGTAAATATGCTGCTGTTGAAACCGCTTCTCCCCAAAACTCCTCCTCTAAAGACGACGTTAGTATTAAGCTTCTTGCCATCTCCACGAGAGTACGATTTACACGCTCAGCGACGCCGTTTTGTTGGGGCGTGTAAGGTGCGGACAGTTGATGTTTTATTCCACATTCTTGTAAAAAATGTTTGAATTGATTTCCCGTGTATTCGCCTCCGTTGTCACTTCTAAGCTGGCGAACCCTTTTACCAGTCTGGTTTTCCACAAAGTTCTTGAAAAGTTTGAATTTTGCGAGCACTTCACTTTTCTCTTTTAGAAAATATACGAATATGTATCTAGACGAATCGTCAATGAACGTCAGGAAATAGCGCGAAGAACCAATTGAAGGTACGTTCATCGGCCCACACACATCACTGTGTATAACTTCCAGCAAATCTTTCGCTCTGTTGTTGCTCGTACATGGAAACGGCTTAGTGCATATTTTGGCTCGTGCACACACTTCACAAGTTAATTTCGCCGCGCGCCAGTTAATATTTTCTTTTAAACCATTCGCACTTTTATTAATTGCCATTTTCTGTATGGTATCAAAATTGACGTGACCCAACTTTTTATGCCACTCCATAGCTTCATTACTTCTTTTGGCTATAGCAAAACATTTGTTTTTCTTTTGCTCAGCAACAAAAATTCCATTTCGCATTTTAGCTCGTAGTAGCAGCTCACCTTGCTTATCTTTTATTGTAGCAGTGTATTCGTTGAATTGCGCTTGGTAGCCGTGTTTTACTGCTCTGCCAATGGAGAAAAAATTCATGTGCAGCTCTGGCACATATAGGAAATTTGAGCAGCAGCTCACTCTCACATTGCAGTCTTACTTCGCCTTTTCCTTTCGCTGTCAAAAAATTTTTCGCAGCAAGATAAACCCGTTCATTGCAGGTTTTCATATCGGTGAATAATTCTGGATTATGGCAAAGATGAGTTGTTGCACCGCTGTCAAGACACCATTCACCACGCTCACTCATACCTGCGAGCGCAGAAGAACATAACGCAGCACATGCACGCGGATTTCCCGGCCTATTTTGCTGTCTCTTCTTATGAAATGACGAAATGACCCAAACGTCCACAGTTGTAACATTTCTTGCCACTCTTCGTTGTCTGGCCATTTCGATGTGTGCTCGTTGCTTTGCTGTCTCTTTCGTAATGTTTTGAAATTGAATTCCTATTTCTCGCGTTTACATAGTTCGTGTTGTTTGTGTTATTTGCGTTCACATAGAACGCTTGTTCGCCTGTAGCAGCATCTCCTTCTTGCTCTAGCCGTCTGTTCCCTTCGTCTAATAATTTTATTTTCAAAGACGCAAGAGATGGAAAATTGTCACGTGCTTCTACTGCAACAACAAGATTTTCGTAGGAATGCGGTAGGCTGGCAAGCAAAATAATTGTCAGCAATTCGTCAGGCACAACAACTTCCACTGCATTTAAGTCTTCAACAATGTCCGTGAAATTTCTAATATGGTCTTTCATACTGGCTCCCTCTGACATGTTGAGACGGATCAGCTTGCGGAAAAGAGATACAACTCTTCCAGGCTGCTTTGGCTGGAATATGTTTTGTAAAGTAGCCCAAGCTTCGGCGGAAGTTTTACAATGCTTCACGTGGTTGAGTTGGGACGTTTTCACCCCCAGAATAATTGTTGCGAGTGCCTTTTCATCCCGCGTTTCCCACTGTGCAGGGTTTTCTTCTGGCTTTGAACATTTTCCACTTACCAGGTTCCAAAGGTCGCTGCATATCAATGCACTCTTCATCTGGATGATGAGTAGTTGTTGTCATCCAACTTTTCAATTTGCATTGAAGCTGACGCCATTTCGAATTCGTTTGTTTTTGCACGTGGCTAGTTTCGTTGTTGCACAGCGTAGTATTTATCACACACAGTGTTTTTTTTCACGTATCGTTCGCACACAGCGTTGTATTATCACACCCAGTTTTTTCAAATGTCTTTTGCACACAGCAGTTCTTTTAAAGACTTATTATTTTTTCACGTGGACTGGGCCCATAACCTATTAAAAGTTTGGTTTGAGTTCAAAGCATTTATTAACCAAAGATACAATAATACGTGTTGGCTGTTCAAGCGCGTTGCAACCACCAACTTAACCTATGAAAGAATATGTACAGATGGCAACGATGTTCAGTGTTGCCACACTAAGGAAAAATTGATTGTGCCTTGAATGTGGTGCATACATTTTCAACACTTTTAACTCCATGTAATCGGAAAACGAAACCGAACTTAAGCCAAAATAAAAAAAACAGTTTCTGATCGCTGAAATCTGTGCGTCAACACTTGAGTGTTTTTATAACAAGCAGGAATTTTTTTCTTTGATGTAAGGTTTACAAAACAGTTTGAACTTTGCAAAAATTAAAAAGCCACTTCAGAACAAACGAAAAAAAGTTTATTTCCAGATTATAAGCAAAATCCAAAATACATATTTTATAACTACAAATATTGTTTTTTAAATCCATATGGTATGGAACTGTTGTCTTTCAGAAATTTGCGTTTGTCGGCTGTAGGCTCATATTTTTTAACTTCGGTGACAGTAATAACTTCTCTAGATTCAGTACGATGAATGTTTTGTGACAGGATGTGTATGGGCTTATCGTTTCCAGGATTCAATATAACTTTTTTTATTGCATCAAAGTTAACAGATTTGGATGTTTCAAAATTTAAACGGATATCTTTTACCTTACACATGGTGTTGATTGAGTTGTCCTTTGTGCTGAAAATCTGATATGCATAATTTTTTGGTCCTCCACTCACAAATTCAGTTATGTAGCTACCCAAACCGTAACACTCCAGCTCATCAGTCATATCGCCTACAAACTCTCCTGTTGGCGGATCATATTCGCCATCTCTGCTAATATATATGACAGAATCAGTGTCATAGTATAAGACTCGCTCACCAAGTTGCTCCAGATAGCTATATAATTTCAACCGGGCCTGTGCGGTAGTATATGCTGCTATACAAACATTAACAGTTGAAAAAGTGTCGGCAGCTTCCTCCTTGTAACACCAATTGACGACCAGAGTTTCTTCATTGACTACGAGTAGATGATATACTTCAGTTGCAGGGTTGGTTAATAAAGCATAGAGTTCCGCTGGACTATTTATTATGTTTGTCTTTGGTTGGTTTTTGCGCTGATCGAATTTCCCCCAAAAGGAGTTTAGTATAAGTTCAGCTACTGATCTTAGCCCCGGATTACTTTTAATTTGATCAAAATCCAGCTTTATTCCCTCGTTCATAAGAAAATCTTGAACATATTTTTCTTTTTCATATTTTGTAACGCATTTACTAGGCCAATCCGATGCTTGTTGTTTTATTTTAATAAACTAATTCATCATTTCTGTAAACAAGCCACCAGAGCGTGTTAATTTGTCATATTGCTCAACTTCGTAGTTCCATATCTCATACGTCTCTACTAACTTATATCCCTTACATAGTGCCATCTTGACTTCATCAATTACCCGTGTTCCTATCAAAACCCTATCATCCTCCAAATGTAGGCACTGTTGACTTAGATTTCTTTCTTCCCCGCAGGTACGACATAATGTAAACATAAGTTTGTTATTTTGTTTGACAGGGGGAACGGGATGGTGTAAATCTTGTGGAGGTAATATATTGCACTTAATTATCCTTCGGCTTTTTCAAAAATTATTTCAGAGCAGTCAAAATTTCCAATATACAATTTAGGGTGCTTAATTGGAAATTTACCATTTTTGTAAACCCACGGATACAGCGAGCAAACATCAATATACTTTATCTTCTCTCTTGGTTTGCATATGTAATACATGAAAGCATTTCCTGTACGCCCTCCATAGAAGGCATCACGGGGATTCAATGGTGCGTTTACCATGAGAGGATGGTTTTTTAAAAAGTTCATTTCACTGTCCTTCTTTAAAAGCCTATCGAATTCACATTCCCACATTTCAATTACTTCGTACCCGTGTGTGCGTAGACGTTTAGTTTTTGCTACTGTTCCTTCATATCGCTGATTTAAGTTATCCATGGGGTCATCGTGTAAAGGGCGATCGCGAGCATGAGTTAAACATACAGGATGTCCATGATAATAACAGCCATGAAATTCAGATACCTGATTGGTTTCAGGGCAAAAGCCATCTACTTTGACACCATTTATAACTGAATCTCTTTGCTTAGCTGAATGTAACATTTTTATTTGACGTTGATTCTCTTCCCATATCAAACTTTGTAAAGCCTTTTTCGATTGACGATCTACACCTCGATAGCCGTTTCTTGGAATGTTAGCAATTGTGTCAGGCTCGAGAAAGTTTCGTCTAAAAACTAAATTGCACGCTGATGCTATTGTTGTGGCTTCTATAAACGGATCCACACTGCACTCATTTATCACCATTTTCCTGAATTTCAGACATGCTTCTGTTAAAATTTGTACATCACTAGTCCAATATTCGAGTAAATCACGCTGCGTATCAAACTCATCGCTTTTGTGGTCCTCGTACCATTTGAGAAATACTTGGCGTTCTTCAGTTTTCATGGTATCTGGGGCATAATACTCTTTCCCCGGGAGTGGGCCAATGTAGTTTTCATTTTGCACGGTGTTAAATAGGTAAAGAAAATAGCCCTTTTTGTAGACAGGCGATAAATCAAAAGCTTTCGGTAATTGAGAAAGAGCCATAGGGAAATAGTTCAACCAGTCTATGAATTGTATATTGTCCACTTGCATCATCATGATTTTTGTACCGCGCATTATTAAGTTCGGCTTTAAATCTGTTTTTTCAAATAAATATTTTAATACGAATTGGTGGTCAAATGCTTGTCCGTTATGTGCGATTACAATCACCTTTTTAAATTTCTTCCGAGCATCCATTAAATTCTTCACAAAGTTATCTATTACGTTTTCTTTGTAGTAATTTAGTCGATACCCGCATTTTTGACAAAAATATAGACTTTTTTCTTCAAGACATAAATCACAACGTTTAGCAAACACACATAGATTTGGCTCATGTTTTTTAATTTCTCCTATTGGTTTTTGATCAAAAAAATTTTCTCCTAGTTTTGCTTCTTGACGCGTTTCTAAATCATAGAAAACAAAAAGAGTGTCTTTCTCAGATATTTTGCGATAATCTTTTTGAATGAAGCACATGTGCTCTTGTTGCACATGCTTATTGCATACTTTGCAGAACAGTTCGTTACAGATATGGGATCTGCTGTTGCAGTAAGTTATTAAACATTCCATACATCGTCTGATTTCACTGCAAACACTATTTTTCCCTAATGATGTAGGATTGACGTGGCTTTGGTAGCAATATTGCCCTCTAAAGCTACGGTTACAATCTTCGCAAAAAGTTTTCAATCCAATTTTAGGGCACTCTGGAGATTGTTGACAGCATGGACAGCTTCCGCAACATCTGTGATCATTCTTATTGTTATGAGGAACATGACAATTCAGACAATATTAACTGCAGCGAAATGCTGCTGTCAGAGAGGTAATAACATTATAGTGTCCGTCATGGTATAGTAAATTTAAATATTTTCCATTTTTGACTCCTTCAAATATTACATCTCGCCCTTTACTTCCGTATCGATATACTATGATTTTGTAGTTTTTCAGGTGGCTTTGAAACTGTTGTAACTCTAAAATACCAGAACCCTCAATAGGTATGATAATTTTCGATCTATGCAAAAGCTCAGCAACTTGTTGTGTCTGCATTTTTCCAATATCTCTTCGAACTTTTCTATAATCAGGATCTTTATCAGCGAAAGATAGCGCCACAACTAGCGCTCGTGGTAAACATAGCTTATCCTTATTGTCTATCGTCACTATACCTCTCCTCAAAGCACACTCTTCAGAAAACGTGTTATATTATCGAGCACGATTACTTTCTTCACCTTTAGGTAATTGAACTGATGTAATTTGTAGGCAAAATGTATCTGTGTTCAAGCCTTCAGAATTACTCTGGAATATATTTGAAATTAATCCCCATACATCTTCCATATAAACCGCAGAAGCGGGTCTAAATTTCATCCATCCGGGTCCTCTTTCTTTGAAACTGTCTCCGCAAAAGGTTATCTCTATCATGTCATCCGGATCAAGTAAAATTCTATTTTGACAAAGTGGTTTCGAAAGTATGCACTGATTCTCATCAGACACCAGCACACAGTGCATATTTGACTGGCGTGACCAGTTGGAAATCATTACATTATTCTTTATGCTAATTGTGACAAATTTTAACATCTCCGACTTATATCCATGGATATAATTTTACTTAGTTAAGGTAATTGAATTTGATCACGGTTCCCTTCTTGTCTATAAATCAGCATGGACAACGTATATCATCTCTAAAGCTTATCAAAGCTGAGAACAATGAAACGGGAAACTCGATCGTTTTGGGGAATCAGCCTCCGAAAGCAGGATCGAATTGGAATTATTTTGCGGGATGATTAAATTCAAATTCAACTTCAAATTTATTCTCATATTATATACACTTAACATTATTGTTGGGCCTTAATTTAGAGCTTTAGGCGGATTGCCTCTTCAACTATGAATATTACTTAAAACTTATGCTTGAAATCATACAAGTTTAGTTTTTTGTACAGCACAAGGAAAAATAGACAAAAACCTTTTTTATGGATATTTTAGCTTTACTTACATCTACACTTATCTTACCTTATACTACCTTAATTCTACTTTAGGCAACGCTAAACATAATTAGTTGGGTGCAGTATCGAGAGTTTGCAAAATACAATGAATAATGGCCTTGTTGCAATGGCTACACTTTTCGATAAATTTCCTTGAATGTTTCCCGATGAGGTATTTTAATTCTTTAATTCCCGTTTCCTGATGAAGCTTGCGTGTGGAGTAATAAAATGGTTTCTTAGAGATCATCTTGAGCCACTTATTTTGGAGTATTTGGAGTTTGTTTTTATGAGAGTTGGCACATCTACCCCAAACTGGTGCTCCATAAAGCATTACTGGCTGTAGAACCTGTTTTACAAGCGTCATTTTGTTTTTTAGGGACAGTTTTGACTTCCTGTTTAACTGAGGGAAAAGAGCATGTGCGCTTTTTGTAATCTTCAAGCAAGCGTTTTCTACCTGAGCTTTAAATGTGAGTTTTTTGTCAAGAGTCACACATAAGTAAGATACTTCTTCCACCCATTCAATTGTTTGGCCCAACAAGTTGAGGTTTCGAGAGGGGAGATATGATGCTTTGCGTCTTTTGGTGAAAAATATTGCTTTGGTTTTTGCAGTATTGATTTTAATTTCCCACCTGAAAAAATATTGATAGAGCTGCATGAATGTATTTTCCAAATCAGACAGAGCTGTTTGTGGGTCATCGGTGGCAGTGTATATGCAGATGTCGTCTGCGAGAGTAGCAAGTTTTGAAAAATAATTAGTTGGAATGTCTGCTGTAAAGATATTGAAAAGAGTTGGACTTAAGCACGATCCTTGAGGGAGCCCTGCAGGGATTTAACGAGGCAAAGAAAGGCTGCCATTCACTTTCACTGCGAATTCTCGATCAGTCAAAAATGACAGGACGATCTTAATAAGGTAGTGCGGGGTATTAAATTTATACATTTTGTAGAGCATGCCTTCGTGCCATACGCTGTCGAATGCCTAATGTCTAAGGTGACTAAACCCACGGACTCTTTGGCCGCAAATGCCCTTTTGATGTCGTGAGTTACTCGGAATAGCTGGTGGTTTGTTGAATAACCCTCTCAAAATCCGAATTGGAACTGGGGAAGGATGTTTTCAGTATCCAGAAATTGCTTGATGCGTTTCAAAATAATTTGCTCGAATACTTTTCCGAGCGAACTTAACAAGCTAATGGTTCTGTAGTTCTCAGACATAGCAAGGTTTTTCCCTGGTTTTGGTAAGGAAATAATCGTTGCTAGTTTCCAGAGCGATGGAAAATAGGATATTTTTAAGCAAGCGTTAAAAATGAAACAAAGTAGAACTACTGCTTTTCTAGGAAGTTTTTTGAGTATTTTGTTTGGTATGCCATCAGGCCCTGGAGCTTTGTTGATGTCTATTTTCCTTAGAAGAGCAGATATCTCTCTTGGTTTGCAAAACGCATTAGCGCAAAATGACGGTCTTTCGGGTAGCGATTTAATCGCCTGCTGGACCATAGCCTCTACAGTAGAGTTTCCCATACTGGCTGTGATCCGGTGGTGATTTTCGAAATCACTTGCAATCAAATTTGCCTTCTCATGACTGGAATACGCATATTTGTCGCTTTTATTGTGGAGAATGGGAATTTGATTAGAAACTCCTTTTCTGAATATTTTATTTAATCTCCAGAGTTGGCGGGAGCCATCTTTTACATTTTTCAGCATATTGTTCTAACGATTGTTGCGCAAAGCAATAATCCTTTTTTGAATTATCCCCGTCAGCCATGCAGTTATACTTTTTAAGTTTCTGTCTCTTGTGTGCTGGCACCTGCGTCTGATAGTGTTGCATTGCTGTATGAGGGACTTTGTGAAGGCATCGATCTCAGACTTCTGAATGCCATGGCTTAACTTTGGTGTGCTCGCTTTGATACCAGAAAACACATCTCTAGTTAGTTGTGCTGCAAGCACGTCAACTTGTTCATGACAATTTATATTGCTAAGATTGAGTTCGCTTAGAGAGATATTCCGATTTAAATTTTCCCTGAATAATCGGCAGTTTGTTTTGTTGAAGGAAAATGTCTCCCGCTTGGTGATATTGTTTGAAACAGTTTCGGTTTCAATTGAAAAAGAAACAGGAAGATGAGGAGATGAAAGTGCTTGTAGCACAAAAGCTGCAGTGATAGGGACTATTCCGTCACTAATCACCAGGTCCAGGATAGAACCTGAACCTTTGGGGGAGAAAAACGTAGGATAAGGTGAGGAATGTATAAGTAAGTTTTTCTCTTGTGTGTAATCAAACAATATACGCCCACATTTGTTAGATTTCTTACAATTCCAGTACCTATGCCTGGCATTAAGATCTCCACATAGCGAATATTTCCGATGACCGATGGTGAGACGTCTTAAGTCCCCTTCGAATTGTTTGAATTTTTCCGTATTTAATTTTGTGCCCGAGAAATAGCATACTAATATTTTTATATCATTATTGATTTCAATGCCAAGAACCTCAATTACTGACGTTTTTGGAGTTTAAATCAATTTATGTTCCACCGTTTTTCTTATAGCGATTGCAACTCCGCCTCCTATCTTATTGATTCTATCTTTTCTGTAAATAATATAATCAGGATGAGACAATTTATCTCTGTCCGTCAACCATGTCTCCGTGATCAAGAAAATGTCTATTTTTTTGTTGACTGCCAGATCAAATGCCTCATCTTTCTTGAATCTAATGGTTTGCGCATTCCATAGTGGCATATTTAAAATCTTAGGCATATAAAAATTTACAAGCTAATTTTACAAGTACATTAAATTGATCTTGTTTCGTTGTGCAAATTGATAAGCTCTGCAATAGCTCTTGTGCCAGCGAGATCATTACATCAGCCGATAGGAGATCACCCGATGTGTTTGTACGTGGCAAATTCAAGCTTCCGAGAGGCTGCGACATGGATTGCTTGGCCACAGAACTATATGAAAGCTTTTGGTTAAAGCTTAAATTTGAGCTTAAGTGGGGAGTTGAATTTAAGCTTTGTAAAGTTTGTCTGCTTGGAAGCTTTGGGAAGTCACTCTCACCCATAGAGACTCTCTCACCATATTTCGTAGCTTCGTGCTTGTTGGGAGTTGTTTTCCGTACTCTCTTCGCTAGATTCTTTTTGATTTCAATGGGCCTTTTTATACTTGTATTCTTGATGCATGCCTGAAACCGGTTTGACAACAATCACCATTTCCACACTTGTATTCTTCAGCAACGGAACCGTTCATACACCGATTATGCATATGAATGTGTGCGTGGTGGAAAATTTTCATTTCTAGTAGAGCGATCGTTGTGAAAGCAGCTTATAGCCGTGTAAAGACTGTTTTGTAAATTATAGTGATTTGTGGAAATAAAATCAATTTGGAAGAAAATTGGTGGGTTTTTATGTTTGTCCATTAATTGTTGAATGTGAAAATAATTTTAATAGATATAATTTTGATGTAATAGTAGAATATATTATGATGGACGAAAACGATCATATCGGTGAGGCACTGCTCATGTCATCTGCAGCTTGCTTATTGATGGCAGCTGCTATTGAGGCAAAAAAGGAAGAGAGTATGCATTGGAGTCGTGCTTGCTGGACGAAAGAGTATCGTAAAAATCGAAAACGCTGTGGAAACACCCAAAATTTACTGAAGGAGTTGAAGTGGGGCTCAGTGGATGCGAAAAATTTCCTAAGAATGGATGAAGCTTGTTTTGCCAGAATTTTGTCTGCCATCAAGGATGATATTAAAAGAAAGAACACCATTCTTAGGGAATCTTTTGCGGCTGAAGAAAAGTTAGCAATAACTTTAAGGTATCTTGCTACTGGTGAATCTTTCACAGAATTGGATTACAATTCTAAACTGTCGAAATCCTTCATAGCAGGGGCAGTGATAGAAGTGTGCGATTCAATTTACAGACACATGAAGACAGAGTTTTTAAAGGTAAGAGCAAACTTTCTGAAATGCGTTCTGGTTAAAATAATTTTTTTTTTACTTATTTTTTAGTTTTCCACTGAAAAGGAAGAATGGACCGAAATTGCAGACAATTTTAATAAGAAGTGGCAGTTTCCTCTTTGCGTTGGTGCTTTGGACGGAAAGCATATAGCTTTCACACCAGCCAAAAAAGATGCTCCACTGTATTACAACTACAAGGGATTTCATAGCATCGTACTGCTGGCTGTACCGGATGCACACGCTAGATTTACCTTTGTCGATGTTGGATGCAACGGTCGGATAAGTGATGGTGGAGTACTACAACGTTCAGCTTTAATGCAGGTCTTACTGAATGCAGATAAATATCTTCCTGGGGCGAAATCAATTGGTAGTGGTATAACATTGCCATATGTGTTCGTTGCTGATAATGCGTTCCCTTTAATGGAGCATATGATTACCCCGTACCCATTCACCACCAAAGAAGAAATTCAACAAGTGTTTAATCGCCACCTGAGTAGGGCAAGGCAAATTGTTGAGTGCGCTTTCGGCATATTAACAATTCGATTTCAGGTGCTACAAAAACCATAAAATTAAAAGAGGATAAAGCTAAAAAAATTGTTCTGTGCTGCTGCGTTCTTCACAATTTTTTAATTACCAATAGTACTTGGTATGCCGAAAGCACTTCTCCACAAATAAGTGGTAGAAAAGATGAAAACTCGAAACAGTGCAATGAAAGTCATCAGCAAACAATCAAGAAACATTCAAAACAAAGTGAGGTATTCAGAAAAGCATGGTCGGAGTATTTCAACAATGAAGGGAATATGTAATTCATTAATAATCTGTTTCAGCAATATATAAATACAATAAAGAGAAGAAGTTTTTTATTTATTTGTTGATTTAAATCGCAACATATTACTTCCCCTTGCCCCATTTGCAATTTCAATTACGTTGCATACTTATTCAATCAGTTCTCACCGCTGCTACTAATTTCAAACAGTTAAATTACCTCACGACGCAATGAAGCACGAATCTGCAAAAATAAGCTCGACCAGATTGAAAGTTACGAATGACCGATTGGCAAATTACCAGAAACCTTTGTTAGTCGTTGCAGCTGCATTTTTCTACATACATTGCAATCTCACAAAAAACTAACCGTCTGCAACAGTCAAAGGAGCCCCAAGCGACTGACACAATTATCAAGACAGCATATTCAAGGGTAAACAAAAAACAAAACATTTATATAAAGAAACTTTTATTTATAAACACCTTCCATTGCCAATTCAACCATTTTTTTTTTCCTGGGATGAACCTTCCTGCTCGTTAGCAGGCTTCACAACAGTAACATCTAGAATTTTTAGACCAGTTTCGCTCATCGATGAATTTGTCACTGCGTTTAGCGAGTTCGTGCTGGTCGAAGATAGCGACGTTGAGGAAAATATATTTGTTTCGCTGCTCATACGGTAATTGTGCACTGGCGTTGACGACAGAGAGCTATCGCTGTAATTCCACATTTGTTCAGAATAATCTTCTTGTAATTTGTGATTTCCCATATTTCTAGGTTCGTTTGCTTTCGTTGACGAACATGGTTTGCTCCTATTAACCCAGCATGCTTCGTCCGACACCAGCGAAGCTTTCTCTTCTTTAATTGTTTTGTTTACCAATTGTAAAATCTCAAATGTGACGTCATCGAAAGTTTCTTCTATTCGTATTTTTTTCAGTAACGAACATAAGTAATTGCAAAATTTATCTTCTTTTCCAACCCGTTCGCGTTCCTTGTGTTCGAAAAGGGTTTTCGCTAAATTAATTGCTTCCGCAGCCTGTGTTTGGAGCTCGTCGAACAATTTTTTCTTCTTTTTCTGCAAGTAGTTCAAAACGTTTATTAAAACAATGCAGTTAAAAAATAATTAAGATAATAGTGTGAACGCATTGGTGGCAATAATTGCATAAAAAAACCAGCACGACGACAATAAGTGCAATCACATATTATTGACACCAAAATATTTACAAACTTCAATAAATTTGAATCAACAACAAATATTTTATTTAATTGTGGTTCATACTTACAACAGAAACATTTTCCACTGCTTCGTTTGCAATTTCGACACCATCGTCCACTTCGTCATTCTGAAAAACAAACAATTACACGATATATAGTACTTACATACAATAAAAATTTTGATATTTTCTCAAGAAAAAGAAGCCAGCGTATTTTTGCTTTCCACGCTAGTGCCTTGTTCTTGCCGATTTCTGTATCAAAACATAATTTTTTCTTACCTCAAAAAATTCAATATTCGATGAACTTGGAACTCCATCATTGCAGTTCATTAAAAACTGCAGATCATCATAGCACCATAGTGATGGCGTATATAATTCACTAGCCCCCGCACCACTTCTCCTGGATCGCATCATTTTGCTTCTCTCCTTCGAAATTTGGCTGTGGAGAGTCCTTATTTTATTTTTTACACATTTCACTGTGACATCAACTTTAAAGTGTTTTAACTTATTAACTATCTCATTGTATTTTTCACTCCTTTTAACTTTGTTAGTAAAGTCTTTGTCCCTCGGATTATAAAGGCACGAACATACACGCAATTCATCAATTAATATTTTTGTTTGCTCCTTACTCCAACGATCCATGTTTAAATCTAACTTTAAATGCTTACACTATTCGAAAAAAAAAACCAACAAAATTACACTACACTAATTTTGTACACGAATTCTAAAATAACTTCCACGCTACCGCACTTATAATAGTTCCAAACTCACTTATTCTACGCCTTGAAATTTCTCTTGCACAATCGAACGCTAAAAATGGACGGCAAGCATAAATTTCCAGACAAATTCCGGACCCGTGAACACTATGTTTATAGTTGTGTTAGTGCGTAGCATCAGTTTCAATGGGCCTTTTTAGACTTGTATTCTTGATACAGTCCTATAACCGGTGTTCTGGGCAAGAGGCAGAAGAATCGAGGGGAAATCTCTACAAAAAGTGATGCACTTGGAGAGAATTTTTCATCACTTTAGAAACTGATTGAAACTGATGCAAATCACTAGAACAACTACAAACATAGTTCACCGGTCAGGAATTTTTCATGAAACACTCAAGTCGAAATGAGAAAACAACAACACGCACACATTCATATGCATAATCGGTATATGAACGCTTCCGTTGCTGATGCACACCAAGTGTGGAAATGTTGATTGTGTAAAACAAGGACCATTTCGTTTGCTTGAGTAGTAGCTCCATTGCACAATAGTATGCATGATTGATTTTATTGCTTTGCATGTACTGAGCTTGGTTCCCTTCTCCAAATGTAGGAGGTAATAAAAATCGTCACGAGCACCGGTTTTGGATTTGAACTTTTTCACATCCAACCAATGCAGTTTATATTCGCACTGCAGCAAACTTTTCAAATAATCAGGCTGCAGATCATCTAAGCCTGATAGAATAATTTTCACTGGGCGAAGGTCTGCCCTTTGATGCGTAAAAAAGTTTAACTTTTTATCGGTTAAGTATTTTTGTACCACATCGTAATCTTCTATTGACTTCAAAAACAGTCTTCTCTCTGTTGACATTAGTTTAATGTCGAAGTTTTCTATGTTAAGAGTTTCCATCAAAGCTATGATTGTGTCTCTTTGTAAGTTGACGAATGTGATTGGAGGTGCTCTCACCTTTCTGGGCTCCTGGGCTGCAGTCTGGGATGGACCGGCATCGTCGACTGGTAAATCCGCTAATAACTGGAACTGGTTTGTTGACCTCGACTGATCAGTACGGCGCATTTTGAATACGTCCCGTAGTAGAGGACTTACCGGGGAGTCTTCCCGGCTACGTTTTCTTGCCTCCTGATTTGCTGGCAACTTGATCCGCAACTTCACTACACTACAATAAAAACACTCGATAATAATAGAAGTTTGATTTTTACTGACTTTATAAAAGGGCTGTTTTATACTGTTTATCGGTGATTGCTACTATTGATACGCTTATAACACTTGTGCTCGCTTTGAATGCTTACACGCGACTGCGGGATGATTAAAATTGAACAATTTTTTTATTTACATTAAAAATTTTAATCTACATTGAAAATTCTATTTTGACAAAGTGGTTTCGAAAGTATGCACTGATTCTCATCAGACACCAGCACACAGTGCATACTTGACTGGCGTGACCACTTGCAGTTGGATATCATTACATTATTATTTATGCTAGTTGTGACAAATTTTAACATCTCCGACTTATATCCATGGATATAATTTTACTTAGTAAAGGTAATTGAATTTGATCACGGTTCCCTTCTTGTCTATAAATCAGCATGGACAACGTATATCATCTCTAAAGCTTATCAAAGCTCAGCACATTGAAACGGGAAACTCGATCGTTTTGCGGAATCAGCCTCCGAAAGCAGAATCAAATTGGAATTGTTTTTGCGGGATGATTAAAATTGAACAACTTTTTATTAACATTAAAAATTTTAATCTGCATTAAAAATTCTATTTTGACAAAGTGGTTTCGAAAGTATGCACTGACTCTCATCAGACACCAGCACACAGTGCATACTTGACTGGCGTGACCACTTGCAGTTGGAAATCATTACATTATTATTTATGCTAGTTGTGACAAATTTTATAACATAGAATTTTCAATGTACATTAAAATTTTTAATGTAAATAAAAGAGTTGTTCAATTTTAATCATCCCGCAAAAACAATTCCAATTTGATTCTGCTTTTGGAGGCTGATTCCGCAAAACGATCGAGTTTCCCGTTTCAATGTTCTCAGCTTTGATAAGCTTTAGATATGATATACGTTGTCCATGCTGATTTATAGACAAGAAGGGAACCGTGATCAAATTCAATTACCTTAACTAAGTAAAATTATATCCATGGATATAAGTCGGAGATGTTAAAATTTGTCACAACTAGCATAAATAATAATGTAATGATTTCCAACTGCAAGTGGTCACGCCAGTCAAGTATGCCTTGTGTGCTGGTGTCTGATGAGAATCAGTGCATACTTTCGAAACCACTTTGTCAAAATAGAATTTTCAATGTAGATTAAAATTTTTAATGTAAATAAAAAAGTTGTTCAATTTTAATCATCCCGCAAAAACAATTCCAATTTGATGTATGGAATGTTTAAAAACTTACCGCGCCAGCAGATCCCATATCTGTTTAGGCGCGTACACATACAGCCAACGAACGACCAACGAAAGGCAATTGACAGTTTGATCGAATGTTGGTCGTTGGCCTTGGCGTTGGTCCTGCCGTCTACACAGGAACAAATTGGCATCAATGACTTGGAGCCAAGGCATTGGATGCGGTTCGGGCTGAGTGTCATTGTACACCCAGTGATTGACAGCGATTAAATTGGGGTTGTAAAGTACAACGCATTTATGGTAGTAGAACGCATTTCGACACCGTACACTATATTTGATAACATGCAAAAAAACCTAGTCTAGCTCAACACACTACTCGGTATTAACGACAGCCAACACGACCAACCGTCCACACTACAACGGAGTCCCAAGGCCAATACATCGCCAACGCTTTGAAGTTACCGCCAGCAGAGCGAACAGCAACCAAGGCCAAGGCCAAAGTTGGCTGTTCGTACACACTAAGCCAATCCGAGCCAACGAATGGCTTGGCCGTTGGTCTTGGCCCTATGTGTATGCGGCTTTACGAACTGTTCTGCAAAGTATGCAATAAGCATGTGCAACAAGAACACATGTGCTTCATTCAAATTGATTATCGCAAAATATCTGAGAAAGACACTCTTTTCGTTTTTTATGATTTAGAAACACGTCAAGAAGCAAAACTAGGAGAAAAATTTTTTTGATCAAAAACCAATAGGAGAAATTAAAAAACATGAGCCAAATCTATGTGTGTTTGCTAAACGTTGTGATTTATATCTTGAAGAAAAAAGTCTATATTTTTGTCAAAAATGCGGGTACCGACTATATTATTACAAACAAAACGTAATAGATAGCTTTGTGAAGAATTTAATGGATGCTCGGAAGAAATTTAAAAAGGTGATTGTAATCGCACATAACGGACAAGCATTTGACCACCAATTCGTATTAAAATATTTATTTGAAAAAACAGATTTAAAGCCGAACTTAATAATGCGCGGTACAAAAATCATGATGATGCAAGTAGACAATATACAATTCATAGACTCGTTGAACTATTTCCCTATGGCTCTTTCTCAATTACCGAAAGCTTTTGATTTATTACCTGTCTACAAAAAGGGCTATTTTCCTTACCTATTTAACACCGTGCAAAATGAAAACTACATTGGCCCACTCCCGGGGAAAGAGTATTATGCCCTAGATACCATGAAAACTGAAGAACGCCAAGTATTTCTCAAATGGTACGAGGACCACAAAAGCGATGAGTTTGATACGCAGCGTGATTTACTCGAATATTGGACTAGTGATGTACAAATTTTAACAGAAGCATGTCTGAAATTCAGGAAAATGGTGATAAATGAGTGCAGTGTGGATCCGTTTATAGAAGCCACAACAATAGCATCAGCGTGCAATTTAGTTTTTAGACGAAACTTTCTCGAGCCTGACACAATTGCTAACATTCCAAGAAACGGCTATCGAGGTGTAGATCGTCAATCGAAAAAGGCCTAACAAAGTTTGATATGGGAAGAGAATCAACGTCAAATTAAAATGTTACATTCAGCTAAGCAAAGAGAAGCAGTTATAAATGGTGTCAAAGTAGATGGCTTTTGCCCTGAAACCAATCAGGTATCTGAATTTCATGGCTGTTATTATTATGGACATCCTGTATGTTTAACTCATGCTCGCGATCGCCCTTTACACGATGACCCCATGGATAACTTAAATCAGCGATATGAAGGAACAGTAGCAAAAACTAAACGTCTACGCACACACGGGTACGAAGTAATTGAAATGTGGGAATGTGAATTCGATAGGCTTTTAAAGAAGGACAGTGAAATGAACTTTTTAAAAAACCATCCTCTCATGGTAAACGCACCATTGAATCCCCGTGATGCCTTCTATGGAGGGCGTACAGAAAATGCTTTCATGTATTACATATGCAAACCAAGAGAGAAGATAAAGTATATCGATGTTTGCTCGCTGTATCCATGGGTTTGCAAAAATGGTAAATTTCCAATTAAGCACCCTAAATTGTATATTGGAAATATTGACTGCTTTGAAATAAATTTTGAAAAAACCGAAGGTTTCATTAAGTGGTGGTGGCTTGTTTACAGAAATGATGAATAAGTTTATTAAAATAAAACAACAAGCATCGGATTGGCCTAGTAAATGCGTTACGAAATATGAAAAAGAAAAATATGTTCAAGATTTTCTTATGAACGAGGGAATAAAGCTGAATTTTGATCAAATTGAAAGTAGCCCGAGGCTAAGATCACTAGCTGAACTTATACTAAACTCCTTTTGGGGGAAATTTGGTCAGCGCGAAAACCAACCAAAGACCAACATAATAAATAGTCCAGCGGAACTCTATGCTTTATTAACCAACCCTGCAACAGAAGTATATCATCTACTCGTAGTCAATGAAGAAACTCTGGTCGTCAATTGGTGTTACAAGGAGGAAGCTGCCGACACTCTTTCAACTGTTAATGTTTGTATAGCAGCATATACTACCGCACAGGCCCGGTTGAAATTATATAGCTATCTGGAGCAACTTGGTGAGCGAGTCTTATACCATGACACTGATTCTGTCATATATATTAGCAGAGATGGCGAATATGATCCGCCAATAGGAGAGTTTGTAGGCGATATGACTGATGAGCTGGAGTGTTACGGTTTGGGTAGCTACATAACTGAATTTGTGAGTGGAGGACCAAAAAATTATGCATATCAGATTTTCAGCACAAAGGACAATTCCATCAACACCATGTGTAAGGTAAAAGGTATCCGTTTAAATTTTATTTATTTATTTATTTATTTATTAATCCCTTGCGCTACAGATATAATTCCAATAACAGCAACAAGAAAGCAAAAATAACAAAAAAAGAAATATGAAAAAGGAAAAGAAATAACAAAAATAATTAAAAATTAGAAAACTAAAATTAGAAAACTAAAAACTATAATAAGAAAACTAAAAACTAAAATTAGGACTAAGGTAAGTAGCAATTCAACGTAACATTTTTAATACATGCTTGAATTGTAAAAAAGATTGAGGGAGATGACCAAGCTTAAGGGCATTGTGCGTTCTGGGTAGGCGCAGCAAAGGCGAATGGAAGTAGACTTCCGTACGTGCAAAAGGAACAGAGGAAACTTCAGAAGAACGACTACTCGCTCAACTTCCCAGTTTTCCACGTACTTTGAGTAATCCTTCGACTTAGTGAAAGTTTTGACCGGCCCCTTACCTACTTTCGTGTAGTTGCCCTTGATAGTGGAAGTGTGAGAAAGCTGCCTTAATTCCCAAGACATAATTTTAAAATTTTCTTCTGTGAACGGTTCTTGTTGCTGTTTACTACATACCAATCCGACGCGCTTTTCAAGTTATTGTGGTGCGAATCTATGCTGTTATTAATCGTTCGGCTTGCGTGTCATTTAGACTAGACAGTTTCCTGACACTATCCGCGCCCCAATCCTCACCTTGTGATCTTTTGTGCTTTCTACAGCTTGATCAATAACTTGAAGTGGTGTGAAGCTGTGCTCTCATAGACTATAGTTAAGACACTTACCTACGCTTCAATTACTTTGGAGCTTCTAAGCTTTTAGTGATCACTCGATCCATACTTCATTTTTTTTTCTTACCGGATCGCTAGTGTTGTGCTTTTAAACCGTGGTGTGGAGTCTGAACACTCACCTAACTTTTGTCGGAGTGCTGCCATAATTGTGCATCCTGTTTGCGAAGTGCTACCACATCTACATTTTATTGCTGGTTTTCGATTTTAATTTGAACTTTTCGATTTTAATTTGAGAATTTAACTATTCTTATTTTATTCTTTTTTCTTTTTTTTTCTTCCTGCAATACTATCTTGATCATGTCTCTTTGTTCCGCCAACTCCTGCTGTGACAAAGCCGAAAAAACTCCACTCATTACTTGTTTTGGATTTTGCGGCTTATCTTTTCACGCGAAGTGTGCAGGTCTCACTGCACCTATGGGGGACTGTATCAATCGCGCGGATTCGGGTATACATTACTACTGTGAAAAATGCCGGAAACATTCGATTCTTGCTTACGTAGATAGACTTTGAGCCAATTTACGGAATTTTACTGCGTTTGAGGTCTCTTTCAACGCATTACATAAGCAGCTTGAGGATTCCCGCAAGGAGACCGAAAAGATCCTAAAATTTGCTTTGACTGAGCGTCCATCTACTTCCGCGTCGCATGATGCGCTGGCTGTCAGTGATGCGATCGTACCTCCCGCCTCACATGTCTGTCCTGCGTCTTATCTTCGTGGTGGAATCTGCACTTGAAGTCAGAAGCAGCAAATTTCAACTCAGGCCCAGCTGCAACAGCCTTCTAATCAAGCTCAGCCTGTTCGTACTTCTGCGGAGCCGATGCCACATACGGATCTTCAAATAATTAATTCACCGAGTATACAGGTTCAGCCTAAAACTCTTTCCAAGCCTCAGGCTCAACGTAAGCGACAAACGCCGCATCGTGTCGTTAATCTCCACGCGCCCAACATCCAGATGCGTTCGGATGATAAGTCTGGGCCTGTCACTGTTCCTGATAACCAGGTTGTTACTTTGTGCGATACTCCGCCAATACCTGTAGCATTGCCTCCTCTCCAAATTTTCATCAGCCGGGTAACTTACGGAGTTTCTGCAGAGGATATAACAAACTTCATCACATCTAGGCTTGGTTTTTCGCCTAGCATCTTATCATGTGTTAAACTCACGCCTGATAACTTACCGGATAGAGCTATTGCCTCTTTTAAAATCATCGTATCTGCTGGCTTGAATATCGTACTTGCGCCGGAGTTTTGGCCACCTGGCATCCTTGTTAAAGAATTTCAACAACGCCAACGGAAAAATTTTCTGAACAACGCCAAACGAGTTTTACACGCCTAACTAGATCTACTTCACTTTGTATCTTCTACCAGAATGTTCGTGGTTTGAGGACTAAACTTAAGGAAGTTCTGCTCGCGTCTACTTTAGACTTACATCACATTATCTGTTTGACAGAGACATGGCTTAATGACAATATTTTGAACAGAGAATTCCTTCCATGTCATACTGTTTTCCGGAGAGATCGTGATCGGGCTGCTTCTTGCAAAGCCGATGGCGGAGGTGTCTTAATTGCTATCCATAACACTCTTCGTGGAACAATCTGTGCCGAGTTTGTTCCTTCTCCTCCTGTTGAGTGTATTGTTGTACGTGCTATCCTTTCCCCATCTTCCGACCTACTTGTCTGCTGTGTTTATATTCCATGTAACTTGTCTGTCACTGCCTACGAACGTTTTTACGCTGAGCTTTCCAGCTTTATCCTCTCTCGATTTCCTTCAACTCCCCTCCTAATTTTAGGTGACTTTAACATGCCCACTGTGGAGTGGGACACCACAAACCTTAGTTTTCTATCCAAAAACCACCTCTCCGTTGCGACTTTGTCCTTTCTTTCACTTTGTTCTTGTTCCCAAATTAACCACCTTCGTAACACTAATAACAGAATCCTCGACTTAGTCCTTACTAACGTTCCTTTAGATTCCCTTTCTCTCTCTCCTGCTCCTTTTGCTTATGTGCAACCTGATCCTCATCACCCTCCTCTCCTGCTTGATGTTGACCTGAACTTCCAGGTAAAGAATAAATGTCCTTCTTTTCAGCGTTACAATTTCTTCAAAGCTGACTTTCAAAAAATGTCCTCTGAAATCAGTCTTATCAATTGGTTTTCATTTTTCAAAAGATTGGATGTTGATTGTGCGTTGTTTAAGTTCTACTCTTTCTTTTCTAACCTTATCTTTCGTTTTACTCCCATTAAACGTCATATCAAACCTAATGATGTCCCTTAGTTCACTTTGAAAGTCTCTGATGCTCTTCAAGCTAAGGATAAAGCTCGTGAAAAGCTGAAGAAGACGGGTTCACCCTCTGACCTTCAGGAATTCCGTAGTTTGCGTTCTGACGCTAAAAAAGTGCTCAAGCAGGCAATGCGTGATTACTTTTCGAACATCGAGGCTTCAATCTGTTCCAATCAATCTAAATCCTTTTGGTCCTACATCCGTTCCCTCAAATCCAATTCTTCAGTTCCTGATTCTATGTCTCTGGATGATGTTACTGCTTCCACTCCTCAGGCTATTTGTGATTTGTTTGCTGCCTTTTTTTCCTCCTCCTTTAAAAAAAACCCACTAAATACCTCTATAGCTCCCACTGTCTCTCGTACCTCTCTTGCATTACCTATGTTTAGTACCAATTCTTTGGAAGTTGAAATCCTTTTGCATACCTTAAATTCTAATGCCAGTTCCGGTCCTTATGGTATTCCTAATATCCTTGTCAAATCCCTCTCATCCTCGCTCTGTGTTCCTTTAGCTATCCTTTTCAACATTAGCCTTACATCTGGTGTATTCCCTTCTTTATGGAAATCTGCCAATATTTTCCCAATCTTCAAATGTGGTGAACCTTCCGTTGATTTCAACTATCGTCCTATATCCCTCCTCTGCTGTTTCAGTAAAATCCTTGAACGTCTTGTCTACAATAGAATTTATCCTTCCATACAGCCCTTACTTCCTCCTGAGCAGCATGGTTTCTTCAAGGGTCGCTCTACATCGACCAATCTTATGGAGTTCACTAATTTTGTAGCCTCTGCCTTCGATTGTCAGCATCAAGTTGATGTAATCTACACAGACTTTTCGAAGGCTTTTGATTCTGTGAACCATAACCTGCTGCTCCTTAAACTAAATGGTTTTGGTGTTTTTGGTCCCCTCCTCTCCTGGTTTTCTTCATATCTTCATAGTCGTCCCTGCAAAGTTACTTTTAATGGTTCCTTTTCTTCTCCTATTTGTCCCACATCCGGAGTTCCTCAAGGTTCTATTCTTGGCCCCCTACTTTTTATCTTGTTTGTCAACGACCTTCCTTCTGTAATCAATTCTCCTTGCCTTTTATATGCGGATGATTTAAAATTATACAGAGCAATCAAGTCCGCGAACGATTTTCACCAGTTGCAAGCTGATTTGTTTGCTCTTAATCTCTGGTGTCAAGACAACTTTTTGCCTCTGAACATTTCGAAGTGCCACCAGATGTCTTTCGCATACAAAAATACTCCACATGTGTTCTCTTATTCTTTGTCTGGTATTTCCCTGTCAGTTGTCCAGCATTTTAGAGACCTGGGTGTGGTGTTTGATTCGAAATTAAGATTTGATATTCACGTTATGAATATCACGTCCAGGGCATCTAGGATTGCTGGATTTGTTTTGCGTTCTTCCTATATGTTTACCAACATTTCCTCCTGTATTCATTTATATGTCTCCTTAGTACGCAGTATTCTAGAATACGGCTGCCAAATCTGGTCTCCGTGCTTTCAGTATTTATCTGACGCCATTGAATCTGTTCAGCGCAGGTTCACTCGCTCACTTCTTTTTAAATTTAATATCCCCTATTGTCCCTACTCCTCTCGTCTTTCCCTCCTTCGTATGTCCTCGTTGCAATCACGGAGGTTGTTCCTCGATGAGTGTTTCCTCTTCAAACTTTGCCAAGGCATTTTTTGACAGATCTCGGTTCACAGATAACCAGACGTGTATCCAGCCGTCCAAGTCATTCTTCTGAAGTTTTCTCTGTTCCTTTTGCACGTACGGAAGTCTACTTCCATTCGCCTTTGCTGCGCCTACCCAGAACGCACAATGCCCTTAAGCTTGGTCATCTCCCTCAATCTTTTTTACAATTCAAGCATGTATTAAAAATGTTACCTTGAATTGCTACTTACCTTAGTCCTAATTTTAGTTTTTAGTTTTCTTATTATAGTTTTTAGTTTTCTAATTTTAGTTTTCTAATTTTTAATTATTTTTGTTATTTCTTTTCCTTTTTCATGTTTCTTTTTTTGTTATTTTTGTTTTTTTGTTGCTGTTATTGGAACTATGTCTGTAGCGCAAGGGATTAATAAATAAATAAATAAATAAATAAATTATGAATATCACACTTTAGAGAAAAGTGAAGTGCTCGCAAAATTCAAACTTTTCAAGAACTTTGTGGAAAACCAGACTGGTAAAAGGGTTCGCCAGCTTAGAAGTGACAACGGAGGCGAATACACGGGAAATCAATTCAAACATTTTTTACAAGAATGTGGAATAAAACATCAACTGTCCGCACCTTACACGCCCCAACAAAACGGCGTCGCTGAGCGTGTAAATCGTACTCTCGTGGAGATGGCAAGAAGCTTAATACTAACGTCGTCTTTAGAGGAGGAGTTTTGGGGAGAAGCGGTTTCAACAGCAGCATATTTACGAAATCGAGTTCTTACAAACGCTTTACCTGATTTGAAGACTCCGTACGAACTATTTCATGGTAAATCTCCATCAGTATCACATCTTAAGGTATTTGGTTCTGCAGCCATAGTTTTGAACAAAAGACATACACGCAAGTTTGAACCCAAAGGCAAAAAAATAATAATGGTTGGTTACTCTGATAACTCAAAAGCATATCGACTGTTTGATGTCGAAAAAAGAATTATTGTCATCAGTAGAGATGTAATTTTTCCGGAAGGAGTTGTGCAAGCAGATTTTACTACAGAAACAAACTGGCGGAGTAATGATCAATTAATTTTATCGAACCAAGAAAATGTGGGTCCAGCCTGTGACGAAAATATTAATGAAACAGAATGTGAAGGAAACGTTGCACAACAAAGTGATATTAATGAAAGTGTAAATAATGAAGTGAAAATTGGCCCTGGAAGGCCGAAAATTATTCGTACCGGTCAAAGAGGTCGACCAAGAAAACAATTTAATATATTGAATTCGGTAAAACAAGTGGATAACGTGAATATACCAGTATCTACATCAGAAGCTTTAAACGGAGACAATGCGTCAAACTGGAAGGAGGCGATGGAAGAGGAGTTTTCCTCATTGTTAAAAAACGATACTTGGGAACTGTGTGAACTACCCAAAGGGCAAAAATCAGTTCGGTGCAAGTGGGTCTACAACATAAAAAAGGACGAAAATGGAAAGATCAACAAATTTAAGGCTCGACTAGTGGCTAAAGGGTGCAGTCAACAATACGGCGTGAATTACGATGACATTTTTTCACCAGTGGTCCGCTACGCCTCAATTAGGATGCTCATTGCCTTAGCTGTCGAGCATGAGCTGTATCTCCATCAACTTGATATTTCAGTTCCATACCATATGGATTTAAAAAACAATGTTTGTAGCTATAAAATATGTATTTTGGATTTTGCTTATAATCTGGAAATAAACTTTTTTTCGTTTGTTCTGAAGTGGCTTTTTAATTTTTACAAAGTTCAAACTGTTTTGTAAACCTTACACCAAAGAAAAAAAATTCCTGCTTGTTATAAAAACACTCAAGTGTTGACGCACAGATTTCAGCGATCAGAAACTGTTTTTTTTTATTTTGGCTTAAGTTCGGTTTCGTTTTCCGATTACATGGAGTTAAAAGTACCAAATCATAGATAGGCAATAACATATTAGTCTCAATAAAAACTCATACAAACATCTTTATAGATTCCACGCACGTGCGAACAGTTATATTGAAACGATTTTTAATCAACCGTGTACACATAGCCGACATACATGGCTCATAGAAATATGTCAGTAGTTACACTTAAAGAAATTGATTTTTTAAAGAGAATCCATAAAAAGTCTTTTCTTTTTAAATCAATATTCAGCCAAAGATACCACATACATTCAACATTTATCTATTTTTCAAGTACATACTTTCAAGAATAGAAACATAATTGACAAACGTACGAATATTACATTATTTTTCAATATGTATGTTTCGTACATCAGAGCACTAATTGCAGATAAGATTTTCACGAAAATCGGCGATCAAAACAGAATGTAAAATAACTTGCAGTCGTACATGCATATGGACTCGTATATTAACATCATTCAGATCGTTTCGCTTTCGTCTTGCATCATTATACATGCATGTCCCATATGTCTGGAATATATCATCGTCAATGGTTATTGATATGCCCATATGTATATGTATCCTCATATTCCACATATTACTATTGGATAAGGCCGGTAACGTTTGCATGCGTTTTGCTAGCACACGGTCGGTAGCCGATTACGTTAACTTTACCTGCATATACTGCTTCATAAACTCTTGGTAGATTAAATTCGAAATTTACTCTAGAGACTTGAGTAAAGTAACCGGCATTTCAAACTCAAACAACTCGCGCGTGTAAATTTCCAAAGTTCTTTTATTTGTATATTAATAGCATTCATATCGTTTCGCCTCAAGTTTTGCATGTCGGCATGTATAAATGCCTTATATGTTTTGAATGCATGATCGTCGATGAGTAAGTGATATGTCTACTTATATCTATATGTATACTCATATTCCACATATTGCTAATGGATAAGGCAGGTATGGTTTGTATGCACTTTGTTCTACTGCTTCATGAATACCTGGTATGTTAAATTCGAAAGGTTAACATATTGTGTCCCCATTTACCAAAATAATAATTTGGAGTCCCCGTGACGTCATCAGTACACCAGCAGAGATTCCCAGCGACATCACCAGCTTGAGACCAATCCCCCAAAATAATCCCTGAAAGTTCCCACGGTCATCAAAATTTTCCCCAGGCTCTAATTATCAAAGGTCATTGACCTTTTTAAACATAACGATAAATCAAAATGGGAGTTCCTCATGACGTCACACGTCAGCAAAACCTGTTTCAAGGTCATCGCAAGGTCATCAGAAAAAGTTCCACGGTCATCAGAATTTTCCCAGGCTCAACCGACCTAATACCTACTCCGATTCACATTTAAAACACGTTCAGAATTCATTACAGAAAGTTCATTTTTGCAAAAGTTATTTTTCGACAGAATAATAGGTATATTTAAAATATCACTAAATTGGCCCCCGGCGCCAAAGAGTTAAAGATTATTAACTTTTTGTGAGACCTGGCACTATTCTGCATATACGTCAACGTACCTTGAAAATTTCAGTTCAATGGGATGGCACGTTTCTGAGATTTTTTAACTGAAAATTTGGATGATATATATATATATATATATATATATATATATATATATATATATAAATATATATATATATATATAGATATATATATATATATATATATATATATATATATATATATATATATATATATATATATATATATATATATTTATATATATAAATATATAAACAATATATATATATATATATATATATATATATATATATATATATATATATTTATATATATAAATATATAAACAATATATATAAATATATAAACAATATATATATATATATATATATATATATATATATATATATATATATATATATATATATATATATATATATATATATATATATATATGTACATTTATATATATATATATATATATATATATATATATATATATATATATATATATATATATATATATATATATATATATATATATATATATATTTATATAAATATATATACAAGGTGTTTGCTACTCGGTGGACACTATTGTAAGGAGGCATTATTTGATATATTTTGAGCAAAAAATGGTTGTTTTTGTGCAGCCGCAGATAAATATGGTCTAGACAAGATTTTGAAGCATTCAATTCACGAGTGGGTTCAGTAATTAAAGATTCGAAACCGTAGGACACCAGATTTGAGATTAAGTAGTCAGATTATGAACTATTCGATAAAATATTGACATTAAAATCTCCTAGGAGTATTACATTTTAATTAGTTATTGATTCTAAAAAATTCGAAAACTCATCGGTAAAAACACCACAGCTAAATATATGAAGTCTGTATACACAGATGAACACATAAGTGGAACCAGCAATTACACAGTTTAGTGATAGAAGATCGCATGAGGTTAATCTGATATTACGTACGCATACGTACCCATACATACGTTCCGTTCGGTCGTTTCAAAAAGTTCTCGCTCAACTTCCCAGTTTTCCACGTACTTTGAGTAATCCTTCGACTTAGTGAAAGTTTTGACCGGCCCCTTACCTACTTTCGTGTAGTTGCCCTTGATAGTGGAAGTGTGAGAAAGCTGCCTTAATTCCCAAGACATAATTTTAAAATTTTCTTCTGTGAACGGTTCTTGTTGCTGTTTACTACATACCAATCCGACGCGCTTTTCAAGTTATTGTGGTGCGAATCTATGCTGTTATTAATCGTTCGGCTTGCGTGTCATTTAGACTAGACAGTTTCCTGACACTATCCGCGCCCCAATCCTCACCTTGTGATCTTTTGTGCTTTCTACAGCTTGATCAATAACTTGAAGTGGTGTGAAGCTGTGCTCTCATAGACTATAGTTAAGACACTTACCTACGCTTCAATTACTTTGGAGCTTCTAAGCTTTTAGTGATCACTCGATCCATACTTCATTTTTTTTTCTTACCGGATCGCTAGTGTTGTGCTTTTAAACCGTGGTGTGGAGTCTGAACACTCACCTAACTTTTGTCGGAGTGCTGCCATAATTGTGCATCCTGTTTGCGAAGTGCTACCACATCTACATTTTATTGCTGGTTTTCGATTTTAATTTGAACTTTTCGATTTTAATTTGAGAATTTAACTATTCTTATTTTATTCTTTTTTCTTTTTTTTTCTTCCTGCAATACTATCTTGATCATGTCTCTTTGTTCCGCCAACTCCTGCTGTGACAAAGCCGAAAAAACTCCACTCATTACTTGTTTTGGATTTTGCGGCTTATCTTTTCACGCGAAGTGTGCAGGTCTCACTGCACCTATGGGGGACTGTATCAATCGCGCGGATTCGGGTATACATTACTACTGTGAAAAATGCCGGAAACATTCGATTCTTGCTTACGTAGATAGACTTTGAGCCAATTTACGGAATTTTACTGCGTTTGAGGTCTCTTTCAACGCATTACATAAGCAGCTTGAGGATTCCCGCAAGGAGACCGAAAAGCTCCTAAAATTTGCTTTGACTGAGCGTCCATCTACTTCCGCGTCGCATGATGCGCTGGCTGTCAGTGATGCGATCGTACCTCCCGCCTCACATGTCTGTCCTGCGTCTTCTCTTCCTGGTGGAATCTGCACTTGAAGTCAGAAGCAGCAAATTTCAACTCAGGCCCAGCTGCAACAGCCTTCTAATCAAGCTCAGCCTGTTCGTACTTCTGCGGAGCCGATGCCACATACGGATCTTCAAATAATTAATTCACCGAGTATACAGGTTCAGCCTAAAACTCTTTCCAAGCCTCAGGCTCAACGTAAGCGACAAACGCCGCATCGTGTCGTTAATCTCCACGCGCCCAACATCCAGATGCGTTCGGATGATAAGTCTAGGCCTGTCATTGTTCCTGATAACCAGGTTGTTACTTTGTGCGATACTCCGCCAATACCTGTAGCATTGCCTCCTCTCCAAATTTTCATCAGCCGGGTAACTTACGGAGTTTCTGCAGAGGATATAACAAACTTCATCACATCTAGGCTTGGTTTTTCGCCTAGCATCTTATCATGTGTTAAACTCACACCTGATAACTAACCGGATAGAGCTATTGCCTCTTTTAAAATCATCGTATCTGCTGGCTTGAATATCGTACTTGCGCCGGAGTTTTGGCCACCTGGCATCCTTGTTAAAGAATTTCAACAACGCCAACGGAAAAATTTTCTGAACAACGCCAAACGAGTTTTACACGCCTAACTAGATCTACTTCACTTTGTATCTTCTACCAGAATGTTCGTGGTTTGAGGACTAAATTTAAGGAAGTTCTGCTCACGTCTACTTTAGACTTACATCACATTATCTGTTTGACAGAGACATGGCTTAATGACAATATTTTGAACAGAGAATTCCTTCCATGTCATATTGTTTTCCGGAGAGATCGTGATCGGGCTGCTTCTTGCAAAGCCGATGGCGGAAGTGTCTTAATTGCTATCCATAACACTCTTCGTGGAACAATCTGTGCCGAGTTTGTTCCTTCTCCTCCTGTTGAGTGTATTGTTGTACGTGCTATCCTTTCCCCATCTTCCGACCTACTTGTCTGCTGTGTTTATATTCCATGTAACTTGTCTGTCACTGCCTACGAACGTTTTTACGCTGAGCTTTCCAGCTTTATCCTCTCTCGATTTCCTTCAACTCCCCTCCTAATTTTAGGTGACTTTAACATGCCCACTGTGGAGTGGGACACAACAAACCTTAGTTTTCTATCCAAAAACCACCTCTCCGTTGCGACTTTGTCCTTTCTTTCACTTTGTTCTTGTTCCCAAATTAACCACCTTCGTAACACTAATAACAGAATCCTCGACTTAGTCCTTACTAACGTTCCTTTAGATTCCCTTTCTCTCTCTCCTGCTCCTTTTGCTTATGTGCAACCTGATCCTCATCACCCTCCTCTCCTGCTTGATGTTGACCTGAACTTCCAGGTAAAGAATAAATGTCCTTCTTTTCAGCGTTACAATTTCTTCAAAGCTGACTTTCAAAAAATGTCCTCTGAAATCAGTCTTATCAATTGGTTTTCATTTTTCAAAAGATTGGATGTTGATTGTGCATTGTCCAAGTTCTACTCTTTCTTTTCTAACCTTATCTTTCGTTTTACTCCCATTAAACGTCATATCAAACCTAATGATGTCCCTTAGTTCACTTTGAAAGTCTCTGATGCTCTTAAAGCTAAGGATAAAGCTCGTGAAAAGCTGAAGAAGACGGGTTCACCCTCTGACCTTCAGGAATTCCGTAGTTTGCGTTCTGACGCTAAAAAAGTGCTCAAGCAGGCAATGCGTGATTACTTTTCGAACATCGAGGCTTCAATCTGTTCCAATCAATCTAAATCCTTTTGGTCCTACATCCGTTCCCTCAAATCCAATTCTTCAGTTCCTGATTCTGTGTCTCTTGATGATGTTACTGCTTCCACTCCTCAGGCTATGTGTGATTTGTTTGCTGCCTTTTTTTCCTCCTCCTTTAAAAAAAAACCACTAAATACCTCTATAGCTCCCACTGTCTCTCGTACCTCTCCTGCATTACCTACGCTTAGTACCAATCCTTTGGAAGTTGAAATCCTTTTGCATACCTTAAATTCTAATGCCAGTTTCGGTCCTGATGGTATTCCTAATATCCTTGTCAAATCCCTCTCATCCTCGCTCTGTGTTCCTTTAGCTATCCTTTTCAACATTAGCCTTACATCTGGTGTATTCCCTTTTTTATGGAAATCCGCCAATATTTTCCCAATCTTCAAATGTGGTGATCCTTCCGTTGTTTCCAACTATCGTCCTATATCCCTCCTCTGCTGTTTCAGTAAAATCTTTGAACGTCTTGTCTACAATAGAATTTATCCTTCCATACAGCCCTTACTTGCTCCTGAGCAGCATGGTTTCTTCAAGGGTCGCTCTACATCGACCAATCTTATGGAATTCACTAATTTTGTAGCCTCTGCCTTCGATTGTCAGCATCAAGTTGATGTAATCTACACAGACTTTTCGAAGGCTTTTGATTCTGTGAACCATAACCTGCTGCTCCTTAAACTTAATGGTTTTGGTGTTTTTGGTCCCCTCCTCTCCTGGTTTTCCTCATATCTTCATAATCGTCCCTGCAGAGTTACTTTTAATGGTTCCTTTTCTTCTCCTATTTTTCCCACATCCGGAGTTCCTCAAGGTTCTATTCTTGGCCCCTTACTTTTTATCTTGTTTGTCAACGACCTTCCTTCTGTAATCAATTCTCCTTGCCTTTTATATGCGGATGATTTAAAATTATACAGAGCAATCAGGTCCGCGAACGATTTTCACCAGTTGCAAGCTGATTTGTTTGCTCTTAATCTCTGGTGTCAAGACAACTTTTTGCCTCTGAACGTTTCGAAGTGCCACCAGATGTCTTTCGCATATAAAAATACTCCACATGTGTTCTCTTATTCTTTGTCTGGTATTTCCCTGTCAGTTGTCCAGCATTTTAGAGACCTGGGTGTGGTGTTTGATTCGAAATTAAGATTTGATATTCACGTTATGAATATGACGTCCAGGGCCTCCAGGATTGCTGGATTTGTTTTGCGTTCTTCCTATATGTTTACCAACATTTCCTCCTGTATTCATTTATATGTCTCCTTAGTACGCAGTATTCTAGAATACGGCTGCCAAATCTGGTCTCCACGCTTTCAGTATTTACCTGACGCCATTGAATTTTTTCAGCGCAGGTTCACTCGCTCAATTCCTTTTTAAATTTAATATCCCCTATTGTCGCTACTCTTCTCGTTTTTCCCTACTTCGTATGTCCTCGTTGCAATCACGGAGGTTGTTCCTCGATGAGTGTTTCTTCTTCAAACTTTGCCAAGGCATTTTTTGACAGATCTCGGTTCACAGATAACCAGACGTGTATCCAGCCGTCCAAGTCATTCTTCTGAAGTTTTCTCTGTTCCTTTTGCACGTACGGAAGTCTACTTCCATTCGCCTTTGCTGCGCCTACCCAGAACGCACAATGCCCTTAAGCTTGGTCATCTCCCTCAATCTTTTTTACAATTCAAGCATGTATTAAAAATGTTACCTTGAATTGCTACTTACCTTAGTCCTAATTTTAGTTTTTAGTTTTCTTATTATAGTTTTTAGTTTTCTAATTTTAGTTTTCTAATTTTTAATTATTTTTGTTATTTCTTTTCCTTTTTCATGTTTCTTTTTTTGTTATTTTTGTTTTTTTGTTGCTGTTATTGGAACTATGTCTGTAGCGCAAGGGATTAATAAATAAATAAATAAATAAATAAATTATGAATATCACACTTTAGTTCAGTCCTAAAAAATACAGCTACGCCCCCAACAGAGTACGAATCATTACACGTAGCAGAAAAATTATAGCCAGGGATATGAAAGTCAGATATTTCGGAGTTGTATATCCAAATTTCAGATAATAAGATTAAATCAGGAATATGATCCAAACTAGCCATATGTGACACAAAAAGATCAAAATTTTTTCGCAAGCTTCTAATGTTTTGATGAACGGCTGAGAAGTTTGCGATGATATCACCGTATGGATGCTCAACACAAAGGCAGTTCAAAGAGTCAGAAAAGGAAGAAGAACTGGCAGTATGAAATAATGACATAGTAAATGAATATTTAGATGTTTAAAATATCTTGTTGACTCCTTACTATAATTGGGGAATCTCCTTCTTTTTACTAATGTTCGAAGAACAATAGTATTAAACTCGTTTCGCCGAAAATTCATATTTCTTTATATATATATATATATATATATCAGCAAAATGATTAAGGGAGATAATCTCTGGAGTGGCCGATTCGATTGAGCTGAAATTTTCGGAGAACGTAGATGTATATAGTAGGTAGGTCCACGACTTTCTCAAATTCAGATATTCTAAACCTTTTGGCGGCGGCGAGCGTTTTAGTGAATTTTGAGGTACTCCTATATATCCAAGCAGTGTAAATTTTTGTTAAAGAAAAGTATTGGGAATGAAAACTTATTATATTTTAAGCTCGTTTATGATAAAGAATTGGAAATTTTGAGCCGCGTGTGGGTGCAGGGTGCCTAAAAGTAGGCAAGGATTTTTTTTCAAATTTTGATTTGTCATTACTTCTAAGAAAAGCAATGGATCGTCGTGAAATTTGCAGAGCGTATTAATGTTGACTAAGATTAAGCACACCTGGATTTTCAAGATAGTGCGGGTAACCCTGTAGCTACGGCAGGCTGCTGAAAAAAAAACCTTCAAATCATTGACCTTCCTGAAAATTTTTTGATTTTTGACAAAAAAATCAGATCACTGATAAATTTTAACCTTTGTCCATCATGTCAAATTGAAATTTTTAAAATTCCGATTTGCACAAGAACGGCAACCCATCACCAAATTACCTCTATTTTTAGCACTCGAAAGTTCTGTTCACGAGAACTGACGACTGGATTATCCGATCATAGTGAAATTTACAGGACATGTTGGTATTAGCTAGGACCAGGTCTGATAGAAGTGATTTTGAAATGCGGGCAACTCTGCGCCAGTGGTGCCATCTTGAAAAATCACTGAGAAAAAAAACAGGTTTTTGGCCTATAACTTCCGATTCAGCCATCAGATTTTGATAAGATTCATCTAATACTTGGATCTTACTCTATGTAACAATTGGTGAAAATTTGGTTGAAAAATTAGAATAGAGTTGCCAACTATGGTGATTTTTGTCTCCTAAATCTAGCAAATTTGCTCAGCAAAATAAAGCTTTTTTCCCTATAACTTCCGGTCCAGTGTAGAAATCAGAACGAAGTTCACGCAGTAAATGGACTTTAATGTGAACCAAATGTCGTAGAAATTTCGTACCAAAATCATGAAACGGTTGCCAGCTATGACAATTTTTGTAATTTTGTTTAATTTCTTTACTGAGCGATTATGTCATTAGATTTGCAAATGGAAGTGATCCTGCAATGAAAATCAACAGCCAATATTAACGCTTTAAAAATTTGAAAAGTTTTGAGGGTGGTAACCCTAAAATTCTTTTCACCCGTATAACTTCCAGCGCAGTGATTCAATCGGAACGAAATTTACTGGTTGGGTTTAACTTAACGTGAAGCAGATTTGGTATGTATTATGCTTTGCTGTTGACACAGGCTAACCAGCATTAGCCATTTCGGTAAATATTACACCAACAGATGCTTCAAACAACGTTCTCATTTGCAAAGCATTTGCAATAAAAATAAGGAATTCTTTTTTAAATTTTTCGAGTTTTGAACATTTTTCGGATGGCAGCCTCAAACAACGTTTAACCGCTGAAACTTTCGATGAAATCCTGCGAAGAGAACGAAATTCAAAGGATACGTGGATTTGAGTATGAGCTTGTTATGGTAAACTTATTGCTGCTTCGTTCGGAAAGTGCTGCTAGCACTGAATTATATGTGTTATAGTTGAGCTTTGTTGCTTTGGATAAGGAATGGTTGATATGATTCTAAAAAAAAAAACAGTGTATTACGTCTTTCCACACTTTTTTGTCACTCAAAGATAATTTCTTCGAAAATTAGTTTTCTAGCGGTTCAGGTGCGCTAGAGTTTTTTCTGACTAGAATGGTTGAATCCTTAACCCACACATATTTGCATTTGTTTTTTTGTTTTAATAGTTTTGCCTCTCTTAGCAGCGATCTGTTATAGCTAGTCAATGAATCGTTTATGTAAACGGGATTGTTTTTATGACTATCACCAAAGACATCAGCCATCAGTTTTATTTTCTCAGACCGCACCTTGTTCATTACCTTCTTTTTCGAAGAATATGATGAAAATTTGACACAATCCACTTTCAGCAAATCGGTATGGTTTGTTTTTTTAACGAAGCAGCTTTGTATCTCATCCGCGCTCACCTCAATACCAACCCCAACGGTTAAAGGTTTAGAGATGTTATCGTTAACCGTTGAGCTGCGATCAATAGGGATACCAAAAATATCAATCGAGTTTTTTAACATTTGCTGTTCAAAATAATTAATTTTAGTTTCTAAATTACAGACTGTTTTTTCCAAAATATTGTTTTTCTCCTCTAAACGGCTAATTTTAGCAAGAGCATCCGAATTTGTTTGCTGTAGTTTCAAAATTTCTTTGAATAAAATTTCCATCGTCACTTCAGCTTGAGCATAGGTATTCGATTTCGACGGCATACTGCTAACAGATGTATTCGATGTCGACGGCACACTGTTAACACATGTATACGAGGTAGACGGCACACTGCTAACGGATGTATTCGATGTTGACGGCACACTGCTGACAGGTGTAACTGGTCTGGAAGCGATGTTGGTCGAGCAAACAACGCATGCCGAGGCAGCTAGCGGACTCACTGCATTATCATGAAGCATTGAATCTCTACGACGGTTCACACAGCAACTACACTTATATTTCTGTTTGCACTTTTCTAAATACCGACCGATTTTTGCACACTTTGCATGCAGATAATTTAAACAAATAGAACACTGCACTTTGTTGTCTAGTCTTTCGACTTTATTTTTACACAAATCGCATTTCATTTTAGTAGTAAATTCTGAACGTCTAACCCCACCAACGTATATATTCATATGGACATATATATATATATATATATATATATATATATATATATATATATATATATATATATATATAAATATATATAAATATATATAAATATATATATATATATATATATATATATATATATATATATATATATATATATATATATATATATATATAAATAAATATATATAAATATATATATATATATATATATATATATATATATATATATATATATATATATATATATAAATATATAAATATATATATAAATAAATATATATATATATATATATATATATATATATATATATATATATATATATTTATATATATATATATATATATATATATATATATATATATATTTATATATATATATATATATATATATATATATATATATATATATATATATATATATATATATATATATATATATATATATATGTATATATGTATATACAGGGTGTTTGGTACTCGGTGGACACTATTGTAAGGAAGCATTCCTTGATATATTTTGAGCAAAAAATTCCACAAGGTGGTCCGGTTTCCAAAATCTACGGAGTTATAGGGTGGTCAATAAAACTGTTTCGGACCTGTACACTGACTCACTTAAATCATTATATCTTGAAAACTAATAATTGTAGCGCATAGTTTTATAGTTCGTTTTTTATAAAACCAAATTACCTTTAATTTTATGTAATATCCTTAATTGTTACTTTACCCAATTTTGAGATATTTACTTGAAAAACAACATTTTGGCACTTCTACCCCGAAAATTTTGTGTTCAATGTCGTTTTTCTCAGAGAATCTCATGTCAAGATACCATTTGAATTATATTTTTTTATAGGCCATATTGTTGGCTACAAAAGTTGCATGCATACTTATTACTTAGATTTTACCATTTCGCAAGTAATAAGCGAAAATACATATTGCTTAAAAACTGAATATGACTTAAAGTGGCCCTCGTTTTTGATTTACACTCTTTGCTTAAACTGAGAGAATTTATGAAAGGTTTTTACGCTTTATTTCAAAATTTTGAGCTACAGTAAATGTTCAAAATGGTCACCTTCATTTTGAATACATACCAAAGCTCGTTTTGCAAGGGTTCTTTTTCTATTCATATTTCTCAGCTGCTGCCTCACTTTTGTTGCAGCAGCAGCAATCCTGGTGTTTAGGTCTTCCAATGTTGATACTTTCATTGCGTAGACAAGGTCCTTCATCCATTCCCATAAAAAAATCCATAACAGTTAGATCAGAAGATCTCGCGGGCCAGTGTATTGGTCCATATCTGCTGATCCAGTAATTGGTATGATTGGAATTTAACCAATCTCTGAATGGTTGGCCGTAGTGAGCTGGAGCACCATCCTGTTGGTTAAACATGGAAGCCAATCGTTGCAGAGAAATATCCTCCAACAAGTCCTGCAGATCATGACTTAAAAAATGTAAATAATTGGCACTATTTAGGGTAGGCGGAATCCTAATAGGTCCAATTAAATCGTCACCAATCACTCCTGCCCACAAATTTACACTGAATCTATGCTGAAATCATGAAGTCCTTTTTGCGTGTAGATTGCTCTCAGCTCACTTATGTAAGTTGTGAAGGTTCGTGATACCATCGCTGGTAAATAAGGACTCATCCGTCCAGAGAATGTTGTTTAAATATTTCCGTGGTCTAATTTTCTCTCAAGGAGCCAATTGCAGAACTGCGTCTTTTTGGGGAAATTGATGGGTAGCAGCTCCTGCACTTGTGTATGATGGTAGGGATGTAAACGGGCTGCTTTAAAAATATTCCAAACTTTCCACGTAGACACGTTAAACTGCAACGCCAATCGTCGAATACTGATTG
>OZ022264.1:111027997-111137997 GCA_963978885.1 Nemotelus pantherinus
AAATTTCAAACATAAATTCAAAATGTCTCACTATACTAAGGACGAATATGCAGGTATTATGTACGTATATGGAGAGTGCCGGGCAAGTTCACAAGCGGCGCAATCTTTGTATCAACAGAGATATCCCCCATCGACGGGTTTCTGAACAGAGAGTGTTTCAGCAACTATACACAAGGATTTGGGAAACTGGCAGCGTTAGGACGAGCTGAGTAAACGCAAATCCTGTGCCTGCAATCGCTGAACGGACCGATGAAGAAATACTGTTTGCAATGGAAACTGACCCATCAATCAGTATTCGACGATTGGCGTTGCAGTTTAACGTGTCTACGTGGAAAGTTTGGAATATTTTTAAAGCAGCCCGTTTACATCCCTACCATCATACACAAGTGCAGGAGCTGCTACCCATCAATTTCCCCAAAAAGACGCAGTTCTGCAATTGGCTCCTTGAGAGAAAATTAGACCACGGAAATATTTAAACAACATTCTCTGGACGGATGAGTCCTTATTTACCAGCGATGGTATCACGAACCTTCACAACTTACATAAGTGAGCTGAGAGCAATCTACACGCAAAAAGGACTTCATGATTTCAGCATAGATTCAGTGTAAATTTGTGGGCAGGAGTGATTGGTGACGATTTAATTGGACCTATTAGGATTCCGCCTACCCTAAATAGTGCCAATTACTTACATTTTTTAAGACATACTTTAAAAGTAAGCTCTATAAGAAACATACATAATTTTAATTCAGATTAGACCGATAGACACTGAAGAAGAGGGCAGAAAATCCTTGAAATATCGATATTTGTCATAAAATTAAAATATATCTAGCTTCGAAAGGAAAAATTGGTTTTTTTATTAAAATATTTTTTTGAGCTAGGAAAAAATTGGTACACATTAAATTCAATTTATAATGACTACCAGGTCAAAATTCAATTTTGTTCAATTCGTAGGTTATAAAAAAGTAATCGGTGGAATCCCTGACGATACAAGATTTCGTAGGTTATGTTTAAACAAGAATGTGACTCCTAAAAGTCATATTATTAAATTTAGGTCCCATCTGTTAGGAGTAGGGAAACAAATTGCCCTGGCCGAAAGGAATTTCATTAGAGATTCCGTAAATAGGCTTTATAAAAGATTAGGAGATCTCACACTCAAAGTTTATTCCTTGCATCTAAAAATGGCAAGTGAATCTTTAGGTAGAAAAGGAGATATATTATAAATATTGTAGGGAAAGCAGACAGGGCCTTTGAATGTGAGAAAGACAGATAGAGAAAATTTCTTACAAAGAAACTGAAGGAGCTGACGAGAGGAAAGGATACCATGGAAAAGAAAAAGAATGCCGTAGAGACTATCCCCAACTATGTGGTGAATAAGTCCACGGTTCAATTCACAGGAGAGTAAATGAAGCTACTTAACCAAGGTCTGAATTTCGCTGTCAAGGAAAAAACATTCCCAACAGAAGACTCGGTAGTAGACATCGAAGCAGCGGTTAAAACTCTGCCCGAAGAGGAGAAAGCACAGATTAGAGGCAATGTGGCTAAACTCATCAGGAGGGAAAATCGTAAGAGGGGGAACACTGGGAAGGCACAAAGAGTGCTCAAAGAGTTGGCTGCTAAACCGGTATTTTATACCAAAGCAGATAAAGGAAAAGCCGAAGTCGTAATGGACAAAGACGAATATGACCGATTAGTTATGGAAAAACTCAACAACGGGAATTACCATGAGCTTAGGAAAGATCCCTTACCAGACTCTATCAAACGAGTTGAAAGAGTCTTGAAAGTGTGCAAAGGGACGATTGGAGAGGTGAACAAGCTGCGGGTCTCAAAACCGTCATTGCCAAGAATTAGGTGCCTTCCAAAGATACATAAGGAAGGAAGTGAACTTAGGGAAATTGTCACCGCCACAAGCGCTCCAACAAAGAAAATCGCAAAGTGGATTGTAGACGAGTGTAGGGCCTTAGGGAAGATTAGCGATAGAACAGTTAAGAATCGAGACGATGTAATAGGGCGGCTTGGAAGAGTGCCAACAATAGGGGAAGATGAGCTAGTTGTATCATTTGATGTCAAGGCTCTGTTTCCAAGCGTGCCAGTAAAACAAGCACTTACGTTCCTTGAGGACTGGCTATTAGAGACGAATAGCTCACCGGAGGGGAGAAAGAGGGCTAAAGACTTTTTGAAACTCGCTACGGTTTGCATGAATGAAAGTAATTTTACTTTCAGGGGGAAATACTTCAAAGCGATGAAAGGTGTTGCAATGGGAAATCCTTTATCCCCACTTATGAGTGAGATATTTATGGATAGACTAGAGAAGAAACTTTATGAAGAAGGTTTGGCTGAGATATGTAGATGATATTCTAGCTATAGTTAAAAAAGATGCTTTGGGAGAAACTTTGGAGAAGTTGAACCAAGCACATAAGGACATCCAATTTTCAATGGAAATCGAAAAGAATGAGAAACTACCCTTCTTGGATTTAATGGTCATAAGGAAAGAAGGTCTTCTTAGTTTTAATATCTACCGGAAGCCCACACATACCCAGAGGACAACACCATCCACGTCTGATCATTGGCATCCCCAAAAAATGGCCCCCTTTAATTCGATGATTCACCGGCTATTAACAGTGCCCATGGATCAGGAAAGTTTTAACTCAGAAGTTAATTATATTAAAGACACGGCGAGAAAAAATGGAGTCGACGAGAGGATAATTGGAAATCTTGTCAAAAAGAAAAAGTATAGAATGCAGCGTGATCTTTTAACGACGCTTTTTACGCAGGAAAAACAAGAAACAACCATAAGAGTTCCAATTATTTATTCATCAGTATTCAAAAAAGTTCGGGTACTTCTTGAACGCTTTGATATTAAAGCAGTTCCAACCAGTAACGCTAAAAAATTAGGTACTATACTATGTCACGTGAGAGACAAAAAGGATAAAAAGGAAAAATGTGGAGTTTATAAAATTACCTGCCCAGAATGCGACAAAATATACATCGGTCAAACGAAACGGTTAGTTGGTGTTAGACTAACGGAACATAAACAATCTATATGTGCCAAATTTTAGTCACCATCAATACGCTCTGTAATTTTCACGATGATCCATTGTTTTTCTTACAAGTAATGACAAATCAAAATTTGAAAAAAGTCCCTTGCCTACTTTTAGGCACCCTGCACCCACACACGGCTCAAAATTTCCAATTCTTTATCATAGACAAGCTTAGAACATAATTTGTTTTCATTCCCAATACTTTTCTTTAACAAAAATTTACACTGCTTCGAAATATAGGAGTTCCTCAAAATTCACTAAAACGCTCACCGCCGCCAAAGTTTAGGATATCTACCTACTATATACATCTACGTTCTCCGAAAATTTCAGCTCAGTCCGATCGGCCACTCCAGAGATTATCTCCCTTCATCATTTTGCTGATATATATATACATATATATATATATATATATATATATATATATATATATATATATATATATATATATATATATATATATATATATATATATATATATATATATATATATATATATATATATTTATATATATATATATATATATATATATATATATATATATATATATATCAGGTAGTTTCATACCAAATGTCGGATTTCCTGACAGTCTTAAAAGTGATCCCATGGTGAACAGAGTTGTTTGGTAAAATTCAAAATAAGTTTTGTGTTTGAAAATAGAGGTAAATACCTTTCTTTTAGTGCCTAATTTATTACCCGTGTGGTTTCCTATATCTGTCCTTTTCGCTCTTAAAGACATGTTTACAGTATGAGATATTCGGGTCCTTTACCTGTTTATGTTTAAAAAAGGACAAAATGCAGCTGCAGCGACGAAAGAAATTAATCAGGTGTTAGGACCAGATACCTGCAACGAACGCACAGTGCAACGATGGTTTCCCAATTTCCGAGAAGGAAATTTTGGCTTGGACAACCAACCACGTGGTCAACAAGGTAGCAGTGTTAATGATGACGAACTGCGAGCAGAAGTTGAGAGGAATACATCGACAGCTTTACAGTGCCTTCCTGATACCTTCAATGTATCGAAATCCACCATTAGTCGCTGTCTCAAAAATATTGGAAAAGTGAAAAAACTCAATCAATGGGTCCTACACGAATTGTCTGAAAGGAACGAAATGCTGAGAGTTGAAGTAGCCTCTTCACTGCTGATGTGACATAAAAAAGGACCATTTTTGAAGAGGATTGTGACTTGCGATGAAAAATGGATTCTCTATGATAATAGGAAGCATTCAGGTCAATGGTTGGATCGCGGAGAAGCACCTAGCCACCAAGCAAGAGTGGAACTGCACCCTAAGAAGGTCATGGTTACTGTTTGGTGGACTTCAGAAGGCGTCGTTCACTATTCGTTCTTGAATCCTGGTGAAACGATAACTGCAGAGACCTACTGTGTTTTTTGGACGAAATTGGACGAAATTGGACGAAATTGCACAATTGGACGAAATGCACGCAAAATTGCGTTTAAAACAGCCTTCTCTCGTGAATAGGCATGGACCAATTCTGTTACACGATAACGCACGACCGCATGTATCCCGTTTGACCATGCTAAAACTACAGGAGTTGCAGTACACAGTTTAAGCTCACCCACCATATTCTCCAGACCTGTCACCAACAGACTATCATCTTTTCCGGAGCCTGGGAAACTATTTACAAGAAAAGCGCTACTCCAACCAAAACGATGTAATTGCGTCCTTTGAAGAGTTTTTGGGGCAAAATAATATTCATTTTTTCAAAAAAGGAATTTTTCATTTGCCAACACGTTGGCAACAAACTGTAGACTCAAACGGTGAATATTTTGAGGAATAAAACCATTAAATTTGAAAGTAATCGAGTTTTTCTTAACCCTTCAAAATCCGACATTTGGTATGAAACTACCTGATATATATATATATATATATATATATATATATATATATATATATATATATATATATATATATATATATATATATATATATATATATATATATATGTATATATATATATATATATATATATATATATATATATATATATATACATATATATATATATATACATATATATATATATATATATATATATATATATATATATATATATATATATATATATATATATATATATATATATATATATATATATATATAAAGAAATATGAATTTTCGGCGAAACGAGTTTAATACTATTGTTCTTCGAACATTAGTAAAAAGCCCTGTTGGACGAAACTGAAACTTATGATAAGCTCCAAACCAAAGTGGATTTCTTCACGTATTGGCGGCCAAACCAGCGCCCACTAAAATTATTACTTTCGGGACTTGACGGTACTCTCTGCGATAGTCTGAAAACAATTCTTTAAAATGAACACAAACTAAATGTAATTGACGTTAAGAAATTTAATCTGCGTAAAAGACGCTATTCAGAGCAAATCTTCTATATTATGCATCTTGTACGTCGTTCTGCGTAACTAAGTGAGCTTCGCTTATCGATTCATGCAGTAAATCATGTAAAAGTACGCTGGAGCTACTATTGCAATAGCAAAACCGGTCCCATTTAATGCCGAAATTGCCAAGTATTCGGTCATGGTGAAGGACACTGTCACCTTCCAGCCAAATGTTTGATCTGCGGCAAGCCACACAAACACAAAGACTGCCTTGCAAAGAAAGATGAGGAAATCAGATGTAGTAAATGCTCTTTTCAGCACATGGCAGATGATTCTTCGTGCAGTAAGAGAGCTGAATACGATCAAGCTCGAATTAACTCATTCAAAGTCGCTCGCAAGAATAGTATTGCAGCTTAAGCACCAATACAGTTAACCCTAAACCCAGCAGCGTTCCCAGCACGAAGAACTGGGCAGAATATTAGTTCACAAAACCATGGCCTCACCCCAGACAGCTTGAAATACAGCCAAGTGGCGGCAACTGCCAGCCATCATACTGCAGCTCTAAGCACGAATGCAGCTTAGTCAGGCAACCATTTGGTTACTAGATCATCTGTTTACACAGAGGACCTGTTTTCAACCGAAGAACTGATTCAGTTGTCGACGGAATTAATATCCCAACTTCGTGACTGTAGAAGTAAAACAGAACATTTTAATGTAATCCTGCGTCTCTCAACAAAGTTTTTGTATGATTAAGAACTTAAGATGCTAACTTTGGAATTCTCAGAGTATCAAAAACAAGCTCCTTGAAACAATTGATTTTTTAGTCAACCAAAATATCGATATATTTTTAGCTAGCGAAACTTGGTTGAGAGAAAACGAGAAAATTAGTGATGCAATGTATGCGATTTATAGAAAAGATAGAAGAAAAACAGTTGATCGTTAAAAACAATATTAAACATTCAATATTTAATATTCAAACGGAAATAATAGAAGTTCTAGGAGTGCGTATATAAGATAACGACATCAATATGGTAGTTGCATACTTTCCGGGCTCAAAGCTAAATTCTAACAAACTGAAACAGTGCGAGAATGACATTTAACTCTTAGGAAGTCCTGGAGAAAAATATATAATTTGTGGTGATCTGAACTTGAGGCATGGATCTTGGAACTGTGTCAGAGCAAATCGAGCTGGGAAAGTCTTATTCGACCTTCAAAACAGGTCCAATTTCTTCATCCAGCCTCCGAATGCACCAACATTTTGTCCTTATCACGGTCATAGTTCGACACTTGACAAAAATTTTTGTGAGCTTATGAATTCTAAAATCTTCCTTTCTGATCTTGACCTTAGCGGGATTGTAAATAACAATCAAGTAGACGATTTATGTCAAACGCTACATTCAATATTGTCTGATGCTATTGAAGTGTGCACTCCCAAAGTCACTCGAAGAGCGTTCTATACACCAATAAATGGTGAAATCTAAAGCGGCCCCTAGACGGTCAATATTATTGTGACAATATATTGAACAATATTATTGCTGGGCGCCCCAGACGATGCAATATTTTTGAGCAACATTTAGTTTTCGTTCGATTTTTCAGTAGCTTTTGACATTTTTGGCTCTATTACTCCAAATGTTGTTTATGATACTAACGACGATATACAACTGAGCCAATATTGCGCAATACTGACCACAGACAATGCAATATATTCTATATTGCACAGTAAAAATCAAAACCTTTTTGATTCACTCGATATATTGCACAATCCTTCAATATTATCCATAGACGATCAATATTATTGTACAATGCTACATATTGTGCAATAATATTGATCGTCTAGGGGCCGCTTGAGAGTTGATAAGAAAAAGTAATACAATGCAAAGACAATGGAAAAGGTCGAGAGATCCAAAGCTTAAAACAATAGTAAATTCGTTAACAAAAGCAGTAGCAATTCGATTGCTAAATTGGTGCAATAGAAATTGGAGCTTTATGCTAGAAAACTAAGAAAAAAGGTGGAAAAAAGTCATGAAGTTAAATAAAAACTTTAAAATCCCGATTGATTCCTCACTTAGTTCACGAATCTCGAATAATATGCTCTAACCTTGACAAAGCTGACGTTATATCAAACGCATTTCAAGGCTACCACCATACTTCAATGAATTTCAGTGATCCCGTTCGAGAAAAAAGGGTGAAAAACGAGTTAAGCCGTATTCGGAACTCAGGTAACACTTTCTTAGGCCAACAATATTGCACCCCTCAAGAAATTAAACTCCTTTTACATAAGCTCAAAGTCAATAAAGCTTCCGAAGGTGACAAAATCCCTAACTTAATGTTAAAAAATTTACCTAGGAAAGGTATAGTATTTATTACTAAAATCTTTAATGCATGCTTTAAATTAGGATATTTCCCCGCATTATAGAAAAGTGCTATTGTTATACCGATACTGAAACCTGGAAAAGATCCACACACTCCGACCAGTTACCGACCAATAAGTCTCCTACCAAGCTTAGGTAAATTGTTTGAAAAAGTACTCTCAAAGAGGATTACTAAATTTACAGATGACAATGCTTTAATACCTTATTTTCAATTTGGGCTTAGAGCAAAACACTCTACAAGCCACCAATTATACAAGGTCACCAAATATATCAAAAAAAATACGTCGCCAAATATGCCAAACAATCAGTTGGCTCGGTTACATTAGATGTCGAAAAGGTATTCGAGTCAGTATGGCATGACGGTCTTATCTACAAAATGATACATTGGTCGTTTCCCCAATGCTAAGTCAAACTAGTTCTATCATTTTTCAGTAAAAGAAGCTTCTCAGTGGCAATAAATGGTAAACAGTCCAAACCACACGATATTCCTGCGGGAGTACCACAAGGATTATGTCTCTAATATATACATCCGACATACCTAATCATCCTTTGTGTGACCTAGCTGTGTTCGCAGATGACACGTGTTTACTAACAAGGTCCATAAATCCCTCGAAAATCATTCAAAGCCTAGAAGAATGCCTAGAGAGTATACTTAGTTACTGCAACATGTGGAAAATAAAGCTGAACCCCCAAAAACCTAAAGCCATATTCTTGACTCGTAAGAGAAAAATCTCCCATTTTCCAGCTCGAGGAATATATTTAAGAGAAACTGCTATTGATTGGTCTGAAACAATTGCATATCTAGGAGTTATCCTCGATAAAAAACTACTGTTTAAGCATCATGTAGAAAATATTTGCTCTAAGGTGTCCAATGTCATTTACGCGCTGTATCCCCGAATAAATAGGAAATCAAAACTTAACGTACACAACAAGATCCTAACATAGTATATAAGCTTTTAATTCAGCCGATTATCACTTACTCGATACCAATATGGGGAAAATGTGCAAAGATTCATAAAAAATGAGCTCAGATAGCCCAAAACAAATGATTGATACTTATGTTAGATAAACCGTTTTAAGATTCAACAGCACATATCCACAAACTTGCCAAAACTAGCACCATATTAACGTTGGTGTCAATAAAAACTTCTTCATTCCTATATAACTGCCAAGGCATCACCAATCCGTTTATAAGTTCACTCTATTATTTGCTTTAGGCAAAGTTATTTAAGTCGAAACTAGTTTAAGTTACTCTAAGTTACACTGCGGACAATTTACTCACGCAGCTTATGCAAGAATCCAAAGCTCAAATCGCAATGATTAGCGAACCATACCGAAGGAGAAATCCAGAGACATGGTATTCAGAAACTTCGGGCTATGCAGATTTAGCGGTTGCAGACACTCGGAAAGTCCGGGTTGATCGGCGAGGTTCGGGCGATGGATATTGTTGGATTGAAAACTGCGGCATCAGCTTTGTCATCTACCCAATAATTTAATTTCGTAGGAAGATAGAAGCATTAGAAGATGCTCTTTGAAACCTTCCTGGCAAACTGGTAGTAGCTGGTGACTCCAATCCGAGAGCCTTGGAATGGGGGATGCCGACTTAAAGCACAAGAAGGTGATTAATTATGGAAATGGTGTCCAGGCTGAGTATGGTCGTGGTGAACAGGGGCTCAACACCAACTTACCGCAGGCCAGGCTTCGGTGAGTCCATTCCCGATATAACTCTTGTCTCGGAGACGTTGTCCATGATGACAAGGGATTGGAGGGTGATGGAGGAGAACACTGGAAGTGACCACAGCTATATTACATTCTGGCTGTTGGAGGAAAGTCCGGCATCTCAGAACTTAAGACGGAAAATACTCGGGTTGAAAATTTCGAATTTGGATAGGAGGAAGCTATTGGAGTCACTGACGAAGTCAGCGCAGGACAAGCAGGGGTAGCAATGGGCCCTGGAGAAATAGGTACGGTTGTAAATTCAACCATGGACGAAATTCGGCGAGCGTGCAATGCGTCGATGCCACTTCGAAAGTCACTACCGGGCAAACAGAGCGCTTATTGGTGGACTGAGGAGATAGCGGAACTAAAACGAAGAGCTCTAGCATGCAGGCGTCGGGCACAGCGGTCTATTGGACGACCGGAAGCGTTGCCACTTGTCGCGACCCACAAAAAGGCAAAAAAAGAACGGGGAATAGCTATAAAACGGAGGAAAAAGCAAATGTGGTAAGCTCTATGCAAAGAAGTGGACCGGGACCCGTGGGACCAGGGATACAAAAAAATATCGGGTAGGCTGGGCCGCATGGGTCCCAACCCACCCATGAAGGCAGTTGTCCTAAGGAATATTGTAGACTCGCTGTTCCCAGCGCATGATGTAAGAGCAGAGAATAACCACACAGTTCGCCAGGAAGATATCATAAACTCCGAAAACTCCGAAAATTTCAGCTCAATCCGATCGGCCACTTCAGAGATTTGTTGCGTGGAATTAATTAAATGATAGACTTGATTAAACACGATTTGTATCGTTACACGATTTTAATGGGAATGACAAAAAACAAAAGGATATGTTTCCGTATGTAAACATATGTACAAGTATGTGTAAATAAAATCAAAGTAGGCACATTTCATTTCAAAAAGTATTTACGATGCTGCCGCCATCTATGAGTGACTGGAACGTGTCCATTCAACACTCCCACTCGTTCCTGTCATGGTTAAGTCTCGATTAATTGTAAACTTTCCACGTCCAAGTGGTTTCGTAAGCATGTCAGCAAGCTGCTCGCCAGTAGGTATATGCCTTACTTCAATAATGCCTTCTTTCTTAACTTCCACCTTCTTCTTCTTGGTGGGTTGCTTGAAATCCTTCAACTCGTCTTCTTCGGTGAGGATTGTCAAAGTATTCTTCTTGCGTTCGCCAACCTTCGTGTTACGCTCGGTGGTCTTCTTCAAATGGTCTGTGGTCAAAAGATGCGAATCAGTTTCGATTCGGTTGAGGAACTCCTTGCTACACTCGAGGTATTTAGGATACAAGAATTTCTTGAACAAACAAACGTGACCGCTGTTATCCGCAAATCCAAATGACTGCTTCATATATATCGATTCTTTAATATCACCATATAAAAAGGCAGCTTTAACATCGAAAGTCAAAATTTCGTAATTCTTTGCTGTAGAAATTGCCAACAATGTTCGAATTGAGTCGAACCGTGAAACTGGTGCAAAAGTTTCGGTATAGTCTTCACCTGGCCGTTGTGAACAGCCTTTGACTACGAGACGTGCTTTGAAACGTTCTGTTGAACCATCATGATTTGTCTTCAATCTAAATATCCATTTATTGCTTAATGCTTGTCGACCTTGAGGTAAATCTACTAGTTCCCAAGTGTGGTTTTCCTTTAAAGACTTCAATTCGTCAGCCATTGCCAGCTCCCACTGTTTTGAAAATGTCGAAGAACGTGCCTCTTCAATTGTATTTGGAATATCCACCTTGGCCAAAAATGCACCTGCTGAAAAGAAACAATCTTCTACAGATAACATGCATTCTTCCGACAGTGTCTGAATGTCATTTGCAGCCTTTTTAGCTGTTTTACTTCGCGTTCGTGCCGCTGGCGGCCCATCATCTTCATCTTCTATCAAGTGTGATTGATCATTTTCAATTAAATTTGGAAATTCATCCAATAGCTGAACCATTTGTTTTGGATGATCTTCCAGGATTTTTACGTCACGAAATGTTCGCACATTATTAGTTCCGGGCTGCCACAAACGATATCCATTCTTTGCATACCCAACTAACTTCAACTCAATGGCTTTTGGCTGCATCTTCCATCGCTTCGTTTCACCAATAAGCGCATACGCTTTACTTCCTATAATTCGCAATTTACTAACATCTGGTTTCCGTCCATGAAACACTTCAAACGGTGTTCTACCTTCCAGTCGTTTCAACGGGATCAGATTTCGTAAGTTTGCTGATGCTACCAACATTTCGGCCCAAAGTCCTAACGGTAAATTTCCAAGCATGGATCGAGCTGATTCGACTATTGTCCTATTTTGTCTCTCTACGCGACCATTTTGCTGAGGGCAATACGGGACCGTGTATTCAGCCTTTATCAAATTATTTCTCAATAACAGTTTAATTGCTTGACTTTTAAATTCTGCAGCATTATCGCATTTAATGCGATGTACTTGGTGACCTGCTGCTTTAACATCTGCGATTACCTCTGCTAAAGCATCTGTAATTCCTTCTTTTGTCTTGAGTGGTATCTCCCATACATAGCCAGAACAGTCATCAACAAATGTTGCGCTGAACCTGGAGCCTCCAAAACTTTGAACACGCATCGGTCCGATAATGTCGAAATGAATCTGTTCACCTGCTTTTCCGGAGCGTTCGGTGTTTTCTTTAAATGCTTTACGACACATTTTCCCGAAAACACAACTTTCGCAAAATGTATTTGGTTTTGGCTGTGATGGCAGATTTAAGATCTTCATACCTATGACAGCTGTTCCATTTGCTAGCTCGCGAACTACTTCATAATTCGGATGCCCAAAACGTTCATGCCATGTCTGCAACGAAGCCTCTGAGGTTAAAAGACATGCATGTATGTCACTGGATGTAATTTCTTCAAAATCCATCTGGTATAAATTATTCGGCATTCTATGTGCAACACTTATTAGCTTACCGTCACGAGTTATAGTCATTTTGTCACCAAATGCATTCACTTTGCAACCTTTTCGTGATACTGAGCCAATCGATATCAAATTTCGTCCAATTCTCGGCACGTAAAGTACATCAGTAATTGTCAGATTGCCACCAGATTTCGATTTGATTCGAATGTTTCCATGGCCTTCTGCGTAGAGCACAACGTTGTTGCCGATTTTGACACCAACGTCACCAGATTTTATCACTACGAAATCATCAAATTTAGACCTGTCATTGGTCATATGAAAGCTTGCTCCGCTGTCGAGAATCCAGCCGTTAGTCTGTTCAGTCACCGCGAAACATTCATTTTCAGCAACTAGAAAATGACTTCCTGATGCTGTCGCTAGACTCAAATCTCCTTCTTTAAGTTGTTTTTCTTGATCTGCTTTCATTTTGAAGCAATGTGCTTTAATGTGACCTTTCTTGTGACAGTAAAAGCAAACAATATTCTTGTTGTCACGTATGCGGTTTTTCTTATTATTATTATTCTTTTGGGCTATCATGGCATCTCCATTGCCAATTAGGTCCACCGTTGGCATTGACGATTCAATAATTTGAAGCTGCTCACGCATTTTATCAAATGACAACGTCATACCACAAGCCGCTTGTATTATGTACGTTTGACGGAACGTTTCAAATTTCTCGGGTAATTCTGTCATTAGCTTTCCGACCAAGGCTGTGTCGTCTACTTCGACATCTACAGCTTTTAGCCTCTGCACAAGCACTGCCAATTCAGCACAAAAACTCGAAATTGATTGTCCTGCCATGAACTTCTTCGCCATTAACGCCTGATGTATCAGATACTTATTTGTTTCTGATTTTGATTCGTAAAGCGAACGAATTTTCCGAAATACGTCTGCTGCAGTTTTGCAGTCACGAATTGATGAATGGTCGTCATCATTCAACCCACATGTCAGGATGCGAATCGCCTTTGCATCTTTGACATCCCAATCCATTTTCGCTTTCTCATTCTCAGGACACTCAGAATCACCATCAGCTTCTGCCTTGACTCTATGACTGCGTAGACACGCTTCCACCTCGTACAGCCAACGCTGGTTCGTTGTCTTCGTTAAGACAGGAATCTTCTCGTCGTTTGCAGTCATCTTTTTCATGCCCCAAACTCAAAGCCAAAAATATTCAAATCGCGTTTTTAAATTACAAAAATAAAAGTCTTCTATTAATTACATTTGACTTGGGACTGGGCCCATAACCTGTTGCGTGGAATTAATTAAATGATAGACTTGATTAAACACGATTTGTATCGTTACACGATTTTAATGGGAATGACAAAAAACAAAAGGATATGTTTCCGTATGTAAACATATGTACAAGTATGTGTAAATAAAATCAAAGTAGGCACATTTCATTTCAAAAAGTATTTACGATGCTGCCGCCATCTATGAGTGACTGGAACGTGTCCATTCAACAAGATTATCTCATTTAATCATTTTGCTGATATATATATATATATATATATATATATATATATATATATATATATATATATATATATATATATATATGTATATATATATATATATATATATATATATATATATATATATATATATATATATATATATATATATATATATATATATATATATATATATATATAAAGAAATATGAATTTTCGGCGAAACGAGTTTAATACTATTGTTCTTCGAACATTAGTAAAAAGCCCTGTTGGACGAAACTGAAACTTATGATAAGCTCCAAACCAAAGTGGATTTCTTCACGTATTGGCGGCCAAACCAGCGCCCACTAAAATTATTACTTTCGGGACTTGACGGTACTCTCTGCGATAGTCTGAAAACAATTCTTCAAAATGAACACAAACTAAATGTAATTGACGTTAAGAAATTTAATCTGCGTAAAAGACGCTATTCAGAGCAAATCTTCTATATTATGCATCTTGTACGTCGTTCTGCATAACTAAGTGAGCTTCGCTTATCGATTCATGCAGTAAATCATGTAAAAGTACGCTGGAGCTACTATTGCAATAGCAAATCGGTCCCATTTAATGCCGAAATTGCCAATTATTCGGTCATGGTGAAGGACACTGTCACCTACCAGCCAAATGTTTGATCTGCGGCAAGCCACACAAACACAAAGACTGCCTTGCAAAGAAAGATGAGGAAATCAGATGTAGTAAATGCTCTTCTCAGCACATGGCAGATGATTCTTCGTGCAGTAAGAGAGCTGAATACGATCAAGCTCGAATTAACTCATTCAAAGTCGCTCGCAAGAATAGTATTGCAGCTTAAGCACCAATACAGTTAACCCTAAACCCAGCAGCGTTCCCAGCACGAAGAACTGGGCAGAATATTAGTTCACAAAACCGTGGCCTCACCCCAAACAGCTTGAAATACAGCCAAGTGGCGGCAAGTGCCAGCCATCATACTGCAGCTCTAAGCACAAATGCAGCCTAGTCAGGCAATCATTTGGTTACTAGATCATCTGTTTACACAGAAGACCTGTTTTCAACCGAAGATCTGATTCAGTTGTCGACGGAATTAATATCCCAACTTCGTGACTGTAGAAGTAAAACAGAACATTTTAATGTAATCCTGCGTCTCTCAACAAAGTTTTTGTATGATTAAGAACTTAAGATGCTAACTTTGGAATTCTCAGAGTATCAAAAACAAGCTCCTTGAAACAATTGATTTTTTAGTCAACCAAAATATCGATATATTTTTAGCTAGGGAAACTTGGTTGAGAGAAAACGAGAAAATTAGTGATGCAATGTATGCGATTTATAGAAAAGATAGAAGAAAAACAGTTGATCGTTAAAAACAATATTAAACATTCAATATTTAATATTCAAACGGAAATAATAGAAGTTCTAGGAGTGCGTATATAAGATAACGACATCTATATGGTAGTTGCATACTTTCCGGGCTCAAAGCTAAATTCTAACAAACTGAAACAGTGCGAGAATGACATTTAACTCTTAGGAAGTCCTGGAGAAAAATATATAATTTGTGGTGATCTGAACTTGAGGCATGGATCTTGGAACTGTGTCAGAGCAAATCGAGCTGGGAAAGTCTTATTCGACCTTCAAAACAGGTCCAATTTCTTCATCCAGCCTCCGAATGCACCAACATTTTGTCCTTATCACGGTCATAGTTCGACACTTGACAAAAATTTTTGTGAGCTTATGAATTCTAAAATCTTCCTCTCTGATCTTGACCTTAGCGGGATTGTAAATAACAATCAAGTAGACGATTTATGTTAAACGCTACATTCAATATTGTCTGATACTATTGAAGTGTGCACTCCCAAAGTCACTCGAAGAGCGTTCTATACACCAATAATTGATGCAATCTTAAGCGGCCCTAGACGGTCAATATTATTGTGACAATATATTGAACAATATTATTGCTGGGCGCCCCAGACGATGCAATATTTTTGAGCAACATTTAGTTTTCGTTCGATTTTTCAGTAGCTTTTGACATTTTTGGCTCTATTACTCCAAATGTTGTTTATGATACTAACGACGATATACAACTGAGCCAATATTGCGCAATACTGACCACAGACAATGCAATATATTCTATATTGCACAGTAAAAATCAAAACCTTTTTGATTCACTCGATATATTGCACAATCCTTCAATATTATCCATAGACGATCAATATTATTGTACAATGCTACATATTGTGCAATAATATTGATCGTCTAGGGGCCGCTTGAGAGTTGATAAGAAAACGTAATACAATGCAAAGACAATGGAAAAGGTCGAGAGATCCAAAGCTTAAAACAATAGTAAATTCGTTAACAAAAGCAGTAGCAATTCGATTGCTAAATTGGTGCAATAGAAATTGGAGCTTTATGCTAGAAAACTAAGAAAAAAGGTGGAAAAAAGTCATGAAGTTAAATAAAAACTTTAAAATCCCGATTGATTCCTCACTTAGTTCACGAATCTCGAATAATATGCTCTAACCTTGACAAAGCTGACGTTATATCAAACGCATTTCAAGGCTACCACCATACTTCAATGAATCTCAGTGATCCCGTTCTAGAAGAAAGGGGGAAAAACGAGTTAAGCCGTATTCGGAACTCAGGTAACACTTTCTTAGGCCAACAATATTGCACCCCTCAAGAAATTAAACTCCTTTTACATAAGCTCAAAGTCAATAAAGCTTCCGAAGGTGACAAAATCCCTAACTTAATGTTAAAAAATTTACCTAGGGAAGGTATAGTATTTATTACTAAAATCTTTAATGCATGCTTTAAATTAGGATATTTCCCCGCATTATAGAAAAGTGCTATTGTTATACCGATACTGAAACCTGGAAAAGATCCACACACTCCGACCAGTTACCGACCAATAAGTCTCCTACCAAGCTTAGGTAAATTGTTTGAAAAAGTAATCTCAAAGAGAATTACTAAATTTACAGATGATAATGCTTTAATACCCAAATTTCAATTTGGGCTTAGAGCAAAACACTCTACAAGCCACCAATTATACAGGGTCACCAAATATGTCAAAAAAAAAATACGTCGCCAAATATGCCAAACAATCAGTTGGCTCGGTTACATTAGATGTCGAAAAGGTATTCGAGTCAGTATGGCATGACGGTCTTATCTACAAAATGATACATTGGTCGTTTCCCCAATGCTAAGTCAAACTAGTTCTATCCTTTTTCAGTAAAAGAATCTTCTCAGTGGCAATAAATGGTAAACAGTCCAAACCACACGATATTCCTGCGGGAGTACCACAAGGATTATGTCTCTCGTATATACATCCGACATACCTAATCATCCTTTGTGTGACCTAGCTGTGTTCGCAGATGACACGTGTTTACTAACAAGGTCCATAGATCCCTCGAAAATCATTCAAAGCCTAGAAGAATGCCTAGAGAGTATACTTAGTTACTGCAACATGTGGAAAATAAAGCTGAACCCCCAAAAAACTAAAGCCATATTCTTGACTCGTAAGAGAAAAATCTCCCATTTTCCAGCTCGAGGAATACATTTAAGAGAAACTGCTATTGATTGGTCTGAAACAATTGCATATCTAGGAGTTATCCTCGATAAAAAACTACTGTTTAAGCATCATGTAGAAAATATTTGCTCTAAGGTGTCCAATGTCATTTACGCGCTGTATCCCCGAATAAATAGGAAATCAAAACTTAACGTACACAACAAGATCCTAACATAGTATATAAGCTTTTAATTCAGCCTATTATCACATACGCGATACCAATATGGGGAAAATGTGCAAAGATTCATAAAAAATGAGCTCAGATAGCCCAAAACAAATGATTGATACTTATGTTAGATAAACCGTTTTAAGATTCAACAGCACATATCCACAAACTTGCCAAAACTAGCACCATATTAACGTTGGTGTCAATAAAAACTTCTTCATTCCTATATAACTGCCAAGGCATCACCAATCCGTTTATAAGTTCACTCTATTATTTGCTTTAGGCAAAGTTATTTAAGTCGAAACTAGTTTAAGTTACTCTAAGTTACACTGCGGACAATTTACTCACGCAGCTTATGCAAGAATCCAAAGCTCAAATCGCAATGATTAGCGAACCATACCGAAGGAGAAATCCAGATACATGGTATTCAGAAACTTCGGGCTATGCAGATTTAGGGGTTGCAGACACTCGGAAAGTCCGGGTTGATCGGCGAGGTTCGGGCGATGGATATTGTTGGATTGAAAACTGCGGCATCAGCTTTGTCATCTACCCAATAATTTAATTTCGTAGGAAGATAGAAGCATTAGAAGATGCTCTTTGAAACCTTCCTGGCAAACTGGTAGTAGCTGGTGACTCCAATCCGAGAGCCTTGGAATGGGGGATGCCGACTTAAAGCACAAGAAGGTGATTAATTATGGAAATGGTGTCCAGGCTGAGTATGGTCGTGGTGAACAGGGGCTCAACACCAACTTACCGCAGGCCAGGCTTCGGTGAGTCCATTCCCGATATAACTCTTGTCTCGGAGACGTTGTCCATGATGACAAGGGATTGGAGGGTGATGGAGGAGAACACTGGAAGTGACCACAGCTATATTACATTCTGGCTGTTGGAGGAAAGTCCGGCATCTCAGAACTTAAGACGGAAAATACTCGGGTTGAAAATTTCGAATTTGGATAGGAGGAAGCTATTGGAGTCACTGACGAAGTCAGCGCAGGACAAGCAGGGGTAGCAATGGGCCCTGGAGAAATAGGTACGGTTGTAAATTCAACCATGGACGAAATTCGGCGAGCGTGCAATGCGTCGATGCCACTTCAAAAGTCACTACCGGGCAAACAGAGCGCTTATTGGTGGACTGAGGAGATAGCGGAACTAAAACGAAGAGCTCTAGCATGCAGGCATCGGGCACAGCGGTCTATTGGACGACCGGAAGCGTTGCCACTTGTCGCGACCCACAAAAAGGCAAAAAAAGAACGGGGAATAGCTATAAAACGGAGGAAAAAGCAAATGTGGCAAGCTCTATGCAAAGAAGTGGACCGGGACCCGTGGGGTCAGGGATACAAAATAGTATCGGGTAGGCTGGGCCGAATGGGTCCCAACCCACCCATGAAGGCAGTTGTCCTAAGGAATATTGTAGACTCGCTGTTCCCAGCGCATGATGTAAGAGCAGAGAATAACCACACAGTTCGCCAGGAAGATATCCCTTTGTTCACTGAAGTAGAACTACGAAGCGCGAGTGTCAGAATGAAGAACCGAAAAGCCCCAGGCCCGGACAATATTCTAGTAGAAGTCCTAAAAGTAGTGATGGAACGACACCCGTCAACATTATTACGCATGTACAATGAATGTTTAGGTGTCTCTCTGTCACCCTGAAAAGTGGCGCGACTTGCCCTAAATTCAAAGGGAAAGGGAGATCTTAGCACCATCAGCGTACAGACTTCTCTGCATGCTGGACACTGCGGAGAAACTTTTGGAAGGGCTGCTGAAACCTCAGTAGATAAGCTATGGGAGTTCGAGCGCAATTTCCTGTGTATTTTTAAAGGGGCCTCTAAATTCTCAAAAGTGTTTATAAAATTGATAGAAAGAGATAGCAATATATAGGTTGCTCTATTTGCCTCTCTCTCACTCCCACACATGGAAATCGGTATTATAGAAGAACCTCTTCAATTTTCGATATAACTAAGGCGAAGAGTCAATGTGTGTTATGAATATGAGTTAAAAGAAACGGTAAGAGAAGATTATTATTTTATATGACGTCAGGGAATCTCTTGAATATCTTGATTGAATGTTGGTTATTTGCAGGTGCTTGAGATGTGTCTGATTGTATCTTTCATGCATAAGCACGTTGGACTCTGGGTTTGTAAATTAATACAGTAATAAATGCATATGAACAAAAATATACGAATCAAGATGAAATTGATTGCATTCATAGCAATTATTACTCAATTGAGTTACTGCAAACTTTGTGCTCCTGTTATTATAGTATTAGGCTGACCTCAGAAAGGAAGTATTTATAATTATTTAATTTATAGAATTTTGTAGATTAATGCAATTAATAAGTAAATGTATTCTCAAAACACATATAAACGTTGAATTTTACACTTTTAATTATTAACTGGAAGCTTATAAATAGCATACCTCATCCTAAGTCACATCATTCAACAAGTATCAATAATTATATAAACAAGTATCAACAAGCTCAATAATTCTTTGAGGCAGACCAACAACGTAAGTAAAAAGACTCAACTGATGACAGCTATTGGTCTATTAAAAGGAATGCGCATTCAACTAAAAGTGCAAAACTTATTGTCAGGAGGTGGACACAACTTACGCCATTCTAATTGGGCTTCTTCCCGAGTTAAATGGGAGGATGTCCAGTCCGCCTTCAATGATCGCATAAGGACAGGAGCAATTATCAACTTAACACATAAAGAGCCAAAGAAGTTCCTTAAGGACTGTGAAGGACTCTTTCAACGTCGCATAAATAACGCGCTTAAAAAGGAAGCCACTCTCAAAGTGAACACCGTTTTCTGTGCAGAATTTAAGATCGCGCGAGGTGATGAGGAAATATTTGAATTTAAGTATATGAACACAAAGAATGCCCCCATCTACCGCGATACAAATATAAATGCTTGGTTTGAGCAAAACATTCAAGAACCAGTTTTGAAAAAACTGGAGGAGTTCCAGGAAAAAGAAAGTGGGTGGGCGTTATCAGCTATTATTAATTTAACAATCAATATGAACAAATATACTCCGCTGCTTGGATCATCTTATATTGAGCTGCCGCCACTAATAAAACGTCGTGAAGCATGTGTAAATGTTCAAAATAGTGACAATGCATGCTTTGCATGGGCGGTAGTATCAGCCCTACATCCGGCAAAGAAGGATCCACAACGTGTAACAAAATACCCCCACTACTCTTATGTCCTGAATCTTAAGGATATTACGTTCCCGATGACCATCAAACAGATTATCAGGTTTGAGCAACAAAACTATCTTTCACACGGTCAAAGAAAACTATAAAGTTTTACCGACTTATTTAACCAAGGAGAAAAAGGAGAAGCATGTAAACATACTTATGATTCAGAACATCTACTTTATCGAAGATAATGAGGAGGAAGAAAAATCGGATTCTGAGCCCATCAGATCACACTTTGTCTGGATTAAGAATTTATCTAGACTTCTTTCAATCCAAATTTCTCAACACCATGGCCGAAAATACATTTGTGACCGCTGTCTCCACTATTTTTACTCATCGATTGCACTAGAGCATCACTTGGAAGACTGCAAAGTACTGAATCAATGCAAGATCCGGCTACCATCCGAAGACCAGAAGCAGCTTAAATTTAAGAATTTTAGAAATAAAATAGAAGCTCCATTTGTAATATACTCGGACTTGGAATGTTTGTTAGTAAAATGTAAGAATGAAAATAAGTATCAGCAACATGTGCCTTGTAGTATGGCATACTACGTTAAGGGGGGAGATACATGTAACTGCTAAAACAAAAACGATTTTTTTTATTGCATCAAAGTATTTGAAATACTCTGAAAATATACCAAAAAAAGTTTTGAAGCGATATTCGTATTAGTTCTTGAGTTATAGCTAGTTATAGACAGCGCGGCGTTCCCCAGGTCGGTGGAGCTTTAGAACTTTAAACGCGTTTTTCTCAAAGTAGTACTTTCTCAATTTCCGTACAAGATATCTCAAAAAATATTGAACCTATTCGGCTCAAATTTATATCACATGTACAAAAGAGTATTATCTCATCGTTGAACCTACATTTTCTTGTAATTTCGGAAAAATAATTAGTTTACCAATGTTTAAAACGTGATTTTTTTGAAAAAAAAATCGATTTTTTTGAAAAAAAATCGATTTTTTTTTTAAATCTAATATTAATGTAAAAATTTGATTTTTTTTTCTAAATTTTATTGGTTCACCTATGAATTATAGATCTCATTAGCATATTTTTTTTTCTCTGAACTTTGCAACTTTCTCGGAAAAGGCGTTAAGTTGTACGAGGCTGTTTTTGATGTGTTTTTTTCATTTGCTCGCATCGCCTCCATTTTGTGTTAAAAAGTTATTAAAAAAATATTTTCATTTACTATAAGATATGTACTTTGAGGATTTAATATTAAAAATTTTCTGAATAAACAATATATATATTTTAAGTCAATCTGAAATTAGCAATTTCTTTTCCATTTTACATGTATTTCCCCCCTTAAATGCTCTTACGACCCCACATTATCATTTTTACTAATGTTCGAAGAACATTAGTATTAAAATCGATTCGGCCAAAAATTCATATTTCCATATATATATATATATATATATATATATATATATATATATATATATATATATATATATATATATATATATATATATATATATATATATATATATATATATATATATATATATATCAACAAAAAAATTTCAGTGAGATATCTCGAGAACGCGCCATCCGATTGAGCTGAAACTTTCAGGATACATTGGTGTATATGCAGAATAGGTCCAGGTTTCTTTAAATGTCAGTTATTGTTAACATTTTGGCGCCGGCGGCCATTTAAGTGATATTTTTAATATACCTATTATTTCGTGCACAAATAATTTTCGCAAAAATAAAGTTAACGAAATAAATTTCGAACGTGTTTTACATATGAATCGGATAATGCTTTGGAATTTTTTAACCCTATGTGTGCGCTGGGTGCCTAAAAAGAGAACGGGAAAATTTGAAAATTTTTATATTGCGATAACTTTTGACAGAGCTATTCAATCATTACGAAATTTTCAGCACATATTGATATTATTTAGTTGTAGATCTGTGTAGCTTTTAATGAGCGTGCTGGCAACCCTGTAGTTAGGGCAGGCACTGAAAATGAAAACCTCCAAATCATCGTCTCCCTTGAAAAAATGCCGTTTCTTCAAAAAAAAGCCACTCATATGTAAATCTTGTGCTTTGTTTACATAACCAAAAAAAAAAAAGATGTGGTATCACGGGCACGCCTGGTAACCCTTGCCCAATTTACCTATATTTTAAGCATCAAAAACTTCTGTTCACGGAAACTCACGATCCGATGAGCAGAATTAATTAAAATTTGCAGAATGTATTGGTCTTAAATAGGACCAGGTCTGATAGAAGTGATTTTGAAATGCGGGCGATTCTGTGCCAGTGGTGCCATCTTGAAAAACCACTAAAAAAGATAACTGTTTTTAGCCCTATAAATTCTGATTGAATCGTTCGATTTTGACGAAACTCACACAACTGCTGGATCTTACTTTAAGCCACGTTTGATAGAAATTTGGTCGAAAAATTCAGTTGGAGTTGCCAGCTATGATAATTTTGGTGTCTTCATTTTGAAAAAAAAAATTTGGAAGTGAAAACATTCAAACCATCGAAAATTCAAAAAAATGTCCGTTTCTTACAATAAAACCAATCTGTATATAAATCTTATGTTTTATCTACACGTTCAAAATAAAACTTTGAAAATTTCATGTCGGACCAGAACGGTAACCCTCTCCCAGTTAGCCTATATTTTTAGCATCAAAAACTTCTGTTCACGGAAACTCACGAACTAATAATCAGATACAGCTAAAATTTACAGAATACATTGGACTTAAGTAAGACCAGATTTGATAGAAGCGATTTTGAATTGTGGGCAAGTCTGTGCCAGTGGTGCCATCTTGAAAAATTACAAAGAAAAAAAACTGCTTTTTGCCCTATGAAATGTGAATAAATTACCAGATTTTCATGAAATTGGCATAGTAGCTAAACCTAACTCTAATCTCTGTTTGGTGGAAATTTGGTTGAAAAATTTGATTGGTGCTACCAGCTATGGTAATTTTTGTGTCTTTGGTTTTGAAAATTCGCTCAGGAAAATAAAACTTTTTGCACTATAACTTCCAGTGCAGTCATGAAATCAATACGAATTTCATACAATTAATGAAACCTGTCATAAACATTATTCAGGCCAAATTTGGTTGAAAAGCCACGATAGGGTTGCCAGCTATTGTTGGTTTTGTGTTTGTTTGCAATATCTTTATTAAGCGGTTTTATCGTAGAATTTTCAATTGGTAATGATATTGTAGTGACAATAAACAGCAAATATAAAGCTTTCCATTATTTCAAAAAACTCGCTGCAGGCAACTCTAAATTTCTTTATACTCCTTTAACTTCGAATGTAATATAACAACGTGAAGCAGATGTGATATATTCTTGGCTTTGATACTGGCAGAAGGTTGCCAGCACGAGTCGGTTGTGCTACTTTTGTATCAATAAACGCTTACAGTTAGTATTCATACCGGAAACATTTACAATTAAAATAAATAATCAATGTTGCAATTCGCAAAGTTTTGCAAATTTTTCGGATCGCAGCCCCAAACACCAACTTCAGTTACAGTGCTGCAGGCACTGAGCATTTTCTTCATTGATATTATATGAGATGCTGCTTTCAAAATTATGTGAAATAAGCAACTGATAACGAATATAATTAACCCGTGTTTGGCTCTGATAAATGTTGAAATTCATGCCAGTGGTTATATCTGAAACCTTCCACCATATGAGTTATAATGCATTCTTCAGACCGAAGTAAAACGTGGCATTTGAAACAGTTTGGTCGTAATAAGCAGCACATGTGGTGGAATATGCACTCAAAACCTGCACAATTCTTCTACTGTTCTTCGAACATTAGTGTTTCTAGCGGTTCAGGTGCGCTAGAGTTTTTTAAGTCTTATCGTGGCGCGGATTGTATCAAGTGGTTTGTGCGCGAATGAAATCAATTTGCCGAAGACGTTGAAACCGTTTTCTTTTGGCCTATACCCATAAATCAGATGACTGCTGAGGAAATGGCGTTCTTTGAGACCGCCACACTCTGCCATATTTGTGAAAAGCCGTTCACAGAGGATGATAAAAGGGTGCATGATCACTGTCACCTAACAGGTAAATATCGGGGCTCAGCAAAGTGATTTTCCATAACCTTAGCGGCTACGATTCCAATTTTATAATTAAAGATATTGCAACTGATTTGGAAGGCCGCGTTGATCTTCTTCCTATAAACAAAGAACGATTTATTTCATTCACAAAAATCTTAGACGAATATTCTATCAAATTCCGCTTTATTGATTCCTTCCGCTTTATGGGATGTAGCCTTGAAACTCTTGCTTCATATCTAACTGCACTACCCATTTTAAGATCCCAGTTCCCAAATTTGGCTGATCCGAAATATAATTTACTAACTCGTAAGGGAGTTTACCCTTATGATTATATTAATGATTTTAATAGATTTTTAGAGTCTTCTCTTCCTAGTATTTCAAACTTTGATAATAAATTGAACGATTCTAATATTAGTTATGAAGATTATAGTCATGCTTGCAATGTCTGGAATGAATTCGGCATTCAAAACCTAGGTGAATACTCCGATCTGTATTTAAAAACAGATGTACTTCTTCTAGCGGATGTTTTTGAACAGTTTCGATCAAGTTGTCATGTGACTTATGGATTAGATCCTGCACACTACTATACACTTCCAGGTTATACTTGGGATGCTATGCTCAAACATACTGGTATAACTTTGGAACTATTGACTGATATTGATATGTTAATGTTTGTTGAGCGTGGTATCCGAGGCGGCCTCAGTCAGTGCTCTAAACGTTACTCCAAGGCAAATAATAAATATATGGTAGACTATGATCCAAATATATCATCAAAATTCTTACAATACTATGATATTAATAACCAATATGGTTGGGCAATGTCTCAACACTTGCCTTACGGTGGCTTCAAGTGGGTAGATAACGCAAACAACGTTAAGATTGAAGAGGTCTTGGATGATTCACCCACTGGCTACATTTTAGAAGTAGATTTGGAATATCCACAAGAGCTTCATGATCTTCATAAAGATCTACCTTTCTGCCCAGAGCATTGCAGCGCCCCCAATTCAAAAAAGAAAAAACTAATGGCCACTCTCCACAATAAGCACAAATATATAATTCATTATCGTAATTTAAAACAAGTCCTGCTACATGGATTAAAATTAACAAAAATTCACCGAGCTCTCCAATTTAATCAGTCTATATGGCTGAAATCTTATACTGATCTTAACACGCGTCTTCGAGCATTGGCGAAAAACGATTTCGAGAAAAATCTCTTCAAATTGTTGAATAATGCCGTTTTTGGGAAAACGATGGAGAACGTCCGGAAACACAGTGTCGTTAAACTGGTTACCAAGTGGTTGGGGCGATATGGAGCCGAAGCCCTCATTTTGAAGCCTGAATTTAAGGCTTCAACTATTTTTAATGAAAACTTAGTAGCCATTGAACTTAACAAGACGGAAATTTATTTAAATAAGCCAATATATGTAGGTATGTGTATTTTGGATTTAGCTAAAACAACCATATATGATTTTCATTACAGCTACATGATCCCTCAATTTAGTTCCAAATGTACTGTTTGTTATGTCGATACAGATTCCTTGATTTATGAAATAGCCTGCCCCAACATATACAAAATAATTAAACGCGATTGCTATACACATTTCGATACCAGTGACTATCCTTCCAATAATATTTGGAGCATACCCCTCGTTAATAAAAAAGTGCTGGGTTTAATGAAGGATGAGAACAATGGTCGCATAATGACTGAGTTTGTTGGTCTAAGATCTAAAATGTATGCACTCAGGGTAGATGGTAAAGATTAATCAAAAAAGTGCAAAGGTATTAAAAGAAATATTATAAAAAATAGAATAACCTTTGATGATTATATAGAATGTCTAAACAATAATATTGAAAAAGTAGTTTCACAAAATTTGATTCAAAGTCAAAAACATGACGTATGTACCATCACTCAGTCGAAAATTGCTCTAAGTTCACATGATGATAAGCGTCATTTATTAAAAAACAGCGATGCGACGTTACCGTGGGGTCATTATAGCATAATGGATGTAGATTTATGTGTGAAATAAATATGTGTATAATATTTTAAATGAATTTGTAAAATAGTTGAATATGTCAAATAAAAGAATGTTTATACCGTAATGAAATCTGTGTTTTATTTTAAAATCCTAATAATAAGCCCATTTTCAAATCATATCAACATATTGTTAGAAGTACCGCAGCAGAGTGCAATTCAAAAACCAGATTGATGGCTTTTAACATTGCACATGCGCGATAATCGTTTGAAAACGTAAAATGCATTATTTATTTTGATTTTTTACCATGCTCAATTATTTATTATGAATTCGAAAAAATCAAACAAATTATCGTTACCTGCTCTTATACGAAAAATCATTTAAGAAGAAAATATAAAAAGTATAAATTTTCTACTTCCAATGCAAAGAGATTTATTAGCAACCACAGAACCAGGCGTACATAGCATGCAGATGGTGAATTGTTCTACGTCCATATGAAATACAAGTTCCCTGCACTGATCTTTGCCAAGAGTACTAGAAGTTAACAGTTGGTTGTACGAGCATTCGTTTTGGTCTCTAGCTATGCATCAAGCATTTATTTCATGACCGAACTAGTGAACGATCATTCAACAGAACCAAAGGTAGAATCCATGTGAACTTATTGCATACATATGTGTATATATTTTTAATATTATTTAAGCCACGCGAACATTTGTAATCCATGCTTTGATTTGGGCGTTTCATTGATAAAGTGTTACATGTGCAGGATTTTGTTGCTGTTATCAATATATTTAACAAAATTTTATCTGCTCGGATGTGCAAAAAAAAAACGCACCTATTATATTTACTAATTTCTCACGTACGTAGTTTCCACATTTAAAATACATTATATACTTATTTTTTTCGCACATGTCGCCGTTCTAAAAACTGTGCTTGGTTATGCACACCAGCAAATATTTTTGTTCTGTTATTCTTGCGTTGTATGTTTGTTATATATAAATTTAGGGTGTCCTCTTGGGCCGTTGAGTATTGTCATTTGCATTTCGCTCTTATGTGTTATGTGAATTGTTATGAACGGTACTGATAAACCAATAAATAAAAATATTCAACCCAAATTCAATCATCGCGTGCACTTGTACGAACAATTTATTTCAGAAGGAAATACAAAAGATTCATTGCCAGTTTTGGTAGTAGGCATGCGTAAGATACAACAGATGAATAAGATTTTGCTCAACTGCATTGAAACGTGTGTAAAACAGCGTTTGGATGCATGCATGCAAAGCGTAAGTCAAATTTGAAGTGCTTTAGTCACCGCGCATATTAAACCTTTTCTTCAATCTTCACCATAAAGTACTAGAAGTTAACAGCTGACTGTATGAGTGTGCGTCATACAAAAAACTTCTGTTACTCTATACATCTTAAACATAATATATGCAATGTGTTTCACATGTAAATTCCAATCTAAAAGATTTTCTGCTTATTCGATATGAATTAACACCTCCGCGCTGTTGAAAACATGATTTTTTGAAATTAAATATTTGTTGTTTATCAGCTAATTCAAGTGAATTATATTATTTTACATTTACAAAAGCATTCAAAACATTTATTTCAAAAATTAAAAACAGTTTAAATTATTTTTATGTTGAAGTGAATTATTTTATTTTACATTTACAAAAGCATGCAAAACATTTATTTAAATAATTTAAAAACTATTAAAAACTAACAACTGTTTAAGATAAATTGTTATTTATTATTTGGTATCGAAATATATTATTTATGTTTAGAGTTTTTTATGAAAACAAAATATTTTCATTTTTATTTCCATAATAGTTGTAATAATACTACCACCGGCGAAACTGGTTTTTCATCCCTTTTTCAAATTCCGGTGGTACGGCTTTTTCAGGTTATTCTATTTTTTATAATATTTCTTTTAATACCTTTGCACTTTTTTTATTTATCTTTACCATCTACCCTGAGTGCATACATTTTAGATCTTAGACCAACAAACTCAGTCATTATGCGACCGTTGTTCTCATCCTTCATTAAACCCAGCACTTTTTTATTAACGAGGGGTATGCTCCAAATATTATTGGAAGGATAGTCACTGGTATCGAAATGTGTAAAGCAATCGCGTTTAATTATTTTGTATATGTTGGGGCAGGCTATTTCATAAATCAAGGAATCTGTATCGACATAACAAACAGTACATTTGGAACTAAATTGAGGGATCATGTAGCTGTAATGAAAATCATATATGGTTGTTTTAGCTAAATCCAAAATACACATACCTACATATATTGGCTTATTTAAATAAATTTCCGTCTTGTTAAGTTCAATGGCTACTAAGTTTTCATTAAAAATAGTTGAAGCCTTAAATTCAGGCTTCGAAATGAGGGCTTCGGCTCCATATCGCCCCAACCACTTGGTAACCAGTTTAACGACACTGTGTTTCCGGACGTTCTCCATCGTTTTCCCAAAAACGGCATTATTCAACAATTTGAAGAGATTTTTCTCGAAATCGTTTTTCGCCAATGCTCGAAGACGCGTGTTAAGATCAATATAAGATTTCAGCCATATAGACTGATTAAATTGGAGAGCTCGGTGAATTTTTGTTAATTTTAATCCATGTAGCAGGACTTGTTACTAATGTTCGAAGAACATTAGTATTAAAATCGCTTCGCCGAAAATTCGTCATATATATATATATATATATATATATATCAGCAAAATGATTAAGAGAGATAATCTCTGGAGTGGCCGATCCGATTGAGTTGAAATTTTCGGAGAACATAGATGTATATAACAGGTAGGTCCATGACTTGCTAAAATTCAGATATCTTAAATCTTTTGGCGGCGGCGGGCATTTAAGTGAATTTTCAGGTACACCTATATTTCCAAGCAGTGTAAATTTTTGTTAAAAAAAAGTACTAGGAATGAAAGCTTGTTATGTTTGTAGTTTGTCTATGATAAAGAATTGAAAATTTCGGGCCAGGTGTAGGCGCTGAGTGCCTAAAAGTAGGCAAGGATTTTTTTTCAAATTTCGATTTATCATAACTTCTAAGAAAAACAATGGATCATCGTGAAATTTGCAGAGCGTATTGATGTAAACTAGAATTTAACACAAATGAACTTTCAAGACTGTGCGGGCAACTCTGTAGCTACAGCAGGCTCCTGAAAACAAATCCTTCAAATCATCGAGTCTCCTGAAAAATTTTTGATTTTTGAAAATAAATTCAAGTTGTTGACAAATCTTGACTTTTGTCCACCAAGTCAAATAAAAATTTCAAAAATTCCGCGGTAAACAAGAACGGCAACCCGTGATCAAGTTACCTCTATTTTCAGCACCCAAAACTTCTGTTCACGAGAACTGACAATCAGATTATGCGATCAATATGAAATTTACAGAACATGTTGGTATTTATAAGGACCAGGTCTGATAGAAGCGATTTTTCAATACGGGCAATACTGTGGTAGTGGTGCCATATGGAAAAATCACTGAGAAAAAAAACTGGTTTTTGGCCTATAGCTTCTGATTTAGCCACCAGATTTTAACAAAATTCACGCAGTAGGTGAACCTTACTCTAAGATAGATTTCATAGAAATTTTGTTGAAAAATTAGTATATGGACGCTAGCTACGGCAATTTTTGTCTCTTAAATATTGTAAATTTGCTCAGGAAAATAAAGGTTTTTCCCTATAACTTCCGATGCAGTGATGAAATCAAAACGAAATTCGTGTGAAAAGAATATCTTGTTGCGTTTCTAATTCTGTAGAAATTTTGTTGAAAAACCGTGAAAGAGTTGCCAGCTATGATGAATTTCGTAATTTATTGACATTTCTTTATCGAGCGATGTTGTCATAAAATTTCCAAGTGGGAATGATCCTGCAATGACAAATAACATCAAATATTTACGTTTCAAAAATTTAAAAAGTTTGGACGATGGTAACCCTAAAATTTAATTCACTCCTATAACTTACAGCACAGACATTCAATCGAAACGAAATTCATAGGGTGTGTTTAACACAACGTGAAGCAGCCATGCTGCTAGCACATGATTGCCAGCACCGGACAATTTCGTAAATATCGCACCAACAGATGCTTCCATTTTCTATTCATAAGCAAACTATTTACAATAAAATAAGCAACCGATATTTAAATATTCCGAGCTTTGGAAATTTTATTGTTTGTTACTTGAACCTATAACCGAGTTTATTAGTTTATTCATCTGCATCATTCCCCTTCTATGGTAAGCATAATTTATGACAAACATCGAAGTCGTAAAAATAAAAGCACTAAAACATCATATAAAAGCAAAGCATTCAAGGTTATATATCTATATGCTTTTAGAATCGTCAAAAATTGGTGCAACTGCACCAAGTTTTTTTATATAATGTTATTTTATTTGAATAAAGCTCTTTGCCCTATAGCCTCCAGTACAGTCATGGTATCATAACGAAATTCATATGACAAATTTAAATTATTGTAGACAATATTCAGTATAAATCTATTTTGAAAAACAATGATAGGATTGCCAGCTATGATTGTTTTTGTATTTTTTGAAATAGCTTTAGTAAGCGATTTTATCATAAAATTTTCAAATCGTAGTGGTCTTGTAGTGAAAATACACACCAAATACTAAGATCTAGAAAATTTGAAAGCTCTTGCGAATGGTAACCCTAAATTTCTTTGTATCCCTATTACTTCCAATGCAGTGATCGTATCAACACGAAATTCGCAGAGCAGGTTGACTTCAACGTGAGGCAGATAGGACTGCTAGCACGAGGTGTTTTTGTTATTTTGGTACCAATAAATGCTTGCATTAAGTATTCACATCGCGAATATACAATATATAACAATATATATGACAATACGTACAATATATAATATATAAGACAATAACAACAGTATAACAACAATACATAACAATACACTCAAAATCTGCACAAATCCTCTACTGTTCTTCGAACATTAGTATTTCTAGCGGTTCTGATGCGCTAGGGTTTTTTTTTAAATTACGATAATGAATTATATATTTGTGCTTATTGTGGAGAGTGGCCATTAGTTTTTTCTGTTTTGAATTGGGGGAGCTGCAATGCTCTGGGCAGAAAGGTAGATCTTTATGAAGATCATGAAGCTCTTGTGGATATTCCAAATCTACTTCTAAAATGTAGCCAGTGGGTGAATCATCCAAGACCTCTTCAATCTTAACGTTGTTTGCGTTATCTACCCACTTGAAGCCACCGTAAGGCAAGTGTTGAGACATTGCCCAACCATATTGGTTATTAATATCATAGTATTGTAAGAATTTTGATGATATATTTGGATCATAGTCTACCATATATTTATTATATTTGCCTTGGAGTAACGTTTAGAGCACTGACTGAGGCCGCCTCGGATACCACGCTCAACAAACATTAACATATCAATATCAGTCAATAGTTCCAAAGTTATACCAGTATGTTTGAGCAAAGCATCCCAAGTATAACCTGGAAGTGTATAGTAGTGTGCAGGATCTAATCCATAAGTCACATGACAACTTGATCGAAACTGTTCAAAAACATCCGCTAGAAGAAGTACATCTGTTTTTAAATACAGATCGGAGTATTCACCTAGGTTTTGAATGCCGAATTCATTCCAGACATTGCAAGCATGACTATAATCTTCATAACTAATATTAGAATCGTTCAATTTATTATAAAAGTTTGAAATACTAGGAAGAGAAGACTCTAAAAATTTATTAAAATCATTAATATAATCATAAGGGTAAACTCCCTTACGAGTTAGTAAATTATATTTCTGATCAGCCAAATTTGGGAACTGGGATCTTAAAATGGGTAGTGAAGTTAGTTATGAAGCAAGAGTTTCAAGGCTACATCCCATAAAGCGGAAGGAATCAATAAAGCGGAATTTGATAGAATATTCGTCTAAGGTTTTTGTGAATGAAATATATCGTTCTTTGTTTATAGGAAGAAGATCAACGCGGCCTTCCAAATCAGTTGCAATATCTTTAATTATAAAATGGGAATCGTAGCCGCTAAGGTTATGGAAAATCACTGGGATAGTGTGGCTATCCTTGAAATTAATATTACATCCCTCATGTGCTGAGCCCCGATATTTACCTGTTAGGTGACAGTGATCATGCACCTTTTTATCATCCTCTGTGAACGGCTTTTCACAAATATGGCAGAGTGTGGCGGTTTCAAAGAACGCCATTTCCTCAGCAGTCATCTGATTTATGGGTATAGGGCAAAGGAAAACGGTTTCAACGTCTTCGGCAAATTGATTTAATTCGCGCACAAACCACTTGATACAATCCGCGCCACGATAAGACTTAAAAAATGATAATGTGGGGTCGTAAGAGCATTTAACGTAGTATGCTATACTACAAGGCACATGTTGCTGATACTTATTTTCATTCTTACATTCTACTAACAAACATTCCAAGTCCGAGTATATTACAAATGGAGCTTCTATTTTATTTCTAAAATTCTTAAATTTAAGCTGCTTCTGGTCTTCGGATGGTAGCCGGATCTTGCATTGATTCAGTACTTTGCAGTCTTCCAAGTGATGCTCTAGTGCAATCGATGAGTAAAAATAGTGGAGACAGCGGTCACAAATGTATTTTCGGCCATGGTGTTGAGAAATTTGGATTGAAAGAAGTCTAGATAAATTCTTAATCCAAACAAAGTGTGATCTGATGGGCTCATAATCCGATTTTTCTTCCTCCTCATTATCTTCGATAAAGTAGATGTTCTGAATCATAAGTAGGTTTACATGCTTCTCCTTTTTCTCCTTGGTTAAATAAGTCGGTAAAACTTTATAGTTTTCTTTCACCGTGTGACCCATGTTTTCCAAAGCATATACATTAACTGAAAGATTGTTTTGTTGCTCAAACCTGGGGATCTGTTTGATGGTCATCGGAAACGTAATATCCTTAAGATTCAGGACATAAGAGTAGTGGGGGTATTTTGTTACACGTTGTGGATCCTTCTTTGCCGGATGTAGGGCTGATACTACCGCCCATGCAAAGCATGCATTGTCACTATTTTGAACATTTACACATGCTTCACGACGTTTTATTAGTGGCGGCAGCTCAATATAAGATGATCCAAGCAGCGGAGTATATTTGTTCATATTGATTGTTAAATTAATAATAGCTGATAACGCCCACCCACTTTCTTTTTCCTGGAACTCCTCCAGTTTTTTCAAAACTGGTTCTTGAATGTTTTGCTCAAACCAAGCATTTATATTTGTATCGCGGTAGATGGGGGCATTCTTTGTGTTCATATACTTAAATTCAAATATTTCCTCATCACCTCGCGCGATCTTAAATTCTGCACAGAAAACGGTGTTCACTTTGAGAGTGGCTTCCTTTTTAAGCGCGTTATTTATGCGACGTTGAAAGAGTCCTTCACAGTCCTTAAGGAACTTCTTTGGCTCTTTATGTGTTAAGTTGATAATTGCTCCTGTCCTTATGCGATCATTGAAGGCGGACTGGACATCCTCCCATTTAACTCGGGAAGAAGTCCAATTAGAACGGCGTAAGTTGTGTCCACCTCCTGACAATAAGTTTTGCACTTTTAGTTGAATGCGCATTCCTTTTAATAGACCAATAGCTGTCATCAGTTGAGTCTTTTTACTTACGTTGTTGGTCTGCCTCAAAGAATTATTGAGCTTACGTAAAGAATTACTCAGCTTTTTATGTACGGCACTTATTAATTCGCGGTTATTTTTAGCATTGATAAATGCATTTTGCATGCTTTCAACTAAATTTTTCACGTTCATATTTAATACTTTATAATTTTTATAGCACTCTATGAACTGTGTCGCACGGTAGATACTTGTTGAATGATGTGACTTAGGATGAGGTATGCTATTTATAAGCTTCCAGTTAATAATTAAAAGTGTAAAAGTTGAAGACGTTCTTCTATAATACCGATTTCTATGTGTGGGAGTGAGAGAGAGGCAAATAGAGCAACCTATATATTGCTATCTCTTTCTATCAATTTTATACACACTTTTGAGAATTTAGAGGCCCCTTTCAAAATACACAGGAAATTGCGCTCGAACTCCCATAGCTTATCTACTAACCTCGACTAAAGGCAGCTATACGAAGAGCTGGTGACCTCTCAAAAAACCAATCTGGATTTCGCAGTGGCCACTCAAAAATAAGTGCCATCTACGAAATAATTAGCGCAGTAGATCGCCCAGAGGCTGCTTGTCATCGGGCTAGACCCATTGTGTTTTTGGTAATGCTGGACGTACGTAACGCCTTTAACTCGGCGAGATGGACAGACATACTGGATTCTCTTCAGCGACATAATAGAGGGATACTTGCTGGCAATGGTTCGGGATTACCTAAAAGATTACCATTTGATCTATGAAACAAATCAGGAAACTGTACGCAAAGCCATTACAGCTGGGGCAGCACAAGGATCCATTCTCGGACCAGACCTATGGTATATTGCGTATGATGGTCTCTTACGCGTCAAAATGCCGGAAGACATGCTCTTGGTGGGCTATGCTGATGATGAAGCCGCTGTCATCGCATCTAGAAATCCTCATCTTGCCCAACTCAAACTCAATCAAGTAATGAGAAGGGTCGAAGCCTGGATGGAAAGCCATGGTCTCCAGCTGGCGATCGCGAAAACTGAGATTGTCATACTGACCAAGAGAAGAATACCAACCATTATACCCATGACGGATGGCTCTGAAGTACTTGAGACCAGAAAATCGGCTAAGTATCTTGGAGTGATATTGAACTCGAAGCTGGCTTATGGAGAGCACATCCAAAAAGTATGCGAAAGGGCGCTACTGTCTATTATCTCGCTTAGGAGACTCATGGCAAACATTCGCGGTCCTAGTCCGAGTAAACGTAAGCTCCTTATGACGGTGACTCATTCAATGCTGCTGTATGGTGCGGAGATATGGGCCACTGCGTTCAGGTTTGAAGAGTATCGAGCTGGGATGGTGAACGTCCAGCGTAGGGGAGCGCTGCGAATTGCAAGCAGCTACAGAACAGTTTCAGGAAACGCCGTGTTAGTGATAGCGAGAGTAATTCCAATTGATCTGTTGGCGAAAGAACGCAGGGAAGTGTTCCTGAACAGAGCAGAAGTGGGAAGAGAAATTTTGGTTGATCAAGCACGAGCGCAAACGCATGAGCTTTGGGAGGAGCGCTGGGCTACGAGCTCGAAGGGAGCATGAACGATTAGGCTAATTCGCGCCTTAAAACCTTGGCTTAATCACGACCACGGTGAAATAAACTTCTACCTGTGCCAGTTCGTATCGGGCCACGGCTACTTCAGCAAATACCTTCACAGAACGGGGAAAGTCAGGATGGAGTTCTGTAAGTACTGTGCTAAGGAAAGGGATGACGCTTTGCATACCTTTTTCCATTGCACCCGCTTCAGAAGGGAGCGACACATGCTTTTCTCTGCAATTGGCCTTGTGACACCGGAGTCAATCGTGGAGATGATGCTACAGTCAGAAGACAACTGGTCAGCTGTGTCAGCATACGTGTAGCTGGTATTGCGCTTAAAAAAGGAGGAAGGATGTCTCATAGACTCCTGAAAGCCCGACAGAACGGAAGTAAGCCAATGGGACACTTGGTGGGTGGAAGTAGTACGGCCGAGTTGAAGTAATGCGAAAGCGGTTCCGGCTCGGACCTCCGTGGTCGGCGGGTGACGTTTTTTAGTAAGTAAGAATCTCACATAATCTTGTTTAGTTCGCAAAATACCTATTGAAGATTTTTGACATCCGCTCCCCAAAAAAAAAAAAAAAATACTCTAAGTTAGGCTGAGCATCGGTAATCAAACAAGGTTTTTCACTGTTTTCCTTGCGTTTACTACATGACAAACTGAACTATCAAACAAATCGCTCTGCACAGTTCATAAAATTATAAATTTGTCATTTTCTTACCTTTTAGTATGACCGAATTGTTTGAACTATGTCAAAAATGATAGCTTTAAATAAATGAAATGAAAAAAAAACCTCTAGCGCACCTGAATTGCTAGAAATACTAATGTTCGAAGAACAGTAGAAGAATCCTTCAGATTTTGAGTGCATATTCTACCACACCAGCTGCTTATTACAGCATAACTGTTTCAAACGCCACGTTTTACTTTGGTCTCAAGAATGCATTTTAACTCATATGGTGGAAAGGTTTCAGATATTACCACTGGCATGAATTTCAAAGTTTATGAGAGCGAAACACTTGTTAATTATATTCGTCATCAGTTGCTTATTTCACAAAACTTTGAAGGCAGCATCTCATATAACATCAATGAAGAAAATGCTCAGTGCCCGCAGCACTGTAATTGAAGTTGGTGTTTGGGTCTGCGATCCGAAAAATTGGCAGAACTTTGGGAATTGAAACATTGGTTATATATTTTCATTGTGAATACTTACTGTAAGCATTTATTGATCCAAAACAAGCCCAACCGACTTTTGCTGGGAACCTTTTGCCAGTATCAAAGGCAAAAATGTATCACATTTGCTCCACGTTGAAATTAACCTACCCTGCGAATTTCGTCTCGATCCGATGACTGCGTCCAAGGTGATAGGAGTATAAAGGAATTTAGGGCTACCAGCCGCAAAATTTTTCAAATAATCGAAAACATAATATTCGCTGTTTATTGTCACTACAATATCATTTCAATTTGAAAATTCTACGATAAGATCGCTTAATAAAGATATTGCAAATAAACACAAAACCAACAATAGCTGGCAACCGTATCGTGGCTTTTCAACCAGATTCAGCTTAAAGAATTCCGATTATAAGTTATACACATATATATATATATACAAACATATATATATATACACACACACACACACATATATATATATATATATATATATATATATATATATATATATATATATATATATATATATATATATATATATCAGCAAAATGATTTTCCGAGATAATCTCTGGAGTGGTCGATTCGAGTAAGCTGAAATTTTCGAAGAACGTAGATACGTATAGTAGGTAGGTCCACAACTTTCTCAAATTCAGGTATCCTAAACCTTTTGGCGGCGGCGGCGAGCGTTTTAGTGAATATTCAGGTACTCCTATATTTCCACGCAGTGTATATTTTCGTTAAAAACAAGTATTGGGAGTGATAAAAATTATGTTTTAAGCTTGTCTATGGTAAAGAATTGAAATTTTTGGGCCGTGTGTGGGTGCTAAATGCCTATAAGTAGGCTAGGATTTTTTTTCAAATTTTGATTTGTCATTACTTGTGATCAAAACATTGGATCATCGTGAAAATTGCAGAACGTATTGATGTTGACTAGGACTTAGCATCTATTGGTTTTCAAGGTTGTACGGGTAACCTTGTAGCTACGGCAGGCTCCTAAAGAAAAATCCTTCAAATCATTGACCCTCCTCAAAAATTTTTGATTTTTGACAAAAATTTCAAATCATTGATCAATTTTGACCTTTGACCTTCATGTCAAATTGAAATTTTGAAAATTCAGGTTTGCACAAGAACGGCAACCCATCACCAAATTACCTCTATTTTCAGCACTCGAAAGTTCTGTTCACGAGAACTGACGACCGGATTTTCCGATCATAATGAAATTCACAGGACATGTTGGTACTAGCTAGGACCAAGTCTGATAGAAGTGATTTTGAAATGCGGGCAACCCTGTGGCAGTGGTACCATCTTGAAAAATCACTGAGAAAAAAATTAGCTTTTTGGCCTATAACTTCCGATTCAACCATCAGATTTTAACAAAACTCACACAGTACTTGAATCTTTCTTTATCTAACATTTATAAATTTTCAATTAATGTTAGATAAAGAAAGATTCAAGTACTGTGTGAGTTTTGTTAAAGTTTAGAGTTTTGTTTTTGTTTGTTGGTTGAAAAATTAAAATAGGGCTACCAGCTATGGTAATTTTTGTCTCATAAATCTTGCAAATTTGCTCAGCAAAATAAAGCTTTTTTTCTTATAGCTTCCGGTCCCGTGCAGAAATCAAAGCGAAGTTCATGCAGTAAATGGACCTTAATGTGAAATAAATGTCGTAGGAATTTCGTACAAAAATCATGAAAGGGCTGCCAGCTATGACCATTTTTGTAATTTTGTGGAATTTCTTTACTGAGCGATTATGTCATTAGATTTTTAACAACAAATATTTATATATAAAATTAACAACAAATATTAACGCTTTAAAAATTTGGAAACTTTTGAGGGTGGCAACCCTAAAATTCTTTTCACCCGTAATCGAAAAAAGTGATTCAATCGAAACGAAATTTACTGATTGGGTTTAACTTAACGTAAAGCAGATTTGGTATATATTTTGCTCTGCTGCTGACACAGGGTAACCAGCATTAGCCATTTCCGTAAATATTGCACCAACAGATGCTTCAAATTACGCTCTCATATGCAAAGCATTTGCGATAAAAATAAGAACCCATTTGTAAATTTTCCGAGTTTTGAACATTTTTTGGATGGCAGCTTCAAACAACGTTTAACCGCTGAAACTTTCGATGAAATCCTGCGATTAGAACGAAATTCAAAGGATAAGTTGATTTAAGTATGAGCTTGTTATGGTAAACTTATTGCTGGTTCGTTGGGCAAGTGCTGCCAGCACTGAACATTTTCACCATTTGTGTTATAGTTGAGTTTTGTTGCTTGAGATAAGGAATGGCTGATATGATTCTACAGAAAAGTGTATTACGTCTTTCCAAATTTGTTGGTCTCTCAAAGACAATTTCTTCGAAAATTAGTTTTCTAGCGGGTCTGATGCGCTAGAGTTTTTTTTTGTAATTTTTCAAGATGGCACCATTGGCACAGTGTTGTCCACATTTCAAAATCGCTTCTATCAGATCTGGTCTTACTTAAGTCCAATGTATTCTGTATTCAATGTATCCAATCCACACACGAAAATATTTTTTACAAGTTCTTCTCGTAAAGATCCGAACTCACAATTAAGACTCAGGTTTTTTAATGCAGTCGCATAGTCTTCAAAATTTTCACCACTATTTTGTATACGCGTAAAGAAATTATGCCTCAAAATTGCTAAATTTCTCTTAGAAAGAATGTGTTTATTGAATTGAGCTACTAAATCTTGATAAAACATAGTATCCAAATCAAGATTAAATGAGTTGAAAATGGGTAAAACACGATGTCCAAGGCATTGAAGAAGAATAGCCACTCTTTTATGATTAGGATAATCCTCGATTCCTATGGCACGTGAAAAAATTAAAAATGTAGTATACCATTCCTTCCACGCCACTGATAGATTACTGAATTCAATGTTGAGTTACTGTATCGTATATGAAAAAATCGACTATCATGACCATCGTTTGTTGACATTGCTAGATTGTCGGTTTTTGACATTTTTATTAGTAAAATAATCAATTTCTCTACACAGAAATGATAATACCTGACACCATGTTATAATTATTACTGTGTTGTGGACTGATGGATGAGTTTCCAATAGATTATAGAAATATACGTTTGTTATGACTGACTGTTCTTTATTGACTACTGTGTCGGAAGTACAATACATATGGTGTATATAGTTTAATGACTGGTGTGATAGTTCAATGATATAAATCTTAATAATAAATATTAGTGCACATATCAGTAGTGCCAATGCTTATAAACTAATATTAGAACACCAAAGTTTTACTTTGACTATGTAGACAAAGCATAAGATTTGTATAAAAGTTGGTTTTCATTGTAAGAAACGGCAATTTTTTGGAGATTCGATGGTTTGAATATTTTCATTTTCAGTGCCTGCTGTAGCTACAAAGTTGCCAGCACGTTCATCACAAACTATGCAAATGTGCATCTTAACTACAGTAATATGTCATGTCAAGTTCATATTAATCTGATGATCTAATAAAAAGTTATCGCAATTCAAAAAATTTCAAATATTCCCATTCTCATTTTAGATTGAGGCAATTTTCAATTTTCGTCCTCTTACGCCAATGTCTCAAGATCCAAACGACCTCACGCCTGTAACGCCAAAACACTTTCTGACCGGCCATTAGTCAACAACGTTGATCCTACAGCTGCTCCTATTACTGCATACCTTGACAAAAGATGGGAAACAGTACGCTAAATTAGAAATGCATTCTGGCAAAAATGGTCGTAGGAGTATTTACATCTCCTTCAAAAGCAGCAAAAATGGAGAGATGGTTAATCAATTATCAAACCAGGTACGGTGGTCATGGTACATGAAGACAATACTCCTACACTTCGTTGGCCTTTGGGCAGGATCATCGGAGTTCATAAGGGTCCAGATAACCGAGTACGAGTTGTTGATAAAAAAAACTGCAGCTCAAACAATAAAGCGGCCTACTTACAAAATTGCACTTTTACCCATTGAAATGCATGATTCCAAAAGTCCCATTAAACACGAAGCAGAGCCACTTAAGAAAACTAGCAAGAACCTAGACCATGGCAATGAGGACACACCACCAAGAAAAAAACGACTCAAGTTAGGGTCAGTTGTCACTACCATTCTGCTAGCCTGCTTTATGGTTTGCCATGTCAGGGGTTCAAACATTGAAAAAGAGACTTTCAATGAGACTCGACCGACCGCTTACTTTGAAAATCTCGGACGGGCTAGTATAATCTCTAGCAAATGGGGAATAGTGGTTTACTATAACATGACAAGCTACTGGAAGGAATACACTACCTTGACCAATGCAACCAATATTTAATGAGATCTTTACGAGAAACTAGTCGAACCAGGAGCATGTACCGAGACAGTGCGAAGAATCCAACATTAGCTGAAAAAGCTGGTAGAAGATGATGCACTGATGCTTCACAAACCAATCGCTCCTAGAGTTAAGAGGGGTTGATTTCAACATAGTGGGCAATGTTGCAAACAGCCTGTTTGGAGTCTTGGATTCAGACTACGCTGACAAAATAGAAAAAACCATTGATGACACCACCACTAACCAGCTACGCCTGTTTTATCTGTTAAAAAACCAAAAGTCAATACTGGACTCAACTGTAAACATTTTGCAAAGTAACTACAACCGCATCAATGAGCATTTCAGATCACCAGCAAAAGTTGTTTGCCATTTACATGTCCCACGCATTTTAACTTTTCATCGCTGCTAACTATTTGCAACAGACATATAATGCGTAATTAGACACGGTGATGGATGCTCACCACGGGAAGATTAATTTAAGAATATTATCTCCCCAGCAGCTACTTTAAGAACTACGAACTATAAGAAGTCAACTGCCAAAAGCGCTGACACTCGCTTAACTAGATGACGACATCGCGCGATTCTATAAGCCCTGATCAAAATATACCATTGTTTAGCTAAAAATTCCATTAGAATCTAACGACAAATTTAAGTTATACAGACCAGTTCCAATTTCTGCACTCATAGACGACAAAATGTGGACAATCAAGCTAGCAACTCCCTACATCATCGTCAGCCTTCACAAGGATCAGTACTACCCGCTCGATAATTTGGAACAACTAGCAAGCAAACATGCAAGTAACAATCATTTATTCTGCACCCGCAGCATCTAATCTACAAAGCAAGATTAGGGCGTAAACGCTGCGAAATAAGTCTTTTCAATCGGGAAACAGACAATGACAACTGCGCGCTACAACTAACACTCACAAAAGCATATTAGATTCAGCTCTTCACGTCTAATAAGTGGCTTTTTTCACTTTCCACGCAAACCTAAATTAACGGAGTATGCAACGGCAAGCCCGCTCAATTAATGCTACAAGGCTCAGGGATCATCAATTTAAGAAGCGGCTGTTTTATAAAACAGCCTCGCTTAACCATTCAGTACCACACGACGTATTCAAGCATAATCCGAAGGTCTTTTATGGCCTCCGTAAATTTCACTGCACCATCAACAGACCCTCCAAGCGAAGCTGCGACAGTGCCTCAGATGCCAAATATCCCTATTAACGAGCTGGACAGTATGCATAAAACATTATGCATTAAAGACCAGGAGGTTGTTGACGACACCATTGGTCTTAGGTTAGTGAAGAAGCCTGCCTGGAACGCGGCCAGCATTAGGCCACCAGTTTGGGCCCATTTGCCACCCTCAAAGACAATCACACACATTCACACTTACAGCCAGGGCACTGGCGGGATTTGAACCCGAAGGCCCCGTAGCACGCCGCTTTATGGCCTGACGCCTTAGCGAGCAGAGCCACCGGACCCCCTCAGCATTGGTCGTAGCCAGCACCATATACATCACTACTCAGTAGGCTCCCTCGCTCTCGGACTGGCTCTGTCAACGATCATGTTGATATACTGCCAATTCACTAACCGAGATCCTCCACGACACAAACCACCTGCGCAACCAACATCTTCATTCAGAATATAACCTGAGACTCTTAATGAATCTTGAACTAGTGATCAACGCGAGGAAGATGTTAAATTATAGTTAATATAATATTGTGACATGTATCAGCCACAATATATTAAATACAATTGTTTCTTATATGTTATAACTAACTCAACAACTAGTAAAGGTTAATCACCATGATAACAACTTACTCAAATTAAGTTCATTAGCATCAAATTTCTTTAATTTCAACTTTGTCAGTTCATTACTTTTTGCTTACATATGCCTTCAAATCACCGTTTTTTAAATTCTTCATTTCACATATTTCCCCTCACAGTATTCTTACTTATTTTATGCTAAAACGCAATCGACATGTGAAGTTTCATATTGCATGTGTAAGCATAAAACCCTTGACTTTAATTCAAATGCAATATGCAGCTATTAATCGAAATTTATCTTTGCGTTAAGTATTTTGCTATGATATAAAGACAGAATAGTAGCAAATAAATTCATTCAGTTTTACGAGTGTTTTATTTGGAGTTTTTTTTACTCACGTTACAAGTATACGAGCTTGCTGCAATTGATTCTCAACAAAAAAAACAGGTAAATGAGCTTATTGCAATTAGTTGAAAAATCTTTAATTCTACTATATATGTATTTAAAGATGTATATATGTATACATATGTATAGATATATAGTTATATATATAAACATATCTATATATATATATATATATATATATATATATATATATATATATATATATATATATATATATATACATATATATTTATATATATATATATATATATATATATATATATATATATATATGTATATATATGTTTATATATATATATATATATATATATATATATATATATATATATATATATATATATATATATATATATATATATATATATATATATACATATATATATTAGTAGCGGCCCGTGTATTTAAGACTCGGGGAAGCAGATATATTTTTGCATAGTTTTCCAGAATAAACAAGTAGGAATTTCAGCGCAGCAAATACATCAAAAGTTGCAATCAATTTCCAATCGTTTGACTCAGTGACTTTTCTACTCATTATGATCACCATCAAACTTAGTAATATTTAAATGATGCAAGATTACAAATTACATTGCAAGATATTGCAAATTAGAACTAATTTTTTTTAATAAAAAGTGAGAATATGTGGTCCTGGTCACCACGAATCTATAAAGTACTTTTATCTATTCAAATAGTCTAAGAGAAAAATATACCGCAATAGATGTTTTATGGTGAAATTCAATTTTCAAGACAAAATGAATTAAACCTTCGGGAAACAACGTGAAAATAATTCCTCACCCATACAAGGTGGGGTTAGATTTACTTCATAAAGCATTTTATCTATTCTGTGTATACATATATAAAACAGAACGTGCTCAAATATTTATTTTATTCTTTGTATCAACAAGCAATAACAAAACACAAAGCATTTATTTAAAAAAATACTTACATACCTCTTCCATAAAATCAGCTTCATGTCTTTAAGATTTGGGGTTGAAATAACCTCACGTTGTATGCCGAACGTTAATACTCTTGTACTATTTAAGTAAAAAGTGACTACCTTTCTTAAATCATTCCAATACACTTTCAGCACAAACAAACAAACAGACAAATCAGAAGAATTTCAATCTGCAGCAACCATTAAACTCTTGAACTCAGTAATAAATCCATTACAGAAACGAAACATACAAATAACATCTTATGTTAAACAACGAGTTCATTACAGTATTCATAGATGCAAATAACATCCTAAACTCAGTCACTCAAAGTATACCAGCTCCAAGTTCTGTAGCGAAACAGGAACCAAACAGAATATGCTGCAAAGCGTGCTGCGTCCATTCACAAATATTTCTGGGCCATTTAGCGGCTGAATAAGCGAGATATTTTTGATTTTCTCTACTCAGAAAGACGAGGTGAGCTGAGCAGCGTCCGCGCTGTTAGTCGGGAACATTCATTGCAAAGTGTTTACGACCATTGATTGCGTGATGCTTGCAATGGGGTGTACGCACACATCATGGTACGTGCATTGAGGCAAGATCACTTTAGTGTTCTGTGTAGCATATTTCAATACGCTGCAATGAACTGAGCGTTCTGGCTTACAATGGTACGAGATGCTTGAGGTTTTCACTCAAACGCAAGATATCCGATCGCGTTGCTGTAAAACTACTTGTAAGGCACTTTGGCTGTGAGAACTATCTCGTGTGTGAGATGAATAGTGTTTTGAGTTTCGTAAATTTTTTATTGATGTTGGATGCTAATTCATATAAAACCAACTGATTTGCTTGGAATTTCAATATGTATTGTTAGGCTATTTTTCTTGTACAGGGAATATTTAGCAGGGGAAGCACTGCTTCCTTTGCGTACAACGACGAGCCGCCCCTGATATATATATATACATATATATATATATATATATATATATATATATATATATATATATATATATATATATATATATATATATATATATATATCTATATATATATATATATATATATATATATATATATATATATATATATATATATATATATATATACATATATATATATTTATATATATATATATATATATATATATATATATATATATATATATATATATATATATATATATATGTATATATATATATATATATATATATATATATATATATATATATATGTATATATATATAAATATATATATATATATATATACATATATATATATATATATATATATATATATATATATATATATATATATATATATATATATATATCTATATTTATATAGATATAAATATATATATATATATATATATATATATATATATATATATATATATATATATATATATATTTATCTATATATATATATATATATATATATATATATATATATATATATATATATATATATATATATATATATATATATATATATATATATATATATATATATATATATACTTATATATATATTCCCAAATACTGAAATTCTCCACGAACAGAAATTTATAGACTCTACAACGAATCAAATCAGAATGATGTGAGGCAGAACTAAAGAATTTACCACAAGTCCGAATAACGCCTTCTCCACCATTCTCTCATTGTGCGATAGATTACGCTGGACCATTTTTGACGAAAATGTCAAAAGGACGAGGCACAAGAACGATCAATGGATGCATTGCTCTTTTCGTCTGCATGGTGACAAAGGCCATCCATATTGAGCTGGTCATTGATATGATCACAGATGCCTTTTTAGAAGCCTACAAAAGGTTTGTTGCGCGTCGTGGCCATTGTAAGGAAATATTTTCAGACAACGGCACTAACTTTGCTGGGGTTCGTCATAAGATGGAAAAAGAGATGCAGCTTGCGATTGACCAATCTACAAAACAAGGTGCAGAAGTAATAGCAAATGATGGTAAAGAATGGAAGTTTATTTTAAGACCAATAGGCCAGCATTCAAGCGATCCCAGAGATTTGGAGCCATTAACGTCCGGATATTTTCTCATTGGTCGACCCCTGATTGCACCTCCCGAACCAGACGTTAGTGATAAAAACTTAGACCAAAGATGAAAACTGGTTACTAAGTTGCAACAAAACATTTGGAAAAGATAGGCTCAATAATACTTGTCCACACTTCAGCAAAGAAGTAAGTGGAAGGCAGGTAATAAGAATTCAGAGGTTGGTGAGCTGGTCTTAGTGAAAGACGACAGCTTACCTCCGCAAAATTGGGCTTTAGGTCGAATTAAGGACCTCCACCCTGGTGAGGATGCTATCGTCTGTGTTGTTTCAGTGCAATATAAGGACGTGGCTAAGAAACGCCCTCTCAACAAATTATGTCAACTGCCCATGAGCGTTAACAACACTGATGAAAAGGACCAACAAAAAACTGTGGCTGTCTTAACGGCAAAACAATCAAAGATTTTGTTCAAGCCACAGCACTTCGATAGACCCGAGCCAGTTCACAGTACAGAACCGCCAAACAAACGAAGATGGGTTAGAGTTGCTCCTTGCTTTTGGGCATCAAAACTATTTTGTTCCATGCTTTTAGCTTTTTATTGGCTCATCATTGTGTGCGCCCAAGACTACGAAGTATTGCAGCCGAAGTCAGGGCTTTACATAAAAAATCTAGGGCACGCTCAAATCAAGCGTGGAACGATAAGACTTTAAATAACGTTCCCAACAACTGAAATTCTCCACGATCAAAAAATGGTTGACTCAACAACGAATAAATCAGAATGATATGTCACACAACTAAAAAATTTATGGACATTACTCACTGTGACTCTGTTACGGATTAGATGTTTGGGGAATGTTTTTAAACGGTAAATTTACAGGAAAGTCACTTTTGGTCCGATTTCTGATTTAGTTTGTTTTATTTCACCAACGGTTTGTTTGATATAAGAAAAATGTTCATTACTAATGTTGTTGCCAAATTCATTTGAATACTTTGATGTTTGTATTGATTGTAAATTCAGTAAGCTGAAATAAAAAGACAGTTGTGAAAAATTGAATAAGAAAAAAATGTAGTTTTGAGTTGAGTTGAGTTAGGGAGTGAGTCGAGGAGGGTTGGATTAAGAATAATTGTATTATTTTGAGTTGAGTTGAGTTGAGTTAGAGAGTGAGTCGAGGAAGGTTCGATTAAGAACAATTGTAATAAATACAATTGTGCTGAATCAAAAAGTATAAGGTGGACGTTTACAAGAATCGCTAATTTGGAACCAGACAGTCAACAAAAGAACACCTGGTGACGAGTCCAGTGACGCAGCGGTGTGACCAAACCAATTATTTACCAATTTATTTCGTCATCCAAATCATCACCATCAGGAGATTTTCACACAATCGAGGATAGCGACAGCGAATATCATCTCGTTAATTGGCATTCGTTTGCAGTGACATTTGCTGTGGTTTTAAGGTAGGGTTGCAGCGACATTTGCTCTGGACTTAAGGTAGGGCGAAATTGCACAGGTGACATAAATGCAGTTGCGTGCTTGAGAGCAACGTGAAAGCGTCAACAGAAAACAAAACTAAAGTTTAAAAATCAAAAACCAGAATCCTAACGAGCGACTGGCAGTGAACGAACATAGGGTAACTATTAAAAGCGTGGAAGAGTTCTGGTGCGAAAATATATATATATATATATATATATATATATATATATATATATATATATATATATTTATATAGATATATATATATATATATATATATATATATATATATATATATATATATATATATATATATATATATATATATATAAATATATATTTATATAGATAGATATATATATATATATATATATATATATATATATATATATATATATATATATATATATACTTATATATATATTCCCAAATACTGAAATTCTCCACGAACAGAAATTTATAGACTCTACAACGAATCAAATCAGAATGATGTGAGACAGAACTAAAGAATTTACCACAAGTCCGAATAACGCCTTCTCCACCATTCTCTCATTGTGCGATAGATTACGCTGGACCATTTTTGACGAAAATGTCAAAAGGACGAGGCACAAGAACGATCAATGGATGCATTGCTCTTTTCGTCTGCATGGTGACAAAGGCCATCCATATTGAGCTGGTCATTGATATGATCACAGATGCCTTTTTAGAAGCCTACAAAAGGTTTGTTGCGCGTTGTGGCCATTGTAAGAAAATATTTTCAGACACCGGCACTAACTTTGCTGGGGTTCGTCATAAGATGGAAAAAGAGATGCAGCTTGCGATTGGCCAATCTAAAAAACAAGGTGCAGAAGTAATAGCAAATGATGGTAAAGAATGGAAGTTTATTTTAAGACCAATAGGCCAGCATTCAAGCGATCCCAGAGATTTGGAGCCATTAACGTCCGGATATTTTCTCATTGGTCGACCCCTGATTGCACCTCCCGAACCAGACGTTAGTGATAAAAACTTAGACCAAAGATGAAAACTGGTTACTAAGTTGCAACAAAACATTTGGAAAAGATAGGCTCAATAATACTTGTCCACACTTCAGCAAAGAAGTAAGTGGAAGGCAGGTAATAAGAATTCAGAGGTTGGTGAGCTGGTCTTAGTGAAAGACGACAGCTTACCTCCGCAAAATTGGGCTTTAGGTCGAATTAAGGACCTCCACCCTGGTGAGGATGCTATCGTCTGTGTTGTTTCAGTGCAATATAAGGACGTGGTTAAGAAACGCCCTCTCAACAAATTATGTCAACTGCCCATGAGCGTTAACAACACTGATGAAAAGAACCAACAAAAAACGGTGGCTGTCTTAACGGCAAAACAATCAAAGATTTTGTTCAAGCCACAGCACTTCGATAGACCCAAGCCAGTTCACAGTACAGAACCGCCAAACAAACGAAGATGGGTTAGAGTTGCTCCTTGCTTTTGGGCATCAAAATTATTTTGTTCCATGCTTTTAGCTTTTTATTGGCTCATCATTGTGTGCGCCCAAGACTACGAAATATTGCAGCCGAAGTCAGGGCTTTACATAAAAAATCTAGGGCACGCTCAAATCAAGCGTGGAACGATAAGACTTTAAATAACGTTCCCAACAACTGAAATTCTCCACGATCAGAAAATGGTTGACTCAACAACGAATAAATCAGAATGCTATGTCACACAACTAAAAAATTTATGGACATTACTCACTGTGACTCTGTTACGGATTAGATGTTTGGGGAATGTTTTTAAACCGTAAATTTACAGGAAAGTCACTTTTGGTCCGATTTCTGATTTAGTTTGTTTTATTTCACCAACGGTTTGTTTGAAATAAGAAAAATGTTCATTACTAATGTTGTTGCCAAATTCATTTTAATACTTTGATGTTTGTATTGATTGTAAATTCAGTAAGCTGAAATAAAAAGACAGTTGTGAAAAATTGAATAAGAAAAAAATGTAGTTTTGAGTTGAGTTGAGTTAGAGAGTGAGTCGAGGAGGGTTGGATTAAGAATAATTGTATTATTTTGAGTTGAGTTGAGTTAGAGAGTGAGTCGAGGAAGGTTCGATTAAGAACAATTGTAATAAATACAATTGTGCTGAATCAAAAAGTATAAGGTGGACGTTTACAAGAATCGCTAATTTGGAACCAGACAGTCAACAAAAGAACACCTGGTGACGAGTCCAGTGACGCAGCGGTGTGACCAAACCAATTATTTACCAATTTATTTCGTCATCCAAATCATCACCATCAGGAGATTTTCACACAATCGTGGATAGCGACACCGAATATCATCTCGTTAATTGGCATTCGTTTGCAGTGACATTTGCTGTGGTTTTAAGGTAGGGTTGCAGCGACATTTGCTCTGGACTTAAGTTAGGGCGAAATTGCACAGGTGACATAAATGCAGTTGCGTGCTTGAGAGCAACGTGAAAGCGTCAACAGAAAACAAAACTAAAGTTTAAAACTCTAGCGCACCTGAACCGCTAGAAACACTAATGTTCGAAGAACAGTAGAAGAATCGTGCAGGTTTTGAGTGCATATTCCACCACATGTGCTGCTTATTACGGCCAAACTGTTTCAAATGCCACGTTTTACTTTCGTCTCAAGAATGCATTATAACTCATATGGTGGAAGGTTTCAGATATTACCACTGGCATGAATTTCAACGTTTATGAGAGCAAAACACGGGTTAATTATATTCGTTATCAGTTGCTTATTTCACATAATTTTGAAAGCAGCATCTCATATAACATCAATGAAGAAAATGCTCAGTGCCTGCAGCACTGTAACTGAAGTTGGTGTTTGGGGCTGCGATCCGAAAAATTTGCAGAACTTTGCGAATTGTAACATCGGTTATTTATTTTAATTGTAAATGTTTCCGGTATGTATACTTACTGTAAGCATTTATTGATACAAAAATAGCACAACCGACTCGTGCTGGCAGCCTTTCGCCAGTATCAAAGCCAAGAACATATCAAATCTGCTTCACGTTGTTTAATTACATTCGAAGTTATAGGAGTATAAAGAAATTTAGGGTTACCTGCAGCGAAATTTTTCAAATGATCGAAAGCTTAATATTTGCTGTTTATTGTCACTACAATATCATTACGAATTGAAAATTCTACGATAAAACCGCTTAATAAAGATACTGCAAACAAACACAAAACCAACAATAGCTGGCAACCCTATCATGGCTTTTCAACTAAATTTGGCCTGAATAATGTTTATGACAGGTTTCATAAATTGTATGAAATTCGTATTGATTTCATGACTGCACTGGAAGTTATAGTGCAAAAAGTTTTATTTTCCTGAGCGAATTTTCAAAACCAAAGACACCAAAATTACCATAGCTGCCAGCACCATTCGAATTTTTCAACCAAATTTCCACCAAACAAAGATTAGAGTTAGGTTTAGCTATTGTGTCAATTTCATGAAAATCTGGTAACTTATTCACATTTCATAGGGCAAAAAGCAGTTTTTTTTCTTTGTAATTTTTCAAGATGGCACCACTGGCACAGAAACACCTGCATTTCAAAATCACTTCTATCAGACTTGGTCCTATTTAAGATCAATACATTCTGTGAATTTCAAAAAATTCTGTCCATCGGATCGTGAGTTTCCGTGAACAGAAATTTTTGATGCTAAAAATATAGGTAAATTGGGCAAGGGTTACCAGGCGTACCCGTTATATCATATCTTTTTTTTTTCTTGATTATGTAAACAAAGCACAAGATTTCCATATGAGTGGCTTTTTTTTGAAGAAACGGCATTTTTTCAAGAGAGACGATGATTTGGAGGTTTTCACTTTCAGTGCCTGCCCTAGCTACAGGGTTGCCAGCACGCTCATTAAAAGCTTCACAAATCTACAACTAAGTAATATTAATATGTTCTGAAAATTTCGTAATGATTGAATAGCTCTGTCAAAAGTAATCGCAATTTAAAAATTTTCAAATTTTCCCGTCCTCTTTTTAGGCACCCAGCGCACACATGGGGTTAAAAAATTCCAAAGAATTATCCGATTCATATGTAAAACACGTCAGAAATTTATTTCGTTAACTTTATTTTTGCGAAAATTATTTGTGCACGAAATAATAGGTATATTAAAAATATCACTTAAATGGCCGCCGGCGCCAAAATGTTAACAATAACTGAAATTTAAAGAGACCTGGACCTATTCTGTATATACACCAATGTATCCTGAAAGTTTCAGCTCAATCGGATGGCGCGTTCCCGAGATTATCTCACTGAAATTTTTTGATGATATATATATATATATATATATATATATATATATATATATATATATATATATATATATATATATATATATATATATATATATATATATATATATATATATATATATATATATATATATAGAAATATGAATTTTTGGCCGAATCGATTTTAATACTAATGTTCTTCGAACATTAGTAAAAATCAAAAACCAGAATCCTAACGAGCGACTGGCAGTGAACGAACATAGGGTAACTATTAAAAGCGTGGAAGAGTTCTGGTGCGAAAATATATATATATATATATATATATATATATATATATATATATATATATAGATATATATATATATATATATATATATATATATATATATATATATATATATATATATATATATATATATTTATATAGATAGATATATATATATATATATATATATATATATATATATATATATATATATATATATATATATATATATATATACTTATATATATATTCCCAAATACTGAAATTCTCCACGAACAGAAATTTATAGACTCTACAACGAATCAAATCAGAATGATGTGAGGCAGAACTAAAGAATTTACCACAAGTCCGAATAACGCCTTCTCCACCATTCTCTCATTGTGCGATAGATTACGCTAGACCATTTTTGACGAAAATGTCAAAAGAACGAGGCACAAGAACGATCAATGGATGCATTGCTCTTTTCGTCTGCATGGTGACAAAGGCCATCCATATTGAGCTGGTCATTGATATGATCACAGATGCCTTTTTAGAAGCCTACAAAAGGTTTGTTGCGCGTCGTGGCCATTGTAAGAAAATATTTTCAGACACCGGCACTAACTTTGCTGGGGTTCGTCATAAGATGGAAAAAGAGATGCAGCTTGCGATTGACCAATCTACAAAACAAGGTGCAGAAGTAATAGCAAATGATGGTACAGAATGGAAGTTTATTTTAAGACCAATAGGCCAGCATTCAAGCGATCCCAGAGATTTGGAGCCATTAACGTCCGGATATTTTCTCATTGGTCGACCCCTGATTGCACCTCCCGAACCAGACGTTAGTGATAAAAACTTAGACCAAAGATGAAAACTGGTTACTAAGTTGCAACAAAACATTTGGAAAAGATAGGCTCAATAATACTTGTCCACACTTCAGCAAAGAAGTAAGTGGAAGGCAGGTAATAAGAATTCAGCTGGTCTTAGTGAAAGACGACAGCTTACCTCCGCAAAATTGGGCTTTAGGTCGAATTAAGGACCTCCACCCTGGTGAGGATGCTATCATCTGTGTTGTTTCAGTGCAATATAAGGACGTGGTTAAGAAACGCCCTCTCAACAAATTATGTCAACTGCCCATGAGCGTTAACAACACTGATGAAAAGGACCAACAAAAAACGGTGGCTGTCTTAACGGCAAAACAATCAAAGATTTTGTTCAAGCCACAGCACTTCGATAGACCCGAGCCAGTTCACAGTACAGAACCGCCAAACAAACGAAGATGGGTTAGAGTTGCTCCTTGCTTTTGGGCATCAAAATTATTTTGTTCCATGCTTTTAGCTTTTTATTGGCTCATCATTGTGTGCGTCCAAGACTACGAAGTATTGCAGCCAAAGTCAGGGCTTTACATAAAAAATATAGAGCACGCTCAAATCAAGCGTGGAACGATAAGACTTTAAATAACGTTCCCAACAACTGAAATTCTCCACGATCAAAAAATGGTTGACTCAACAACGAATAAATCAGAATGATATGTCACACAACTAAAAAATTTATGGACATTACTCACTGTGACTCTGTTACGGATTAGATGTTTGGGGAATGTTTTTAAACGGTAAATTTACAGGAAAGTCATTTTTGGTCCGATTTCTGATTTAGTTTGTTTTGTTTCACCAACGGTTTGTTTGAAATAAGAAAAATGTTCATTACTAATGTTGTTGCCAAATTCATTTGAATACTTTGATGTTTGTATTGATTGTAAATTCAGTAAGCTGAAATAAAAACAGTTGTGAAAAATTGAATAAGAAAAAAATGTAGTTTTGAGTTGAGTTGAGTTAGGGAGTGAGTCGAGGAGGGTTGGATTAAGAATAATTGTATTATTTTGAGTTGAGTTGAGTTAGAGAGTGAGTCGAGGAAGGTTCGATTAAGAACAATTGTAATAAATACAATTGTGCTGAATCAAAAAGTATAAGGTGGACGTTTACAAGAATCGCTAATTTGGAACCAGACAGTCAACAAAAGAACACCTGGTGACGAGTCCAGTGACGCAGCGGTGTGACCAAACCAATTATTTACCAATTTATTTCGTCATCCAAATCATCACCATCAGGAGATTTTCACACAATCGTGGATAGCGACACCGAATATCATCTCGTTAATTGGCATTCGTTTGCAGTGACATTTGCTGTGGTTTTAAGGTAGGGTTGCAGCGACATTTGCTCTGGACTTAAGGTAGGGCGAAATTGCACAGGTGACATAAATGCAGTTGCGTGCTTGAGAGCAACGTGAAAGCGTCAACAGAAAACAAAACTAAAGTTTAAAAATCAAAAACCAGAATCCTAACGAGCGACTGGCAGTGAACGAACATAGGGTAACTATTAAAAGCGTGGAAGAGTTCTGGTGCGAAAAAGAATTCAGGAGGAGTACGGTCAAAGAGAACGAGAATGGTGCTGGGTTAGCGGACTGTGAAGAAAACCGTACGAAACGTTACGTCTGATGCTTTAAAAGCGATTCACTAGCGGATTGTGAAGAAAACCGTACGAAACGTTACGTCTGTATGCTATTAAAGCAATTCACTAGTGCAACAAGAAGATTCAAGGTCAATCAACGGAGAACACTGTCGTCAAGAGGAGGCCCCCACAGGTATTTGTTTTTATTTATATTATATTGTTTAAATATTGATTTTTCTTAGTAATAATATTTTGCACCAAATGAATCGTTTGTGATTTTATTGATTAGATTAAGGGAAAGAAAAGTGACTCTCCGTAGTGTAGATTATTTGTTTTGTTTTTAAAGAAAAAATTAATATATATACATTTTCCCTCGGTCATCCGTGAGGCTACGTATCGTTCCAAAGCCGAGGGAACGCACAGGAATCGAACGAGTGGCGCAGTTTTTCCCACGACCGTCTGCGGCTGTGGTCGGGCAAACCTTCGAGCGTTCCCCGCGGTATTGCGTGACATTTTTGGCACCCAACGTGGGGCCAGACAAGTTAAGTTTTGCGAGTGTGAAGTGATGACCGTTTTGGTAATCGCGGGTGTGTTTGATTGTTAATGGTGATTTTTTGTTGCATGGTAGTGAGTGTTATTTCACCGGTGTGAAGTTTCGGCGTTTATAGTGAGTGTAAATTTGATGAAATTTTAACTCTGTAAAATATATATATATATTTGATTATCTTTTTTGTTTTATATAGCTGTAAGTTTATAGTAGTTTCATTTAGTCATGTCTTTGGCAAACAAGTATTTGGTGGACAAGTTGGTCAAAGATGAGCTGATGTATGAATAAGCTATCCGGGGTCTACCTGCAGATACAACGGATAAAAATGCGGATACCCTTACGGGCAGCGTTACGTGCAGAGGAAGCAATGGACGAATCATTACAGGTTAAAGATTATCTATTCACGTATGATGAGGACTTACAGGCTATGAAGGCGCTGACAGTGGAAGTCGAAAGCATGACAGAAAACTTCGCCAGTGATAGCAGGTCAAGAGATTACTTGAGACTCAAGGCAAAGGTGGAGTTTTGTTTACGCCGCCTTAAGAACATGGCTCAGAACATGGCGCTGCCAAACGAGGTAGACAAGATACGGCGGTGTATTGTGATGGGAATAGGCTTTGTTATGGAGGATTCAAAAGAAATCGAGGGGCTAGATGAAGAGAAAATAATTAAGACTGGAGTGGTGGAGTCAAAACCGGCATCGGAGTCAAAGTCTCTTGCGAATTTCCAAGGACCAGCCTTCTGTTCAACCCCAAGGCTTGTCACGGAGGATTTTTCCAAACAACAAAATTTTGTCATATGGGGGGTTAAGTTCACGGGTGAAACTCCTAGCTCCGTGAGTGCTCTTCTTGAGCGGGTGGAAGAGCTCCGTGTTGCCCGCGGTCTAGCCTCCTCTCAATTATATAATGCCGCTGTGGATTTGTTTAAGGGCAAGGCTCTCATTTGGTATAGGGCTAATCGAGACAGGTGCTGTAGCTGGGAAGACCTGCGACGTGAGCTACGGGCCGAATGTCTTCCGGCTGATTATGATGATCGCCTTTGGGATGCGATTCGGCGGCGTACTCAAGGCCAAGGCAAGTCTATTGGAATTTATGTAGCCGTGATGGATGTTCTATTCCGAAGGCTAGGAGAATCGTGTAGTGAGTTCGAAAAAATGAAAATCCTACGAAGGAACATTACCCTTTTTTATCAGATGCAGCTAGCAATGCGATTAGTAGCTACGGTGGCTGAACTAGTACAGGTGAGAAAAAAGTTGGAAGCGATGAGGGCCACGGTTAAAGCTTTTAACCCTCCACCAAATCGAAGGATGGCAAAGCTTTTAGAACCAGATCTGGCATATGTAGACCCTTGTTTAGTGGAATGTTTTACTTCATCAAACGATAGGCCACACGGAGTTTGTTGGAACTGTGGCAGTCAGGCGCATTTCGCGAGACAGTGCTCAGAGTTGAGACATTGTTTGGGATGCGGCCGATCAAATACAATTCGTTCTAGGTGTCCAGAATGTACCTCGCACGGGATGCGATCGACATGGCGTTCAAGGGACCGAAACCAAACGAAGGAAGCGGGAAACGACTGCGGTGCTCAAAAGGCGGCGAACAGGGCACCGTAATGAACTGTAATGAACAAGCCGCAGAAGAAAGATCCGCGTACATTTTTTCTTCACAACCAGGGGATGTACGTCCTCATCTGGGTGTGGATATTTTAGGTAGAAAGTTAACGGGTTTGGTAGACTCCTGTGCGTCCACTACGATTTTGGGGCAGAAAAGTTAGCAGCAGCTGCAGGAAATTGGAGTAGAACTGGGAACGACTACACAACAAGCGGTACGATTGGCAGATGAGGGACGGTGTAACATCCGGGGCCAGGTGTTGGTGCCCATTAAGATATATAGGGCGACAAGGTGGATGGAAGTTTTGGTGGGTCCTTCGTTACCGCATGGGCTGATCCTCGGGGTAGATTTTTTAAAGCAGGTTTGAATAACCTTAATTTTAAAACATGATTGTTCGGATTTTATCTACGAAGCGGTTACTTCTTCAGCTGAACATTTACACGATGGATTTAGTCTTTCTCAGGAGGAAGAGTCACATCTGAAAAATTTGGTGGATGACGAATTTGCGCAAATGGCAGATGGATTGGGATGTACTAGTTTAGTAGAGCACGTCATCAAGACGGATTTGATGTCCATTAAACAAAGGTATTACCCGGTTTCACCAGCTCTTCAAAAACACATCAACGCTGAGTTGGAAGAAATGTTGAAGTTGGGAGTAGTAGAACCATCTTCTAGTGCATGGTCTTTACCATCCTCTAGTGCATGGTCTTTACCTTTGATGGTGCGAAAGAAAGATGACACGTATCGTTTTTGTGTAGATTTTCGCAAAATCAACCGGGTGTGTGAAAAGGATGCTTATCCTTTATTCTTTGTTTCAGCTACGTTGGATAAGTTACGGGACGCAAAATATCTTTTGACTCTAGATATCAAGTCCGCCTACTGGCAAGTACCAGTGGCGGAAGATTCCCGTCAGTTTACCGCTTTCACAATTCCGGGTATTGTTTTATTTCAGTTTCGTAGGGTGCCGTTTGGATTGTCAAACGCTCCGGCTACGTGGCAGCGGTTGATTGATCGTGTTCCAGGTTCTGTTTTGGAACCTTACGTTTTGACGTATCTAGATAATATCATCATCGTCACCCAAACGTTCGACAAACACTTAGAGATACTCCAGGGGGTGTTTAAACGGCTGAGAAAGGCAGGCCTTAAATTGTCCCGGAATAAGCGCCATTTTTGTCGCCCCCAACTAAAATATTTGGGATATCTAGTTGCTAAAGACGGTTTAAGCGCTGATTCCGAGAAAGTTGGGAGCGTGATTAATATACCCAGACCCCAATCTGTGAAACAGATTCGACAGTTTTTCGATGTGGTATCATGGTACCGGTAGTTTAAACCAGATTATTCATCATTGGTGTCACCACTGATGGATCTGCTTCGGAAAAATCAGCGTTTTCAGTGGACTTCAGAATATGAACTGGCTTTCAACAAATGCAAATTGAAACTGGCTTCTGCTCGATTCTGTCGTGTCCAGACTTCAACTTATCATTCATTGTCCAGACGGATGCGACAAACGACGGGTTAGAAGCAGTGCAAAGTCAAGTTTTTCCGGTGAAAGAGTTATCTGTGATTTGAGTCGTTCCCTAAACAAAGCAAAGACGAAATATTCGACTACTGAAAAGGAATGCCTGGCCGTTTTGTGGGCGATAGAGAAATTCCGGCCATATATTGAAGGTACTAAATTTAGAGTAGTCACCGATCATCATTCTTTAGTGTGGTTAAATAACCTGAACCCAACATGGGCCGTTCGGCTTCAGCAGTTTCATTATGATGCTGTTCACCAAAAGGGGAAAGAACATTTAGTACCAGACGCCTTGTCAAGGTCGGTTCCTGAAGTAGTGGTAGTTGTGAAGGATACGTTGTAAGAGGATAGATGGGTATAAGGAATGATGGATAAGGTAAAGAGCAATCCAGATCAATTTAAAGACTGACGGATAGAGGGCAACTTGTTGTGGAAAAGAGTTTCCAATCGTTATTCGGATCTCAAAGGAAACTCATGGAAACAAGTGATTAACAAAAGGGACAGGAAAAAGGTTCTCCAAGAATGTCACGATGAACCAACAGCGAGACATATGGGTGCAAGTCGCACATACGATCGGGTGGCACAGAGGTATTTTTGGCCTAATATGCGTACCGATATTCAATGGTATGTGGCCAGATGTAAAGTTTGTCAGGCCCCCAACGTAGAGAGGCAACCGCCATATGGAACCATGACTACCAGGGTAGGTCAAGCAAGAGAACCATGGGAGATTATCTGTATCGATTTGATCGGTCCTTTGCCTCGATCGACGCAAAACAACACCTATATTTTAACGGTAGTGGATTACTGTACAAAATTTCTTGATATTTCCACTAAGGCAGGCTACGGCCACACAAGTTTCCAGATTACTCGAAGAAAGGGTATTTTTACTGTTTGGAGTCCCTGCGGTAAAAGTGTGTGATAACGGGGTACAGTTCAGGTCCAAGGAATTACAGACACTCATGTTGTCATATGGTACCTGGTTGCAATATACAGCCTTCTATCACCCCCAGGCAAATCCGGCAGAGCGTATAAATCAAAACATTAAACGTATGCTTCGGGCGTACGTCGGCAAAAATCATCGGAAGTGGGATCGTGATTTACCACAGATTGGGTGTGCGCAACGCACTTACACACACGAGGCCATGGGAACCACACCTTATTTTGTGAATTTTGGTCAAGATGTGATCGTTTCGTGAAAGGGACATGCGAGGAGGAGCTAGTCAGTGACCCGGTGCAAAGGGCGGAGGGACTGACGAAGATTCGGGAAATAGTACTTCAACATCTAAAGGAGGCCGCAGGAAAGAGTATGCAGCGATATAACCCCCGGAAAAGAATTACTCCATTTTATGTACATAACTTGGTTTGGATGCGTAATTTCGCCAAATCCGACGCAGCTCATTTTTATTCTGTGAAACTAGCTCCAGAATAATTGGGGCCTTTAAGAATTGTACAGCGTGAAACTTCATCTATTTTTAAGTTGGTGGATCTGGAAGGGCATGAACCAGGACGCTGGCATGCCAAGGATAACCTAAGCCAGATATAATAAGCATGAATTAACACATTAAGGGTTTCGTGACATCAATTCAAACAAAAACAGAACAAAACAACAACAAAAACAAATAAAAAAAAAAATGTAAATTTTACAAGTCGCAAGTATTGTTTTCGTTCCGTCGGGACATCTTTTGTTTTTTTTTTTTTTTCAAAATATATTGAATTGATGTTCGTTAGTTGAATTAACTGAATTATCTTAATTGAACAAAAATTATGAAGTTACGCATGATAAGTTTTAGTCTGTCAGTGTATCATCAATTAAATTTCAGGAAATTTTTTTCGTGAGGAGGGAAAATGTTACGGATTAGATGTTTGGGGAATGTTTTTAAACGGTAAATTTAGAGGAGAGTCACTTTTGGTCCGATTTCTGATTTAGTTTGTTTTATTTCACCAACGGTTTGTTTGAAATAAGATAAATGTTCATTATTAATGTTGTCGCCAAATTCATTTTAATACTTTGATGTTTGTATTGATTGTAAATTCAGTAAGCTGAAATAAAAAAACAGTTGTGAAAAATTGAATTAGAAAAAATGTAGTTTTGAGTTGAGTTGAGTTAGAGAGTGAGTCGAGGAGGGTTGGATTAAGAATAATTGTAATATTTTGAGTTGAGTTGAGTTAGAGAGTGAGTCGAGGAAGGTTCGATTAAGAATAATTGTAATAAATACAATTGTGCTGAATCAAAAAGTAAAAGGTGGACGTTTACAGGAATCGCTAATTTGGAACCAGACAGTCAACAAAAGAACACCTGGTGACGAGTCCAGTGACGCAGCGGTGTGACCAAACCAATTATTTACCAATTTATTTCGACATCCAAATCATCACATCGGGAGATTTTCACACAATCGTGGATAGCGACAGCGAATATCATCTCGTTAATTGGCATTCGTTTGAAGTGACATTTGTTGTGGTTTTAAGGTAGGGTTGCAGCGACATTGGCTCTGGACTTAAGGTAGGGCGAACTTGCACAGGTGACATAAATGCAGTTGCGTGCTTGAGAGCAACGTGAAAGCGTCAACAGAAAACAAAACTAAAGTTTAAAAATCAAAAACCAGAATCCTAACGAGCGACTGGCAGTAAACAAACATAGGGTAGCTATTAGAAGCGTGGAAGAGTTCTGGTGCGAAAAAGTACGAGATTGGTGCTGGTGTAGCGGAGTGTGAAGAAAACCGTACGAAACGTTACGTCTGTATGCTGTAAAAGCGGTTCACTAGCGGAGTGTGAAGAAAACCTTACGAAACGTTACGTCTGTATGTTGTTAAAGCGACTCACTAGGGCAACAAGAAGATTCAAGGTCAATCAACAGAGAACACTGTCTTCATCAAGAGGGGGCCCCCACAGGTAGTTGATTTTATTTAAATAATATTGTTTAAATAATGATTTTTCTAAGTCATAATATTTTGCAACAAATGAATCGTTGGTGATTTTATGGATTAGATTAAGGGAAAGGAAAGTGACTCTCCGTAGTGTAGATTATTTGTTTTGTTTTTAAAGAAAAAATTAATATATATACATTTTCCCTCGGTCATCCGTGAGGCTACGTCTCGTTCCATAGCCGAGGGAACACACAGGAATCGAACGAGTGGCGCAGTTTTTCCCACGACCATCTGCGGCTGTGGTCGGGCAAACCTTCGAGCGTTCCCCGCGGTATTGTGTGACAATTCTTTTTTCCGTCAAGCATCTTCACCAAGACAGAGTTTGTCAAAGGCCATAGATCAAGTTCTTGGACTAGTCCACCATAAAAAAAGAACAAAGAGAGGATTGCTGGGAAAGCCTCTGACTACTGTATTCGGTGTCAATCATGAGGTTTATTCGGAAGTTCAGCAGCTACAAAATGCCCAGGATACTCTTTCGCAGACGACTAGTCATCAAGCTCTTTGCCTAAATTCCAAAATACATCATTCAAGTGCTATCATTGAGTCACGGTTAAATCAGTTAAATTGAAGAGTATCTCCCATCACTGCTTCAATTAACGAAATGGCAAAATGATACATAGCCACAGATCATAGCAAAATTGGTATTGAGGTAATATCCTCTTATATTATTGCTAATGAATCTTTCGACGAACTCAAACGCAAATATTCACGATGTCGAGGGGCATACTTTAGACTTCGTCACGCCACATGGCATTGAAAATATTATCACGGACACAACTGCAAAACTCAATTCTAATTTGTATATAGTAAAAACTCCTCGGTCACAGCACAAGTAGAACTAAAATCGAACGAAATCCAAACATACGGCTATCTGAATATCCTTGAGAAACCACTTTTTGAGCTGGTTCACGTAATTGCGATACCGCAAATGGTACAGAACAACACATTTTCAATAGCAGCTTTAAACTATTCTACATTGGCCATCGATTTTAATGGCCAAGTCTATTTCACTTTAAGGAAAGAAAAATTGGAAGCTTGTACCATTAGTAAAAATCATATTTACTTCTGCACACCAACCATTGTACATAACATGGACAACACCCTGTCGGTGACGTTAAATATATTCAGCTAACTGGTACAGTGTGGAAGGCCCTTATAATGAAAAACACTTGGCTACACATCTCAACTCAGCCGCATGTCGTAGCTTTGATCTGCAACGGGATGAGAAGAGAGATTATGCTAAAAACCACCGGAATTATACATCTTTAAGATAGTTGTTTGTTAAACACAAAAGAAATCACGCTGAAATCAACAATCGACGAGCAATACACCGTTATTTCCAGTCACTTTAAGGAAACTCCTTTCATACCACCAATCAATACTAACGCTTTGGATCCTGCAGCACGGTATGATAATACAACCAAATAAGCAAATCATCGATTATACAACTTTGCCAGAACTATCGCCGAAGACCATGTTTCACAGACCGCTGAGAGAACATTTGATCACTGCTACAACAAGTGTTCTCATCTCGCTCCTTTTGGCAGTTTGCTTAGTAAAAAACTGGACAGCGATTAAGGCAATCATCAGCAGGATAGGATGCAGCACCAGTAGGGCATCTGTTCGCGAAGAATCCATACAGATAACTCCAACATCAATTCAAAGACGCTTTGATCAAGCATTAACATTTGCCGGCTCCCAATATGTTCCAACCGGAGCGGATTACTATCAGCAACAACAACAAACACAACAACTCTCATTTAGGCGACCCCAGCATGTTCCAACCGGAACAAAGTATTCTCAACCAACAAACCATAACAATTACAATAGTACTTTCAGTAACATAAATTTAATAATTCATTGTCTGTTGTAATCATCATATATATCGAATTATTCAACTATGAGTAATTATCAGCAAACACATAAATACCAACCAAGAAATCAAATCACTACCATATTAACAATAACAACGATGCTAAATTCGGTCAGTAACATTGTTACGGAACAGCGTTGCCGCCACCACGCGCACACACAGCTCCAAATATTGCGAATGCAATGCTGCATTCGATAGTCGAGTGCATTGCATAGCCATCCAAAAACAGGCTATGTATATGCGTTTGATTGTCGAATGTTGCATTGCATTGTATTGGGTTCACTGGCCTGAGCGCAGCTGACTTGCAACGAAACTTGAATCAGCTGCGTTATCAGGCCAGCGAAACTGTAAATGTTGAGTGCTGCTTGGTGTGCTGTGCAACAGGTGCACAGCTGAGAACGGTACGTGGCGGCTTGCGAAGCAAGTCTCATGGATGCTGACTGGGAGTGAGTCAAGTTTGAGCTTGGATTCGCGGCGGCAGCGTTGGCTGCCGCCGTGGGAATTTCAGCTGGGAAGTTGGGGTTTGGCACTTGATCGTTAAGGTTGTCGGAAAAAAAAAGATCAGCTGTTCACGTTGGATTCTGGCGGGCTTAATTCGCGCTAGAAAAGACATTACCGCGAGCCATTCGAGAACACGAAAGACGTGCACTCTTACTTGGAATCGATTCGGACGGTTTTTATCTCTTTATTACGAGACTTGCATTTTCACTAATCGTAAAGTGATAAAAGTTCTAGTTTTAACTTGCGAAAGACTCGCAAGATCGCCGATTGAAGCGAAAATGAAAAAGCCTGGAAAAAGTGCAAACTAAAAACAGTGAAGTGACCATTCACGAGTGTTTTCGTCAAAGATCTTTGCACTTTGTCTGCATCGAATCAATTTAATTTTGGTGTTCTATGACTAACGCTTGAAGAAACACTAGTGAAAGACCAATAAATTAATAATGTACGACATTGAATATTCGGGTTCTGCATCAAGGAATTCAACGCAATTGCGAATAATTGAGTCGACGCTGCTCTCCAGAATAATTTTATTCAAAATCAATGATATTGAGACGAAGCCGAAAAACGATATTGAGACGAAGCATTATACAAAATTGGATATTTATTTATATAAAGAAAACAATAATACAATTGAATTAATAGATGTGTTGCTGTGTATAATTTAATATTTGCCAAAACAGTCGTGTTACAGTTGGATTTCCGATTTAAAGAAAATAACATTAAATTAATTAAACATTTTCAGTGGGTTTCGGGAAACGGTCGACCGTCGTCTGGATACCACTGGTAAGTGATATTTCTTGTTATTTTAATTTGAAAATTTTATGTTATTTTTTTTTTAATTTGCATTTATATAATTTGAATTTTAATTAGTATAATTTAATTCAGTTGAATTTTGAATTTTTAGTTGGTAAATTATAAGTTATTAATTTTACTTAGTAAAGGTAATTGAATTTGATCACGGTTCCCTTCTTGTCTATAAATCAGCATAGACAACGTATATCATTTCTACAACATCGAAGCCGAGCATATTGAAACGGGAAACTTCGATCGTTTTGCGGAATCAGCCTCCGAAAGCAGAATCAAATTGGAAATGTTTTTGCGGGATGATTAAAATTGAACAACTTTTTATTAACATTAAAAATTTTAATCTACATTGAAAATTCTATTTTGACAAAGTGGTTTCGAAAGTATGCACTGCTTCTCATCAGACACCAGCACACAGTGCATACTTGACTGGCGTGACCACTTGCAGGTGGAAATCATTACATTTTTATTTATGCTAGTTGTGACAAATTTTAACATCTCCGACTTATAACCATGGATATAATTTTACTTAGTAAAGGTAATTGAATTTGATCACGGTTCCCTTCTTGTCTATAAATCAGCATAGACAACGTATATCATTTCTACAGCATCGAAGCCGAGCATATTGAAACGGGAAACTTCGATCGTATTGCGGAATCAGCCTCCGAAAGCAGAATCAAATTGGAAATGTTTTTGCGGGATGATTAAAATTGAACAACTTTTTATTAACATTAAAAATTTTAATCTACATTGAAAATTCTATTTTGACAAAGTGGTTTCGACAGTATGCACTGCTTCTCATCAGACACCAGCACACAGTGCATACTTGACTGGCGTGACCACTTGCAGGTGGAAATCATTACATTTTTATTTATGCTAGTTGTGACAAATTTTAACATCTCCGACTTATATCCATGGATATAATTTTACTTAGTAAAGGTAATTGAATTTGATCACGGTTCCCTTCTTGTCTATAAATCAGCATAGACAACGTATATCATTTCTACAGCATCGAAGCCGAGCATGATAAACGTTGTCTATGCTGATTTATAGACAAGAAGGAAACCGTGATCAAATTCAATTACCTTTACTAAGTAAAATTATATCCATGGATATAAGTCGGAGATGTTAAAATTTGTCACAACTAGCATAAATAAAAATGTAATGATTTCCACCTGCAAGTGGTCACGCCAGTCAAGTATGCACTGTGTGCTGGTGTCTGATGAGAAGCAGTGCATACTTTCGAAACCACTTTGTCAAAATAGAATTTTCAATGTAGATTAAAATTTTTAATGTTAATAAAAAGTTGTTCAATTTTAATCATCCCGCAAAAACATTTCCAATTTGATTCTGCTTTCGGAGGCTGATTCCGCAAAACGATCGAAGTTTCCCGTTTCAATATGCTCGGCTTCGATGCTGTAGAAATGATATACGTTGTCTATGCTGATTTATAGACAAGAAGGGAACCGTGATCAAATTCAATTACCTTTACTAAGTAAAATTATATCCATGGTTATAAGTCGGAGATGTTAAAATTTGTCACAACTAGCATAAATAAAAATGTAATGATTTCCACCTGCAAGTGGTCACGCCAGTCAAGTATGCACTGTGTGCTGGTGTCTGATGAGAAGCAGTGCATACTTTCGAAACCACTTTGTCAAAATAGAATTTTCAATGTAGATTAAAATTTTTAATGTTAATAAAAAGTTGTTCAATTTTAATCATCCCGCAAAAACATTTCCAATTTGATTCTGCTTTCGGAGGCTGATTCCGCAAAACGATCGAAGTTTCCCGTTTCAATATGCTCGGCTTCGATGCTGTAGAAATGATATACGTTGTCTATGCTGATTTATAGACAAGAAGGGAACCGTGATCAAATTCAATTACCTTTACTAAGTAAAATTATATCCATGGATATAAGTCGGAGATGTTAAAATTTGTCACAACTAGCATAAATAAAAATGTAATGATTTCCACCTGCAAGTGGTCACGCCAGTCAAGTATGCACTGTGTGCTGGTGTCTGATGAGAAGCAGTGCATACTTTCGAAACCACTTTGTCAAAATAGAATTTTCAATGTAGATTAAAATTTTTAATGTTAATAAAAAGTTGTTCAATTTTAATCATCCCGCAAAAACATTTCCAATATAAGTTATTGTTATCCATATGTTTTGATTTTGAATTTGATTTTTTTCTGGATTGATTTTACGGTATAATATATTTACTGTTTTATTTTTCTGTAAATCTTGGGTTTTTATTTTATTCGAATTTTAGCGGCTTCCGCGGTAGAAATGTATCATTAAAACCAACCGATATAGGTTCAGTGAGAGCATGAGTGGGCTCCCTTTTTTCTTCTCCTTAGTGTTTTCCTTTTGTCTTGTCGACTAGTGTAGAGCGTGACGCAGCTAGGGCTTGACCTGCCCCTCAAAATACCCCACGACACCGGTGACTAGCCGGCACCGCAAAGTCACGCCAGGGTAGCAGGTCAGGCCAAAAATTTCTGTTGTGGTCGCGGCTGTTCACAGCTGTTCCGCAACAACATAAATTTAGTCAATCATTGTTTGTTATTGCAATCAGCATTTTTATTGAACTATATGAACTATTCCAAGTGAGACCAATTGGCTAGCATTCTTTGTATACATTCTGTATAAGCATTTTTGTTGAATGTAGACCAGCAGTTTTAACATACATTGTTTGAAGTCAGAATCGTGCCAATATTTGTATCAATATACTTTGTTTTCATTTAGTTGTAAGTTATGTCAGCATAAATTTGTAATAAATAGTAAGTTATTTGTATGAATAAACGAGTACGGTTTGAACAGCAGTCAAGCGGGTTTCAATAATAAATCTACTTAACTCAATACACTGTTTAGTTTTGTACATGAAAATACATAAAAAAAACTCTAGCGCACCTGAACCGCTAAAAACACTAATGTTCGAACAACAGTAGAAGAATCGTGCAGGTTTTGAGTGCATATTCCACCACATGAGCTGCTTATTACGGTCAAACTGTTTCAAATGCCACGTTTTACTTCGGTCTCAAGAATGCATTATAACTCATATGGTGGAAGGTTTCAGATATTACCACTGGCACGAATTTCAATGTTTATGAGAGCAAAACAGAGGTTAATTATATTCGTTATAAGTTGCTTATTTCACAAAATTTTGAAAGCAGCATCTCATACAACCTTAATGAAGAAATTGCTCAGTGCCTGCAGCACTGTAACTGAAGTTGGTGTTTGGGGCTGCGATCCGAAAAATTTGCAGAACTTTGGGAATTGAAACATCGGTTATTTATTTTCATTGTAAATGTTTCCGGTATGAATACTAACTGTAAGCATTAATTGATACAAAAGTAGCACAACCTACTCGTGCTGGCAACCTTTCGCCAGTATCAAAGCCAAGAATATATCACATCTGCTTCACGTTGTTATATAACATTCGAAGTTACAGGAGTATAAAGGAATTTAGGGTTATCTATAGCGAGTTTTTTCAAATAATCGAAAGCTTAATATTTGCTGTTGATTGTCACTAGAATGTCATTACCAATTGAAAATTCTACGATAAAACCGCTTAATAAAGATATTGCAAACAAACACAAAACCAACAATAGCTGGCAACCCTATCGTGGCTTTTCAACCAAATTTGGCCTGAATAATTTTTATAAAAGGTTCCATTGATTGTATGAAATTCGTATTGATTTCATGACTGCACTGGAAGTTATACGGTAAAAAGTTTTATTTTCCTGAGCGAATTTTCAAAACCAAAGACACAAAAATTACCATAGGTGGCAGCACCAATTGAATTTTTCAACCAAATTTCTATCAAACAGAGCTTAGAGTAAGGTTCAGCTAATGTGTTAGATTCATGAAAATTTGGTAACTTATTCACATTTCATAGGGCAAAAGCAGTTTCTTTTTCTTTACAATTTTTCAAGATGGCACCACTGGCACAGATTTGCGCACAATTCAAAATTGTTTCTATCAGACCTGGTCCTATTTAAGTCCAATGCATTCTGTCAATTTCAGCTGTATCTGATTATTGGTTCATGAGTTCCCGTGAACAGAAATTTTTGATGCTAATAATATAGGTTAACTGGGAAAGGGTTACCGTTCTTGTCCGACATGAAATTTCCAAAGTTTTACTTTGAACGTGTAGATAAAGCATAAGATTTGTATAGAGATTGGTTTTATTGTAAGAAACGGACATTTTTTTAGGATATTCGATGGTTGAATGTTCTCACTTTCAAATTTTTATTTTTTCAAATTTAAGACACCAAAATCATGATAGCTGGCAGCTCCAACCGAATTTTTCAACCAAATTTCTACCAAACATGGTTTAAAGTAAGGTCCAGACGAGAGAGAGATATATATATATATATATATATATATATATATATATATATATGTGTATATATATAAATATTATATATATATATATATATATATATATATATATATATATATATATATATATATATATATATATACATATATATATATATACATATATACATATTTATATATATTCATATATAGATATGCATATATATGTATATATATATACATGTATACATATATATATATATATATATATATATATATATATATATATATATATATATATATATATATATATATATATATATATATATATATATATATAAATATATATATAACTATATATATATATATATATATATATATATATATATATATATATATATATATATATATATATATATATATATATTGAAATTTTCTGGATGCATTGGTGTGTACGCAAAATAGTGCCAAGTCTCACAAAAAGCTAATTATCTTTAACGCTTTGGTGCCGGTTTATTCTGTCAACAAATAACTTCTACAAAACAAAACTTTCACAATGAATTTTGAACGTGTGCTCAATGTGAATATGATTTGTTTGAAATTTTTGACCGTTTGAGTGCGCTAGACGCCAAAAAGTGATATTTGGAAATTTTGAAAATTTTTGAATTGCGATAACATTTGATTTGATTATCAGATAATTACGAAACTTTAACGACGTATTGATGCTACCAAAGTTGTAAACGAGTGTAGCTTTTTTTATGAACGCGCTGGTTAACCTACCGCTACGGCAGGTATTTAAAATGAAAATCTTCAAACCATAAACTCTTCTAAAAAAGTTTTGTATTTTACAATAAAAACCAGCTCATATAAAAATCTTATGCTTTGTTCATGCAACCAAAGCAAAACTTTTGAAACTTCATATCGGACAAGAAAGATAACCCTCCTCCAAGTTACTTAGATTTGAATTATATAAATATTCTGTTCTCGAGAGCTCACGACCCAATAATAACATACAACTGAAAGTCACAGAATGTATTAGTATTAAGTAAGACCAGGTCTGATAGAAACAATTTGGAAATGTGGACAGCTCTGTGCCAGTGGTGCCTTGTTGAAAAACTACAAAGAAAAATAAACTGCTTTTTGCCCAATGAATTCTAATTCGGTGACCAGATTTTTATGAAATTGACACAGTGGCTTCACTTTACTGTTTAAAAAGCTAAAACTTTGGTTGACAATTGAGTTGAAACTACCAGCTATGGTAATTTTGGTGACTTGGTTTTGAGAAATTTCTCAGAAAAACAAGGGCTTTTGCTATTTTCGTATTAATAAATGCTTATATGAAAAATTCATATCGCAAACATTTACAATGAAAATATGTTACCAATGTTTAAATTTTCTACGGTATGAAAATTTTTCGGATAGTAATCCGAAACATTTTTCTGTCCCAGTATTTTTCGACGAAGTAACCGTATAAAATTTACCTGAATAAGGTTAGTTTATTTAAGTATGAGGCAGTTGTTGGAGACTAAGGTGCAGTGCTGGTCAAGTATTGTAAGCACTGAACATTTTCTTTATTTATGTTACAGAAGATGCTGCTTTCAGTTTCGTAAGGCTTGATTTTCCTAGATTTCGAGATTCATGCAAGCGGTAGCTCTGAAAACCTTTTCATCCAATAAGTTTAAATGCATTGGTGATATCAAAGCGGTTTTGCCCTCAAAACAGGTTGAACTACGTGCGGTGTAATAATGTACACTCAAATCCTGCACGATTCTTCTATTGGTCATCGAACATTAGTATTTCTAGCGGTGTAGGAACGGTAGAGTTTTCTTTTAACATAATGCGAACTGATTATCAATACTTCTGGATCACCACTGGTAGATATATATATATATATATATATATATATATATATATATATATATATATATATATATATATATATATATATATATATATATATATTTATATACAGTATATATACTTATACATGTATATATACGTATATATATATATATATATATATATATATATATATATATATTTATATATATATATATATATATATATATATATATATATATATATATATATATATATATATATATATATATATATATATATACTTATACATATACATATATATATACGTATATATATATATATATATATATATATATATATATATATATATATATATATTTATATGTATATGTATAAGTATATATATATATATATATATATATATATATATATATATATATATATATATATATATATATATACATATATTTATATAAATATATATATGTATATATATATATATATATATATATATATATATATATATATATATATATATTTATTTATTTATATACATATATATATATATATATATATATATAAATATATATATATATATATATATATATATATATATATATATATATATATAATATTTATGTATTATATATTCTCAAAAATGAATATTCACGGAAAAAACATTAACCTCTCTAATAATAACGATAATAAGCAATTCATCTTCAATTCGAAAGTATATCCGGGTGCCATTTATATGTTTTGAAATTCATTGAATTCGCTATTTACATGAATTACATGATATGAATAGTAATATATATGCATTTGCACCAAAAAAGTTGCCCTCAAATTTTGTAATATTTCTCGCCACTCTCGTCATACAAACACATTTCAATCTCTCGCTCACACAACTATGGCTTCATTTCTTTCTGTCTACTACTTTTCAATTCTTGTAATATTTACGCAACCAGAGGAGGCTGAGAATCTGCGCACTCGTGTCAATATTGCGCCTAATGCATATTAGTTATCATAACTCAAGAATAATTAGTAGTCTCGCTTATATTCTGTGCAGCGAGTCTATTCAATTTTCAAAGCAGCACACCAATATCCATGAAATGTAGGTTAAAGGATGCTCAATTGATGCAAACGAAGGGCATTCATGGTCATTTCTAAGACGTTTTTAAAATCGTCTTACCTCGTTGACGAATTTCTATCACTACAGGCAAGCATCTTGCTTGCTTATATGGGATGGGTTGCAATGTTTTCCTTCCTGTTCCAATCGTTACAAGATCAAAGTCACTCTGTTAATATGACAAAGTGTAATGTACTGGACAATTCAAACATTGATTTGAAATAAATAAATTCTGTTTCATCTTTTCACTCCATTTAATTGATCTTGAATAGACAAAAATTAAAAAAAAAAACGTTCAAAATGTTTCCCAGAAATTATTTTATTTGTATATATGTTTTCAAAGGACAATTTTTCGAATAATGTCCATATCCTTTTAGTGAGCCCATGATTGTTGCTGAATGCCGTGCATTTCTTGGGGAGATGAAAACATTCGGCAGCACAATTGATTTGGAAACCTAGTTAAAGGGTCAACTGTGAGACCAATCAACTAGCGAATCTTGTTTTGGTGGTACCGGAGGTTTCAATCCTTCTTCATAGGAATGCAGATGCGATCGATTAAATCAACCATCAGGCAAAACTACCTTTAGCGCGCTAGGAAGTACTGGGCTGAAGAGCTATCTTGTTCAAAAGTAAAACAGTCGTACCAGGCAGCTATTAGGCTTAGCTTATAGTGCTTAAAACTATTCTGTGGCGTTTTAAAGCATTACAGCCTCATAGGATCACACGAGCAATGGTTGAAAGCTAAGTCTAACACTTTTTGGTGGCGTTGCGACTCGTAGGACGAATTGGGATCCGTCTTCTATCTCATTTACCAGTGAACGACGCTTGTGCGAAGAATATTGACAGCACTCGTCGCACTTTTCCTCTCAAATCTGGTTAAATTAATAGAGGTAGTGCAGTTTATTAAAAGAAGCAGATGGTTTCCTGATTTAAGTGAACATGGTAGATACATTTACTGTTGTTTCACAACGTACCTCTTTTGTGCCCATATGCGTATGTTCACAGGTCTTTATCAATCGACAATCACCTCAACATACGTGCCTACTAAGCCACGTACTGAAATCACAAAAGTGAAGAAAACTAGAATTGAAATCTCAGAAAATGGAAGAATATTCATTTAATCAATTCAGTGATATCAGTGCCAAAAGATTGATAAATAACGGTTAGTCTTCTTCAAAGTTGAAACTGGACGAGATTTTAATACTCAGATTTAAATTAATTATAATGCAATCAATGGATCCTGGCAATTTAAACCAATTATGATATGATACGTGCATCTTACTTAACTCTTATTCCACTAACATTTCTAATGCCCGTGTATCAACCAATTTATTGTTATATTCAAAACTATATCCGACTAATCACTCAATTTTTTCAAAGTATCCAAGTACAAACGAATGTTCTATCGTTTAAGAGTCCTGCCAGTTTGTTATAATATTATGTTTGTATTTTCCAGTTTCAACGGGATATAACACCAGTTACTTTGGCATTATCTCCGCATGAAATCCGAGTTATAAAATGCAATGGAAATATCGCCCGTATACGAAAGCACAATGTTTATGCTTTACATCCCGAGTATACCTCCCAAATAGTTGTAATCGGTAATGTATACTATTATTCACGAAATTTATTTTGCTTAAAGCTTAGATATGCAGTTGTCAAGAATTCTATTCAAAGTGTTGAATTATGTATGTACATGACTAGCTAACACTAATTTCACTACATGACGCTTAATAACACTCAGGTAAGATGTACATACTTGTTATCTTGAACCATATTTAAATGTCAACTATTTATTTAACTATGCCATTACTCTTCGAAAGCACCACGTACTACATAGTTGAAGTGTACTAGTGTAAAGGAAAAGAGTCAATTAAAGCAAATGTTAGCATAAAGAACGGTATGTGCAATTCATTTTTTTCGACCAAAAAAATGACATTTGAAGTCAAATAAAGTTTGCATTTGAAAATTGAATGATTCCAATGTCTTGTCAATAAAAACTTGATCGAAAATTTAAATACTTGGTATTTTATCTAATATAATAATAGGCGCGTTTTATTATACATCCAGAGTAGTGCAGGATATCGATTTGCATACGAAACAACAACAACATCCAGAGTACAAACACTTGTGAATTCAGTGGAGTTCGTACTCGTGCTCTCTGTGGAACGTATTTCGAAAAGTCATATCAACTGGAATAGTTGGAATTTTCAAAAATTTCCATGTCACCCTGGCAACCAGGATAAATAGTCATACATTTGAAAACGGCGTTGGTTATATGACAGCTCAAATTTTGAAATGACAGCTGTCTGACAGAAAAAAACTCGCGTGCTACTCTGGATCGTTTTATTATGCATCCAGGATACCTACTACACTCTGGATGAAAATAAAACGCAGCTATTAATGGCTTTATATGCCGTTCACACTACACTTTAAATCAGGCAATTTCGATCAGCTGATCGGTTTAGAGCTAAATCAACTTAAATCTACCGATTACCCATACATTTTTCTTGGTGTCTGACACTTGAAAGCTGGTGGATTTAGAGTTAATCAAGTATAAATCAGGTACTATTGTGAATTTTCCCGGCTGAATTGTTCTCAGAGCGTGCTGAATTTCATCCGTGAGAAGCACGGTAGATTTGAATGAAATGTCATTAGAATTTCGTTCTATAATAGCAAAAATTGAACAAAAAAGGAAAATATGAGCAGTACAAAGTGAAAAAAAAATGTTCGTGCATATTTTTGCACCATTTTCAACAACTTTCACGCAAAAAAATTGTACACATAAATTCAAATGACATTTCTCTCTGTAAATCTCCTCATTCTAAATCACTTCGGGTAGTGCGAACGCTTACCTGATTAACTTGACAGCTTCTAAATCTACCTGATTTAGAAGTGTAGTGTGAACGGCATATTATTCAATATAAGAGAGTATTTAGCATTCACAATAATCACATGTCCAGAGATTGAACTGAGTGTCCTTACAACTTTGTTACTTAATCTATATGGGTACTTTAATAAAAGTAGAGCCTTTAGTGTATATTGGAGCTGATTAAGGGGAAAAGCTTACAAAAACCTTAGGTATTTGTTAAACACTAGCTTACTCACTAGTTTAAACTAACTTAAAGCTAGTAAACATTTAAGGTAGCGTATTTGTTTAAAAACCTAAATGTTTGTTAGAGACGCTATGAGAGGGTTGCAAGAAGTGTTGCATTTAGCTATAAATTATGAGAATCTAATTTCAGTTGTTGGTGAAGTCGATTTAATGCTGGCAAGCCTGTGGAGGAGTCTGGTTGTGAAGTTAAATGATTTGTCGACTATGATTTTCAGGCATATGTTTTGAGCTGTTTGTAATTTCTTTTTATGGCACGAAGCGCATCTACTCCAGATAAGGGCAGCATAGAAAACTATCGGTTGAATTATGGATTTAAATAATAGTATCTTGTTTACTGTCGATAGTTTGGACTTTCTGCAAATGAAGGGGTAGTTGGCTCTAATACTCCTGGAAATTTTGCTCAAAACTGCATCGGTATGCTCTTTAAAAGTTAGTTTAGCGTCGAGATGCATGCCCAAATATTTAACTGAATGAGTCCATACGACATTTACACCTAGGATGTTTCTCTGTAGGTGCGGTAGGTTTCTTGTGGCTCTCTTTTTGCTGAAAAAGATAGCTTGAGTTTTAGCAGGGTTAATTTTGCTTTTTCATTTGTCGCAAAGTTCGCTCATAAGAGCGAACTGCTGCTGCAGTATATTTATAATAGCGTCTGGGTTACTCGAGCTGCAAAATATGGCTGTGTCATCCGCGTACATGGCTTTTTCACAGTTATTTTATTTCATTTTATTTTATCTAATTTTTACTATTTTATCTATCCAACATAGAATTTGCTGTTCTGCATTGTTAAATTTTCCACTCGATAGAATGGCCAGATAATTGAAACATGTCAAAATATAGCTTCACGATTAAGTCAATAGCGAAGAAGTCTAATCACTGCTGTATATAATTATATCGAAGACGGCTCATTCGCGCTCACTCGGCCTTAAATGGGACGGAAATAGGAAAACACTTATAGGATGTTTACTGCCGCGCTCTTTATTTGCACTATTTCGTTACATATTGCACTTCATTGCTCTACATTGCTCTATAAACGTATATATGCACTAATGCCCGCTATAAACGTATTTATGCACTAATGCCCGCTTCGCTGGCGACATACTCTTGGTGACGACTGTTGGTGACTGACAGGTTTCTCCTTGTCGCTGAACGTCGCCGCCGACCGCGTTGCCATCGAATGATGCTGCCGTTCTAAACACTCCCAGAAAACACAAGGCCTGACTCGTACAACCGCTCATGCTCCATTCGTCAAACTGCTTATCGCACTGTTCGTCACATAGCTCATGACTTGCACCTAGCTCGTATTGTTGGCAATAGCTCCAAGAGTCGCACATGACTCGTGATGCCGAAGATCGCTCTAGGAGTCATGCATGACTCGCACGTAGCTCGTTACATCGAAAATCGTTCAGAATTTGCACATTGCTTGCACCATAGCTCATTACATCGAAATATTTTGTCTTCTAGCAATATTTCTCTCACTACTTCTTCCTTTATGTCCCTTTGCTCTATTTCCCAACTTGTTTAAATAGTATTCGTACCGAATACTAACAACAGGATTCTGGATTTCGTTCTTACTAATATACACCCTTCATCCTTTTGCTTGAATACTTCTCTATTTCCGTATGTGCAACCTGATCCTCATCATCCTCCACTTTTTATGGAATTAAATCTTAACCGTTCGTCTAAAGTCAAATCTGTTTCTACTCTTCGTTTTAATTTTAAAAAAGCAAACTATTCCGCTTTGTCTAATGAAATCAATGCTACTAACTGGTATAATTTCTTCAGAGGGCTAAGTGTGGATGATGCTCTTGACAATTTTTATCCCTTCTTGTCCAACTTAATTTCCTGCCATACTCCTTCCTTCCGTTGTAAAAGAAGTTCAGATCCTACGTTGTCCACAGTTGATGTCGCGGTTGCTCGAAGGGCCAAAGATGTGGCGCATAGTAAATACAAAAGGTCTGGTCCTTTCAATGACCTTTTCAAGTCTCAAAAGTTACGGGCTGCTGTTATAAAGGCAGCCAATGACGTAATGCGTGCCCATCTGGAGCATGCGTGAAAGTTATTGGTTGTTTGGTTGTTGGGTCAACTAAGACATATCTTTCCAGGTTTTCATTACTGGTTGTTGTTTTAACTAAAACCATATTAATCTGATAAACCAGTGCAACTAAATATAGAAGATGTATTGACGCAAATGGAGGATAGACGGCGCCGATCGGCTAATGTGATAGTACATGGTATACCTGAATCTCCAAATGATTCTGACTATGCAGTTGATCTGATCAGTAAAACACTAGACCCAATTTCACTCGCCAAATCGGATGTTATAGTTTATCGACTCGGTAAACCTAAGTTGGGTGCCATAAGACCAATGAAAATAGTCACGGCAAGCTGTGATACGGCTTTAAATATACTGCGCGGGAAACACCAAATTATTGACGCTTTAAAATCCAAAAGTATCAATATAGTCCCGGATAGGACGCTACGGCAACGTGAATACTGGAACAAACTGCGTGCCGAGCTTGCTGATATAAAGAAATCTAATCCGTCTGTCACAATCAAATTCATTAATGGAACACCAAAAATAGTAAATACAGCGCCAAAAAACCATCATAAGAGTTGCATATATATTATCAGAATGTCAGAGGCGTATCAACTAAACTTGATGAGCTATGAGAATCGAGTATTTCGTTGAATGCTGATATTATAATATTTACCGAAACATGGCTGAAACCAGACATAGCTTCCTCTGAACTTGGGCTTGAAAATTATACCATCTATAGACGTGATCGTGATAGCAGGACTTCAACCAAAACGAAAGGGGGAGGAGTTTTAATTGCTGTTTCTAAAGCTTTGCACTCTGAAATGATTGTCTCCACAGTAAGTTGGGAAGTGGAACATCTTTTTGTAAAAATAGACACAAATACCTCAAAAATCATTATTTCCACCGCATACTTACCACCGGACTCATCTGTTGAGAAGTGCATTAAATACACAGAAGAAACTCTACATATCTCTAGACTGTGTCCAAAGGCAAATTATGTTATTACAGGAGACTACAACCTTCCTGATGTAAATTGTTTATCACGAATGGCTTCAACCTTCCTGATGTAAATTGGGATGCAACATCTTGGGTTGGAAACTGTGACAAATCTTTTTGCGTAATAGACACATTCACATTCTTAAATTTAAGTCAATGTTACATTAGTTTTAATATTTTGAAGCAAGATTAGATTTAATATTTTCATCATTTGATAATGTTTCAGTAGCTAAATGTAAAAACCCATTACTTCCGTTAGACATCTATCACCCTGCTCTTGATATAGAAATTGCTATTCCAAAGTTTGAACTTGGTCAGAAACAAAATATATATCATTTTTTTTACTTTAAAAAAGCCAATTACGAAGCAATCAACTCTACTCTGTTGCAAATCAACTGGTTCGGCGAATTCGCAAACAAATCCCTCAACGATATAGTTGACCATTTTTACAACATCTTGAAAAATATTATAAATTCGTTTGTACCTAAAAATCGCGTATGTAACAATAGCTTTCCCAATTGGTTTTCATCTGGCTTGAAAGAAGCCATTCGTGATAAAAAGATCGCACATTTGAATTATAAGACTTCTGGAACATTTGAACACTACAAAATATTTTCTAGTTTATGGGAAAAATGCAAAGTCCTTCAGAAACAAAATTATCACTCTTATATGCAAAGGTTAGAGTCTCTTTTACCACAAAACCCGAAACACTTTTGGAATTACATCAAATCTCTTAATAGTGATAAATCATTTCCATCAAATATGTTTCTTTAGAACTTTCATAGCTCCGAACCTAATATCATTGCTAATATGTTTGCTACACATTTTTCAAAAATTTACACTAACTCTGCTAACAACCACGAGCCTCCTGATTTAAATACCAGTGTAAGCTTATCTCAATATGTTATCGGTTTAGACTCACTTATGAATAAGTTGAACGCCGTTGACATTAGTAAAAGTGCTGGACCTGATGGTATTCCACCCATTTTCGTAAAGAATTGCTCACTTAGTTTAAGTAAACCTCTCTTACAAATTTTTAATGAATCTTTGTCAATTGGCTGTTTTCCACATTTTTGGAAGTCGTCTCATGTTATTCCTGTTTATAAATCTGGGAATAAGTTAAATGTGGAAAATTATCGCCTGGTAACTGACTACTCGTACATTTCACCAATTTTGAGGCCCCTAATAATTCCTAACCAACATGGTTTTTGTAAGGGACTTTCAACTATTACAAATCTTTTAACGTATCATAACTATATTAATACGAATTTTGAATCTTCGCTTCAAGTGCATTCCATATATACGGATCTATGTAAAGTATTTGATAAGATTAATTGGGATCTTTTGACAAAGAAGATGAAAAATATTGGTATACATGGATCATTACTTGCATGGCTTTGCGACTACATTCGTGGTCGTTCACTATTAGTCTGCATTGATAATAATTATTCTAGTCCATTTTACCCTTCATCTGGAGTTCCACAGGGCTCACATTTAGGCCCTCTTTTGTTCTTAATATTCATCAATGATATATCCTACATTTTCCAAGATGTCGAGTTCTTATTATTTGCTGATGACCTCAAAATTTTTAAGAGAATTGCTTCATTATCTGAAAATCATATTTTGCAGATAAATATAGATACTTTTTATTCTTACTGTGTTCAAAATGGTTTAGAATTGAGTGTAAGTAAATGTCATTACACAAAGTTTAATCGCACATTAGCTAGATCTTCTTATGTCTATACCATGAACGGAATCGCATTAGATCATGCTGACTTCACAAAAGATCTTGGAATTAGATTTGACACGACGTTAAACTTCACAATTCATATTCATGAGATAACTAATCAGGCAACTCGTATGCTGGGTTTTGTTATCAGAAACACGCAGAAGTTTTACAATTTGAACACAACTAAAATGTTATATTTTTCATTAATTCGCAGTAAATTACACTGCGGCTCAGTAATATGGAATCCTTACTACAAAGCGCATTCTGATACTATAGAAAAAGTGCAGCACAAATTCTTACGTTACGTCAAATACAAGTTACACATACCACTAGAAAACTTAAGCTACGTATATTTACAAAGTTTAATGAATGTAACAACCTTAGAAGTAAGAAGAAACTATACCGATGCGATTTTCTTGGTCAATATACTTAATAATCGATTAGATGCATCCGAAATTTTGCAATTGATTTCTATAAGAGTTCCATCTAGAACTACACGGTTTAAATAAATATTTGCCATGAATTCAAGTAAAATGAATTATATACGTAATTCTCCTATCGAAAGATTAAAACGAATAGGGAACGAACTATGGAAAAGTTTTGATTTATTCGGTATAGATATAAACAAATTTAAAAGAATCGTTTCTGACTACCTCCAAACTGTGGAATCAAATTAAACTAAAATGAATTACATTAGTACAGCATTTATTTGAATTTATTTGTAATTTATAACTATTTATTATGCTAGTGTATAATTTTCTTTTCTCTTCTTTTTAATAAATTATTTTAATAATTATATATATATATATATATATATATATATATATATATATATATATATATATATATATATATATATATAAGTATATATTTATATATATATATATATATATATATATATATATATATATATATATATATATATATACATATGTATATATATATATATATATATATATATTTATATATATATATATATATATATATATATATATATATATATATATATATATATATATTTATAGTTTCTTTCTTTCTTACTTTATTAATGTTTATTAAAATTTGTTGTAAAAGGACTTGGTCCGTGGAATTAAATAAATAAAATAAATAAAAACATAAAATGTCGAAGCTTCAATTTCTTCCGACAATCCTAAGCCTTTTTGGTCTCATATCAAATCCCTTAAAATTTCCTCTGGCATTTCTTCTGTTATGTATCTTCATGATAAGTCTGCATCCTCATCTCAGGATTTCTGCGAGCTCTTTGCTCAACTTTTTACTAATTTTCGAAGAAAATTAGTATTAAACTCGTTTCGCCGATAATTCATATTTCTTTATATGAAATAATTGTGATAATTCATATATATATATATATATATATATATATATATATATATATATATATATATATATATATATATATATATATATATATACATCAGCAAAATGATTAAGGGAGATAATCTCTGGAGTGGCCAATCCGATTGAGCTGACATTTTCGGAGAACGTAGATGTACATAGTTGGTAGGTCAATGAGTTTCTTTAATTCAGATATCCTAAACCTTTTGGTAGCGGCGAGCGTTTTAGTGAATTTTGAGAAACTCCTTTATTTCCAAGCAGTGTAAATTTTTGTTAAAAAAAAGTATCGGAAATGAAATCAATTATGTTTTAAGCTTGTTTATGATAAAGAATTGAAAATGTTGTGCCGTGTGTGGGTGCTAAGTGCCTATAAGTAGGCAAGGATTTTTTTCAAATTTTGGTCTGTCATTACTTCTGACAAAAACATTGGATTATCGTGGAATTCGCAGAGCGTATTGACGTTGGCTAAGATTTAGCACACATGGATTTTCATGATAGTGCAGGAAACCCTGTAGCTATGGCAGGCTCCTGAAAAAAAACTTTCAAATCATTGACCTTCCTCAAAAATTTTTGATTTTTGACAAAAAATTCAAATCATTGATAAATTTTAACCTTTGTCCATCATGTATATTTGAAATTTTTAAAATTACGATTTGTACAAGAACGGCAGCCCATCACCAAATTTCCTCTATTTTCAGCACTCGAAAGTTCTGTTCACGAGAACTGACGACCGGATTATCCGATCATAATGAAATTTAGAGGACATGTTGGTATTAGCTAGGAGCAGGTCTGATAGAAGTGATTTTGAAATGCAGGCAACCCTGTGGCAGTGGTACCATCTTGAAAAATCACTGAGAAGATATCGCCTATAACTTCCGATTCAGCCATCCGATTTTGACAAGCTTCATACAGTACTTGGACCTTACTTTAAGTATTATTTGATGATCATTTGGCTGAAAAATTAGAATAGAGTTGCCAGCTATGGTGATTTTTGTCTCCTAAATCCTGCAAATTTGCTCAGCAAAATAAAGTTTTTTTCCCTTTAACTTTCGGTCCAGTGTAGAAATCAAAACGAAGTCCATCCATTCATTCGACCTTAATGTGAAATAAATGTCGTAGGAATTTCGTACAAAAATCATGAAAAGGCTGCCAGCTCCGACCATTTTCGTAATTTGGTGGAATTTCTTTATTGAGCGATTATGTCATTAGATTTGCAAATGGAAATGATCCTGCAATGAAAATTAACAACAAATATTAAGTTTTTAAAAACTTGAAAAATTTTGAGGGTGGTAACCCTTAAATTCTTTTCACCCGTATGACTTCCAGCGCAGTGATTCAATCGAAACGAAATTTACTGGTTGGCTTTAACTTAACGTGAAGCAGATTTGGTATGTATTTTGCTTTGCTGCTGACACAGGTAAACCAGCATTAGCCATTTCCGTAAATATTGCACCAACACATGCTTCAAACTACGTTCTCACATGCAAAGCATTTGCGATAAAAATAAGAAACCAATTTTTGTATCTTCCAAGTTTTGAACATTTTTCGGATGGCAGCCTCAAACGACGTTTAACCGCTGCAATTTTCGATGCAATCCTGCGATGAGATCGAAATTCAAAGGATAAGTTGATTTGAGTATGAGCTTCTTATGGTAAACTTATTGCTGCTTCGTTCGAAAAGTGTTGCCAGCACTGAACATTTTCATCATTTGTGTTATAGTTGAGTTTTGTTGCTTGTGATAAGGAATGGTTGATATGATTCTACAAAAAAGTGTATTACGTCTTTCCACATTTTTTTGTCACTCAAGGACAATTTCTTCGAAAATTAGTTTTTAGCGGCTCTGATGCGCTAGAGTTTTTTTCTTTTAATTCCCATCTCAGTAGTTCTTTGCCTTCAACAATTTTTTCCACGCCTGATCGTACGTTTTCAACTATTTTAAGTAATCCTTTGGAAATCAAATCATTAATATTGCCTGACAACATCGAGACATTGATTTATCACCAAATCAATGTGTTCTTTTTTGTGTGTTCCTCTGTCAATAATTTTCAACATTAGCATCTCAACCGGTACCTTTCCTGCCTTCTGGAAATCCGCCAACATATTTCCCATTCAAAAAGCTGGTGATACTTTTGCCATCCCTAATTACCGTCATTTATCCCTTTTGCCATGTTTCAGTAAGCTCCTCGAAAGAGTCGTTTACAAGAGAGTGCACCCTTTTATTCAGCCCTTGCTGGCCAGTGAACAGCATGAATTTAGTAAAGGTAAGTCAACGGTTACAAATTTATTGTCTTTTACAAACACCGTTGCCTCCGCAATTGACAAGCAAAAGCCAGTAGATGTCCTATATACAGACTTTGCCAAGGCTTTCGATTCGGTGAGCTATGTTATTCTTCTGTCAAAGTTGGCAGGGTTTAGTCTCTCTGGTGTCTTCTTTTCTTGGTTCGTCTCCTATGTTTGTGATCGCTCTTGTGATGTGATTGTTAACCTTTGCTCTTCTAGACCCTTTTTTCCTACCTCAAGAGCTCCGTAAGAATCTATTCTTGGTCCTTTATTGTTCTTTTTATTCGTTGATGATCTCCCTTCCCTCTTTAACTCAACCTGTCTTTTGAACGCTGATGATCTCAAAATTTTCAGAATGATTGAATCCGCTAGTGACTGGTCCCTATTACAAAAAGATTTGGGTACTTTGGCTACCTGGTGCGCAGCGAATTCTCTTGTTTTGAATGTTGCGAAGTGTCAATATCTTTTTGAATGGCTGTATATTGGTAGACCTCAGCATTTACCTTTCTATTAGAGATTCAGGCCGACCTTATACAACATTTTTACTAATTTTCGAAGAAAATTAGTATTAAACTCGTTTGGCCAAAAATTAATATATATATATATATATATATATATATATATATATATATATATATATATATATATATATATATATATATATATATACATATATATATATATATATATATATATATATATATATATATAATATATATATATATATATATATATATATATATATATATCAGCAAAATGATGAAGTGAGATAATCTCTGGAGTGGTCGATTCGATTAAGCTGAAATTTTCGAAGGACATAAATGTATATAGTAGGTAGATCCAAGATTTGCTAGAATTCAGATATCTTTAACCTTTCGGCGGCGGCGGGCATCTTGGTGAATTTTCGGGAACTCCTATATTTCCAAGCAGTGTAAGGTTTTGTTCAAAAAAGTATTTGGAATGAAAACTTATTATGTTTAAAGTTTGATTATGATAAATAATGGGAAATTCTGAGCCTTGTGTAGGCGCTGAGTGCCTAAAAGAGGGCAAAGATTTTTTTAAATTTCGATTTGCCATAACTTCTAAGAAAAACAATGGATCATCGTGAAATTTGCAGAGCGTATTAACAAAATTTTTTTTCCCCCTAGTGTAGATGGCAAAAAAAAATCTGCATACCAGATCCCCGGGTAGCCTATCACCACGGGGTATGTGTTTTAAAATTAGGTTTAACACACATGGACTTTTAAAACTGTGCGGGCAACTCTGTAGCTACAGCCGGCTCCTGAACAAAATCCTTCAAATCATCGACCCTCCTCCGAAATTTTTAATTTCAAAATAAATTTAAATTTTTGTTAAATTTAGACTTTTGTCCACCAAGTCAAATAAAAATTTTCAAAATTTCACGGTAAACAAGAACGGCAACCCGTGGTCAAATAACCTCAATTTTCAGCACTCAAAACTTCTGTTCACGAGAACTGACGATCGAATAATGCGATCAATATGAACTTTACAGGAAATATTGGAATTTACTGGGACCAGGTCGGAAAGAATGGATTCTGGAATACAGGCAATACTGTGGCAGTGGTGCCATTTTGAAAAATCACTGAGAAAAAAACTGGCCTATAGCTTCCGAATTAGCCACCAGACTCTAACAAAATTCACGCAGTAGGTGAACTTTATTCTAAGGTAGATTTGATAGAAATTTGGTTGAAAAATTAGTATAGAGTTGCCAGCTATAGCAGTTTTTTGTCTCCTAAATATTGCAAGTTTTCCCTAGAAAACTTTAACTTCCGATGCAGTTATACAATCAAAACGCAATTCATGTGGTAAATGGATCTTGCTGCATATCATTTTCCGTACGAATTTCGTTGAAAAATCATGATAGGGCTGCCAGCTCTGATGAATTTCGTAATTTATTGAAATTTTTTTAACGAGCGATGTTGTTATAAAATTTCCAAATGGGAATGATTCTGCAATGACAGTTTACAACAAATATTTACGTTTCGAAAATTTGAAAAGCCATTCAATCGAAAGGAAACTCACAGGTTGGATTTTACACAACGTGAAGCAACTATGGTGCTAACGCATCATTCCCAGCACCAGACGATTTCGTAAATATTGCACCAACAGATGTTCTTATTTTGTATTCATAAGCAAAGCTTTTACAATAAAATAAGCAACCGATATTTAAATTTTCCGAGTTTGGAAGTTTTTGGGATGGCAACCCCAGACATAGTTTAATCGCTAAAACTGTTGATGATGTCCTTGGATGAAAACGAAATTCAAAGGATAGGTTGATTAAGCACGAGCATGTTATGGTAGACTTATTGCAGCTGTGTTGGACAAATGTTGCCAACACTGAACATTTTCATCATCTGTGTATTCGGATATGCTGTCAGAAAATAATATTTGTTCCTTTGAATAAGAAATGGTTTATATAATACTACAAAGAAGTATATAACGTCTTCACACATTTTTAAGCCCCTCGAAGAGAATTTCTGCGAAAATTAGTTTTCTAGCGATTCTGATGCGCTAGATTTTTTTCAAATTTAATGTTACATATGCCCATACTGACACCTATTTCTTTTTTCCCTTTTTGCGTTTGCCGCGCCAGCATAATAACCTTTACCTTGGTCCTCTGCCTCGAACGTTAGTTGTGTTTAAAATTATTTGAAAATGGGACATGAAATATGTCATAATTTAGTCTTTTGTTTGTATCTTTTTTCGGTCGATTTTGCTTTAGATAACTTTTCCTTTCTGAATTTCATTTAATTTTAAATTTTTTTTATTTTATTGTTTTCGTTATTATCTCTCATGTTGTTGTGCCTTTTTTTTCTTTCTATATATATATTGTTTAGAATCATCGTACATAACTCAATTTTTGCGGCATTTATGCAAGCTTATGTATGTGCAAGCTTATGTATGTATTCATGCAAGCTTATGTAGATATATGCTCATACACGCGTGAGCTGATATACTTGCATATACATATTTGCGTACTTCACATGCACTCATGAAATGGCGGTTAATGATCTTTCGATTTTAGCTATTTCATATTAATCGATATTTTTATTTTTTTTGCTGATAGTATTGATTGCAGCAATTCCACTTTAATGTGCGGAAATGTAGATATTTGTAAATACTAAACATTGATCAAAAGTTTGAAATGTAGGCAATTATTTTGCATAAATACGGATTACACTGTGAATAAAATTATCAGTCCAACAGCAAGAATCAGGTGTAATTTGTGAATTGTTTTACAGTTCATATACCTGTTGTCCATAAAATACTAGTTCAAGTGCTGGTGCTTTTGTAAATTGTGCGAGCTAATTTGGTTCAAGTGCCTAATTAGCACAAAAGCCACAATTAAATATTTGGTGACCCCGACGTGATAGTTGAACCAGGCGAACTTATAACAGAACTATGAGTGTAGATCCAACAAGACTACACAACGTTATTGCAAGATATCCTGCCTCTCAAAGGCGCCTTATAGCTCAACTTGGCGACCTGAAGCGTCCCTGTTTCGTGATCGACAAACGGAGCATTAACACACAAGGGTGAATTAAACAATGCATAGTTCAACCAGGCGAACTGTATACTAGACAGACCAGATTACTCGACTCCAAGAGACTAAATATGTCTCAATTTGAAGAGATTTTGCAGCAGCAGCTGTAGGCAGGTGGAGAGGTTCAGAAAATAATAGCAAATTTCAAAGAGACCTCATCTTGCGGAAAACAAGGAAATACTTTGAAGAAAGACAGAACCGTCTTGATGAAGTTTCAAAACGTTTTGGGCAAATAATTGCCAGTTACAACGACTAAAAACTGTCCCACAGAAGCACGATTACTTTGCAAAAGATTATTTTGTAGAAATAATGGCCCTTATAAATCCTTATTGCAAATTATTTTTGACAGAAATGAGCTCTGATGACAAAGACGGCAACATGGAGGAATCAGAAGCATTCGAAAAAGCTGATAAGAGTGGACGGCAGACAAATATCGCTCAGTCAGGTCTAGAGGTAAAACTGCCAAACGTTGCTGGTTTTGTAAGAAAACAACACGCGCTCATGTCATCAATGCTCAGAATTCTCTCCTTGAACGTTGAAGAAAACCAACCGAGGTAATACTACAAACGCAAAATGAAAGCAATAGAGCTCCTTTGGAATCAAATCGAAGCCGACAACTATTCAATATGGCAATATGTGGAAGACCATGAAGCAGCAGGGTACAACCAATATTATTACATTGAGCTTGAAAAGAAAGTTCAAGATTGACTAGTGATGATTTGAGTAAAAACTGAAAGTCAATCAACTGAGGCTAATAGTCAGAACGAAGATGTGCAATTGCCAAAAATTACAATTCCAAAATTTGATGGCGATTATCTAAAGTGGCCGCATTTCTTTGATTTGTTCTCCAAAATATTCATAAAAAACCACTGGACAGTACTCAGAAGATGTGATATTTAAAAACAAACCTGACTGGAGAAGCGGAAAGGCTAATCAGGCATTTGTCACTCACGAAAGACAACTACGTCACAGTATGGGAAATCCTGAAAAACAAGTACCTCAATATAAGGATGCTAACATCTTCATTGATTCAAAAGCTCCTCGATCAACCCACCAGCAATTCTAAATCAACAAATGCGGCGACCATTAAAGCCTTACACCATACAACCTGGGAGCCTTTGCTGGCACTCAATGTGCGGAATGTACCGACCGAAGAATCCCAGAGAACTTCAAACTGTGAATGATTTTATTAAGATCTTGGAGCTGCGGTTTCAGTCATTGGAGGCAATCACACAGAAGACAAAACAGGCTGCCAGCATAAGGACGTGCACTAAAGCAACATAATCATTCCACGAGGGAAACGGTGTCACTTACAACTTCTGCCAGGAAGGTTTGCATCCATTGCACGTATGCCAGAAATTCCTGCGGCTTAACGCTATCGATCGAAAACAACATTTCCAGAAGAAAAATCTCTGTTTTAAATATTTGACACTGGATCACGGAGTAAACTTATGCTCGTCACGAAGTTGCACCGAGTGCATCCGATCAAAGAACCAGTGGCAGTCATAGTAATCCTACATATATTTTAGCAGCCCGAACGGAATCTCAGGAGGCACCAGGATCAACCAACTTCAGAAGCACACTAACCGCCTCAATGAAAAAATCTGCAGCTGGATATATATTTTTAGGCACTGCACGTGTAAAAATTATGTCTAATAATGGAGAAATGGCCGAATGTCGAGCGTTTCTTGATTCTGGATCCCAAATCAACGTCATCACCGAAAAGCTGGTGAGAAAGAAAGGATTGCCTTCAAAATCAACATCGCTCACCATAGAAGGCATTGAAAACAAAAGTAGAAGTCTCATCACTGCGTCATGCTGAGCGTCCAATTCGGGATAAGCCAATTTACAGCACCGGTTGAAGCCTTTGTACTGCCTAAGATCATTTCACCACAACGTTCAAAAGAGCTGGATATTGCAACTTGGCCGTTACCAAGAAACATTCAGTGAGCTGACCCAAACTTTCATCGACCAGAGCAGATCGACTTATTACTAGGAGCTGAGTTTTATCCTCGAATTCTGTCAGACGGACAAATATACTTAAGAGCGCATCTTCAGATTTTCCAAAATACTTTGTTTGGTTGAGTAGCAACTGGAAAAGTGAACACAGACTCAGAAGGCAGTGCATTTTGTGAATTGGGCATCAATGACGACAACTACACTCCCTGAAGCAGAAAAGCAATGTGAAACCCACTTTGTACAGCACACGCAACGATCGTCAGAGGGTCGATTTATCTTCAAACTACCATTCATAAACGAGCCAACATCACTCGGACGATCATTAACACTAGCAACCAATCGATTCTAAAATCTGGAAAGACGATTGGATAACAATCCTGATGTGAAAAGGTAATACATTGACTTCATGGTGTTACGTTGTAACAAGGGGCGCGTTCACTTTGGAAAAAAAAAAAAAAAAAAAAAATACAGCCTTCCCCGGGGAAGGCTGAACAACCGCGGGATAACCACCACTCCACTAAGTAGGAGTTTGTTACCACCACTCCGTAAAAAGGTTTAATAGGGCCGTGGTAGCACCCGAATTGTGTGATATACTTTTCGGATGCTAACCACCTAGCTGTTAAGTTACTTTTAACAATACTTACGTTACGCACCGGATCTGGTATGAACCTACTCGGCCCCATTCCAAGGAGTCAAGGGGGCCATCAAATGACGTCATCCTGTTGTAACATCACGACTTCTCGACGACCGTCGAGGAACGGGCAACTCGAGATATTGCCCCAGGGCGAGTGCTCGGTTCGGGGCCGCGCACGTCGCTGCGACGAGTACCGGACGACCTGGAAGGAAAAGATGAAACGATCACAAAGTATCGTGTCCGGGATACACAAGGAACAACCAAAAGAAAAACAAAAGAAAGAATACTTATCTGATCCGACCACAGACTCTGCCACCAGCGATCGCCAATCTCAGTGAGGCCGGATGGCTCAGCAGGCGTCGGAGCGGCCGTATAACCTTCGATGCCAGCACCACAGCTACTTCAGGCAGGCGCGCTGCATCCACCGGCTCCGCGAACATGCTTCCGAACACCATTTAAACTTATACTTCGCGTACTTTACGGCTACCACAGATTCACTTTTCACGAAACCGATTGATCAAATGACAGACGAGAACATAAACAAACATCGGAAACCGACACAATCGAAAAGTCAATGAAATCCAGGGGTGGTTAAACGACGACCCTGGTAGATTATTGGATTGGTGGAAATCCTCGACCGGCACGTGGAGAAAGTACATTCACCCGGTCGTACGGAAAAAGAAGAAAGTACGGGACTCGAGTGAGACTGGAGAAAGCAGCGGCACCTGCTGAAGGAAATTTTCCATTCTGTGTGCGACAGTAGAAACGAGCAGATCGAAAATTTATTGAAGAAAATTAACAGGTACGGAAAATCGAGATTCTGTGTGCGACAGTAGAAACGAGCAGATCGAAAATTTATTGAAGAAAATTAACAGGTACGGAAAATCGAGATTCTGTGTGCGACAGTAGAAACGAGCAGATCGAAAATTTATTGAAGAAAATTAACAGGTACGGAAAATCGAGATTCTGTGTGCGACAGTAGAAACGAGCAGATCGAAAATTTATTGAAGAAAATTAACAGGTACGGAAAATCGAGATTCTGTGTGCGACAGTAGAAACGAGCAGATCGAAAATTTATTGAAGAAAATTAACCGGTACGGAAAATCGAAATTCTGTGTGCGACAGTAGAAACGAGCAGATCGAAAATTTATTGAAGAAAATTAACAGAAAATTAACAGGTACGGAAATTTACTGGAAGCAACTAATAGGAACGGACAGATCGAAAACTTATTGGCAAAAACTAACAGTGGTAACGAGCAGATCGAGAAAGACCGGAAAAACTATCAGTTGTCTGGAAAAATCACCGGAAAACCAGCAGGCACCTTGAGGAACATCCTCGGTGTGACGGTGGAGGAGGAAAAAAAGGACTTCCGCGGAGAAAAATTGACAAAATCGAAATTGGGTTCCGGCGGGATTCGAACCCGTGAACCCCGTGACGTCCGAGACAGGCGGCGAGACGATCAATTGGGCATAAAGACGCTCATCTCGTACCGGCCCTGTAGTGCAGAGGCTAGCACGTCTGGCCGGGAACCGGGCGGTCTGGAGTTCAGAACCCCACCCGTGCTGATGAGATTGGGCGCTTAGGAAGATTCTGTGTGCGACAGTGGAAACGAGCATTCATCATATCTGGTCGTGAGGGAATTCACCCATCACTGAACTGGGACTCGGCTGGAGTCAGGGTTGGAATATTTTTGGCCAGGTTTTGCTTCAAATCGACGACTCGAAGGTTAGTTCCTGTTTGTTTAATTTTCCTCACTGTTTTAGAATATTTGAAATATTATATTTAGAACTAAGTAATTTGGTATAGAGCTAGGAGAGAAATTTCAAAACTTTTCACGCAATCAGCATTTTTGTGTATAAAAGGATTGTTATAGTGGAGTGGTGGTCTTCGTTATATGGAACAAGCTAACGTAGCGTAGACGGTAGAACTTGAAATCGGTGTTAGTAATATCGCGGAATCGCGTTGAGAGAATAAAGAAGTTGTTAATGTTTTTTTACGAGATCGTATTTTCTTGAAAAGTCAGTTCGAAAAGAGATATCAAACGTTTCGCAGGTTTGATGGTTCGGCGACAGTGAAGTAGAGGGGTTGTGCTACACGCAATAGCGACCCCCATTCCTGGAAGTTCTGACCTCGGTGAGCCGTAAGCTCACTCGGCGGCTCGTGGTCCATTCTTGGGGTGAGTGAGTGGCGCCCACGCCCAGTCTCCTGAGCGAACCCGGGACCCAAACGGACCAGGCCGAGGGTCAATACCCCCTCAATTAGGCGGGGAGGGTAACAAATTGGCGCCCAACGTGGGGCCCAAAAGGAAATTATCGCGGGGTAATTCCTTTGAAAATTTCGTGGTGAAAACAGTGAAAGTGTGAAAATCGGAAAATTAGTGTCAAAAATTAGTTGGAACGGGAAAAGCAGTTGACAAGTTGAAGACCTGGGACCTTAGATCAAATTACAGATTCCAAGCAGAGTGTGCAAGGAGCGACAGCTAGGCGGCGAGGATTGCGAGACAATAAAAGTGGCTGATTTCTTTTTGACTTGTAATTTTAATCAAGATTCACTTTGAAATAAAAATTCGTGTTTTATTCTACTCTTAAGTAACAAACGAACTTAGCATTTTTTTTTGACATAAGCACCTAGCGGTGGGGAAAATCCAGTATGGCGTCGAAAACCAAGATTTTAATTGACCGACTCAGCAAGGAGGAGTTGGCCTATGAACTCGAAATCCGAGGGCAACCTACCGGGACTGTGGAGGCCATGCGAAAGACGCTTCGGGTGGCGCTCCGGGCTGAGACTTCGATGGATACGTCGCTGATTACAACTCGAGTCTATCCTTTTACATTGGAAGAGGACTTGGAGGCCGTCAAAGAGAAGCTGGAGGAAATCCAAACCCTGACTGCAACCTTTACGGGCACCCCACAAACGTCGGAATTTATTAAAATCAAGTCGAAAGTTGAATTTGGAATGCGGCGATTGCAAAACGCACATCACGAGGCTGAGGAGATGGGAGAAGAAGCCCACAAGCTGAGAGCTCGATTGATCATGGCTATGGGGGAACTTCTGGTTAAAGCGGAAGGAGAAGATGGGGAATTGGAAGCGGAACCGGAACCAGACCATGGAAGTATTGGCGGTCGCGATGAACAGGACCAGGGTGACGAGCCTGTGAGGGAAGCCGTCAGGATCCGAGAGCCAATCCAGGATGGGAATGAACCGGGGAACCCTTTATTTTCCACACCCAGAGCGACTGTTGGGGCGTCCAAGGGACAGGATGTGGCAAAATGGGGCCTTCGTTATAATGGCGACTTCGGGTCCTTGAGTGCCTTTCTGGAGAGAGCCGAAGAGTTGCGGGAAGCCAGAGGAATATCATCAAGGCAGTTATTCCAGTCAGCAGTCGAATTATTCGAAGGGAAAGCGCTGGTCTGGTATCGGGCAAATCGGACGCGCGTCAACTCTTGGCAAGAGTTGGTCGCGGAGATGCGCGCCGAGTTCCTGCCTCCAGACTACGACGACCGGCTTCTTCTAGAAATAGGGAGACGCACTCAAGGGCCGGATGAATCAATTGGCGTATACGTGTCAGCAATGGAGGGGTTGTTCCGACGCCGTGCCACTCCTTGCACAGAGGAAGAAAAATTGAAGATCCTCCGCAAGAACATAACCCCGTTCTATCAAACCCAATTGGCGCTGACATCCGTGAAGACCATTGCAGATCTCGTCAAAGTTGGACGTTCGTTGGAGGCAACACGTGTCGCGGTGGAAGCATATATGCCACCCCCTACGCGAAAATCCCAACGACTTCTAGAACCGGATCTGGCGTACGTGGGAGTTAATCCTGGACCAAACCTTGCCTCCTTACAGAGAGACGAAATACGCTGTTGGAACTGCCAAGGTCTCGGGCATACGACTAGAACTTGTTCAGAGCCTCAGAAGTGCTTTGGTTGTGGCCGAGTGGGGGTGAGGAAGGCAACCTGCCCTAATTGTCGAGGAGCGCAAAACTCAGGGCGAAATTTCAGAGGTCGTTCCGATACCAACCAGGGTAGAGTCAACTCCCAAAGTAGTACCGGCAGAATCGGGCCAGTAACCTCAACACGCCCACAGTCGGGAAACGAGCGGTGTGCTCAGTAGGCGGCAGCCTGAGCACTAAACCGGGAGAAAACGAAGCCGCGGTGGGCGCACAGGTTAGTTATCTATTAAACAGGAAGCAAGGGGATAATAGGCCATATATTGAGGTGGAAATTTTAGGTCACAAGTTCCTTGGGCTTGTGGACTCGGGGGCTTCCCATTCGGTGATGGGTGGAGAAGGATGGCGGGTTTTGGAACAGCTGGGAGTGGAGCTGTTGAAATCCGAGCAACAGTCCATCAGAATGGCAAATAATCAGGGGTGCTCAATCGCGGGAACAGTGGCCATACCGGTGAAGCTGGAGGGGAAGGTGGATTGGTTAAAAGTGCTGGTGGTCCCCGAACTCCCACATCCTTTAATACTCGGGGTAGATTTCTTGCGACAGTTTGGACTGGTTATGACTCTGAGGAAAGAGCACTGGGAGTTCGTTGGAACGTTAGAGGGAGGAGGGACAGAACAGCTGAAACCGAGAAGTCACTTGACCGAGAAGGAAGAAAGCATACTCAGTCAGTTGGTGCAGAAGGAGTTTGAAGACATGGGGGAGGGTATTGGCTGTACAGACAGAGTTGAACATGTCATCCGGACTTCGGCCCCACCGATAAAACAGCGATATTACCCTGTTTCGCCTGCGGTTCAGCAACATGTTGATTCAGAGCTGAACGAAATGCTAACCCAAGGTATAGTCGAGCCATCCTCTAGTCCCTGGGCCTCGCCCATAATCCTAGTCAAGAAGAAAGATGGCAAGTATCGTTTTTGCGTAGACTACCGCAAACTGAATGCAGTCACGGAGCATGATGCCTATCCATTGCCATATGTGTCGGCTACGCTGGATAAATTACGGGATGCAAAGTACCTGTCATCGCTTGATGTTAAGTCCGCGTACTGGCAGGTGCCCATGGCAGAACAGTCCCGGAAATACACAGCCTTCACGGTACCACATCGTGGTTTGTTTCAATTTCGGCGGATGCCTTTCGGGCTTCAGAATGCACCGGCGACATGGCAACGTCTGATAGACCAAGTCCTAGGTCCAGATTTGGAACCGTACGTATTCACATATCTCGACGACATAATAGTGGTAACGCAAGACTTCGGGAAACATGTGGAAATTTTGAAGGAGGTATTTAGTCGCTTAAAGGAAGCCGGCCTTAAAGTCTCCAAGGAGAAGTGTGAATTCTGCCGCCCACAACTGAAGTACTTGGGCTACGTTGTGGATGAGAAAGGCCTGAATGTGGATCCCGACAAGGTGAAGTGTCTGATGGAGATCCCTGCGCCTACCAATGTGAAGGGGGTACGCCAGTTTATGGGAATGGTCTCGTGGTATAGGAGGTTTATACCCGACTTTGCCACGATGACGGCACCACTGACGAATCTTCTCAAGAAAAATCAGAAGTTCGAGTGGACCCAAGACTGCGAGACGGCTTTTACACAGGCAAAGGTGAAACTGTCAACAGCACCCATCCTCACTTGCCCGGATTACAGTCTGCCTTTCGTGATCCAGACGGACGCCTCGGACTTGGGCCTGGGGGCGGTGTTGTCGCAGAAGTACGTCGATGGCGAGAGGGTAATATGCTATTTGAGTCGGTCCTTGTCGAAAGCGGAAAGACGGTATTCAACTACGGAGAAGGAATGTCTGGCGGTAATTTGGGCAGTGGAGAAATTGCGGCCATACGTGGAAGGAGCCAAGTTTTCAGTAATCACGGATCATTACTCACTAGTGTGGTTGAATAACCTCAAGGATCCGATGGGACGTCTGGCCAGGTGGGCTGTGCGACTTCAACAATACCCGTTCGAAATCATCCATAGGAAGGGAAAGGAGCATCTGGTGCCTGATGCACTGTCTCGACTGTTGCCAGAGAATCAAGTGGCCGTGGTAGAAACCCAAGAAGACCGTTGGTATTTAGGATTGAAGGAGAAAATAGCTAAGGCCCCAGCGCAGTACGCGGATTGGAGAGTAACGAATGGACAGATATGGAAACATCTGCCCGGACGTTATCCGGAATTGGAGGGAGCCGAGGCGTGGAAGAGGGTAATATCTAAAACGGAGAGAAAAGAAATTTTACAGAGGTGTCATGATGATCCCAGGGCGGGACACATGGGGATTAGTCGCACGCTGGGTAGGGTAGCAGCTCGATATTACTGGCCAAAGATGTCGACGGATGTGGCAATCTATGTTCGTAGATGCAAAACCTGTCAAGCTAATAAGGTGGAGAGGAAAGCTCCAGCGGGGCTCATGTCCTCTCGACAAGGGGAGCCACAGCAGCCTTGGGAGATGGTTTGCGTGGATTTAGTGGGGCCATTCCCACGTTCTAGTCACGGGCATACATTTATTCTGACCGTCCTAGATTATGTCTCCAAATTTACCCTGTTGTTTCCTTTACGGCAGGCGACGGCTTCGGCGGTAACGAAAGTCTTGGAAGACCAAGTATTCTTACTATTTGGGGCACCTAAGTGGTTAGTATGTGACAATGGTGTTCAGTTCCGGGGGAAGCAACTGCAACAAATGGTCACCAACTATGGGACTCAAATCAAGTATACCGCGCTCTATCACCCACAAGCCAATCCAGCCGAACGAAGGAACCAAGACATAAAGCGGATGCTACGATCTTACGTTGCGGAGAACCATCGAGCATGGGACCAGAATCTGGCAAAGATCGCATGCGCACTCCGTACTTACAAACATGAAGTGACGCAAATCACTCCATATTTCTGTAACTTCGGCAGGGAGATGGTGACGTACCATGACGGCCAAGAACGGCCAGGAGAGGGGCAGGCGGCCGTAGAGCCCGAGGCTAGGGCCGAAGAGCTCGCCAGAGTACGCTCAGATGTGTTGGAGCGCATGAAACACGCAACTACGCAGAGTGCTCATAGATACAATTTGCGTAGGCGTGAAGTAACGTTCGCGGAAGGAAAGGCAGTGTGGCGGAAAAACTATACCCTCTCGGACGCAACCAAATTCTATTCGGCAAAGTTAGCGCCTGAATATGTGGGGCCCTTTTGGGTCAAGAAACGGGTATCAAGGGGAGTCTACCTACTGGCAGATGGAAAAGGCCAGAATGCCGGATCATGGCACGTCAAGGATTTAAAAGAATATATCAATTAAGAGGTCTTGAGGAAGAATCAGTTAGGATTCGGGATGAGACGAAGCATCTAATCCTTAAAAACTAAACTTACAATCTAATTCTTAGGATCTAGATTTTAATTCTAAGTACGAATATTTGCCCTCAAACAACTAAATCTTAACTTAAGTTATTAGTTATAAGAAGTTAAACCTAATGTTAAAAGTCTTAAATACTAAGTCGCCGCTGTCTCGTTTTTCTTCTCGCTGCCTGTTGCCGATGTCGCTTGGAAATTCCTTTTCTGACCGGGGGGGCGCTGGCAGTCCGGGATCACTAACGTCCCGCTGCCTACCTATGATGGGATATAGGTGCCCGATAGTGGCGTCACGTCGAGGTACCTAAAAGAAACCGTGAAAGTGCGATTTAGTAGAGGAATTTATGAAATAGTAACAGGTGGGAGAGACTCAATCAGATGGAATTAAGGATAGTTAGATAGGAATCAGCGGGATTAGAGAGCACTAGGTAAAAGGAAAAGAAAATTAGCCATAACCACATAGATTTAGATAGAATTCAGAAAAGTTATAGCGTCTTAGGTATCATTAGATAGAAGCACGGAGCGTTAGGTGAAGCGGGGTAGAAACATAGTGTATTAGTAAGAATGAATTAAAAGTTAGATTAGGTCAATATTAGTTATTAGCGAACAGTATCCATGAAATTATGAATCAAAACAAAAATTTGTTGAAAGAATAATTAAAATGTAGAATAATTAAAATCTCAGATAGAAGGCAACTCAATAGTCAAATTTGAATTTCGAACAAACTCAATTTAACAAAGTAATGCGAGCCAGATACAGCATATGGAAATAGAAAAGAATTAGCAACGTCAAATGAAAATGGATAAGAGAGAACGAGATCCATCATATGAAAATAGAATAGAATCTTGGATTAGTAGGAGTTAGAAGTTAAAGTAAGGGTGTTTGTAGAAACATGCATAGAATTTTGGATTAGATACTAAACCAACAGAATTTTATTTGAATTAGTAGTTAGAAGTTAGAGTTAAGGTTGTTTTTAAACAGGCATATTCCAAGTAAAATAGGACTACAGATTAGATACTACACTGATGGAATGTTGGTCGAATTCGGAGTTAGAAGCTAGAACTAGTGTCGTGTTATAAGCAGGCATACTCAAAGTCGAATAGGAACTGGGGTCAGAACTTATGATTACTACTAGAAAATCTATATAAACGCGCGTAAACAATGACACAGTGCGACAACGAGGCGTTGGACAATTAATCCAGCGCTGCGTCAGGCGAACCATCAAAACCGACTATGAGATCCGACGTATGGCATTTTCGATGCAAGACTAGAAACTATATTTACCGGGACAGTCGCGACAACGATAGCGATAAAGGATTTCCGGGGAAATCCTTTTCGGGTAAGGGGGGAGTTGTTACGTTGTAACAAGGGGCGCGTTCACTTTGGAAAAAAAAAAAAAAAAAAAAAATACAGCCTTCCCCGGGGAAGGCTGAACAACCGCGGGATAACCACCACTCCACTAAGTAGGAGTTTGTTACCACCACTCCGTAAAAAGGTTTAATAGGGCCGTGGTAGCACCCGAATTGTGTGATATACTTTTCGGATGCTAACCACCTAGCTGTTAAGTTACTTTTAACAATACTTACGTTACGCACCGGATCTGGTATGAACCTACTCGGCCCCATTCCAAGGAGTCAAGGGGGCCATCAAATGACGTCATCCTGTTGTAACATCACGACTTCTCGACGACCGTCGAGGAACGGGCAACTCGAGATATTGCCCCAGGGCGAGTGCTCGGTTCGGGGCCGCGCACGTCGCTGCGACGAGTACCGGACGACCTGGAAGGAAAAGATGAAACGATCACAAAGTATCGTGTCCGGGATACACAAGGAACAACCAAAAGAAAAACAAAAGAAAGAATACTTATCTGATCCGACCACAGACTCTGCCACCAGCGATCGCCAATCTCAGTGAGGCCGGATGGCTCAGCAGGCGTCGGAGCGGCCGTATAACCTTCGATGCCAGCACCACAGCTACTTCAGGCAGGCGCGCTGCATCCACCGGCTCCGCGAACATGCTTCCGAACACCATTTAAACTTATACTTCGCGTACTTTACGGCTACCACAGATTCACTTTTCACGAAACCGATTGATCAAATGACAGACGAGAACATAAACAAACATCGGAAACCGACACAATCGAAAAGTCAATGAAATCCAGGGGTGGTTAAACGACGACCCTGGTAGATTATTGGATTGGTGGAAATCCTCGACCGGCACGTGGAGAAAGTACATTCACCCGGTCGTACGGAAAAAGAAGAAAGTACGGGACTCGAGTGAGACTGGAGAAAGCAGCGGCACCTGCTGAAGGAAATTTTCCATTCTGTGTGCGACAGTAGAAACGAGCAGATCGAAAATTTATTGAAGAAAATTAACAGGTACGGAAAATCGAGATTCTGTGTGCGACAGTAGAAACGAGCAGATCGAAAATTTATTGAAGAAAATTAACAGGTACGGAAAATCGAGATTCTGTGTGCGACAGTAGAAACGAGCAGATCGAAAATTTATTGAAGAAAATTAACAGGTACGGAAAATCGAGATTCTGTGTGCGACAGTAGAAACGAGCAGATCGAAAATTTATTGAAGAAAATTAACAGGTACGGAAAATCGAGATTCTGTGTGCGACAGTAGAAACGAGCAGATCGAAAATTTATTGAAGAAAATTAACCGGTACGGAAAATCGAAATTCTGTGTGCGACAGTAGAAACGAGCAGATCGAAAATTTATTGAAGAAAATTAACAGAAAATTAACAGGTACGGAAATTTACTGGAAGCAACTAATAGGAACGGACAGATCGAAAACTTATTGGCAAAAACTAACAGTGGTAACGAGCAGATCGAGAAAGACCGGAAAAACTATCAGTTGTCTGGAAAAATCACCGGAAAACCAGCAGGCACCTTGAGGAACATCCTCGGTGTGACGGTGGAGGAGGAAAAAAAGGACTTCCGCGGAGAAAAATTGACAAAATCGAAATTGGGTTCCGGCGGGATTCGAACCCGTGAACCCCGTGACGTCCGAGACAGGCGGCGAGACGATCAATTGGGCATAAAGACGCTCATCTCGTACCGGCCCTGTAGTGCAGAGGCTAGCACGTCTGGCCGGGAACCGGGCGGTCTGGAGTTCAGAACCCCACCCGTGCTGATGAGATTGGGCGCTTAGGAAGATTCTGTGTGCGACAGTGGAAACGAGCATTCATCATATCTGGTCGTGAGGGAATTCACCCATCACTGAACTGGGACTCGGCTGGAGTCAGGGTTGGAATATTTTTGGCCAGGTTTTGCTTCAAATCGACGACTCGAAGGTTAGTTCCTGTTTGTTTAATTTTCCTCACTGTTTTAGAATATTTGAAATATTATATTTAGAACTAAGTAATTTGGTATAGAGCTAGGAGAGAAATTTCAAAACTTTTCACGCAATCAGCATTTTTGTGTATAAAAGGATTGTTATAGTGGAGTGGTGGTCTTCGTTATATGGAACAAGCTAACGTAGCGTAGACGGTAGAACTTGAAATCGGTGTTAGTAATATCGCGGAATCGCGTTGAGAGAATAAAGAAGTTGTTAATGTTTTTTTACGAGATCGTATTTTCTTGAAAAGTCAGTTCGAAAAGAGATATCAAACGTTTCGCAGGTTTGATGGTTCGGCGACAGTGAAGTAGAGGGGTTGTGCTACACGCAATAGCGACCCCCATTCCTGGAAGTTCTGACCTCGGTGAGCCGTAAGCTCACTCGGCGGCTCGTGGTCCATTCTTGGGGTGAGTGAGTGGCGCCCACGCCCAGTCTCCTGAGCGAACCCGGGACCCAAACGGACCAGGCCGAGGGTCAATACCCCCTCAATTAGGCGGGGAGGGTAACAATGGACGAATATGAAAGACTCGGTCACATGAAAGAAATTGGCCGTGCAGACATTTCGTCACCGCATTACTTCATCCCACACCATATAGTACTAAGGCCCGAGAGTAGCACCACGAAACTTCGAGTGGTCTTTGATGCCTCTGCGAAAACAACATCTGGCCTGTCACCCAACGATATATTATACAAAGGACCCAGAGTGCAAGGTGAATTATTCTCCATTTTACTCTGTTTTTGCTTGTCACGATTTTCATTCACCCCTGAAGGGGAAAAAATGTACAGGCAAGTACTCATCCATCCAGATGACAAAATGATGCAGTTACTCGTTTGGCGAAAAAACTCAATGCAGTCACTAAGGTACTACTGTTTGAAAACTATTACAGATGGAACACGTCCAGCGCCATATTTAGAAACAAAACGCCTACAACAGCTAGCTAAAGACAACAATGCAAGATTCCTGCTAGGTGTGACAGCATTAAAACGAGACTTCTATGTTGAGGATGCCCTGACAGGATCCAATAGCTTAGTCGAAGCTCTCGAAATTCAGCATGAATTGACGTCACCATTACAAGAAGCTGGCTTTAAGTTACACAAATGGTGCGCCAACCATCCACAGCTACTACAAAGGATACTAAAAAAAGACTTGGAAGTCAATTTAGAGCTTGCTTCAGACAGCAACAAAACTATAAAAACCCTTGGCCTGATTTGGATGCCACACACAGAGAATCTGCTCGTCAAAATAAACGTAGAAAAAACTACGCAAATTTCTTAGTGAACGATAGCATTTGATTAAGCACGAATATATAATCCTCTAGGGCTACTAGCATATGTTGTAGTAGCCGCAAAGATTTTTGTACAAAAACTATGGCTACTTAAACTAGATTGGGACAATGTACTACCAGAACAATATCAGCAAGAATGGAAGAGTTTCCAAAACGATTTGGAAGGCATAAATAACCTGATAATTTCTAGACATGTATTTAGTCACAAGATTCCTTGCAGTACACAATTGCACTGCTTCACAGATGCATCAGAAAAAGCATATGATGTCTTTATCCGTGCAGTTTTCAGAGATAACAACATAGCAGTAAGATTACTATGTGCTAAATCACGAGTTGCTCCACTCAAAACATAAACAATCTCACGTCTAGAACTATGTGCAGCATTACTGGGCGCACAACTCATGTCCAGAGTAAAAATGGATTTGAAATATGAAGATCAAAGGTCTCATTTCTGGACAAACTCACAGGTTGTGCTAAGTTGGATTAATTCTTGCTCCACATCCTATCAGACGTTCGTGGCTCACCGAGTCCCAAAAATTCAGGAATTAAAGTTGGCTGAACAGTGGCGGTATGTAGATACGAAACAGAATCCTGCGAATGTGCTGTCCCGTGGACTGCGACCTAAAGAAATGCACGCATGCAACCTTTCGTTCTACGGACCTATCTTCTTGCATGGTAAAGAATCAAACTGGCCTACTTCTATTTAGAAGCTTCGTCTAATCCAGAACCCCCCGGAGAGGAAAAAGTCGCAGATGCAGCCAACTGTGGCTACAAGTAGTGTTATTTCTGAAGACATTTTCTACAACATAAATTCAAGGAACTCATTTTAAACCTTACGAAGAATTGTTGCTTATATACTATGTTACGTGGTAACAGCACGAGTTAAAACCGCGTATCAACCACTCACTTCGGTAGGGATTATCTCACCACTCGTAGGGCGTCAGGGCCTGTAATATATATCTCGTGTGGTTTACTTGGTGGATATTAACAGGATAGTCATTAAGATAAAGGACTCATCACTACAAAAAATCTACAACCGCAGCCTCAGCAAGATGATCTCCACTAAACATCGCATTACAAAACTGACGGACGTTCGCCTGTAACGAAAGTGTAGTTACAATGAATCAAACTTGATAGTAACTGTCGCGTGGAGTTGAGAGGGCCAGAAGTGAAGTCATAAAAATATTACATGAAATAAAAGCCTTTTAACGAAAACACTATTCCGTAAAAATAATGCTCACTTGTGAACAATGTCTAATGACAGATCTGATGGTTTCTATTTGTGTTAATCTCGAGCAGTTCTAATGGTGGAATCAACACCCCGCGCCCGTGCATACTTAGGACAAATAATCGTATGGAATCTTTGGGCCAAGTGCAAATGGTATTGCAGTTACTAGCTGCATCAAAGCGAAACAAATTGGAATCTGTTTTGGACGGAATTTTGCTTAACGTGCGTTAACAGCGGATCAATTTAGCGGCACGGCACGATGGATGTAGGTATATAATTGGAAGACTTAATTTTATGCAGAAGTTGCCATTTACCAGTCAAGGAAACCGATGCACCACCCAAATTAATCTCATTGCAACATCTTTTCTGTCTCAAATGTGTTAATTCCATTTTAGTCAGAGGCAACGAACTTTATGGTGTCCATTGCTGGCAACGTACTGAGCTTCCAGGTCCCGATATGAAACCTGAAAATCCACCGATCTACAAACCAGTAACGTCACTTGGCCACAATTGTCATGTAGGAAATACATATTGGCCCAAGCCACACCAACGGAGCCAGTAGCCCACATGTATTTGAAGCATGGTGGATCTATGGTCGGTAAGAGCGACATGAACTTGCTTACGCCACGCACAGGTAGGTCAGTTCCTAACCACCTACAACAGCCAGTTGGTAGACCTGCAGAGCGAAAAATGAAAGATGGCGAGTTCTTGGTTGAGCAGGAGGCAGCAATTGGATTCTGGCAGCGAAGCAGTGCGGAGATATAGTTGGGATGCTGGGGCATGACCGAATTCAAACGGCAGTTGGAAAGAGGCACTGAAATAACCACGAGGAGCGACAACGAGGAAAATATACAAAAAAACAGACGGCGGCAGAGCTCTGGAAGTACACCACGGCGGTGGCGATAAGTTGAGGGAAGCGTGGAATTTCCCAGCTGCCTCGTGGGTTCATAACTGTACCCGGAATAGCAGGCATCGGTTAGTGAATTAACGGAGGGATCTGCGAATAAACAGTGACGTATAGTGTTGCAGAAGCATTTTATTGGTGATAATTCTGGTCGTGCGGTATTTTTCTCCCTGAGGGGTCTAAGGTGACCAGTGGTGAGCAGTACTAGGTCGATAGGTGCTCCCACGTGTGTCCACTTCTTTGGGGGCCCTGGAGAACTTGTAGTGCATTTCACGGGTGCTCCGCGACAAGAAGGCACTCACCTAGACTCATCACTACGAAAAATCTACAACCGCAGCCTCAGCAAAATGATCTCAACTAAACATCGCATTACAAAACTGACGGACGTTCGCCTATAACGAAAGTGTAGTAACAATGAATCAAACTTGATAGTAACTGTCGCGTGGAGTTGAGAGGGCCAGAAGTGAAGTCGTAAAAATATTACATGAAATAAAAGCCTTTTAACGAAAACACTATTCCGTAAATATAATGCTCACTTGTGAACAATGTCTAATGACAGATCTGATGGTTTCTATTTGTGTTAATCTCGAGCAGTTCTAATGGTGGAATCAACACCCTTAGGACGAATGATCGTATGGAATCGTTGGTCCAAGTGCAAATGGTATTGCAGTTACTAGCTGTATCAAAGCGAAACAAATTGGAATCTGTTTTGGACGGAATTTTGCTTGGCGTGCGTTAACAGCGGATCAATTTAGCGGCACGGCACGATGGATATAGGTATATAATTGGAAGACTTAATTTTATGCAGAAGTTGCCATTTACCAGTCAAGGAAACCGATGCACCACCCAAATTAATCTCATTGCAACATCTTTTCTGTCTCAAATGTGTTAATTCCATTTTAGTCAGAGGCAACGAACTTTATGGTGTCCATTGCCGGCAACGTACTGAGCTTCCAGGTCCCGATATGAAACCTGAAAATCCACCGATCTACAAACCAGTAACGTCACTTGGCCACAATTGTCATATAGGAAATACATATTGGCCCAAGCCAGACCAACGGAGCCAGTAGCCCACATGTATTTGAAGCATCAGCTGTCGCTAAGCCCCATTGACAGGCTCACACTGTACGATCGACACCTCAAGCTACCCAAACCTGGTGAGTCTATGGTCGGTAAGAGCGACGCAAACTCGCTTACGCCACGCACAGGTAGGTCAGTTCCTAACCACCTACAACAGCCAGTTGGTAGACCTGCAGAGCGAAAAATGAAAGATGGCGAGTTCTTGGTTGAGCAGGAGGCAGCAGTTTGATTCTGGCAGCGAAGCAGTGCGGAGATATAGTTGGGACGCTGGGGCATGACCGAATTTGAATGGCAGTTGAAGAGAGGCAGTGAAATAATCACGAGGAGTGACAACGTGGAAAATATACAAAAAAACAGGAAGTACACGACGGTGGCGGCGATAAGTTGAGCGAAACGTGGAATTTCACAGCTGCTCTCGTTTTTTTTTCCCTTTTGGCTGGAAAAAAGATCACATCGACGAGCACGGAGAATAGGTGCTAGCAGTAAGTAAGGTTAAGTAATCTGAATTTTTCAAAATATGGAAGAAATTAGTTTGTAAGAAGTGAGTGGTGGGACTACGGCTTGTGCAATCACGTGTGTATTTTTATTTCTTTGGGGCGCTAGAGAGTCACTAGCTACTTTATTTAACGTAATTTGGATTGTTAGTCATCGATTAGGTAGTTAATTGAAATATCTATTGAATAAAGAGCGTTGTATCTTTTTACATGACAATTTTGTTAGGCTGTGCGGTACTTTCTTTCGTAAGGTCATAGTTTACCATTGCTGCGTGGTGCAAGGCTGGAAGGTGCGCCACGTGGGTTCATAACTGTACCCGGAATAGCAGGCATCGGTTAGTGAATTAACGAAGGGAACCGCGAATAAACAGTGACGTATAGTGTTGCAGAAGCATTTTGTTGGCGATAATTCAGGTCGTGCGGTATTTTTCTCCCTGAGGGGTCTTAGGTGACCAATGGTGAGCAGTACTAGGTCGATAGGTGCTCCCATGTGTGTTCACCCCTTTGGGAGCCCTGGAGAACTTGCAGTGGGTTTAATGGGTGCTCCGCGACAAGAAGGCACTCACCTCGTGAGGTCTCGGCAACACCGCACATAATACCTGATGAGCCGAAGCTCGCTCGGAGGCTCTGGGTTGCTTATCTGGGTGAGCGAGTAGCGCCCCACGGCCTGTCTCAAGACTAGCCAGGTAACCCAAACCAACCCAGCCAGGTTTCTGATCACCTCCGACAGGGCAAGGTGACAACTAAGATTAATAAAAAACGCAAAAGGAGCATCTAATTCTCACTGCTTTGGGATTGTTCTAAGCTCACAAGAATTGGATATCTTAGTACACTTCATCCTTAGAACGATTAAACGATCCGATTTTAAAGCAGAGGTAAATCAACTACTCCGTAGTGGACAAGTTGGAGAAGCAAGCTCAGTCGCTAGTTTGAACCCCTTCATTGATGAAAATGGAATAATAAGGGTAAGAGGGTGACTACAATCTTTGTCTTTACCTTATGATGCTAAACATCCAATACTAATACCTTATAACAACCCAATAGTGAAACTAATTATGGAAGACGTGCATCAAAATAATTTACACTGTGGTCCATAGATGTTACTGGCACAAACAAGATAACGTTTTTGGCCAATAAAGGCAAACTAATGGCCAAACCCATTGTTCGACACTGTGAACGATGTACTTAAGCTAAGCCCATTATCTTCCAACAAGTAATGGGCAACTTACCACCAACAAGAGTTCAACCGGCCCGGCCATTCGTCAATGCAGGTGTAGACTTCTACGGGCCATTTTGGGTTTATTATAAAGTACGCGAAAAACGTCCACAAAAGGCATACGTCTGTGCATATTGCTGTTTTTCAACAAAAGCAGTACATTAAGAAGTCGTAAGTGATCTCACGGCAGATGCATTCATCGGATTGATCAAACGTTTCATCGCTCGCCCTGGATATTGCAAAAACCTGTACTGGGACAATGCGATAAACTTTGTGGGTGCTAGCAATCAACTTGCAGCGCTCGAAACGGCAATTCAGAGCAAATCAGCTCAGGGAAAAGTAATTCGATTTTGCAGCGACAAAGGTATCAACTATACTTTTTAGCCCCTCATTTTGGAGGCTTATGAGAAGCAGTTGTGAAATCCGCTAAGTACTTATTGACTCGAAGCGCTTCTACTGCCTCACTTACATACGAGGAACTAGAAACTGTCATCGTTGAAATTAAAGCAATTTTGAGCTAAAGATCCATCACGCCAATGTCTAGTGTCCCTGACGACTTATCCGCACCAACTCTCGGACACTTTTTGATTGGAGAACCTCTTAGTGCTCAAATAGATGAGGTTACCAAATCAGCAACCCCAAATCTCCTATCCAGATGGAAATTTGTTTCGCACACAAAAAATGAATTTTGGAAAAGGTGGCACATCGAGTATTTGAATGAACTACAACAGCGGTTCAAATGGAAAGCGGAAGCTCAAAATTTCAAACAAGGAACATTAGTGATAATTAAGGAAGATAACGTACCGACTTTTTGGTGGCCACCAGGCAGAATCGTTTAGGTATATCCCGGTCAGGGTTGAGTAATTTAAGTAGCTGATGTAAAAACGGCCACAAGCACATTAAAACGTCCCATACAACGACTATCACCGTTGTTTCCCGAAGACAATACCTCAGAGCTTTACGGAGAAGATCGCGGGCAGAAGGACAAAGAAGAACCACTACTGCCTAACCAAAATCACTATATACCGAAAGATATCAAACATCAACACGTAGCCAAGCGCCCTCGCCTAACCGCAGGATTGATGGTAATGACCCTACTTTGCATTTGCTTGGCTACGGTTACACCGAGCGTTCAGTCTGTAGAAATCAAATCTTTCGACCATAATCCAGGCATATATTTTGAGGAATTGGGTTCTGCTGGAATTATTATGAGCGAATGGAATCTGGTAATTTATTTTGACATGCAACCATATTGGAAACATTTCGAAAACATCAAAAGATCATCCATACATCATAAAACAGCTCTGCAAAAAAAGAACCCAAACCAACTTATGCTCTAGAATTGAATCACAGCTCGAAAATTACATTCAAGATTTGGATATGAATAACAAACTTCTGATACCGGCTGACAACAAACGCAACAAGCGAGTTGCTTTACATTTTGTCGGAAACGCAGCTCATACTAGACTTAGAATATGCAGATAAACTCTCTGGCACTATTAATAAGCTTCGCGAAAGCAACAACCAGCTTGCTTCGACCCTACACAATCAAACTCCCTTCATTGATACTACACTAAACATCATGAACGAAGATCAGCAAGAGATTGAAGGCATATTTCAAGCAGTGGAGAACGCTATAAACCGGACGACAACTAGGCTAAGTTTCGGAACAAGTATCTGAAAATCTCACAGAAATAACTTTCCAAACATATATGGCATTAATAAAGTATCAGCGGATACAAAATTTGCTGCTCGATATTGTAATGGATTCCCAACATGGACGAATCAATCCAACCCTGTTGCCACCAGCACAGCTACAAGTTGAGTTGTTTAAACTCCAGACTATTCTGCCCAAAACAGTCACCCTTCCGACAACTACTGAAAGCTTGCTGCAGTTTTATAACTAAATGACAATACAAGGCCGAGTAACAGAGAAATACATTATTTTTACTGTAAAAATTCCACTCATCGCTGCAGACCAGTTTGAGTTACTCAACCTAATACCAATTCCATGGAAAACGGAAAACAATTTTGTTGTTCTTGTAACTTCGTCAACACATCTCATTGTGGATCTTCACTGTGAACAATATTACCCACTCAACGAAGACAAATTACGGCAATGTATTACAACAGGCGAAAATAAATTCTTATATCGACATGTAATGTTACGGACCAGGATAGTTCGCTTTTCTATTCCTTGGTCAGAGCCAAGGACTGAACAACCTTATTACTAATGTTCGAAAAAGAACATTAGTATTAAAATCACTTTGGCCAAAAATTCATATTTCTATATATATATATATATATATATATATATATATATATATATATATATATATATATATATATATATATATATATATATATATATATATATATATATATATATATATATATATATATATATATATATATATATATCATCAAAAAATTTCAGTGAAAAAATCTCAGGAACGCGCCATCCGATTGAGCTGAAATTTTCAGGACACATTGGTGTATATGCAGAATAGTGCCAGGTCTCACAAAAAGTTAATAATCTTTAACCCTTTGGCGCCGGCGGCCATTTTAGTGATATTTTTAATATACCTATTATTCCGTACACAAATAAGTTTTGCAAAAATAAAGTTGACGATATAAATTTTGAACGTGTTTAACATGTGAATCGGATAATGTTTTGGAATTTTTTAACCCCATGTGTGCGCTGGGTGCCTAAAAACTGAACGGGAAAACTTGAAAATATTTAAATTGCGATAACTTTTGACCGAGCTATTCAATCATTACGAAATTTTTAAAACATATTGGTATTACTTAATTGTAGATTTCTGTTGCTTTTGATGAGCGTGCTGGCAACTCTGTAGCTAATGCAGACACTGAAAGTGAAAACCTTCAAATCATCGTCTCTCTTGAAAAACTGCCGTTTCTTCAAAAAAAAAAAGCCACTCATATGTAAATCTTGTGCTTTGTTTACATAAACAAAAAAAAAAATTTGATATGGTATAACGGGCACGCCTGGTAACCCTTGCCCAATTTACCTATATTTTTAGCATCAAAAATTCTGATCACGGAAACTCACGATCCAATGAGAAGAATTAATTGAAATTTGCAGAATGTATTGGTTTTAAATAGGACCAGGTCTGATAGAAGTGATTTTGAAATGCGGGTGATTCTGTGCCAGTGGTGCCATCTTGAAAAAACACTAAAAGAGATAACTGCTTTTAGCCCTATAAATTCTGATTGAATCGTTCGATTTTGACGAAATTCACACAGTAGCTAGATCTTACTTCAAACCACATTTGATAGAAATTTGGTTGAAAAATTCGGTTGGAGCTGCCAGCTATGAAAATTTTGGTGTCTTAAAGTAAAAAAAATAAAAATTTGGAAGTGAAAACATTAAACCATCGAATTTCCAAAAACTGTCCGTTTCTTACAATAAAACCAATCTGTATACAAATCTTATACTTTATCTACACGTTCAAAGTAAAACT
>OZ022264.1:111142997-111267997 GCA_963978885.1 Nemotelus pantherinus
ATTCCGTCGCCCTTATAAACTCTGGAATATTGGTTTCCAACCACACTTGTGTGGTTCGAGCTTTGTGGGCTGGCGCAGAATCTTGCTGGAAAACCCAATGTCGGTTGTTGAATAGCGTAGAGTTCAGCGGCTTCACACATCCCTCCAGGATGTCCGTTTGATAATTTTTCGCTGCAGTTTTTACGCCTTTTTCGCAAAAATGAAGCTAGGTGACCCCTTCGTAGCTGACACCCCACCATACCATGACTGATGCTGGATGATGTCCTCGCTGTACCCTAGTGGCAACTTCTGGGGCTTCTCTGGAGCTGTGGGCATACACCTTATCATTTTGGCGGTTGAAATGTTCCTCCACCGTAAAAATTTTTTCATCGGTAAATAAAATTTCTCGATGTTGGTTGTTGCCGTACCGCCGAAGGAGCTCTTTCGATCTGGTGCTCCTAATTTGCTTCAACAGCTCAGTCAGCAAATGTCCCGTTGATCGTCGAAAGGCACTCATCCCGAGGTCCGATTTTATGATGCGAGACATACTTCGGGTGGAGATGTTCATCTCTCGAGCCATGATTCGTTGTTTACGAAGCGGATTTTGACGAATTCGACTCTCGACCGCTTTGATGGCAGCAGAAGAACGTACATCATGCGGACGTCCAGAACGAGGTCGATCTTCAATAGTCTGGATCTCGTTATATCTCTGGATCGCACGATACACAAATCTTTGCGTTATTTTTAACGGGCACAACAACTTGAAAATTTCACTCACGGATTTTCCACACTTATGTAGTGCAATCACTGCACTTCGGTTTTCTATTACACCCCATTCCATCTTCACACGTTAACGAACAAACTTTAAATGACCATCAACTGTCAACAACATTATGACGTTTATAAAACTGGCCGATATTGAAATGTCACTCATAAAATTAAGTTGTTGCCAATGTGAGAAATTATGTGACAGAACTTATGGCAGGACTAAGTATATATATATATATATATATATATATATATATATATATATATATATATATATATATATATATATATATATATATATATTTATATATATATATATATATATATATATATATATATATATATATATATATATATATATATATATATATATATATATATATATATATATATATATATGTATATATATATATATATATACTGCCACGAAGTTGCCCGTATTTAAAAATCACTTCTACCAAACCTGGTTCTAGCTAATACCGACATGGCCTGTTAGTTTCATATTGATCGCATTATCCGATCTTCAGTTCTCGTGAACGGAAGTTTTGAATGCTGAAAAAAGAGGTAATTTGATCACCGGTTGCCGTTCTTGTAAACCGCGGGATTTTGAAATATTTTGTTTGACTTGGTGAACAAAAGTCAAAATTTATCAATAGTTTGAATTTGTTTTCAGAAATTTAGTTTTAAATTTTTTTCAAAATTTAATTTTAAATTTTGTTTAGGAGCTTGCTGTAGCTACAGAGATACCCGCACAGTCTTGAAAGTCCATGTGTGCTTAATTCTAGTCCACATCAATAAGCTCTGAAAATTTAAAGATTATCCATTGTTTTTCTTAAAAGTTATGCCAAATCGAAATTTGAAATAAAATCCTTGCCTTTTTGTAGGCACTCACTGCCTACACAAGGCTAAAAATGTGCACTTTTTTATCATAAGCAAACTAAAAACATTATAAGTTTTCATTCCTAGTACATTTTTTACCAAAAATTTTCACTGCTTGGAAATATAGGAGTACCTGAAAATTCACTAAAATGCCCGCTGCTGCCAAAAGATTAAAGATATCTGAATTCTAGCAAATCGGGGACCTACCTGTTATATACATCTATGTTCTCCAAAAATTTCATCTCAATTGGTTTGGGCACTCCAGAGACTATTACTTTAACCATTTTGCTGATAGAAAGGTTTTTGGGGTTGTCATCTGAAAAAATGTGCAGATCTCAGAAAATTTAAACAGTGTTTAGTTATTTTCATTGCAAATGGTTGCGATGCAAATACTTAATGCAAGCATTTATAAGAACGAAAATAAAAAAACCTCTAGCGCACCTGAACCACTAGAAAACTAATTTTCGAGGAAATTGTCTTTGAGTGACAAAAAAGTGTGGAAAGACGTAATACACTGTTTTGTAGAATCATATCAATCATTCCTTATCCAAAGCAACAAAACTCAACTATAACACAAATGATGAAAATGTTCAGGGCTGGTAACACTTTCCGCACGAAGCAGCAATAAGTTTACCATAAGAAGCTCATACTTAAATCAACTTATCCTTTGAATTTCGTTCTCATCGCAGGATTTCATCGAAAGTTTCAGCGGTTAAACGTTGTTTGAGACTGCCATCCGAAAAATGTTCAAAACTCGGAAAATTTAAAAATTGATTCCTTATTTTTATTGCAAATGCTTTGCATATGAGTATGTAATTTGAAGCATCTGTTGGTGCAATATTAACGGAAATGGCACATTGCTGATTAGCCTGTGTCAGCAGCAAAGCAAAATACATACCAAATCTGCTTCACGTTAAGTTTAACCCAACCAGTAAATTTCGTTTCGATTGAATCACTGGCTGCAAGGTATACGGGTGAAATGAATTTTAGGGTTACTACCCTCAAAACTTTTCAAATTTTTAAAACGTTAATATTTGTTGTTAATTTTCATTGCAGGATCATTCTCAATTGGAAATCTAATGACATAATCGCTCAGTAAAGAAATTCATCAAAATTACAAAAATGGTCATAGCTGACAGCCCTTTCATGATTTTTGTACGAAATTCCTACGACATTTACTTCACATTAAGATCCATTTACTGCATGACCTTTGTTTTGATTTCTACACTGGACCGGAAGTTATAGGGAAAAAAGCTTTATTTGACTGAGTAAATTTGCAAGATTTATGAGACAAAAATCACCACAGCTGCCAGCCCTATACTAATTTTTCAACCAAATTTTCACTAAAAGTTACATAGAATAACATGCAAGTATTTTGTAAATTTTGTTAAAATCTGATGGCTGAATCGGAAGTTATAGGCCAAAAACCAGTTTTTTTTTTCTCAGTAGTTTTTCAAGATGGTACCACTGCCACAGGAATGCCTGCATTTCAAAATCACTTCTATCAGACCTGGTCCTAGCTAATACCAACATATCCTGTAAATTTCATTATGATCGGATAATCCGGTCGTCAGTTCTCGTGAACAGAACTTTCGAGTGCTGAAAATAGAGGTAATTTGGTGATGGGTTGCCGTTTTTATGCAAATCGGAATTTTGAAAATTTTATCTTGAGATGAAAGACAAAAGATAAAATTGATCAAAGATTTGAAATTTTTGTCAAAAATCAAAAATTTTTCAGGAAGATTAATGGTTAGAAGGATTTTTTTTCAGCAGCCTCCCACAGCTACAGCGTTACCCGCTTTATGCTGATTATCTATATGTGCCAAATTCTAGTCAACATCAATACGCTCTGTAATTTTCACGATGATCCATTGTTTTTCTTACAAGTAATGACAAATCAATATTTGAAAAAAGTTCCTTGCCTAATTTTAGGCACCCTGCACCCACACACGGCTTAAAATCTCCAATTCTTTATCATAGACAAGCTAAGAGCATAATTAGTTTTCATTCTCAATACTTTTCTTTAACAAAAATTTACACTGCTTGGAAATATAGAAGTGCCTCAAAATTCACTAAAACGCTCGTCGCCGCCAAAAAGTTTCGGGTATCTGAATTTGAGAAAGTTATGGACCTACCTATTATATACATCTACGTTCTCCGAAAATTTCAGCTTAATCGGATCGGCCACGTCAGAGATTATCTCCCTTAATCATTTTGCTGATATATATATATATATATATATATATATATATATATATATATATATATATATATATATATATAAGTATATATATATATACAGGGTGTTTGGTACTAAATGAACACTATTTTAAGGAGGCGTTCTTTGTTAGATTTTGAGTAAAAAATCGTTCTACAGGATGGTCCGGATTTCAAAACCTACCGAGTTACAGGGTGTTCAAAAAAACTTGTTCGGACCGGTACCCTGACTCACTTGAATCGTTATATCTTGAAAACTAATTATCACAACTCAAAATTTTAGACCGCGTTTATTAGACAATTAAATTACCTTTTATTTAATGTATTGCACTTGATTGCAGTTGTACCGAGTTTTGAGATATTTTCTTCGAAACACAAAATTTTTTAATTTTAACCCCGAAAATTCTGTGTTCCAGGTCGTTTTCCTTAGAAAACCTCATTATAATGTGCCACTTTCATTTAAATATTTTGATAAACCACATTACTGGCTACAAAAAATGCATACATTTTAATGACTTAGATTCTACCATTTCGCAAGTATTGAGCGAAAATAAATATCGCTTAAAAACTAAATATGTCATAAAACGGTCCTCCTTGAAAAAACAACGTTTAATATGCTAGTCGTACTAAAGTAATTTAGTACCCATTTATTGCTATTTAAAGTATCAATAAACTTAACTATATTTTAATTAGTTTCAACATAATTGATGCACCTACCTAGATGTGACAGGTAAAAGCATGTCCAGTTGTTCGCCTTTATTAGTGGGATACTTAAAAAATTGAAAACGCATAAAAAGAGGACCACTTTCAAATTCTTGTAAGATTCAGTGCATTACTCGAACAACAAGATCTAAATTAAATTTACGAAAATACATGGAAAATGCCTCGCTACACTAACGAAGAATATGGAGATATTTTGTACGTCTATGGGGAGTGCCGGGGAAATTCAGCAGCGGCGCAATCTTTGTATCATCAGAGATACCCCCATCGACGGATTCCTGGAAGGAGAGTGTTTCAACAACTTTACGCAAGGATTCCGGAAACGGGTAACGTCAGAACGAGCCGAGTAAACGCAAATCCTACAACTGCAACCGCTGTACGGACCGAAGAAGAAATATTGCATGCAGTGGAATCTGACCCATCAACCAGTATTCGACGCTTAGCGTTACGATTTAACGTGTCTAGCTGGAAAGTTTGGAGTATTTTGAAAGCAGACCGTCTACATCCTTACCATCACACACCAGTTCAGGAGCTCCTACCCATCGATTTGCCCAAAAGGATGGAACTCTGCAATTGGCTCCTTGAGAGACAATTAGACGACGAACATTTTGTCAACAGCATTCTTTGGACGGATGAGTCTTTATTTACGAGGGACGGTATCACAAACTTCCACAATTTACACACGTGGGCTGAGAACAATCCAAACACTGCAAGAACGTCATCATTTCAGCATTGATTCAGCGTAAATTTATGGCCAGGAGTGATTGGCAATAATTTGATTGGACCTTTTAGGCTCCCGCCTACCCTAAATAGTACCAGCTACTTGCATTTTTTAACACATGATCTGCAGGAATTATTGGAAGATATTCCTCTGCAACGATTGGTTTCCATGTTTTACCAACACGATGGTGCTCCAGCTCATTACGGCCGACCAGTCATAGATTGGTTGAATTGCAACTATCCCAATCGCTGGATCGGTAGAAATGGACCAGTACACTGGCCTGCGAGGTCTCCTGATCTGACTGTAATGGATTTTTTTGTATGGGGACGGATGATCGACCTTGTGTACGCAATGGAAGTATCCACTTTAGAAGAACTAAATACCAGGATCGATGATGCTGCAACAGAAGTGAAGCAACAGCTGAGAGACATGAATATGAAAAGAACGCTTGCCAAACGAGCTTTGGCATGTATTCAAAATGAAGGTGGCAATTTTGAACACTTACTGTAGATTAAAAATTTTGAAATAAAGCATAAAAACCATTATTAAATACTTTTAGTTCAAGAAAAAAGTGTAGATCGACAACGAGTGCCACTTTATGGGATATTTAGTTTTTCAGCAATATTCATTTTCGCTTAATACTTGTGAAATAGTAGAATCTAAGTCATTCAAATGTATGCAACTTTTGTAGCCAGTAATATGGCTTATCAAAATATTTAAATGAAAGTGGCACATTATAATGAGGTTTTCTAAGGAAAACGACCTGGAACACAGAATTTTCGGGGTTAAAACTAAAAAAAATTTGTGTTTCGAAGAAAATATCTCAAAACTCGGTACAATTGCAATCAAGTGCGATACATTAAATAAAAGGTAATTTAATTGTCTAATAAACGCGGTATAAAACTTTGAGTTGTGATAATTAGTTTTCAAGATATAACGATTCAAGTGAGTCAGGGTACCGGTCCGAACAAGTTTTTTTGAACACCCTGTAACTCGGTAGGTTTTGAAATCCGGACCATCCTGTAGAACGATTTTTTACTCCAAATATGTCAAAGAACGCCTCCTTAAAATAGTGTTCATTTAGTACCAAACACCCTGTATATATATATATATATATATATATATATATATATATATATATATATATATATATATATATATATATATATATTTATACATATATATATATAAAGAAATATGAAAAAACGAAACGAGTTTAATACTATTGTTCTTCGAACATGAGTAAAAATGGCCTAGTGGTGGCAGCCCTTTGCTAGCACCGTAGCAAAAAATATGTCGCATCTGCCTTATGTTAAAGTCAACCTGCTGTGCGAATTTCATATTGACCCAATGAGTGTTATAGGAATGCAAAGAAATTTAGGGTTACCATTCGCAAAAGTATTCAAATTTTCTAGATCTTAATATTTGGTGTTTATTTTCACTATGAGATCATAACGATTTGAAAATTCTATTATAAAATTGCGTACTAAAGGTATGCCAAAAAATACAAAAGCGACCTTAGCCGGCAATCTTATCATTATTTTCAAATTAAATATCTACTGAATATTGCCTACAATAAGTTTTATTTGCCATTTGAATTTCGTTATTATCCATCGACTGTACTGGAAGCTATACGGCAAAAAGCTTTATTTTCTTCAGGAATTTTTCAAATTTAAGACACCAAAATTACCATAATTGGCAGCTCAACCGAATTTCTCAACCAAATTTCTACTAAACGTGGTTTAAAGTAACATTCAAGCTCGGCTTTTTCTTACTTCGGTGGAGTCTGTACCACCAGTGGATCTACGTCAAATAAATTCTCCGAGCTCACAGTCGCAAATTAATTCATCATCCAAGCCTCCAGCTCAACGTTGACGGGTTTCACCAGTCCCGCAACGCGATATTCCCGCTTAAAACGCTGAAGCTGTTTTAATTGCTTCATCTTCCGACTTTTTGCAATCGGATCAAGCAACGACTGCAGTTCATCGTGAACTTTCAATAGGTCTTCCTCAGCCTTGTAGTATCAAATCTTCTGGGCCAAATGGCGCATGTCCCTACGTTAAAGTGGTGAGTCCACCTCTGCAAGTTTTCATATCCCGCATCGATTTCAATACTTCAGCCGAGACGATTGAGCAATATGCAGCTGCTGAGCTTGGCTACATACGACCACCTCTTATCTGCAAAAAACTGACGCCTGACAACTTACCGAACCAGGAAGTGGCTTCTCTCCGTATAACTGTATCTGCTGGCGTCAACGAGCTTCTGCGTAAGGACTTCTGGCTTCCTGGTGCTCTGGTCAAAGAATTCACCAGAATTCCTCGTAGGAATTTTCATCCGAGACAAACAATTAGCTTAGGATTAATTTTTTATTATCAAAATGTTAATGGTTTGAGGACCAAAACTAATGAGTTCAGGCCCTCTGCCACTTTAACTTCAGATGATATAGTATGTCTTACAGAAACCTAGCTTACTGATGATATCTTCGATTCGGAAATCTTACGTGACCACACGATTTTCCGTAATGACAGGGATCGTTTGAATAGTGGTAAATCCGATGGTGGAGGTGCTCTCATCAGTATTAACAAGGCACTCAACGGAACACTCTGTCGTGATTTTCCTTTCTGTCCTCCTGTTAAGTATGTTTTTGTGCGTTTCTGGCAAAACCTTAGTCGTTGCTTCAATGTATATTCCCAGCAACCTTCCTCTGTCAGTTTATGAATGCTTCCTTGCGGAACTTTCTTCTTACCTCAACAGTCGTTTTTCCACCACTAATGTTCTGCTATGTGGTGATTTTAGCCTCCCAACACTGGATTGGGATGATGCTTTTTCTGTTATCATCTCAACTAGTAGGGCTTCTTTAAAAATGTCATCGTTTCTCTCACTTTGTTCCCTCTCACAGCTTAACAGCATACCAAATGCCAAAAATAGAATTCTGGACCTTGCTTTGCCAATCTCCCAAAATCATCACTTTCTTTAAGCGCTGCTCTCTTTTCTCATGTGCCTTCTGACCCACATAATCCCTCTCTTGTCCTTCAGATTTCTAATATTGATTATATGAGGAACAAAATCCCTTCTCTGGTACGTTTCAACTTTCATAAAGCTGATTTCACTGGCATGGCAATTGAGTTAAATAGAATTAAACGGTTCTCTTTCTTTCGTGGGCTTGACATTAATCATGCTTTGTGCAAATTCTACATTTACTACTATCTACATACTGTGTGAATTTTGTCAAAATCTAATGACTGAATCAAAATTTACAGGGCCAAAAGCAGTTAATTTGCTTACTGATTTTTCAAAATGGCACCACTGGCACAAAATTGCCCTCATGGCAAATTCAATTCTATCAAACCTGGTCCTACTTAAGACCAATATATTCTGTAAATTTCAATTAATTCTAATCATTGGATCGTGAGTTTCCGTGAACAGAAGTTTTGGATGCTAAAAATATAGGTAAATTGGGAAAGGGTTGATAGGCGTGCCCAGTGTAAAATTTCAAATTTTTTACTTTGACTTTGTAGACAAAGCAAAAGGTTAATATGTGAGTGACTTTTTTTTCAAGAAACGACATTTTTTCCGGAGAGTCGATGATTTGAAGGTTTTCACTTTCAGCGCCTTCCAAAGCTAAAGGGTAGCCAGCATGCTCATCAAAAGCTACACAAACTTACAATTTAATAAAAACAATATGTTCTATAAGTTTTATAATGATTTAAACGCTTTGTCAAAAGTAATCGCAATTTCCAAATTTAAACTTTTTCTGTTCTCTTTTTAGGCACCTCGCGCACACATGGGGTTAAAAAATTCCAAAACACTTTCCGATTCACATTTAAAGCACTTTCGAAATTCATTATGTTATCTTAATTTTTGCAAAACTTATTTGTGTACGGAATAATAGTTATACTAAAACTATCAACAATGGCCGCCGGCGCCAAACGGTTAAAGATAATAAACATTTAGTGAAACTTGGACCTATTCTGCATATACAATAATGTATCCTGAAAGTTTCAGCTCAATCAGATAGAGCGTCCCCGGGAAATAGTCACTGAATTTTTTTGATGATATATAAATATATATATATATATATATATATATATATATATATATATATATATATATATATATATATATATATATATATATATATAAATATATATATATATATATATATATATATATATATATATATACATATATATATATATATATATATATATATATATATATATATATGTATATATATATATATATATATATATATATATATATATATATATATATATATATATGTATATATACATATATATTTATTTATTTATATATATACATATATATACATATATATATAAATATATGTATATATATATATATATATATATATATATATATATATATATACATATATATATATATATATATATATATATATATATATATATATATATATATATATATATATATATATATATATATATATATATATATGTATATATATATATATATATATATATATATATATATATATATATATATATACAAGTGTTTGGTACTCGGTGGATACTTTTGTAAGGAGGCATTCCTTGATACATTTTGAGCAAAAAATCGTTCAACAGGGTGGTCCGGTTTTCAAAATCTGCGGAGTTACAGGGTGGCCAAGAAAAGTTTTTCGGACCTGTTCCCTGACTCACTTAAATCGTTATATCTTGAAAATTAATAATTATAACGCAAAGTTTTTTACTTGTTTTTTTATGGAATTGAATTATCTTTAATTCGATGTACCAAACTAAACTGTTACTACAACTTATTTTGAGATATTAACTTCATAATACAAAATTTTGGCACCTCTACCCCGAACATTTTGAGTTCAATGTTGTTTTTTTCTTAGAAAAACCTAAAAAATGATGTCAATTTAATTTAATATTTTGATAGGTCATATAATTGGCTTCAAAAGTTGCATGCATATTGATTACTTAGGTTTTACCATTTTGCAAGTAGTAAGCAAAAATGCATATCGCCTAAAAACTTAATACGCCATAAAGTGGCCCTCGTTGTCGATCTACACTCTTTGCTTGAACTGAAAGAATTTATTAAAGGTTTTTATGCTATATTTCAAAATTTTTGAGCTGCAGTAAATGTTAAAAATCGCCACCTTCATTTTGAATACACGCTAAAGCTCGTTCCGCAAGCGTTATTTTCATATTCGTACTTCTCAGCTGCTGCCTCACTTCTGTCGCAGCCGCATCGATCCTGGTATTTAAGTCTTCTAATGTTGATACTTCCGTTGTGCAGACGCCAATAAAATTTTATTTTATTTTTTTTTAAATTTTTTTTAAAATTTAATTTTAATTTCGGCCGTCCCCATACAAAAAAAATCCATAACTGTTAGATCAGGAGATCTCGCAGTCCAGTGTATTGGTCTGTTTCTACCGATCCAGCGATTGGTATAATTGGAATTCAACCAATCTCTGACTGGTCGACCATAGTGAGCTGGAGCACCATCGTGTTGGTAGAACACGGAAGCCAATCGTTGCAGCGGAGTATCCTCCAATAAGCCCTGCAGATCATGTCTTAAAAAATGTAAGTAATTGGTACTATTTAAAGTATGATATGGTGGGAGCCTAATAGGTCGAATTAAATTGTCACCAATCACTCCGGCCCATAAATTTACGCTGAACCTATGCTGAAACGATGAAGTGCTTCTCGTGTGTGGATTACTCTCAGCCCACGTATGTAAATTGTGAAAGTTTGTGATACCGTCCCTTGTAAATTAGGACTCATCCGTCCAGAGAATGGTGTTCAAAAAATGTTCGTTGTCTAATTGTTTCTCAAGAAACCGATTGCAGAATTCCATCCTTTTGGGCAAATCGATCGGTAGCAGCTCCTGCACTGGTGTGTGATGGTAAGATTGTAAACAGGCTGCTTTTAAAATAATCCAAACTTTCCACGTAGACAGATTAAACTGCAACGCCCATCGTCGAATGGTGATTGATGTTGAGTTTCCACTGCATGCAATATTTCTTCATCGGTCCGTACAGCGATTGCAGGCGCAGGAAATGCGTTTACTCAGTTCGTCCTAACGCTGCCAGTTTCCCAAATCCTTGTGTATAGTTGTTCAAACACTGTCAGTCCAGGAATCCGTCGATGGGGATATCTCTGTTGATAAAAAGGTTGCTTCGCTTGTGAACTTCCCCGGCACTCTCCATATACGTACATAATATCTGCATATTCTTCATTAGTGTAGTGAGACATTTTGAATTAATTTTTGAAATTTGAGTGATATCTTCTAGTTCGAGTAATGTACCGAAACTGACAAAAATTTGAAAGTGGTTATGTTTTTATAGAGCTTTAAACTTTTTACGTATTTCATGAATAAAGGCGAAGAACTGTTCCCAATTTTACCTTTAACATCCAGATAGGTGCTTCAACTTTGTTGAAACTAATTTAAATTTAGTTTATTCTATTAATAGTTTAAAACGTAATTAATGGGCAGTAAAAATACGTAAGTACATATAACAATTTAAACTTTTCTTTCGAACGAGGGCCACTTTACGGCATATTAACTTTTTTAACTATATGTATTTTCACTTACTACTTGCGAAATGGAAAAATCTAAGGCATAATTGATAATGCATTTTTTTTAGCCAACAATATGGTTTCTAAAAATATAAAATTAAAATGGCATATTTTAATGAGGTTTTCTGAGAAAAACGACATTGAACACAGAATTTTTGGGGTATAAGTGCCAAAATTTTGTGTTTTGAAGTAAATATCTCAAAATCAGTAACAGTTACAATTTGGGACGTTCCATTATATTAAAGGTAATTTTAATTTATAAGAACACAAGTAAAAAAACTTTTCGTTATGATTATTAGTTTTCAAGATATAACGATTTAAGTGAGACAGGGTACAGGTCCGAAACACTTTTATTGGCCACCCTGTAACTCCTTAGATTTTGAAAACCGGACCACCCAGTGGAACGATTTGTTGCTCAAAATATATCAAGGGATGCCTCCTTACAAAATTGTCCACCGAGTACCAAACACCCTATATATATATATATATATATATATATATATATATATATATATATATATATATATATATATATATATATATATATATACATATATATATATATATATATATATCTATATCTATATCTATATCTATATCTATATCTATATCTATATATATATATATATATATATATATATATATATATATATATATATATATATATATATATATATATATATATATATATATATATATATATATATATATATATATATATATATATATATATATATATATATATATATATATATATATATATATATATATATATATATATATATATATATATATATGGATACACAAACACTTACACGTATCTCACTTACATTCCACAATTCACCACACTACTTGACATGAAGCACAACACATTTTAATTTAAAAACAAAGTAGGTTAAGAAAAAAATGTTTTATAAAAAATATTGTGGAGTTGTCAATTATTATTGTTCATATGAGTTGTCAAGGTTTTTCAATTTGCTCGAAGACATTTTTGATTGAATTGTGGGATGATAAAAAATTTGAATATCATATTCAACTCTAAAAATTAATGCAACTTTAAATGTATCAGGCTATGATTTCAAGATATTTGGAAGGTGAAATTTAGCTAAAATTGGTGACCCCGACGTAGACACGTACGCCAATTCTCCAACAGGAGCTATCGATCGGACTGGAGCGCTAATCTGCCACTGATGCTACACCTACAGGAATGTACATCGCCATCAACTTCAACAGAAACGGCACCAGCAACAAACACAGCGACCAGGACAATACCGTAACGTACGGAGCTGTCATCCAAGTCAACATTTTGCGCGACTATTAGTTTCAAAAGAAATGCAACAACTTAACGAATTTACTGCTGTAAACCGACAAGGTACGGACTGCGGACCACACCAGATATCAATTTAAAAAACAAATTTCCACAAATCGACGTTGTTTTTTGTTTTTATTATATGCTTACATAACTCCTGTTCCAAAATAGTTACATCAAGTTTACTGGTATACAATATAAGAGCAATAGTAGACATATACGAATTGTTGTCGAATTAGAAGGAGGACATTGGCACCATTGGAACTCCAATGAATCGAAGCATAATCGAAGACGAAGAAGGGCGCAGATAACTAGTACAAAAAAAGAAGAACAGTTGCTGCGGCTGCTACAACATATTGAGGTTAAAACTGATTCGGAGTAAGTACTTGTTAAGTTTAAATTACACAAGGTCAGTGCAGTTCGTAGCGACAGCAACAGTGTAGTTCGTAGCGACATAGATAAAAACCATCCATAGGTCGTCGGTTGAAATCTGGCTACAATCCAATATTATTTAAAAAAAACTCTAGCGCACCTGAACCGCTAGAAACACTAATGTTCGAAGAACAGTAGAAGAATCGTGCAGGTTTTGAGTGCATATTCCACCATATTACGACATTACGACTTATTACGACCAAACTGTTTCAAATGACAGGTTTTACTTTGGTCGTACATGGTGGAAGGTTTCAGATATTACCACTGGCATGAATTTCAACGTTTATGAGAGCAAAACACGGGTTAATTATATTCGTTATCAGTTGCTTATTTCACATAATTTTGAAAGCAGCATCTCATATAACATCAATGAAGAAAATGCTCAGTGCCTGCAGCACTGTAACTGAAGTTGGTGTTTGGGGCTGCGATCCGAAAAATTTGCAGAACTTTGCGAATTGCAACATTGATTATTTATTTTAATTGTAAATGTTTCCGGTATGAATACTAACGGTAAGCGTTTATTGATACAAAAGTAGCACAACCGACTTGTGCTGACAAACTTCTGCCAGTATCAAAGCCAAGAATATATCACATCTGCTTCACGTTGTTATATTACATTCGAAGTTAAAGGAGTCTAAAGAAATTTAGACTTACCAGCAGCGAGTTTTTTCAAATAATCGAAAGCTTAATATTTGCTGTTTATTGTCACTACAATATCATTACCATTTGAAAATTCTACGGTAAAACCGCTTAATAAAGATATTGCAATTAAACACAAAACCAACAATAGCTGGCAACCCTATCGTGGCTTTTCAACCAAATTTGGCCTGAATAATGTTTATGACAGATTTCATTAATTGTGTGAAATTCGTATTGATTTCATGACTGCACTGGAAGTTATAGTGCAAATAGTTTTATTTTCCTGAGCGAATTTTCAAAACCAAAGACACAAAAATTACCATAGCTGGTAGCACCAATCAAATTTTTCAACCAAATTTCCACCAAACAGAGATTAGAGTTAGGTTTAGCTACTGTGCCAATTTCATGAAAATCTGGTAATTTATTCACATTTCATAGGGCAAAAAGCAGTTTTTTTTCTTGGTAATTTTTCAAGATGGCACCACTGGCACATAGTTGCCCACAATTCAAAATCGCTTCTATCAAATCTGGTCTTACTTAAGTCCAATGCATTATGTTAATTTTAGCTGTATCTGATTATTGGTTCGTGAGTTTCCGTGAACAGAAGTTTTTGATGGTAAAAATATAGGTTAACTGGGAGAGGGTTACCGTTCTGGTCCGACATGAAATTTTCAAAGTTTTATTTTGAACGTGTAGATAAAACATAAGATTTATATACATATTGGTTTTATTGTAAGAAACGGACATTTTTTTGAATATTCGATGGTTTGAATGTTTTCACTACCAAATTTTTTTTTTCAAAATGAAGACACCAAAATTATCATAGCTGGCAACTCCAACCGAATTTTTCAACCAAATTTCTACCAAACGTGGCTTAAAGTAAGGTCCAGCAACTGTGTGAGTTTCGTCAAAATCGAACGATTCAATCAGAATTTATAGGGCTAAAAATAGTTATCTTTTTTAGTGGTTTTTCAAGATGGCACCACTGGCACAGAATCGCCCGCATTCCAAAATCACTTCTATCAGACCTGGTCCTATTTAAGACTAATACATTCTGCAAATTTCAATTAATTCTGCTCATCGGATCGTGAGTTTCCGTGAACAGAAGTTTTTGATGCTAAAAATATAGGTAAATTGGGCAAGGGTTACCAGGCGTGCCCGTTATACCATATCTTTTTTTTTTTTTTGGTTATGTAAACAAAGCACAAGATTTACATATGAGTGGCTTTTTTTTGAAGAAACGGCATTTTTTCAAGAGAGACGATGATTTGGAGGTTTTCACTTTCAGTGTCTGCCCTAGCTCTAGGGTTGCCAGCACGCTCGCAAAAAGCTACATAAATCTACAACTAAATAATACTAACACGTCCTGAAAATTTTGTAATGATTGAATAGCTCTGTCAAAAGTTATCGCAATTTAAAAATTTTCAAATTTTCCCGTCCTCTTTTTAGGCACCCAGCGCACACATAGGGTTAAAAAATTCCAAAGCATTATCCGATTCATATGTAAAACACGTTCGAAATTTATTTCGTTAACTTTATTTTTGCGAAAATTATTTGTGCACGAAATAATAGGTATATTAAAAATATCACTTAAATGGCCGCCGGCGCCAAAAGGTTAACAATAACTGACATTTAAAGAGACCTGGACCTATTCTGCATATACACCAATGTATCCTGAAAGTTTCAGCTCAATCAGATGGCGCGTTCCCGAGATTATCTCACTGAAATTTTTTGATGATATATATATATATATATATATATAGAAATATGAATTTTTGGCCGAATCGATTTTAATACTAATGTTCTTCCAACATTAGTAAAAATATGAATTTTTGGCCGAATCGATTTTAATACTAATGTTCTTCGAACATTAGTAAAAAAAGGCACTTTAAGATATTGTCCCGAAATTATTTTATGACAAAATTGTGTCCTCCAGCGGATCGAATCTTTCCGCAGTAAATCAAGCAAGACCACTGTTTGTAGCAGCACTCCATAAACAAGTCGGAAAAGAATTTCATCGCTGCTACATCTACGACTGACGTCGAAAATTCTTAATACTAGATTTATATATATTATTACTATTATTATAATTACACCTATATATATATATATCTATATATATATATATATATATATATATATATATATATATATATATATATATATATATATATATATATATATATATATATATATTCAAACACTAATTTTTAGCCACCATATTTCCTTGCCGCGTTCCGTTTCTATTCGTCCCGTCGCGTAACTCCGTTAGAATGTGAATGAATTTGGACAATGAGGATGCGGTTCCCTCAGGCGCGTCATCCGGTCCTGAAATTTTTGCGACATCCGTCAAACCACCCGTTTTTTGGCAAGAAGAGCCAGCTTTGTGGTTCTCCCAACTAGAGAGCCAGTTCGCAAAAGCTGGTATTAAGAGCTCGGAGACCAAATACCACTACGTGATCTCCTCGCTGGGTTCGGCGGAGCTGAAGGTGGTCAGGGACGTGGTTGCGAGCCCGGATCCTGACTCGCCTTATGAGTTCCTCAAGAGGGCGCTTGTATCGCGGCTTTCAGCCAGCGATTCTGTGAATCTCAAGCACCTCTTGGGGAACCTCTCGTTAGGTGACAGACAGCCTTCTCAGCTGCTTCGGGATATGAAGCAGTTGGGAGGTGCTAAGGTCGGAGACGACATGTTGAGGACCCTCTGGCTGCAGCGGCTTCCGGAGCAGACGCAAGCCATTTTAGCCTGCTCTCCGGAAGCCAGCCTCAGCAAATTGGCGGAAACAGCCGACAAAATTGCTGAGGTATTCGTTCACCCACAAATAAATTCAGTCGCTGTTTCCCACCAGCAGTCAGAGGTGGCCGAATTAACGAAACAGGTCGCTGCGCTGACGAAACTTGTACATCAACAACAACGATCGCGTTCGAGGTCCCAAGGGAGATCTCGCTCGCAGCCACGTCGCCGACGCCAGTCACGAGGGGCGAGTATTTGTTGGTACCACTACAAATTCGGCTCCAAGGCTTTAAAAGGCATCTCTCCATGCGCGTTCAAGGCTGGTTCTCTGAACCAAAAAATTAAGTCACTGTTCTCTTCAGACGGTAAGAAAACGAGACTTGTCACCTAGCCGTCGTCTAATAATTCATGACAACTTGTCTAAACGACACTACTTGATTGATACAGGCGCAGATATTTCGGTGCTTCCAGCACTACCGGAAAACTTCCACCTTCTGGTATGCGACTTGCCACGGCAAACCAGTCGACCATCAACACCTATGGACGAAAAGTGATCAAACTAGACCTGGGACTCCGTCGTGAGTTTTCATGGGATTTTATCATTGCCGATGTCTCTAGACCCATTTTGGGCACAGACTTCCTCTGCCACTATGGGCTAGTCGTCGACTTGACAAATGCTATCCTTGTGGATTCTCTTACTTCTCTTTCAACGAAAGGCACGTACACTTCGTACAAAAGTCCAAAACTAAGTGTTTTGTTTGAGCAAACCTCAGATCCACGGATACATGCCCTTCTCAACAAATACCATGCCATCACGGTCAACACAGGGTTCTCTCAACCCTGTAAACATAAGGTGACACACCACATTTTGACCACAGGCCCTCCAATGGTATCGAGACCACGTCAACTTGCACCAGATAAGCTCGCGGCGGCTAAGAAAGAATTCGATTTCCTGCTACAGCAGGGAATTTGCCACCCCTCAAACAGCAGCTGGTCTTCTCCGCTACACATGATACGCAAGAGTAATGGGGAATGGCGTCCTTGCGGCGATTACAGACGCCTTAACGCCATAACCGTCCCGGATAGGTATCCGATCCCCATTATTCAAGACTTCTGTCATGAATTACATGGCAAAAATATCTTTTCCACCATAGACCTGACTAAAGCCTACCATCAAATTCCAGTCGAGCCGAACGATATTCCAAAGACCGCCATCTGCACACCTTTCGGACTCTTTGAGTTCACCCGAATGACTTTCGGACTTTGCAATGTGGCACAATCATTCCAACGCTTCTTACATGAAGCCCTACACGGATTAAAATTCTGTTTTATCTACCTCGACGACATTTTGGTAGCTTCGACTTCCGAAGAAGAGCATCTTGTTCACTTAGAACAAATTTTCAAAAGATTAGCGGACCATGTTCTTATTATCAACATGGAGAAATGCCATTTCCTTCGACCTTCAATCAAATTCTTAGGTCATGAGGTTTTGCCGAAAGGCATTAAGCCCTCCCCAGATCGGGTTGAGGCAATTTCAACAGCTAAACTCCCCAAGACGGTTAAAGACCTAAGAAGATTTTTGGGGATGGTGAACTTCTATCGTCGCTTTCTTCCTCACACAGCTGAGATGCAGCAACATCTCAACGCCTATCTTTGTGGCTCTAAAAAAGATGGTGCTAAGACAATCGACTGGTCAATGGAAGCTAGCAAAGCTTTTGACCAAGTCAGGACTGGTTTAACAGAAACCACTCTATTGTCCTTTCCGGACTCAAACGCCGAGCTTGGTCTATTCGTAGACGCTTCCGATTCCGCGATCGGGGCTGCTCTGCAGCAAAAATGTCAAAATTCTTGGCAACTCCTTGGTTTTTACTCGGCCAAATTAAGCGACGCACAAAGAAAGTATAGTGCATACGACCGCGAACTCTTAGCGGCTTATCAGGGCATTCGTTATTTCCGATACTTTTTGGAAGCCCAAAGGTTCACGCTATACACTGACCACAAACCACTGACTTTTGCTTTTAAACAAAAGCCAGAAAAGGCCACACCTCGTCAACTTAGACATCTAAGTTATATAAGTGAGTTCACTTCTGACATTCGGCATGTCTCTGGTTGCAACTACGTTGTTGATGACGCACTCTCTCGTCTAGAAGATATCATTCTTCCCAGTACTCTCGACTTTGCCACAATCGCCTCGTCCCAAGCATCGGACGCAGAGTTTCAGAAGATTCTAAAGGACTCTAAATTTGTTTTAAGGAAACAACCAATTTTTGGCACCAACGTCGACATTTTTTGTGAAGTGTCTGGCCAAACCATTTGACCTTATATTCCTCACGCGTTCAGGAAACAGGTGTTCAACTCAGAACATAATATCGGTCACCCTGGTATTCGTGCTACAAGAAAGCACATTGCAAACAAATTCTTCTGGCCTTCGATGAACAAGGACATTGCCACTTGGGCCCGAGAATGTCTATCTTGTCAAAAATGCAAGATAACTAGACATGTGAGCAAACCTGTATCGACCTTTCCTATGGTCTCCGAACGTTTTAAGGTCATTCACATCGACATAGTTGGTCCCCTAACACACTCGCAGGGATACACTTACTGTCTCACCATAATCGACCGTTTCACACGTTGGCCTGAAGCAATTCCTTTAGCCAGCATTACTGCCAATGACTGTGCTACTGCTTTATTAAGCACCTGGATTGCTAGATTTGGAGTTCCCCAATACATTGTCACCGACCAGGGCAGACAATTCGAGTCAGCACTCCATGCTGAGCTTGGTCGACTATGGGCTTCCAACGCAATCGTACCACAGCGTACCACCCTCAGGCCAACGGTTTCTTAGAAAGATGGCATCGTACTCTTAAATCGGCTATCATGGCTCACAACGATGTTTCTTGGACTAGAACACTTCCCCTAATTCTTCTTGGATTACGATCACTAATCCGAGAAGAATTCACAGCATCACCGGCACAACTCCTGTACGGAGAAAACCTGCGTCTACCTAGTGATTTTCTTCAAGAAAATCCTAGGAAGATTAGCCAATCAGACTTTGCCACCGAACTAAAGGCTACAATGGCAAAACTTCGACCGGTTGATGCTTAACATCACACAACTCCGAAGATATTCATCTTCAAGCAACTCGATATTCATCTTCAAGCTCACACGTCTTCGTCAGAGTCGATTCTGTTCGTCCACCACTCATTCCACCGTACGACGGTCCTTTCAAAGTCCTAGCCAGACATACAAATTATTACATTCTGAAAATCAGAAACAAATCCGTCAACGTTTCCATTAACAGGCTCAAACCTTGTTACACGTCATGCTCTACGGAACCTATCGACAATTCTTCCAAAAACCAACAAGCATCGGCAACCTCGACTGCACCATTAATGCCTTCAGCTCCCGAAAAGAGACCAGTGAGGAAAGTTACATTCGCTCCGTACGTCTCTCCAGCTGGGCGAAACACAAAGGTGCCACTCTCCTACGCCTCGCGATAACGCGTAAAACGCTGGCAGGGGAGTATTGTGGATACACAAACACCTACACGTATCTCACTTACATTCCACAACTCACCACACTACTTGACATGAAACACAACACGTTTTAATTTAAAAACAAAGTAGGTTAAGAAAAAAATGTATTATAAAAAATATTGCGGAGTTGTCAATTATTATTGTTCATATGAGTTGTCAAGGTTTTTCAATTTGTTCGAAGACATTTTTGATTGAATTGTGGGATAGTAAAAAATTTGAATATCATATTCAACTCTAAAAATTAATACAACTTTAAATGTCTACAGGCTATGATTTCAAGGTTTTTGGAAGGTGAAATTTAGCTTAATATATATATATATATATATATATATATATATATATATATATATATATATATATATATATATATATATATATATATATATATATATATATATATATATATATATATATATATATATATATATATATATATATATATATATATATATACTATATATATATATATACATATATATATATATATATATATATATATATATATATATATAGATATATATATATATATATGTATATATATATATAAATATATATATAAATATATATATATGTATATATATATATATATATATATATATATATATATATATATATTATATATATATCTATATCTATATATATATATATATATATATATATATATATATATATAATGTTCTTCGAACATTAGTAATAACATTTAAATTATATATCAGCTACATATTGCATACATGCAGCTTACCTTGGCTGTTTTCTGGCTATTCTCTACACTGCAGGCAGCAAATAACTGTTACTATAGCGCTATTCTGAAATCTTGAACAGCTCGACTGTCAAATACCAAGCATGAAACAACTGCTACCTCGTGCCATTGGATAGCCAGATCAGCTAAATTAGCAGCTGTAGCTGGTATATCAAGAGTATTAAATACACTCTAGATTAAATCTATCAATATTATATTGCTTGTAAAATAAAACCGCCACATATTCCCCTAATATTATAATTCTTTTTTAGTTATAATAAATATAAAGTTTTAGTTACTATAAAAACCAAACCTCTCCCAAACCACCTCAATATACATACATTAACATAATAGTAATTAGTGCTTTGCGACTGCTTAGTGCACATCATGCATAGAATATTCACCATTGTATATTTTTTATAGCAATTAAAAAGTTTTGAGACATATATATTTTCTACAATTTGTTGCAAGAAGGGAAGCGATGACGTCAGCAAAATTTTGCTTGCAGCCAGAGTACAAAAACGAATTGCTGAGAATCTATTTTATTATATAATAATAAATTTTGGTACGTGCCCAAACCTTTTATCAGCTGTGGAATTACTCGAGAGACCAAGCCATTTTGCCAGACATCGCCTGCAAAAAAGACTCGAGAAAATTCTTCTAAGCGGGGAAGCGCTAGGAAACGTATTTTGGCCAAATTTGTGCTTTCATTTGGTAAAAGGACCTTACTATAGGCAGTATTCAGTAAAAAGGTGGTTGAAAAACCATGATGGCAGGGTACGAGTGGTTGCTTTGTTGCAGCGAATCGAAATGATTCACGCAGCATTGTTGCATTACCTTCTTTGAAACTATTTGCTGAATGGATTTCACTTGGTTTGATTGGCTTCATTAAAGCACCTCGTCATATAAAAAAAGCATATCTTCTTGCGCGACGAAGATTATCACGTTGGTGATCTGTACAATAAGCTCGACAATTTCTTATTACCAATTGAGCCGTTTAACGTAGTCTGTCTATGCTCTTTTGTTTGTGAAGCTTGAGGTCGTGTTGCAGATAAAACTTTGCGTGTGGATAGGAAAACTGTGCAATTTGGAGAACTGCACGGAGACGGTACAGTTGCAGAGATAACTGAGGTGGTTAGGCATAGTTATCCGTGAATTGTGCCGACAAGTCGTTACGTGTGGACGATGAGCTACGTTTTTTATTCACTTTTAGCAAATGGCAAAACTTCGACAATGTTCACGGGAGTTTCTGACGGAGTTTATTGCCTTGTACGAAAGTATTTTACGTATACAAGTATTTTCTTTTGTGATATATGGTTTCACTTATTCCAATAAATGAATGTATGTGTCTATGTCCATTCTCAAGTAGTTCCACCAATCATTAGGTTCATCACTTCATTCACGCAGTAATTTAATGTGAGAAAAGTGCTTTGTTTTAAGAAGCCATTTCTTCGACCACTGTGAACGCCGGGTTCCATTTGTTTCTTTTTCTTCATGAGACAACATGCAAAAATTGACCAGAGTAGTACTTCAATCATGGTGACGCCACTGGAACTGCGCTAAAATAAATACAGATTTGCATCATCTGGGCGCACTTTATTTTTGCAACGTTTTGACTGCGCAGAAAAAAACGTTGCGTAAAACATAGCGTCTGGACCAGGCTTAACGCTTGAAAATTGTTTTCTAAAAATTCCATAATTAACTTATGAACATTGCTCGTAAAAATACGGCGAAAAGTAATTTTAAGCATACATAGGCTTGGGTTATGTTGTTTTATAAAGCAGAAAGATGATTATTTCAGAGCATTTCAAATCATCACTGGTATGTAAAATGTATAGGATTCTAGTCATTACGAGTCATGCAGGGGCAAGCTTGACCGCCGGTAGAAGCAGCAGCACAAAGTCCTCCTATAAACGTGTCTATCCACACCGCACGCATTATCTTCACATTCCGCGTGAAAACACATTATCTACTCGCATTATCTTCACATATCGGCTCATGCAGAGGTATGATTGGCCACCGGTCCAAGCTTCAATACACATTCCCCATGGATGACGGGAATGCAAGAACACAGTGTTGGGCTTTCCGAAAAGTTCTTTTTATAAAGCTATAAAGCTGAAAGTTCAAAGTTTCCCTTGTAATGCCTGGGCAGCCTAGGACATCCAATGTTAAGGTTAGTACGCAGTCTTGCCTGAATTTCGGTTCCCCTTTAAAATGCATGGGAAAAGAGTGACGGAATTCCGTCACCTGAATTTTTTTCAGGTCACTTGAGAAAATCGGTACGCAGTCTGTCCTGAAACGTTGCCTGAAAAGTGTCAGAATGTTAGTGCTGCTCTTTGCTCGTAGGTGGCTCTGCAGCACAAGTGGAGAGTTTTTTCAGGCACAAGGTGACGGAATTAAATGGTCTGCTATTTATTTGGTCACGTAAAGCAATCATTTTGGCCATTTTGAACGCGCGTCAAATTTGAATTTTGTTTGAAAATTTAAAATTTGTTGTACTTCGGAACTTTCTGTCGACAAATTAACTAATTTTATGCGTAGGATAGTTCGTGCAAAACTTGAAGCAAAGATTTTCCAGCACATTTGGTTTTTTTGCCAGATACGTTTACTACGAAGCACTTTAATTAGCTGGTTGGTTTATTGAATTAGCGCGACGTTATAAAAGGTATGTTACTTCACCAAACTGCAGCAGTAACATAATTTGGCAGCTGGCTTCTTTTTGCTGCAAAATTTGGCTTCAAGCAATTATGCGAATCTATTTGAATATGTTATAATAGATTCAGGTACGCGAACAGACCTAAAGTTTTCAACACCGCATGTGTACGCGATATGAAATGCATGGATGGAAATTATGTATTCGTGTGAAGGAAATATATATCAAATAAACAATTATTAAATAGATAACATAATTGTTTTACTTCGAAAAACTACGCCTATTTTCATTCAGTCTAATTGAATTTAAAGTGAAAGTAGTTTTTAAAATTTGCTACTAGACCTTGGTTTCTTTCATAAACTTTGGTTTGGTTCATAATATAGCAGTATGATGAGGCAGCAAACCTGAATGAATTTAAAATTGAAGAGCTGAAAGAAGCATTGATGGAATAGTAACATAGTACTTCACATACAGTTGGTAAATTGTAAAGGTTATTTTCAAAGAAAGCTAATTTCTAAATCCCATGCCGCCAAAGTTGAGAGCAATTAACTGTCACTTTGTAATATTCTACACTTCTCTACACGAAAATTTTTCCGTGTAGAAATAAATAGCAAAACCGAGTGACCGAAATTCAGGCAAGACTGCGTACTTACCTTTAAACAGAAATGAACCGGGTGTGGATCTGTAATACTTCCATGTACTATACGAAATGCTTACGGACAGTATGTGTACGGATTACTTTTGAGTATGCTCCGCAGGAACGTAACTAATATCGTATTGTACCATTATATCATAATAGCATGTGGTACAAATACTGGCCAAAAGCAAGAATCATTCTGTGTGACTTTTAGCATAAATGCTAAAATCAAAACAGGATATTACCCACAGCATCGGGGCATGAGAATGTCTGCCTTTCTTTCAGGTTCCACATTTCCAAAAGAATGCTTTCTTGCTTTATGTGTATTTCAGTTCATCTTTTCTCGAGGGCTCACTTTGTCGTGTTTTGGCTGTCTACCTAGCTAGCTGAGTCATGTTCGAGAGTTCTTAGACTCTTCACGTGCAAACCATTCCTTGCTGATTTTTAATAAGGAATAACGTCAGCATTTTATCGGTACCATTGCGGTAATACTAATAAATTAATGCGGGAAAATTTAGGTAGTTTCAGCCAACCTGAAATGAAGTATTTTGCCTGAATATTTAAACGCGACATCAGCAAAAAAATATGTTCCAACATGCATTGTTCCCTAACTGTTCATTGCTGACACAATAAAGTACTCATTGTTGATTAGATTTTGCAATTTCGACATCTATCTAAAATTTTATTTACATTATATTACAGACAATCTTCCAGATCGAAATTGTGACAGATGTGTTCATTGCTGTGTTGACTATCAAGGCTGGTTACAGTTTCAAAATTGTTTATATAAGGTAATTTATGATTACTATCCTAGCTGTTTACAATTGAGCTGTTTATCTCTTTCCTTTAGGTTGTTAAGGATCCTTTGTTCGAGTTAGCCATAACGTTATGCATTGTTCTTAATACGATGTTCCTTGCCATGGAACACCATGGCATGAGTGAGAGCTTTCGGCAAGCCTTAGATATTGGCAATAAAGTAATTTAATTTTATTCAACCACAAACTTGAACATTGATTTAAACCCGCTTAGGTTTTTACTTCGATATTTACCTTCGAATGTATTGTTAAAATAATGGCACTATCAAAAGACTACTTCCACTGTGGTTGGAATATTTTCGACCTAATCATAGTTTCGGCTAGTTTACTAGATATTGTATTTGAATTAGTTGATGGCTTAAGTGTGCTGCGAGGATTGCGACTGGTAAGTGATCTTGGCTCATTAGCTTCACCGAAACAGATTTTTTTATTAACATTTCCGGTTTTTTTACTGTTCTAGCTCCGAGTTCTAAAGCTGGCTCGATCTTGGACCACAATGAAAGTTCTACTAAGTATAATAATTTCTACAATAGGCGCTTTAGGAAACCTTACACTCATACTAGTTATTGTGATCTACATTTTTGCTGTTATCGGAATGCAACTTTTTTCAAAAGACTACACTCCGGACAAATTTGACCCTGATCCAGTACCAAGGTTAGTGCAGCATTTTTATTTCGCTTGAAAAGTTTCATTGACAGTCTTTAGCTATGTCTAAAAATAATAAAAACATTTGCAATTGTCAATGAATTTCTTTTTGTATTTGTAACAAAAATTATTTTTTAAAAAAATTGAAAGTAGATTCCTCAAGGGATTGTCATATTCTTAAATGGATCTGAACATGCTTTGATGTAAAATTAATAAGCTATAAGTTATGTTGAAATTATGTTTGTAATTTAAAAGCTTATTAAAACCATTGGCTACATAAGATTCCCTTAAAAGAAACCCTTTCTAAGTTTGTGTAATTAAATGGATAATTGTTGATTATTTTTCCCAAACACAAAGTGCCTGAGAAAAATTGGGTGAAGGTCTACGATGACCATCAAAGGATATCAAGCCATTAGTCCGTGCAGGACTGAGCTACGCCGAGTAACTAAAACTCTCACATGACAGGTCGGCGGCACATGCTGGCTGCCATCTAGCGACTCGAGAGATGTGAGGGGTTCTTTACTTGTCATGCGTCCTAACCATCATCACATGTATATTCATGCGCCTGACAAGAAAACAAACGCGACATTGAAAGTGATAATCTTCAGGATCCACTTTTTGAGCCGTGAAGGCTACCCTGACCATGGGTATGTTTTTGTTAGTGACTGGGATCCAAAGATCACCAGCACAACAAAAAAAACTACAAAACTAATTTTCGAAAAAATTGTCTTTAAGTGACAAACAAATGCGGGAAGACGTAAAACACTTTTTTGTACAACCAGTCTTTATCCCAAGCAACAAAACTCAACTATAACACAAATGATGAAAATGTTCAGTGCTGGCAATACTTTTCCAATGAAGCAGCAATAAGTTTACCTTAACAAGCTCATACTTAAATCAACTTAACCTTTGAATTTCGTTCTCATCGGAGGATTTCATCGAAACTTTCAGCGGTTAAACGTTGTTTGAGGCTGCCATCCGAAAAATGTTCAAAACTCGGAAAATTTAAACATTGGTTTCTTATTTTTATCGCAAATGCTTTGCATATGAGTACGTAATTTGAATCACCTGTTGGTGCAATATTTACGAAAATGGCTAATGCTGGTTAGCCTGTGTAAGCAGCAAAACAAAAAATATACCAAATCTGCTTCACGTTAAGTTAAACCCAACCAATAAATTTCGTTTCGATTGAATCACTGCGCTGGAAGGTAGGGGGGTGAACAGAATTTTAGTGTTACCACCCTCAAAACTTTTCAAATTTTTAAAACGTTAATATTTGTTGTTAATTTTCATTGCAGGATCATTCTCAATTGGAAATCTTATGACATAGTCGCTCAGTAAAGAAATTCCACAAAATTACATAAATGGTCATAGCTGGCAGCCCTTTCATGATTTTTGTACGAAATTCCTAAGACATTTGGTCTACATAAAGGTCCATTAACTGCCTATTCCTTCGACAGTTGGTCACATTAAGGTCCATTTACTGCATGAACTTCGTTTTGATTTCTATACTGAACCGGAAGTTATAGGGAAAAAAGCTTTATTTTGCTGAGCAAATTTGCAAGATTTATGAGACAAAAATCACCACAGCTGCCAGCCCCATTCTAATTTTTCAACCAAATTTTCACCAAATGTTACATAAAGTAACATTCAAGTACTGTGTTGTCTGATGGCTGAATTGGAAGCTATAGGCCAAAAAGATGTTTTTTTCTCAGTTATTTTTCAAGATGGTACCAATGCCACAGGGTTGCCCGCATTTCAAAATCACTTCTATCTCACCTGGTCCTAGTTAATACCAATATGTCCTGTAAATTTCAATATGATCGGTTTATCCGGTCGTCAGTTCTCGTGAACAGAACTTTCGAGTGCTGAAAATAGAGGTAATTTGGTGATGGGTTGCCGTTCTTATGCAAATCGGAATTTTGAAAATTTTATCTTGAGATGAAGGACAAAGAATAAAAATTATCAACGATTTGAATTTTTTGTCAAAAATCAAAAATTTTTCAGGAAGGTCAATGATTTGAAAGATTTTTTGGGTGAACTTGGATACTTGTGCCCATCAATTAGTGTAGTCGCTCACCGCAACGGGCACACCGATAAGTAAGGTGAATTTTGCAACACTTCTAAAGCACTCAAACTGTGCGTTGTGTGGACGAAAATGACGGAATGGGGGGTAGGAGGAATGGAGGATAATTTGAGGTGGTATTGGTGGCGAGCAATAGAGTAATGTTTATGTATGTGACGAATAATGTATATGCGATAAAAGGTATGCAGGTGAATAGTTGAATGAAAATGAGTAGAAGAGAAGAGTGGGAATATGCTGAAATGTTTGAAAAAACGATAAATGTTAAAAATTTCTTGAATAAAGTTCAAGCTATGCGATTTAAGCGAGAGTGTATGAAAATGTGTACAAGTACAAAATGCCAATATTTAGAAGAGTAAAAAAATTTAAATATTTTAAAAAATCAAACTTCGATAACGGATTGGAAACTATCTTCACCCAATGTGCTTGCTTACTGATAAGTATTCCATATTAGCAATTGCGTTTAGGGTCAAAGTTTTCAATTTGTGTTCTCACAAGTAAAAGTGTTTTTAAATTTTTCGGAACAAAGTTTGCAGGATAAATAACAAAAAATGTTGCTGTAAATACATATAATCTACAACTAGATATTAATTCAGTGATATATGCAATATCGAAGTTTTTGTCTGTATCGTGATGCATAGTGATGAAAACTTTATTTGAGAGGCGTAGCTATTGATTGGAAATAAAGCAAACTATTGGGTTGCAAGGAACAAGCAAATAACTTGCATTCACACCGCATGAGCCGATTAATAGATAAAATATTATAATTTATAGTTACAATTTTTTGAGAAAATGTTACTTAATTTTACCACACAAATTGCAGAGTTTAATTACGTGAAACGTGCCATAGCAATTGCTCTTAATCCGATAGAATATGGATTTTAAATTAACCTGACGAATATTTTTTAGACTTGAATAATAAAAGTAAGAATCGCAGTTCAAAGCATTGTTTGATTCATAAATTGTAATGCATTTATCCGTTTGTGGCTGAAATACTAAAGTTGTTAAGTAAAAGGTTCGCAAAAGTGGAATGGATTGACGATCTATCGATCGTTTGTTGCTATTGTAAGGAATATGAAATACTTTTATAAGCAATAATTTTTATTTCCACTAAAAACTCCTTAATCAAAGTCATATAACAATCGACGAAACCTACTTTTCGAAGATAATTTAAAAGCGGTGTGATTTTTTTTTACTGATTTTATAAAGTTTACAAAACGATGATTTGGATCGAGTTTTGTTTGACTAAATTCGTTTTCAGTAGCACTCAAACTGGAAACAGCCGTGCAACGATTTGATTCGAAAATCGATGAACCGAAGCTTGCGGGCACACCTATCCAAGGTCTTGGATCATATGAGATGCAAATAATATAATTTTTTTGTTAAATGCTCAATGAATAAAAGGTTGTTGAGTATAATAATAAATGGAATTGGGTGTATCATGTGCAGTACTTTAGGTTCAAGTTGAATCCGTTTTTACTGTAGTTAATTTAATTATCATGGAAATGTATGTAGATATCTTATAACATTGCACACTGGTAACAGTTTCCCGATGTGCCAGCTAGCAGGCAAATTATTGTTTTAAGACTAAAGAAAAATATGTAATCTGTTATGAATATGTATATATGCAACATGCAAGATTGATAGGATCTAACAGGGTAGTAGCAAAGACTTTGACTCTATGATGCATGCGCGTTTGCACGTAAAATTGAATGGAAACTAAGTAAATTTGGGGTAATAAATCAGTTATTAATATTCTATGTGATTTTCGAAGAATACTGGTGAATATATGAGAGCAAAGAGTTAATAGGATGGAAGAATTCATAAAATGAATGGCTACTAGTTTCGAAAGTATGCACTGTTGCAAGTGGTCACATCAGTTAGATATACACTATGAGCTTAGTTAAATTTGGATTTTTGATCGTCCCACAATTAGAAAACAATTCTATTTGAATATGGTAATTTCACATCAACGTTTAGAAAAATCTTCTTTTTGATAATCGACAGAGAATACTTAGCTCAGAAATTTTAAGATGAAATAGCTCGACATCGCCAAAAACCAATAAACATGTTATTCAATAAGGACATAATAATCCGATTCGTCATCCGATTGAGCTGAAATACTCAAGATACAGTGGTATATATGTGGAACAGGTTCTAGTTTCACCAAATGTTGGTTATCTTTAGTGCTTTGGCACCGGCTGCCATTTAATTGATATTTTAAGTGATCTTAAAGTTCTAACAACAAATAAATTTTCAAAAAACCAAGTATGCGAAATAAATTTTTGAACGTATTTCAAACTAGCATATACGTTTTTGATGTTACATTACGCTATCATTTAAACAAAATGTTAGGCCTATGTGTACACTAAGCTCCCGCTAGGAGTGGCGTGAAATTGGCTGCAATTAACCCATCACTGCAAACGTGCTCGCGGAAGTCACGTGAACAAAATTTAATTTCAGACTTCAAAATAACATGTGTACTACATTTGGAATAAATTTCAGCCCCCTATGTTAATAATTCTGTGTTTTATTTAAATACAAAATTACTGTCTCTATTTTTAAACCCCTGTAAATAAGCTTACATTCTGATGGCATTAATACTGTATTTTAATCATATCTTGCGGTCTCACAGTCATAGTTGGTGAACGGTTGGGGTTATATCGTGATACCTTTGATTTTGATAGTTCTGATTTCAAATATTTAAGTTCGTGGAAAAGGAGTAAGAAGTGCAAATATAAATGCAAATTTATTTTTCTTTTTCAATATATTCGCCTGGTACTCCAATATAAATAATTTATCATCCACCTTTTCAAAAATGTTTTGTCTTTATCGGAAAGGTATGCCGAAGTCGCAACCTTCACTTCGTCATTGGAAAACTTCTTTCCACAACATTTTTTTTTTCAATTTTGGGGAAAAATAATAATCGTGGATTGAGTGATGTAAAATATCGAAGCCCACCTTTTGCAGGGCAGTAAACGAAAAACAACTCCTGTGAACAGGCTCGTTGTCGTGCAAAATTTTCAATTTTCTTTTTTCTTTGATGGCTTCTTTCAACTATTGTAGAATTGAAGCGTAGTGTTCTATAGTTGTGGAGACGACTTTGTTTTTAAAATCTATCAACAGTATCCCTTCTGAGTTCTATCAACAGTATCCCTTCTGAGTCATCTGCCATGACTTTTCCAGCAGAGGGTGACACCTAGAACTTCTTCGGTGGTGGTGTGCTTATTTGTTTCACTGCATATCATCTTGTTTGGACTCAGGATTGTAATGATCAATCCAAGTTTTGTCTCCAGTAGCGATTCGACTCAATACTCCACCCTCGTCTTCACTACACCTTGCACTACATTTATTCATGCCAGGATGATTTGTGTAATATTTAAAATGGTTGTATCTGGCACTGCAAGCATTTCTGCGAGCTGTTTCTTTTTGAGTATAGCATCTATCAATATAACTTTTTGACTTTTTGAGCAATATTCGAAGTGGCAGACCTGCTCGTGGGTCGTCTTCTTTTTTTGTTTAAAAAGACAAATTGGAAAGGATGCCACTTTTTCCATTATGGTTTGAGCCTATTTTCCTTGTTTGGCGAGGACCTTTATAGCAGCGTGGTACTCGATTGTACTTTACACTTTCTTCCAGTTTGATTTGCTTGGTCGGCGAAGGTTCAAAAACTAATGGCTCGATGAAAATAAAACTTGCAATAGATGCTTATAATACGTCCCTAAATCCATAACGTTTCATTAAACTACCCCCATTAATTATCTACCTACTCAATTCGCGAACTTAATGACCCACCCTTGTAGTTGTTAATACTGTAGCTTAAGTTACATTGTGAAAATATTGTACCATTCAATTACACAAATCATTTTAAATGATTAAATTATGATTGAATGAATATTCTACTGACTTATGAAGCATGTGTATAGGTATAGGGCGCATGATCAGGATTCTCGCCATCAGTCTGCAGTTCAACTCCGGCACATGACACTCAGCTTTTTTCTTCATTGCATATATTATATTTTACAGTTACCTTTCATCGGGCTCAAAATGCAAACATCAAATTTAGTTCAGTTTGATTTGAAATTTAAATTGTTTGACTGACGAAAATTTCAGTCATATTTTTGGAAGTAGGGGTTAGATTAAGCACCAAGCCTAACAGTTGCAAGAGTATCCAGAAAAATAAAATAGAATAATTCTAATATGGACGAAAACATAATTCATTATAACTGCATGCATTGAAACATAATTCGTAATAAATGCTTTCACTGCGCAATAACAGACAAAACTCTAATTTGTTCTGATTTCACATGCACATCTGGTGGATAGTTTGTTGTGGATTGCAAATTAAGTAAGAACCACGCAAAATATTATCTAGACTCTAACACAACTTTGAAACAAGTGGCACTAGTTTCGTATAACTTTTTCTCATATGCTTCCATGAAATGTACGTAAGTAAAGAGCGGGTGAGATTTTACAAAAGAAATTTTAATTTGGGGGCCAACATAATAACGATTTCGATCAAATTTGCTTGAATTAATTTCAACGTAGCGGCCCTCAAACTGTAGCAAGTCTTGACTTCCGATACAAAATCGGGGTGGGCACATCTATCCAAGATCTCCGTTCTTATGAACTGCAACTTATATATTTTTGGGCATTCAATGTGGAATGAATTAAAGATTTATGAGTACAATAATAAATGAAAATGTGTACATCATGTGCAGTACTTTGCGTCCGAGTATTTCACTTTTTACGTTAATTAACACGTACATATGCATGCTGTTCGGAGTGGAAATGTATTTAGATACCTTATTAGTTGGACTTTGAATACATATTGATTTTATAATGTTGCACCCTGCTTGCAATTTCCCATTATGTAGGTAGGCTTGCAGTAAAATGGCTGCTTTAAGGCCAATGAAAAAGTTGCAACTGGGTATTAAATTTTACAAGATCGGGATAGGCTATTATAAATAAGGTTTACTCGATGGTGCAGGCACACTAAATATGCGCGTTCGCTCGTATTAATGAATAGAAACTAAGTGAATTTGGAGTAATAAGGTAGTATTGACATGCGATACGATGTTTATACAACCTTTTCACCTTCGAGCATTAAACTAAAACAACCAGTCTTCCTTGCACATGTTTTTTGAGTTGAGGTTCTTGGATGCTCTAGCGAAATTCTTTAGCAAATGAAGAATGTGAACAATGTCTCTGATTACTCACGTTTTTTGTTTGAACTGGCTAGCGGATAATAAGACAAAAAGTATTTAGCGGGCTGTTATGGCACAAACCGTCAATGGTGCAAATTCTCAGGCAAGAACATGACTAAATATTAAAAAAGGAAATACATTTTCGCTAATCATATACATGATTAGAGAAATAAACAATTTTACTACTCAATCGCCAAGTTAAAAAATATTTTACATTTTTTTCTATGATACTGCCAAAGCTCAGGGGATTACTGTTTGAAGCAAATGCTTAGCTATGGCGGCAAGGAGACACAAATAAGAGAAATCTATATCAATTATTCCATTATTCTCTTTTAATGTACCTCATTATTTTATTTAGTCGCCACTAAAACTATGATATGACAATTAATGCGGTGCAGGCATTATGCCCAGTCAGTGGCTATTAGAATAACACAAGACGAGCAAATACAGCCATGAGCATACAGCGGGAATCGAAACCACGGGCAGTAGATTGCTGCTCAGCGAGCTGACGCCTTAGCGAGCAGAGCCAAAGACCTCTCATCCCCTGGTTGTGGGCCTCTCATAACCTGGCCTTCGCATATTTGAAAATATTTTACATTTGATGTTTTCATGTCCCTCTCTATATGTTTAAAATGTCCCGAAAATTCAAGTTTTCAAATAAAAAAAACGGTTTAAAGGTTTTGCAAATATTGGTCGCAAAGTGTTCCGATATTTTGACTTCCATCATTTTTTCTCGTAGATTTTCCCACAGAGAGATAACCTTTTTCAATTTCAAGATTGCTTATGTGTGGCAATTTAAAACACACGGAGGATCAATTTTTTGAAAAGAATTTCACGTCCCTGCTCTAGCTATAGCGGTGCCCACTAATTCATTATAAATCAGAAATGTATATTTTTTATAGGCATAAACTCGTCCTGTAATTTCGTTATGATCCGATGTTTCTCTCAGAAGCTATGACCAATAAAATCTTTGAAAAATTTCCTTGTCTACTTTTAAGCAATCAGCGCCCACATAGAATTAAAAATTACCAAACCGTTATCATAGCCAATCATTCATATCCCATACTGACTTTTCACTATAATTGTCTTTACATAGACATATAGAAAAATAATCATTAAATGGTCGCTGCTGCCAAAGTGTAAAAATTTCATTTTAACTTGACATGGGCCTACCTAAAATTTCAGCTCGATTGCGTTACGCACATTAAATAATCTCACTTAATCTTTTTTCTGATTTATATACACATATAAAGAAAGGTCTAGGTAAATTTAGTACTATCTTCGAAAATCAGTAAAAATATATGTTGAATTATTTCATGTGACACCAGTTTTACTCTTAATTATTTTTAAATTTAGTCTGGCACCATTTTTAATTCGAAATTGCGTTACGATATTCAAATACTTATTTTCATTAATTTATGTGATTCGCCAGACCTTTACATATAAAATTCATACCTTCCAGCATTACATTATCACTCTAAATTTACTCAGTTTCTATTCACTCATCCGTGCGTACCAACATATTTCTTCATATATCAATAAAAATATAAAAGATATTGGGACAGAGCGATTGAACAACATTACAATATCAATATTTGTGATCTAATTACTTTTCCATTTCTAATTGCATGCAAATGTTCGTGTTAATTACCGTAAAAAGCGAACTTAGCACCGAATCCAAAGTACTGCACATGATATACACATTTCAATTGTTGATTGTACGATAATTAAAAATATAACCCACATTTAAATGAAAGACATTGTCAAAATTATATTGGTTGCATTTCATATTAAGAGAAATTTTAGATAAATGTGCCGACAGCTACTCGGTTCTGCATTTTTTCTCGGTTTTGCATTTTTACTAATGTTCGAAGAACATTAGTATTAAAATCGATTCGGCCAAAAATTCATATTTCCATATATATATATATATATATATATATATATATATATATATATATATATATATATATATATATATATATATATATATATATATATATATATATATATATATATATATATATATATATATATATATATATATATATATCATCAAAAAATTTCAGTGAGATAATCTCGGGAACGCGCCATCCGATTGAGCTGAAACTTTCAGGATACATTAGTGTATATGCAGAATAGGTCCAGGTTTCTTTAAATGTCATTTATTGTTAACATTTTGGCGCCGGCGGCCATTTAAGTGATATTTTTAATATACCTATTATTTCGTGCACAAATAATTTTCGCAAAAATAAAGGTAACGAAATAAATTTCGAACGTGTTTTACATATGAATCGGGTAATGCTTTGGAATTTTTTAACCCTATGTGTGCGCTGGGTGCCTAAAAAGAGGACGGGAAAATTTGAAAATTTTTAAATTGCGATAACTTTTGACAGAGCTATTCAATCATTACGAAATTTTCAGGACATATTGATATTATTTAGTTGTAGATTTGTGTAGCTTTTAATGAGCGTGCTGGCAACTCTGTAGCAAGGGCAGGCACTGAAAGTGAAAACCTCCAAATCATCGTCTCTCTTGAAAAAATGCCGTTTCTTCAAAAAAAAGCCACTCATATGTAAATCTTGTGCTTTGTTTACATAACCAAAAAAAAAAAAAAAGATATGGTATAACGGGCACGCCTGGTAACCCTTGCCCAATTTACCTATATTTTTAGCATCAAAAACTTCTGTTCACGGAAACTCACGATATGATAAGCAGAATTAATTGAAATTTGCAGAATGTATTGGTCTTAAATAGGACCAGGTCTGATAGAAGTGATTTTGAAATGCGGGCGATTCTGTGCCAGTGGTGCCAGCTTCAAAAACCACTAAAAAAGATAACTGTTTTTAGCCCTATAAATTCTGATTGAATCGTTCGATTTTGACGAAACTCACACAACTACTGGACCTTACCTAATGCCACGTTTGGTAGAAATTTGGTAGAAAAAGTCGGTTGGAGTTGCCAGCTATGATAATTTTGGTGTCTTCATTTTGAAAAAAAAAATTTGGAAGTGAAAACATTCAAACCATCGAATATTCAAAAAAATGTCCGTTTCTTACAATAAAACCAATCTGTATATAAATCTTATGTTTTATCTACACGTTCAAAATAAAACTTTGGAAATTTCATGTCGGACAAGAACGGTAACCCTCTCCCAGTTAACCTATATTTTTAGCATCAAAAACTTCTGTTCACGGAAACTCACGAACCAATAATCAGATACAGCTAAAATTTACAGAATGCATTGGACTTAAGTAAGACCAGATTTGATAGAAGCGATTTTGAATTGTGGGCAAGTCTGTGCCAGTGGTGCCACCTTGAAATATTACAAAGAAAAAAAACTGCTTTTTGCCCTATGAAATGTGAATTAATAACTAGATTTTCATGAAATTGGCACAGTAGCTAAACCTAACTTTAGTCTCTGTTTGGTGAAAATTTGGTTGAAAAATTTGATTGGTGCTACCAGCTATGGTAATTTTTGTGTCTTTGGTTTTGAAAATACGCTCAGGAAAATAAAACTTTTTGCACTATAACTTCCAGTGCACTCATGAAATCAATACGAATTTCATACAATTAATGAAACCTGTCATGAACATTATTCAGGCCAAATTTGGTTGAAAAGCCACGATAGGGTTGCCAGCTATTGTTGGTTTTATGTTTGTTTGCAATATCTTTATTAAGCGGTTTTATCGTAGAATTTTCAATTGGTTATGATATTGTAGTGACAATTAACAGCAAATATTAAGCTTTCGATTATTTGAAAAAATTCGCTGCAGGTAACTCTAAATTTCTTTATACTCCTTTAACTTCGAATGTTATATAACAACGTGAAGCAGATGTGATATATTCTTGGCTTTGATACTGGCAGAAGGTTGCCAGCACGAGTCGGTTGTGCTACTTTTGTATCAATAAACGCTTTCAGTTAGTACTCATACCGGAAACATTTACAATTAAAATAAATAATCAATGTTGCGATTCGCCAAATTCTGCAAATTTTTCGGATCGCAGCCCCAAACACCAACTTCAGTTACAGTGCTGCAGGCACTGAGCATTTTCTTCATTGATGTTATATGAGATACTGCTTTCAAAATAATGTGAAATAAGCAACTGATAACGAATATAATTAACAAGTGTTTTTCTCTCATAAACTTTGAAACTCATGCCAGTGGTAATATCTGAAACCTTCTACCATATGAGCTATAATACATTATTGAGACCAAAGTAAAACGTGGCATTTGAAACAGTTTGGCCGTAATAAGCAGCTCATGTGGTGGAATATGCACTCAAAACCTGCACGATTCTCCTACTGTTCTTCGAACATTAGTGTTTCTAGCGGTTCAGGTGCGCTAGAGTTTTTTTAAATATCTGAGCTTAACTTTTCGTCACTCACCAATACCACCAGCATATGCATTTCAAGCTGTGGGCACCGTATGAGATTTCCAAAATATGTTCTCATTACGCAACGCACGACGTTTTTTTTTCTATAGTAATGTTTAATAATATAGAAGTAACATATCATTCATTCCAGGCATTTTTACTAATGATCGAAGAACATTAGTATTAAAATCGATTCGGCCAAAAATTCATATTTCCATATATATATATATATATATATATATATATATATATATATATATATATATATATATATATATATATATATATATATATATATATATATATATATATATATATATATATATATATATATCATCAAAAAATTTCAGTGAGATAATCTCAGGAACGCGCCATCCGATTGAGCTGAAACTTTCAGGATACATTGGTGTATATGCACAATAGGTCCAAGTCTTTTTAAATGTCAGTTATTGTTAACCTTTTGGCGCCGGCGGCCATTTAAGTGATATTTTTAATATACCTATTATTTCGTGCACAAATAATTTTCGCAAAAATAAAGTTAACGAAATAAATTTCGAACGTGTTCTACATATGAATCGGATAATGCTTTGGAATTTTTTAACCCTATGTGTGCGCTGGGTGCCTAAAAAGAGGACGGGAAAATTTGAAAATTTTTAAATTGCGATAACTTTTGACAGAGCTATTCAATCATTACGAAATTTTCAGGACATATTGATATTATTTAGTTGTAGATTTGTGTAGCTTCTAATGAGCGTGCTGACAACCCTGTAGCTAGGGCAGGCACTGAAAGTGAAAACCTCCAAATCATCGTCTCTCTTGAAAAAATGCCGTTTCTTCAAAAAAAAGCCACTCATATGTAAATCTTGTGCTTTGTTTACATAACCAAAAAAAAAAAAAAGATATGGTATAACGGGCACGCCTGGTAACCCTTGCCCAATTTACCTATATTTTAAGCATCAAAAACTTCTGTTCAAGGAAACTCACGATCCGATAAGCAGAATTAATTGAAATTTGCAGAATGTATTAGTCTTAAATAGGACCAGGTCTGATAGAAGTGATTTTGAAATGCGGGCGTTTCTGTGCCAGTGGTGCCATCTTGAAAAACCACTAAAAAAGATAACTGTTTTTAGCCCTATAAATTCTGATTGAATCGTTCGATTTTGACGAAACTCACACAACTGCTGGACCTTATTTAATGCCACGTTTGGTAGAAATTTGGTCGAAAAAATCGGTTGGAGTTGCCAGCTATGATAATTTTGGTGTCTTCATTTTGAAAAAAAAAATTTGGAAGTGAAAACATTCAAACCATCGAATATTCAAAAAAATGTCCGTTTCTTACAATAAAACCAATCTGTGTATAAATCTTATGTTTTATCTACACGTTCAAAATAAAACTTTGGAAATTTCATGTCGGACAAGAACGGTAACCCTCTCCCAGTTAACCAATACTTTTAGCATCAAAAATTTCTGTTCACGGAAACTCACGAACCAATAATTAGATACAGCTAAAATTTACAGAATGCATTGGACTTAAGTAAGACCAGATTTGATAGAAGCGATTTTGAATTGTGGGCAAGTCTGTGCCAGTGGTGCCATCTTGAAAAATTACAAAGAAAAAAAACTGATTTTTGCCCTATGAAATGTGAATAAATTACCAGATTTTCATGAAATTGGCACAGTAGCTAAACCTAACTCTAATCTCTGTTTGGTGGAAATTTGGTTGAAAAATTTGATTGGTGCTACCAGCTATGGTAATTTTTGTGTCTTTGGTTTTGAAAATACGTTCAGGAAAATAAAACTTTTTGCACTATAACTTCCAGTGCAGTCATGAAATCAATACGAATTTCATACAATTAATGAAACCTGTCATAAACATTATTCAGGCCAAATTTTGTTGAAAAGCCACGATAGGGTTGCCAGCTATTGTTGGTTTTGTGTTTAATTGCAATATCTTTATTAAGCAGTTTTATCGTAGAATTTTCAAATGGTAATGATATTGTAGTGACAATAAACAGCAAATATTAAGCTTTTGGATTATTTGAAAAAACTCGCTGCAGGTGATTAAAATTTCTTTATACTCCTATAACTTCGAATGTAATATAACAACTTGAAGCAGATATGATATATTCTTGGCTTTGATACTGGCGAAAGGTTGCCAGCACGAGTCGGTTGTGCTACTTTTGTATCGATAAATGCTTACAGATAGTATTCATACCGGAAATATTTACAATTAAAATAAATAATCAATGTTGCAATTCGCAAAGTTCTGCAAATTTTTCGGATCGCAGCCCCAAACACAAACTTCAGTTACAGTGCTGCAGGCACTGAGCATTTTCTTCATTGATGTTATATGAGATGCTGCTTTCAAAATTATGTGAAATAAGCAACTGATAACGAATATAATTAACCCGTGTTTTGCTCTCATAAACGTTGAAATTCATGCCAGTGGTAATATCTGAAACCTTCCACCATATGAGTTATAATGCATTCTTGAGACCAAAGTAAAACGTGGCATTTGAAACAGTTTGGTCGTAATAAGCAGCACATGTGGTGGAATATGCACTCAAAACCTGCACGATTCTTCTACTGTTCTTCGAACATTAGTGTTTCTAGCGGTTCAGGTGCGCTAGAGTTTTTTTAAGTTTAATCATGGCCTTCATATAAAAGGCCTTTCGCAAAAGCAATTAACGTACAAGATGGTGGATCTAAGCTACTTTTCTCAACCAGTCCGCACAGTGATGTTTTTCTCTGTTATTAAAGAAATGCACGAGAACCACCTACAGGAGATATGATGAAAATCATATGTCATGTCAATTACACTGAGCGGGAAAATAACATAAACAAATGTAGATTGCAACGAATAAATAAACTTGACCGAATTTATTTCAAATCCGCTATTGTATGTTACATATTCATTTTGAGTTTTTTGGCGTAGCTTAATGTTTGTGTCGGTGTTCGGGATAACCTTTTCATACTAGGAGCGTAGATAAACGATCATTCTCGAGCGGGGCTTCGTGAAAAATACCAATTTCAATTTTCTCCAAAATCCGTTGAAGTTCCACAGTTCGAAGGCGTTTCGTGAATATTGAAGATGTTTGTTGTCAGGAGTTCTTCACAAGTATACCTGTGATATATCTTGGAAAAATGTAGTACACACTGATTCTACGAACGCTCCGTTTTGTCAAACGGTGCATGTACATTATGTCTGATATTCTAAGTTTCAAAATTTTCTTGTTTTATAATTGTTACATAGAAAAATAGACAACTGGAAAAAATAAGCATAGTTTTCTAAAATGTTAATCGAGTTTTAAACGTTTAAATTTACTTGCAAATGATAGGTCCTCAAGTTTCAAATGAAAAATCAGCTGCGACCCGAAAGTATTTATAATATATTTATAAACGTTTAAATTTACTTGCAAATGATAGGCCCCCAAGAAACTTTTGAATTAAAAATCAGCTGGAACCCGAAAGTATTTATAATATAATATTTATAAGAATTTATAAACTTTATTCTTCCTGTAGAGTGATTAGATAAATGTTTCCATATGCTCAGACGAAATGTCGTTTGATTGAATCAAATTGATCTTCATTCCTGCTTTAAATGACTTATTTAAAAACCTACTTTTAGCAGTATTACTCTAAAGTTGGCTTGTGTTTCTCGATCTATATGGTATTTCTCGACTTTTCATATCCCGAATCGTAGCGATCGGTAGCCGTCCAGACACTGAAATCGCATAAATACCCCGGCAAAATCGATCTAGAAGTAAAATTCTCATTAGTATCATCGTTGGAAATGAGATGCGCCGTCGCTCACTTATCCGTTGCCATTTGGTGACCCAACTATCTGGGCTCGTGACCGCAACTAACCCATCGAACTTATTGCTGGTGCAGTCGTACACTTGATCTTCATTATTTTTCATTCAGAAAAACTCCGTAATTATCGCAGCTGTCATATTCGAACTGTTCAAAAGTCTACCAAAGCAAACTAAAATTACAGACGTACATAACTTTGAATGCAGAGTAGAGCATTTACCTTGACTCTCGAACAGACCAAACATGCCCGCAACCCTCGTAGGTCTTTAGGAATTGTATCAGAAGACATTATTAACTGTCGGATAAACACGTACTTTACTTCGCCATTAAGCCAAACGCATAGAACCGACGCTGATTGGCCGAAATTGACAGCATAAATAGCCGTTTGAGAGCCACTGAATTTACTCAATCTACCGCCAATTCTCCCTCTGGTGGAGGAATTTCGCAACCATGGGCACAAGTATCCAAGTTTTACCGATTTTTTTTCAGCAGCCTGCCACAGCTATAGGGTTACCCGCTTTATGCTGAAAATCTATATGTGCCAAGTTTTAGTCAACATCAATACGCTCTGTAATTTTCACGATGATCCATTGCTTTTCTTACAAGTAATGACAAATCAAAATTTGAAAAAAATTCCTTGCCTACTTTTAGGCACCCTGCACCCACACACGGCTCAAAATTTCCATATGTTTATCATAGACAAGCTAAGAGCATAATTAGTTTTCATTCCCAATACTTTTCTTTAACAAAAATTTACACTGCTTGGAAATATAGGAGTTCCTCAAAATTCACTAAAACGCTCGCCGCCGCCAAAAGGTTTAGGGTATCTGAATTTGAGAAAGTCATGGACCTACCTATTATATACATCTACGTTCTCCAAAAATTTCAGCTCAATCGGATTGGCCACTCCAGAGATTATCTCCTTTAATCATTTTGCTGATATATATATATATATATATATATATATATATATATATATATATATATATATGTATATATGTATATATATATATATATATATATATATATATATATATATAAATATATATATATATATATATATATATATATATATATATATATATATATATATATATATATATATATATATATATATATATATATATATATATATATATATATATATATCTTTATATATGTATATATAAAGAAATATGAATTTTCGGCGAAACGAGTTTAATACTACTGTTCTTCGAACATTAGTAATAAGGCCACCAATTTGAGTTGTTGCTTCCTACAAAGCAACTCGACGCGAAGACGAATATAATTACGCACGAAAGAGAGCGAATCGGTGGCTGTATTCGGGGACGAGAGAGATACGCACGCTTAACAACAAGAAACCGCGAAATTATAAAAACTCAAAAATAAGGTATACGCGGATACTAACACGAAATTATCTACTTTACACTTGATTGAACAAATACGCACATGACTGACGAAATTCATCGACCTGAAAAAGAATCATGTGCTACCATATAGCGGCGCCAGAAGTCTGATTTCTACGAAAAAAATTATATAGGTCAGGCTTCCGACGGTTCTGCTCATAGCCCCTACCATCCACCCTGAAGAAAAAGAAAAAAAAAGAAAGAAGAATCTGTAAGGCTCTCGCAGCCACAATCGTTTTATGAAAACACCACAGTTAGAATCACACAAAAACAACTAACTAATTCTTTATTACGCTTCAGTAAAACTCATGGACCAACATAAACTGACATTTCAAAATACCATAAATTAATCGCGTAATTCAAAACTAACTCCGCACCGATCGTAGCGCCTCTGGTGGTGTTATTCAAAATCCTACAATACTCCCCTCTGAGCGATGTTGTCCATAATGACGACAATCGCTGAAACCGATATCTTCGATTGATGCTCGCGCGTATGTATGATCATCTAACGCCGGAACATCGGTGCGATGAAAGTATCGAATATCGTCCGGCGTCGCAAATGATACGCGTCTGCTCGTTGACGGTGAACTCCTGGGAGTCTGCCGTTGCGCATTCGTTAACTCTTCCGAATCTTCCACGAAAAAGGCAGGCTTCACACGTTCAGTAGACACGTTGATATGTTTCCATTGACATCAAGCGTTATGACATGCGGCGAAATGAACTTGATTATACGGTGGGGACCGGTGTATGGTCGACACAACGATCTCTTGACCGAATCCACCCTGAGCAATACATGTGTAAGGTACTTAATTCCTTGAACACGAATGTTGTCCTAGCATTCCGATGTATAATTGTCTTCGGGCGAAGCTGCCTAATTCGCTGGCGGATAATATCAAGGAATTCGATGGGGTTGATAACTGTCCCATTGTTGCTAAACCACTCGCCTGGTAGCATCATCGTCGAACCAAACACCATCTCAGCTGGCGACGCACCAATATCCTCCTTGAAACTATTACGCAAGCCTAATAACACAGTAGGCAACGCGTCAACCCAATCACAATTGGTCTGATGACACATTAACGCGGCCTTCAACGATCGATGCCAGCGCTCCAACGCTCCATTAGATGCCGGGTGGTAGGGAGAAGACCTAGTTCGCGCACACCCTAATAATTTCACCAGCGCTCGGAACAACGACGATTCGAACTGCGTTTCCTGGTCAGTTGTGACGACCGCAGGCGCTCCATATCTCGACACCCAGTTCGCGTAGAACGCCTTGGCGACAGTATCCGCCGATTGATCGGGAATTGGCACTGCTTCCGGCCACCTCGAAAAACGATCAATCATCGTGAGGCAGTACCGATGTCCTTGTGATGGTGGAAGAGGACCGACGATATCCAGATGCACCTGATGAAAACGTTTATCCGGCACGGGAAAAGGCTGAAATTTATTTCGTACATGCCGACTAACTTTTGAGGCTTAGCACCGCGTACACCCGCGCGCCCACCGACGGATATCGCTGCGCAAGTTTGGCCATACGAATCTCCTTTCCACTGCTCGTAGAGTAGCACGAGCTCCTGGATGCGAGCATCGATGGAATAACGTAAAAACTCGACTTCTCATACACCTTGGAACAACAGGTCTAGGTATTGTTTGCGAGACATCACACAGGATACTGGAACCTCCAAAGACGATATTTTGCAGCTGCAACGACGTAGTGTTGTTAGCCACAAGTTGTTGAAGCTCCGGGTCCCGCGCTTGTTCCAACGCCAATTCTTTTTCGTCGAAGTCGGTAGGCAATGAAATCGATTCGAGTCGGGATAACGCGTCCGCTACAGTATTCGTTGGTCCAGCTATATGTTCAATTCGTGTACAAAATTGGGACACATAACTCAGGTGGCGTATCTGGCGAGGCGAAGCCTTGTCCGACATTCGTGAAAACGCGTACACGAGAGGCTTGTGGTCCGTGCTGATAACAAAGGTGGTTCCTTCAAGAATGTGCGATAAATGCTGCACGCTACTATACACGGCCAACAGCTCGCGGTCATATGTGCTATAGTTACGCTCCGCTTTCGACAGTTTCCGCTGGAAATATGCGAGTGGCAACCAGCGGTTATAATGCAGCTGCTCTAGAACGGCACCCACCGCGACACTGGACGCATCTGTTACCAAGGCCAGCGGCCTGTTCGGCTCATAATAAACCAACAATGTGGCGCCAGCTAAACTCTCGCGGCATGCTTCAAACGCCTTATTCGTCGCAGAATTCTATTCTATTGCAGCGTTCTCAGACTTTGCCTGTTGACAAAGTAATGCGTTGAGCGGGGCCTGCATATTGGCCGCATTCGCAATGAAACGGTGGTAATAGTTGAGTGCTCCTAGGAATCGGCGTAACTCCTTGTAAGTAGATGGCCGTTTGTAAGACCTCATCGCTTCCACTCGAGAGGCAGGCGGCAAAATGCCCTTTTCGCTGACCGTGTGTCCGAGAAATTTAACAACACCAAAAATGCACTTTGCAACATTGATCACTATGCCGAACTCACTCAATCGCTAGAAAAGCAGGCGTAAATGTCGTTCGTGCTGCTCCACACTTTCCGAAGCCACCAACACATCGTCGACATAAGTAACACAAAAATCGATTCCCCTCAAAACTTCATCCATGAGGCGCTGGAAGGACTGTGCAGCGTTACGGAGTCCGAAAGTCATTACCACAAACTCATATAACCCAAATGGGGTGATAACAGCTGTCTTAGGCACGTCGGCCTCAGCAATCGGAATCTGGTGGAAAGCTCTCAACAAGTCGATCTTGCTAAAAATTCGCTTACTCGCAAGTCCAGCGAAAACGTCCTCAATATGCCTCATGGGGTAACGGTCGGGCTAGGTGATTTTATTGAGCCGGCGAAAGTCACCACACGGTCGCCAAGATCCATCCTTCTTCGGCACTAAGTGCAAGGGACTCGCGCACGGGCTATCAGATGGACGGCAAAATCCCATTTTTAACATATAATTAAACTCCGCCTTTGCCACCGCCAATCTCTCGGGTGTCAGGCGTCGAGCACTTTGCGCCACTGGTGGTCCAGTGGTAGCAATATGGTGTCGCACATGGTGTGGCTTTGCACTCGTGGCACTAAGACTGGTGAGAGCCGGAAATTGCTTTAATATCTGGTGGTACCGCGTTCGTCCTGCGACAGTCGATATAGTCGCTAACCTGCCTGGTTCACAGTAACCCTTAATTCTAGCGTTGGTTTTCGGTTCGATGATACAATGTTTCTTCATATCAACTATCAAGCCAAAATGCCGCACATTATCTGCCCCGATTATGGGTCTCGACACTTTTGCCACACAAAACTTCCACTTCCATCTCCGTTGCCAGCCCAAATTCAAAGAAAGTAGTCGCTGGCCATAAGTGCCGATGGGCGAGCCATTTGCCGCGAATAGTTTATATGCTGATTGTGTTTTCAATTTTGCACCAATCTTGGGGGGCACGACTGAAACATCAGCCCCCGTGTCAATGAGAAAAACCAATCCTGCCGTTGCGTCGCGGAGATAAAGGCGGCATGGTTGCTGGACGCTGTCACTTGCCGCTTCTGACAGCGTCGGCACTAGTTTTCCGCCACCCGTGGTTTGGCGATCCATCGGCATGGTGGCTTGCACCTGTGAGCACGCTCTCTAAACCTATAGTGATAAAAACAGAGTCCAAAAGGGGATGGCGACCGCCTGCGCCACTTAGGCCGAGAAGCCTGATCGTCACTAGCCCTTCTGAACTCCGATCGCAAAGCGGCCATCTCGTTATGAATCGCATCCAGCTGCGACTTGGGGCTGCTGTGGTTGACAACTGAAACCTCCGTAGGTTCGTGTGCCTCGATAACCTTGCCAGCGATCTCGGCCAGGCGTGTGAGGTCCTTAACCTCTGCCACACTAAGGATTGCTTGCACATTTGCTGGTAGCCGTTTCAGCCATAGTGTCTTCAGAAACGGCTCAGCTACTCCTGATGCGCCTTTCAGCCGCATGACACGCAGGAGCTGCGACGGACGCTGATCTCCTAACTCCAAACCCGTCAGCAGCTCCCGCATCTCTGCTTTCTCCGATACTGCAAAGGCGCTCATCAAGCGGTCCTTAAGCTTTTGATATTTACCATCGTCAGGCGGTGACTCGATAATATCCGCCACCTGGGCGAGGATATTCGGGTCCATTTCGCCAATTACTTTGTCGAATTTGGCGGTATCATTCGCAATTCGATGCGTTCTAAACTGCGCTTCCACCAGCGCGAACCATAACGCTGGCCGGGACGCACAAAAGGGTGGAAGCTTAAATGCCATGATACTGCTAAGCGCAAGCGCATGGTCCTCGCCTTGCGCGTCTTCGAATTTCTCGTCATTTGCCATAACTAACGTCGTGGTCACCAATTTGTAAGGCTCTCGCAGCCACAATCGTTTTATGAAAACACCGCAGTTAGAATCACACAAAAACAACTAACTAATTCTTTATTACGCTTCAGCAAAACTCATGGACCCACATAAACTGACATTTCATAATACCATAAACTAATCGCGTAATTCAAAACTAACTCCGCACCGATCGTGGTGCCTCTGGTGGTGTTATTCAGAATCCTACAAATCAAAGAAGGAAAAAGAAAGAAATCCTGATCCCATCTTCAGAGAGGAAAAACAAGTTGTTGTGATTTACGCAAACATTTTATTTATTTTTGAATTAGTTGGTTCAATATGAAGAAAAATTATTATGGAAATAAGACTGTTTCTTTCGAATCTTTAAATTTCCCTTTATGAAAATTCCCGGTTAAATTAAAAACACCAAAGCAAGTTCAGTTCACCAATTTATTCAATTTTTAATATTTCCAACACACTTTCTAATCTCAAATTCTAATACTTTCTATTTTTCGGTTAAATACTTGGTTTAAACGACACGATTTCAAATTCTAACTACTTTCTAATTTCGAAAACGATTTGCTATTCGAACGGTTTCAAGGTTGACGATGTACTAACTTTTACTTCAAATTTCTATTCTAACTTTTACTTTTTGAAAAATAACTGGATAGTGTAAATTTCGGTACATTCCAGCTTTGAACAATTACTGGTTTTTGAATTTCCACTATCCAATTTTACAATTTAAAACACAGCATTAAATTTTCCGATCAGCTGTCTGTCTCCCATCTGCCATCTGCCATCTGCCCATCTGCCCATCTGTCTCCGTTGTCAAAGTGACAACGTCAATTCATTGTTGAACATCCTCCCCCCGCTGGTCCGACAGGATCAGGATTACCACCTATAAATATATGCTTAATAATGTTTTACATCGATATTGAATTACCGATCAGAGACTCCTTGTTTATACATTGGTCCGTTAAGTATAAGCGTTATAGTCCAGAAAATTTATGGATTACTGGAGTCGAGAACCATACGTTAAAGATGTTAGTGTTGCCTGTGGCATTTATTCCGAACAGACACATAACATCCAGCAACCAAGGGTTATATTAACGTGGCGCCCTGACTCGCCACCTCGAACAAAAGGTTGGAAGGAATTTAGGGAACAGGGTTTGGTATGGTATAAAGACGTTGAACAGAGATTGGGATAACTATGCATACTTTAAATTAAGGTTAATTCATTTGATTCAAATATTATTATTAATTCGATGTCAATTGTTTTGTTTTTTTTTTTTGTTATTCCCAGTGTTGTCTCTTCATTTATCTCGAACGGGTTAATCGATTCATCAATTCATTAGTTTATCGTTAATACTTGATATTACAGTCCGAATTTCATAAGTATATTTGATACGTAATTAATTCAATAATGAATTTCAAGTTCTTGTTGTGATCGCCAGTAACGCGATTTTCGATATAGGTCGTTTATAAATTTTGCCATTTGAGAACACGGAAACCACTCGCACTAATGAATCTTTTCCAGGATGAAGTTCAATTATTTTTGCTAACGGCCATTTATAGGATACCAACCTTTCGTCCTTTAATATACAAATATCACCAACACGCGGGTTTATTTCTTTGTTAAGCCATTTCGGACGTGATTGCAGGCGATTCAAATATTCAATTTTCCATCTGTTCCAGAAGTCCTGTGTCAAACGTTGAACATACTGCCATCTATCCAAATAATTCACCTTTATGGCTGTGAAATCTTGTTCAGGTGGCGTAAGTATTGCTCTTCCGATTAGAAAATGAGCTGGAGTGAGCACTTCGATGTCTGTGGGGTCATCTGATAAAGGGTATAAAGGCCGGGGGTTGAGGCAAGCTTCAATTCTTACTAACACGGTTGACATTTCCTCAAAAGTTAATGCTGCTGCTCCAACAATTCGACGTAAGTGCTGTTTAATCGACTTCATTCCGGCCTCCCACAGTCCACCAAAATGTGGAGAAGCAGGAGGGTTGAAATGCCAAATGATATTTTCATTGGCGAGTACTTCTGCAGCATAATGATTGTTTCCTTTCACGATGCGTCGCAATTCCGCGCAAGCTCCGATGAAATTAGTACCGCAGTCACTATATATGTGGTTACAAAGTCCTCGACGTCCCATAAATCGACGCAGTGCTGCGAGAAACGCTGCTGTAGTCAAATCACTGACGAATTCGACGTGAATAGCCTTGACTGCTAGACATATGAACATTGCGATGTATCCCTTGTGTAGTTTGTATCCACGTCCTCGTCTGTCGCGATACTCAATTGGACCGCAGTAATCGACACCCGTATGCGTGAATGGACTGGACATATTTACTCTAGGGGCTGGTAAGCTTCCCATCAATTGGGTTAATATTTGCGGCTTTGCCCGGAAACATTTGACACATTTGCGTATTTCCCGCTTAATAGTATTAGGAGCGTCTTAAATACAATACCGTCTTCTAATCATATTCAACATCAGCTGCGTTTGTCCATGTAAAGTGTTTTGATGCGTTTGATGTATTAACAACTCCACTAATTTTCCTCTTTTAGGTAGTATGATTTGATGCTTAGCGTCGTATGGCAAAGTTGCGTTGTTTAACCGTCCTCCAATTCTCAATATTCCAGTACCATCTACAAACGGTTTCAAATTCCTGAGAAGGCTGTTGTTTCCAGTGACCTTTCCATTTCGTAACGTCGAGATTTCTTTTCCGAATTCCTTGGATTGAGTGTATCTTAACCAGAAGTTAAACGATTGCTGTAATTCGATTGTTGTTAAATGTCCGCTGTAATTAGATTGTTTCGATATGTGTGCGAAGAAACGGAAGCAATAGGCTTTTACTCGTATCAAACGAGACAAAGTTGAAAATGTATCTAACAAAGTGTCGAGGTCTGGGTTACATTCATTAACAATATGGACTAACAGTGTATTTTTGCATTCCAGTTTAGTATTCCAGGAACAGGTACTGCGGGGCCAATTATTAGAATCCTGAGTCAAGCAACTGGGTCCATGCCACCACAAATTATTGTCGAAGATTTCAGAAGCATGCTAAATCAGCGGGATTTTGATTGGATGGAACATGACGCCAAGGAGTATTCCCAACGTGGTTCAAAATTTCCGTGGTTCGATTGGCGACGAAAACTGTCCATCGAGTTGGATGATCTTTTAGCCATGCAAGCACGATTTCGGAATCAGTTCATAACGAAGTACTGATACTCATCAAATTCAATGCAAGTTTTACCTTCGCAATTAATTTTGCCAACAGTACTGCTCCACATAATTCCAGTCGTGGTATTGTGTAGCATCCAGTAATTTTTATCTTTTTCATTTAAAAATTACTGGTCACACATCTCCGACCCACACTGTATGGATCGGAGACGCTACCACATTTTTGCAATTGAAATACGTTTCAATTGCACAAAAACAAAATCCCGCAAGTCCCCCGGGTGACCTTATTGTTGTTTTCGCACAGCCAAGAGAAAATCCCGTTAGATTTCGTGGCTGTGCATGAGGCTTGCGAGCTGGGACGCTCAAAACCTGGACAGTCGAATGGGATTCGTGGGTGAGGCCGGCTGATCGTAGCGGCGAGCTCTGACCCGCTGTCGTGTAAGAAAATGAGCTGCTTTCGAAACGTTTTTTGGCGTGAAAGACTTTTTGCAGTTAGCGGCGAGTGCATCGATACGGTTTTTGTGTATTGCATCTCGCGTGTTTTATCAAAATCGCGAACGGCGATTGGTATTTTAAGTGCGATTAATTGAGACCACTCACGAAACTCGTGGAAGTGTTTGATGTGAAGGCGAGTGCCGGAGGCATATATGTGAGAGTGGACGGTGCACGTGTGAAAACTTAAGAATCTGTTTCCGACACAAACCCCCAAAGTAACTCGATTCTGGGAGTGATCTTCATTTCAGTTGGATAATGAGCAGCCCGTATAATGACCGGAATATGGTGTTGTGTAGTACAAGATTCAGAAATATCCGTCACTCCGCAACCTAATGAATGCAATTTGTGATTGATCGGGTTTGTCTAGGCAAATGGTGATATTCCGTTCCGCTGGATTTGTGACAAGTTAGTGCAGTAATCGTACGTAGATACTTTACATTTCGGTTGGCGGTAGTATGTAAATTGTGAGCTAAATGATACATACTAGTAGATGCTAGTTTTTCCCAATGACCAGTGAATGTGTACGATGATGACTGTCATCGACGAGCAAAGTGTTACGTCCCTGAGAAATGTTCATCGTACAGATAACTCCTCCCCCCCTTGGCGCAATTGGTACACGTCATAGCCGTGAATTTACGTGTTGCGGAGGGTTAAAGTGGCAGTTTTTGGGATTCATACTGTATGTGATAGCGAAAACCTCACCAAACTGCATTCACTGGCAACGAAGTCCTGGCGACTGGCGAAATGTGCAGAGTGAGAAAGTGATTCAGTTTCAATGGCCCGAAATGACATCGCTTGCTATGGTCAAGGAGCCGGAGATAATGCTGAAACTTAAACTTTATGTGAAATTACCCTCGGCTGCTAGGAGTCCAGTTAGTAAGCACACCTGTTTTGGGTGTTTTCTTTGCGACCAAGGACGACCCAATCGTGCCGACAAGCATCCTCATGAAATCCGTTCAGGTAACGCTTTTTCAGGGATCGTAGCGAGTAGGGGTGGAGCTCCCATAATACTCATCGATAAAGGTACTATAATTATTTCATTACACTCTGTCAAACAGTGTTGCTGGTCAGAGAGCTTCCTATCTAGACGAGACACTGCTTGTGCTAGTGGCAACTTCGTACGCCTTACGTTGATATTTTGAAACCGAACGGGGGAAAAACAACCAACTCTGGGATGACTACCCAACGTCACGCATATCCATTTTTTTATCCTTCATGCTCACGTGATTTTTATTGACCGGAAGCAGCTGACTCTCTCTTGGCTATCATACGTTATAGATAGGAAATTGCATGAAAGGAACTTGCGGGAATGACCAATCGGGTAAAGCAAGACACTCGAAGATGCCGCCAACAGTTGATTAAGAATGCGTATAGGGCCCAAAACAAATGCACACTCAAGTTCGCATTGCTCGTATAATCAGTGGGCAGTGTATTTATTTGCATCGATTTTGGAGAATCAAGTGGCGTAATATAGCACAGCTGGCGCCATGGAATTATAATCTCGGCTTTTATTCACTATATTAATTTGAATAATGGCATTTAATTTTTCATCCAATATATATATTAATTAATAATATTGTAATTTACTTAGTATTATATACATTCTTTCTCGAATTTATAATTAATGATGATCGAAAGCGGCAGGCATTAGGTCAGTAAAGAAAACATGCTCTGCTATTTCAATTATGAAACATCGTGCAGGAAAGGCAGGGTTGAGAAGACACGCCGGTGTAGTGATAAATTCATCGCTATCTGAAAACACAAAATTTCAATAGAAATAACCAGTGAATTAAATAACCTTTTTCTCAAGTGCCTTACTACTTTTAATTTACTATATATACATACAAACCAACAATCTTGCGAACTATTTGTGAATGTCTTCCTTCTGGTTGGCATAGTATAAAATTTTCCAGACTTGGCACTGCCGGCTTCTTAAATATTATTGATGTTTGAGTAACCACTTTTGATGAAAATCGGCTGCGCAAAAGTTAGAATTGAAATTATAAGAGAAAGATGAAAACAATAGGGTTGTATTGATCGATGTAAAACAGAAGAAAAGTTAAGTTATAAGTTAATTGATTGATTTGTCTTTCGGTTTGATATTACGATAAGGATTTACCAGAACAAAAGAGTTGCTTTCAATTTAGTTTTGATATATTTTGACAACTTTATTTTTGGTTTTTCATATTGATAGTAAGTTTTGCGTGTTGTATACACCTTTTATATAAGCAATTCATAAATCTATAGTGCTGGTCCAAATTTATATATACCGAATGAATGGGAAATATTATTATATTGTCTTCGAGGGGGGATTTGGCGCCAAATTTCGACTCGCAAGGACTTAATTTTGAGTCGATGTTGTTAGCACGAATTGGTATTCCGCTAAGATTTTGAGAACGACAAAGAAAATCATTAGAAATCGAATTTGTAAACAGTTTCCTTTTTTTTTTCTTTCTTATCTCTGCTCGTCTTAATGAATAAATCCATTATGTTTTGTTAAACTTTAAATCATGGCCTTCTTATTGGGCTGAGGCCCGGGAAGTTCTTTTTCTTCTTTTCAGGGTCCGCGCATGGCCTGGCTGGCCGATGATAAATAGTTCTTCGTGATTTCTTTTTCAGAATATTTTCTTTTAAAGGGAGGGATACTGGCCACACATAGCTTCTGTTTTTGATTTAGATTTTTGAATTTTTGATATATGGCCAGTATCAGAGGGTGGAGGACCCCAGACCATCGGGGTCAGGGCTCCACTAACATCGGGGGCCCGGGGCTGTCTGCCTCACCCGGGTTCCTTGTAAAGAGAGGTAGCCTTTTTCCTATTTTCCCGTTTTAGATTTTCAATGTTCTGGCTCCGTGCGTTGTCACGAGCACTGGGTCTGCTTAGTCAGCCCATGTAGCAGAGCCATGGGTGGTTTCCTGTACGGAACGATGCCCCCTTTTGGTCCCTGGGTATTTTACATACCAGTTTGCGGCTACAATTCATGACGGATGAATATACGTAGCATCCCGTTTTCTTTGAGAGCAAACCAACCCCATTTGTTTAAAGAACCCACCCCAGCCGCAGCGAGCTAGCAAAGCGGCACCCCAGCATCCGTCGGGGTTGGTTAAAGGGTGCTCCGCTAATGCGGACGAGGGGCCTTCACGGCCATTTCTAGGGCACCCTGCTCTCGGGGCAATTCTTTTTTTTGTTTTGCCTCTTGAATGGCACTAGCCATTCCCCTTTCCGACCTTAGCACTCTTGGTTCTGGACTTCGGTCTGGTTCTAGGTTGTGCTAAGGCCACTCCCATCTTCACAATCGCTACAAATGGCGCCCAACGTGGGGCCCGAAACTTGTTTTGGGCAACCCACACCACAGTGAGAAAATACTCATGAGTTTCGACTCATACTCCCTTTAAGACTTCACGTCTTTAAATCCTAATAATTCCATTCTCACTAGCAGGTCTTAGAATCGCCTCCTTTGCGATTCGATATACTTCGTTCGAGAGAACAAACCCCTTGAATTAAGACCTGCATCGCTCGCTCTTTCCTTACTAGCCGCAAACATCCTTCCCAATCCTTTCCTTTTAAAATCATTTCCTAGTTAGCTTACCTCTTGGGCAGCTTCCTGTTGTGTTGTCTTTTGGAGTTTTTTGACTCTGGGTGCAACCTGGAGGTTGGCCGCGGATAACAGGTTGTGGTGGTTTACCGCTGCTCCTGTCCCGGTCAACCGAAGGGCCCCTGCCCCACTTTATGTTGGGAAGCTGTCCCAAATTTTTATATCCTTGCTGTCTTGATCCAGTTTCGGCTTTTGGCTTGGGTTTGGTTCAAGCTGTGGTGGATTACGTGGGGTTGGCGTGGTGCCACCTACACGTCCCTGCAGCTTGGCCAGACTTGAACCATTTGCTGAAGTTGAGTCAAGCAGCAACATAGTTGTTTTTGGTCCTTGCTCCTCTCTTTTCGAGGAATTTCGGGTGAGAGAAACAGTCTCCCATACTGGGCGGTACCCTTCAGGAACCGACCCGAGTTAAATTTTTTTTCACTTACAAATTTCAATCGTAACTATTTTCACCATCACACATTCACTTCACTTTGACAATTTCCAATTAAAAACATTTGTTCCACGTTCTAACATTTCATAATTAAAATTTCAACTTCTTGCGTCTTTTTGAAATCAAAAGCCAGCCAGCCAGCGGACCTGAATTGGAGAGGAACGGATCGGGTTCCGTCCAGTAGGAAGGCCATTTCTTGAAAATTAAATTTTAACCAAACATTAAATTTTGATCCTATCTTGGAAAGTTTAAAACTTTTTTGGGATTTATATTTTTTTCTTTTTCTCATTCGAATTCTAGCCACTTGGCTTTAAGATCTTTATTAGGATTCATTGAAGAGTTAGTCACACCACTGGTGTGCACCTACTTATATATATATATATATTTTATATATATTTTTGAATTTTTGGCATTTTTTTTTGCCCTATTAGCTGTTAAGAGTTTTCTCTTTGAAAGAGTTAGTCACACCCTGTTGTGCACTGGGTTGCCATTTGAATTGTAGCAACTCCTTAGTTATAAGCGTAATTAATTCGTTAGTCACGAGTATCGTGCATTTTCTTTGAATTTTCATCACTTGTCAATTATTTTTCACAGACTGATAATGCCATTGCATCACAGCAGTGAGGATCTGTCTGGCACCACAGTGGAGGCTCAGTGCTCCATATGCCAGCAGCCATTCGCTGCTGCCCAGGACACATATACCACAAAGTGTGGACACACTTTTCATGAATCGTGCCTGGAGCAATGGCTCAGAAATCGTACTGATTGCCCGCTGTGCCGTGGACCACTGAGTCTCCCCTTAGGAGCCAGACAGGCCCCCACTGCTGCAGCATCTATGCCACGAGGGGCTCGGCCCAAAACACAACGGCCAGGAGTAAGAACCCGAGGCATGCGATCAGAGGAAGTGGAAATTAGGGACTTCGATTTGCAGGCCGAGTCGGGGGCGGAAGGTTTAGTTCAGCCACCTGGCCCGTCATCGAAAGCGTCCCCAATATCAGATGTGACGTCAGAAGCCGCAGGAGCGCGCTCTATAGTGCCCCAAGATTTAAGCGGACTTCAACAACAGATTAACGAATTGCAGAACGGCATGCGTGTGATGCTGGAGCGCATGGCCCAATTAAACCTTCCGTCCCGGACTGGGAATGGAGAGTCGCCAAGATTGAACCCTCGCGCACAATCATTTGTACCAGTGCCGCGATCCTACTCACCGCGCACCCCTCGTGGTAACAATGTGCAGTTCCACCACGATAAGGTGGCTAGCATCATTGGTGGGTGGGGCCTAAAATTCTCGGGTCGTGAATCAACTGTGCCCGTAGAAGTTTTTATTAACAGGGTAGCAGCTCTTACCAGGAATACCTTGGGCGGAAATTTTAGTGTTCTATGCCAGCATATGCACCTGCTTTTGATTGGACCTGCCGCTGATTGGTTTTGGCGGTTCTACAATTCAAGACGTGATTTCAATTGGAGGGATTTGGAGTCGGCCCTGAGCGATCATTTCGCTGATCGCTTCACGGATGCCGACCTGATGGAACAGATACGAGGAAGGAAACAGCGACCTCAAGAAACATTCGACGATTTTAGTGCGGACGTCTACAAGATTGTTGACCGGCTACAGCGCCCTATTGCCGACGCGGATTTAGCTGACATTCTTAGACGCAATTTGTTGCCAGAAATCCGTCGTGGTCTGCTACAAATACACCTTCCCTCTGTTCGTCTGCTCCGTCAGGCCGTCATCCGTGCGGAGAACTTTGAAATGGAGCTTGGAGGTCGACGCCGATCCTCACACTGGAGGAACGCCACAGAAGAAATACGTGAAGAATACCCGCTGGACCAATACGAGGATTCAACCGATGAACCTGGAGTGGAGGCAGTCACGGTCCTGCCTACTTGCTGGAACTGCAAGCAAGTGGGACACCGTTTCGACGATTGTTTGGAGCCCAGAACAATATTCTGTTATGGCTGCGGAAAGGCAGACACATATAAGCCGAATTGTGTAAACTGCCAAACAAAAAACGGACCGCAGGGAGCGCGAAACAAGATCTCACGCCTCCCACTGGGCAAACAAGCTCCACCCCGTTCCAGCAGGTAGACAGGACTGATGATCTGTCTCCAAATTCCGTGGGCCCAACCTCCAATGATGTTAGTATTCAGCCGAGTGGGGACTCTACTACCTTATCGATCCCACTCTTACAGGCAGAGCCTCCTACACCTTTGGCTTTTCTGCCCTACCACCTTAGATGGCGGAAATACACGGCGGTCCGAAACCGAATTTTTAACTCCGAAATTGACACCATTCAAAAACACCTTAAAACACCTAAACGCTCAACGTTGAGAATGAGGCGTTTCTACGCTCAGTTCCGTCGTTGGCGTTATCAATTGGATTGTGCGACTCTGTTGAACGTGCCTCCAGGTGACGTTCGACCGTACGCTCAGGTTCTGTTGTTCGGCCAACTAACATCGGGTTTGATCGACACGGGAGCCAACGTGAGCGTGATGGCGGCTGATCTAGCCCGCTCATTCCTCGAGAGGAACGCTTTTCCCTGGAAAAGAGCTTCTCTCGGGTTGAAAACAGCTGACGGCACACAACACCAAGCCGTAGGCCGAGTATCAGCCGACATCACGTTCCGGGGGCTCACCAAGACGTTGACGCTGTGGATAATACCCACTCTCAGTCAGAATCTCTATCTGGGAGTGGACTTCGTCCGTCTTTTCGCCCTGGCCACAGACCTGTTCGCGCCACCACCACAGGTCGACACCACCAACACCTTCGACGCACTCGACGATTGCGCCCACCCTCTCACACAGGAGCAGCATCGCAGACTTCGGGCTGCGATTGCTTGCTTTCCTTCGTTTGTTGTTGAGGGCTTGGGAAAGACTACGCTCATCCGTCATGAAATCGACACTGGTGACCACAAACCCATAAAACAGAGACATTTCTCTGTGTCACCAGCTGTCGAAAAGCTCCTATATCAGGAAATTGACCGGATGTTAGCGTTGGGCGTAATCGAAGAGTCGAAGAGTGCATGGTCTTCACCGGTAACGTTGGTGGTAAAGCCCTCGAAGGTGCGCCTATGCCTGGATGCCCGGAAGGTCAACTCGGTCACAGTGAAGGATGCCTATCCTTTGCCGCTGATTGATGGAATTCTCAGCAGACTTCCTAAGGCAAATTTCATCTCCAGCCTTGACTTGAAGGATGCCTTTTGGCAAATCCCTCTAGAGGAAAAGTCAAAGGAGAAGACAGCCTTCACTGTGCCCGGTCGACCCCTTTACCATTTTGTCGTGATGCCGTTTGGGTTGTGTAATGCACCCCAAACGATGTCACGACTGATGGATAAGGTTATTCCGCCCCAACTCAAGCACCAGGTATTTGTGTACCTCGACGACCTGTTGGTGATCACAGACGAGTTCGACGCGCACCTTCAGGTACTTCATCAGGTCGCCTTCCATTTGAGGCAAGCTGGCCTCACCATCAATGTGGAAAAGAGTAAGTTCCTCTTGCGAGACGTCAAGTACCTTGGCCACATTGTTGGTGGGGGCACTATCCAGACTGATCCTGACAAGGTGAAATCTATCATGGATTTCCCACTTCCCTCTACCACGAAGCAACTCCGAAGATTTCTAGGAATCTGCGGTTGGTATCGGCGCTTCGTCAGAGAATATGCGTCATTGTCAACGCCACTGACAGACATGCTTTCTAAGCGGAGTCAGTTTGTGTGGACCGATGAGAGGCTAAATGCTTTCAAGCAATTGAAACACAGCCTTGCTTCAGCCCCAGTGCTGCACAGCCCAGATTTCAACAAGCCCTTCTCCATCCAATGTGACGCAAGTCAACATGGAGTCGGTGCCGTGCTGGTGCAACGCACAGAAGACGGAGCTGAAGCCCCCATCGCCTATATGTCCCACAAACTGAATCCCGCTCAGCGAAACTACACCGTCACTGAGCAAGAATGTCTGGCAGCGGTGTTGGCAATCAAGAAGTTCCGTGCCTACGTGGAAGGTCACGAATTTGAAATCGTGACCGACCATGCTTCCCTAAAATGGCTAATGAACCAACCAGACCTTAATGGCCGATTAGCCCGGTGGGCCTTGAAACTTCAAGGTTTCAACTTCAAGATTGTCCACCGAAAGGGAAGCCAAAACGTAGTGCCGGACTCCTTGTCGCGCATGTTCTCTGCCGAGGCGTTGACGCCGGCAGAAGGCGAGGAGACTCCAATGGAGCTAGACTTAGAGTCGCCCCACTTCAAAAGTGCCTCCTATACGGAGCTGGCGGCTAAAGTCCAGGCAGAACAAGACCAACTGCCGGACCTAAAAGTTGTAGACGGGTTCGTGTACAAGCGGACTGAGTATGCGACCGGAAACGGACTTCAAGACCATTTGGCCTGGAAGTTGTGGGTGCCGTCAGAGATGACGGCAGAATTAGTGAAGGGAGCTCATGACCCACCCTTGAGTGCGCATGGTGGCGTGGCCAAAACCCTCGGCCGATTACGGCAATGGTTTTTCTGGCCACGAATGGCCGCTCAAGTGCGTGATTATGTGGGATCATGCCTTACATGCAAAACTACCAAAGCCCCTTCACACACCCTTCGTCCACCAATGACGCTGCAGTCCGTTCCCGAGCGCATATTCCAGCGCTTGTACATCGACATTATCGGCCCCTACCCTAGGTCCAAGTCTGGCAACATTGGAGCGCTCATCGTCCTGGACCATCTTTCGCGATTCCCCTTCGTTGAGCCGCTTCGGAAATTCACTGCGAAAGCAGTCATCGACATCTTGAGGAAAAGGGTATTTCACCTTGTTGGAGTCCCGGAGAGTGTTGTAACGGATAATGGTGTACAATTTCGGTCGTCTATTTTTCAAACCTTCTTACAGGAATTCGGTGTGGGACACACCTTTACCGCCGTATATTCCCCTCAATCTAACGCCTCGGAACGTCTTAACCGCTCCATACTGGCAGCAATACGCTCTTATATTGATCCTGCCCAAAAGGAATGGGACGCCAAAATCCCAGAGATAACCTGCGCGTTACGTTCAGCACCTCACGCAACCATAGGAACTTCGCCTTATCAGGCAGTCTTCGGGCAACCTATGGTCACCCATGGCCGCACTTACCAACTTTTGCGGCAACTCCATCTTCTGGATGACCCCGAGACCACTCTGCCACCTCCTGACCACCTGGCTCTTCTACGCCAGACCATCCGCGACCTCACCACCAAAGCCCAGTCTCGCAATGCCAAGGCCTATAACCTTCGTTCCAGGTTGGTTTCATACCAGCCTGGCGAAGTGGTCTACAGGCGCAACTTCCGGCAAAGTGACGCAGCCGCGCACTACAATGCAAAGCTGGACCGGAAGTTTTTACCTAGTAAGGTAATTAAGAAGATCGGCGGTGCATACTACCAGCTGGCCGATCAAAATGGACGATCAGTGGGCGTCTTTCATGCGAAAGACATCACTAAGTGATAGACCCACTGAGCTCACCCGTTCACGATGTATTTCCAAATTTTATTTGGAAGATCGTCCATTTGCGCCTATTTCAGGTGTCACTCCTGCCCCAATTAGAAAGTATCTAGAGATGTTCACCTGGTTCACCATTTCCTCTATCAAAGATACTTTCGTCATTAACTTAGCATACGTGTTCACGAACTTTCCTACAATTATATTTAACCCTTTTAATTGCTCACTAGTTCACGCAATAAATCTAAAAGATTGGATAGTAAAAGACATGATCACCTGTTCACGTCATTATATTTCTCTTACTACATCCATCCTTCAGCTCTTTCCACGCACTTGCCCTTGTGGAAAGACCTGTGTTGTAGCATCCAGTAATTTTTATCTTTTTCATTTAAAAATTACTGGTCACACATCTCCGACCCACACTGTATGGATCGGAGACGCTACCACATTTTTGCAATTGAAATACGTTTCAATTGCACAAAAACAAAATCCCGCAAGTCCCCCGGGTGACCTTATTGTTGTTTTCGCACAGCCAAGAGAAAATCCCGTTAGATTTCGTGGCTGTGCATGAGGCTTGCGAGCTGGGACGCTCAAAACCTGGACAGTCGAATGGGATTCGTGGGTGAGGCCGGCTGATCGTAGCGGCGAGCTCTGACACGCTGTCGTGTAAGAAAATGAGCTGCTTTCGAAACGTTTTTTGGCGTGAAAGACTTTTTGCAGTTAGCGGCGAGTGCATCGATACGGTTTTTGTGTATTGCATCTCGCGTGTTTTATCAAAATCGCGAACGGCGATTGGTATTTTAAGTGCGATTAATTGAGACCACTCACGAAACTCGTGGAAGTGTTTGATGTGAAGGCGAGTGCCGGAGGCATATATGTGAGAGTGGACGGTGCACGTGTGAAAACTTAAGAATCTGTTTCCGACACAAACCCCCAAAGTAACTCGATTCTGGGAGTGATCTTCATTTCAGTTGGATAATGAGCAGCCCGTATAATGACCGGAATATGGTGTTGTGTAGTACAAGATTCAGAAATATCCGTCACTCCGCAACCTAATGAATGCAATTTGTGATTGATCGGGTTTGTCTAGGCAAATGGTGATATTCCGTTCCGCTGGATTTGTGACAAGTTAGTGCAGTAATCGTACGTAGATACTTTACATTTCGGTTGGCGGTAGTATGTAAATTGTGAGCTAAATGATACATACTAGTAGATGCTAGTTTTTCCCAATGACCAGTGAATGTGTACGATGATGACTGTCATCGACGAGCAAAGTGTTACGTCCCTGAGAAATGTTCATCGTACAGATAACTCTTCCCCCCCTTGGCGCAATTGGTACACGTCATAGCCGTGAATTTACGTGTTGCGGTGGGTTAAAGTGGCAGTTTTTGGGATTCATACTGTATGTGATAGCGAAAACCTCACCAAACTGCATTCACTGGCAACGAAGTCCCGGCGACTGGCGAAATGTGCAGAGTGAGAAAGTGATTCAGTTTCAATGGCCCGAAATGACATCGCTTGCTATGGTCAAGGAGCCGGAGATAATGCTGAAACTTAAACTTTATGTGAAATTACCCTCGGCTGCTAGGAGTCCAGTTAGTAAGCACACCTGTTTTGGGTGTTTTCTTTGCGACCAAGGACGACCCAATCGTGCCGACAAGCATCCTCATGAAATCCGTTCAGGTAACGCTTTTTCAGGGATCGTAGCGAGTAGGGGTGGAGCTCCCATAATACTCATCGATAAAGGTACTATAATTATTTCATTACACTCTGTCAAACAGTGTTGCTGGTCAGAGAGCTTCCTATCTAGACGAGACACTGCTTGTGCTAGTGGCAACTTCGTACGCCTTACGTTGATATTTTGAAACCGAACGGGGGAAAAACAACCAACTCTGGGATGACTACCCAACGTCACGCATATCCATTTTTTTATCCTTCATGCTCACGTGATTTTTATTGACCGGAAGCAGCTGACTCTCTCTTGGCTATCATACGTTATAGATAGGAAATTGCATGAAAGGAACTTGCGGGAATGACCAATCGGGTAAAGCAAGACACTCGAAGATGCCGCCAACAGTTGATTAAGAATGCGTATAGGGCCCAAAACAAATGCACACTCAAGTTCGCATTGCTCGTATAATCAGTGGGCAGTGTATTTATTTGCATCGATTTTGGAGAATCAAGTGGCGTAATATAGCACAGCTGGCGCCATGGAATTATAATCTCGGCTTTTATTCACTATATTAATTTGAATAATGGCATTTAATTTTTCATCCAATATATATATTAATTAATAATATTGTAATTTACTTAGTATTATATACATTCTTTCTCGAATTTATAATTAATGATGATCGAAAGCGGCAGGCATTAGGTCAGTAAAGAAAACATGCTCTGCTATTTCAATTATGAAACATCGTGCAGGAAAGGCAGGGTTGAGAAGACACGCCGGTGTAGTGATAAATTCATCGCTATCTGAAAACACAAAATTTCAATAGAAATAACCAGTGAATTAAATAACCTTTTTCTCAAGTGCCTTACTACTTTTAATTTACTATATATACATACAAACCAACAATCTTGCGAACTATTTGTGAATGTCTTCCTTCTGGTTGGCATAGTATAAAATTTTCCAGACTTGGCACTGCCGGCTTCTTAAATATTATTGATGTTTGAGTAACCACTTTTGATGAAAATCGGCTGCGCAAAAGTTAGAATTGAAATTATAAGAGAAAGATGAAAACAATAGGGTTGTATTGATCGATGTAAAACAGAAGAAAAGTTAAGTTATAAGTTAATTGATTGATTTGTCTTTCGGTTTGATATTACGATAAGGATTTACCAGAACAAAAGAGTTGCTTTCAATTTAGTTTTGATATATTTTGACAACTTTATTTTTGGTTTTTCATATTGATAGTAAGTTTTGCGTGTTGTATACACCTTTTATATAAGCAATTCATAAATCTATAGTGCTGGTCCAAATTTATATATACCGAATGAATGGGAAATATTATTATATTGTCTTCGAGGGGGGATTTGGCGCCAAATTTCGACTCGCAAGGACTTAATTTTGAGTCGATGTTGTTAGCACGAATTGGTATTCCGCTAAGATTTTGAGAACGACAAAGAAAATCATTAGAAATCGAATTTGTAAACAGTTTCCTTTTTACTAATGTTCGAAGAACATTAGTATTAAAATCGATTCGGCCAAAAATTCATATTTCTTTATATATATATATATATATATCATCAAAAAATTTCAGTGAGATAATCTCGGGAACGCGCCATCCAATTGAGCTGAAACTTTCAGGATACATTGGTGTATATGCAGAATAGGTCCAGGTCTCTTTAAATGTCAGTTATTGTTAACCTTTTGGCGACGGCGGCCATTTAAGTGATATTTTTAATATACCTATTATTTCGTGCACAAATAATTTTCGCAAAAATAAAGTTAACGAAATAAATTTCTAACGTGTTTTACATATGAATCGGATAATGCTTTGGAATTTTTTAACCCTATGTGTGCGCTGGGTGCCTAAAAAGAGGACGGGAAAATTTAAAAATTTTTAAATTTCGATAACTTTTGACAGAGCTATTCAATCATTACGAAATTTTCAGGACATTTTGATATTATTTAGTTGTAGATTTGTGTAGCTTTTAATGATCGTGCTAGCAACCCTGTAGCTAGGGCAGGCACTGAAAGTGAAAACCTCCAAATCATCGTCTCTCTTGAAAAAATGCCGTTTGTTCAAAAAAAAGCCACTCATATGTAAATCTTGTGCTTTGTTTACATAACCAAAAAAAAAAAAAAGATATGGTATAACGGGCACGCCTGGTAACCCTTGCCCAATTTACCTATATTTTTAGCATCAAAAACTTCTGTTCACGGAAACTCACGATCCGATGGGCAGAATTATTTGAAATTCACAGAATGTATTGGTCTTAAATAGGACCAGGTCTGATAGAAGTGATTTTGAAATGCGGGCGATTCTGTGCCAGTGGTGCCATCTTGAAAAACCACTAAAAAAGATAACTGTTTTTAGCCCTATAAATTCTGATTGAATCGTTCGATTTTGACGAAACTCACACAATTGCTGGACCTTACTTTAAGCCACGTTTGGTAGAAATTTGGTCGAAAAATTCGTTTGGAGCTGCCAGCTATGATAGTTTTGGTGTCTTCATTTTGACAAAAAAAAATTTGGAAGTGAAAACATTCAAACCATCGAATATGCAAAAAAATGTCCGTTTCTTACAATAAAACCAATCTGTATATAAATCTTATGTTATATCTACACGTTCAAAATAAAACTTTGGAAATTTCATGTTGGACAAGAACGGTAACCCTCTCCCAGTTAACCTATATTTTTAGCATCAAAAACTTCTGTTCACGGAAACTCACGAACCAATAATCAGATACAGCTAAAATTTACAGAATGCATTGGACTTAAGTAAGACCAGATTTGATAGAAGCGATTTTGAATTGTGGGCAAGTCTGTGCCAGTGGTGCCATCTTGAAAAATTACAAAGAAAAAAAACTTCTTTTTGCCCTATGAAATGTGAATAAGTTACCAGATTTTCATGAAATTGACACAATAGCTAAACCTAAATCTAATCTCTGTTTGGTGGAAATTTGGTTGAAAAATTTGATTAGTGCTGCCAGCTATGGTAATTTTTGTGTCTTTGGTTTTGAAAATTCACTCAGGAAAATAAAACTTTTTGCACCATAACTTCCAGTGCAGTCATGAAATCAATACGAATTTCATACAATTAATGAAACCTGTCATAAACATTATTCAGGCCAAATTTGGTTGAAAAGCCACAATAGGGTTGCCAGCTACTGTTGGTTTTGTGTTTAATTGCAATATCTTTATTAAGCGATTTTATCGTAGAATTTTCAAATGGTAATGATATTGTAGTGACAATAAACATCAAATATTAAGCTTTCGATCATTTGAAAAAACTCGCTGCAGGTAACCTTAAATTTCTTTATACTCCTATGACTTCGAATGTAATTAAACAACGTGAAGCGGATTTGATATATTCTTGGCTTTGATACTGGCGAAAGGCTGCCAGCACGAGTCGGTTGTGCTACTTTTGTATGAATAAATGCTTACAGTTAGTATTCATACCGGAAACATTTACAATGAAAATAAGTAACCGATGTTACAATTCGCAAAGTTCTGCAAATTTTTCGGATCGCAGCCCCAAACACCAACTTCAGTTACAGTGCTACAGGCACTGAGCATTTTCTTCATTGATGTTATATGAGATGCTGCTTTCAAAATTATGTGAAATAAGCAACTGATAACGAATATAATTAACCCGTGTTTTGCTCTCATAAACGTTGAAATTCATGCCAGTGGTAATATCTGAAACCTTCCACCATATGAGTTATAATGCATTCTTGAGACCAAAGTAAAACGTGGCATTTGAAACAGTTTGGTCGTAATAAGCAGCTCATGTGGTGGAATATGCACTCAAAACCTGCAAGATTCTTCTACTGTTCTTCGAACATAAGTGTTTCTAGCGGTTCAGGTGCGCTAGAGTTTTTTTTTTTTCTTTCTTATCTCTGCTCGTCTTAATGAATAAATCCATTATGTTTTGTTAAACTTTAAATCATGGCCTTCTTATTGGGCTGAGGCCCGGGAAGTTCTTTTTCTTCTTTTCAGGGTCCGCGCATGGCCTGGCTGGCCGATGATAAATAGTTCTTCGTGATTTCTTTTTCAGAATATTTTCTTTTAAAGGGAGGGATACTGGCCACACATAGCTTCTGTTTTTGATTTAGATTTTTGAATTTTTGATATATGGCCAGTATCAGAGGGTGGAGGACCCCAGACCATCGGGGTCAGGGCTCCACTAACATCGGGGGCCCGGGGCTGTCTGCCTCACCCGGGTTCCTTGTAAAGAGAGGTAGCCTTTTTCCTATTTTCCCGTTTTAGATTTTCAATGTTCTGGCTCCGTGCGTTGTCACGAGCACTGGGTCTGCTTAGTCAGCCCATGTTGCAGAGCCATGGGTGGTTTCCTGTACGGAACGATGCCCCCTTTTGGTCCCTGGGTATTTTACATACCAGTTTGCGGCTACAATTCATGACGGATGAATATACGTAGCATCCCGTTTTCTTTGAGAGCAAACCAACCCCATTTGTTTAAAGAACCCACCCCAGCCGCAGCGAGCTAGCAAAGCGGCACCCCAGCATCCGTCGGGGTTGGTTAAAGGGTGCTCCGCTAATGCGGACGAGGGGCCTTCACGGCCATTTCTAGGGCACCCTGCTCTCGGGGCAATTCTTTTTTTTGTTTTGCCTCTTGAATGGCACTAGCCATTCCCCTTTCCGACCTTAGCACTCTTGGTTCTGGACTTCGGTCTGGTTCTAGGTTGTGCTAAGGCCACTCCCATCTTCACAATCGCTACAATTGAAACCGTTCGTAAAGGAGCCACCTTAGATTTGGATATTAGAAGATGCGCATGAGCTGCAAATTTCCTCAGCAAAATAAAGCTTTTTTCCCTACAACTTCCGGTCCAGTGCAGAATACAAAATGAAGTTCATGCATTAAATGGACCTAACTGTGAACTAAATGTCGTAGGTGTTTCGTACGAAAATCATAAAAGAGCTGCCAGCTATGACAATTTTTGTAATATTGCGGAATTTCTTTACTGAGCGATTATGTCATTAGATTTTTAAATGGGAATGATCCTGCTATGAAAATTAACAACAAATATTAATGTTTTAAAAATTTGAAAAGTTTTGAGGGTGGTTACCCTAAAATTCTTTTCACCCGTATACTTTCCAGCGCAGCGATTCAATCGAAACGAAATTTACTGGTTGGGTTTAGCTTAACGTGAGGCAGATTTGGTATATATTTTGCTTTGCTGCTGACACAGGGTAACCAGCATTAGCCATTTCCGTAAATATTGCACCAAAAGATGCTTCAAATTACGTACTCATATGCAAAGCATCTGCGATAAAAATAAGAAACCAATTATTAAATTTTCCGAGTTTTGAACATTTTTCGGATGGCAGCCTCAAACAACGTTTTACCGCTGAAACTTTTGATGAAATCCTCCGATGAGAACGAAATTCAAAGGATAAATTGATTGAAGTATGAGCTGGTTATGGTAAATTTATTGCTGCTTCGTCAGGAAAATGTTGCCAGCACTGAACATTTTCATCATTTGTGTTATAGTTGAGTTGCGTGGAAAAAAGTGTATTACGTCTTTCCACATTTTTTCGTCACTCAAAGACAATTTCTTCGAAAATTAGTTTTCTAGCGGTTCTGATGCGCTAGACTTTTTTTTATTCGCCGGTGTCGCAAATATAAGTGGCGTAGTCTTTCGGATTTTTTTTTTCGTCTCATCCAGTTGAATTTGCTTTGAAAACGTTGCTTTCGGGGAAATATTGCCGTCGGTTTATCGACAAGTGAAAGTGAATCAAAGGAATATTGGTTTTAAATCGTTCACTGGGATTCGAAGATTCAATTAGTGCAAATCATGTTCAGAAGGTGCAGAAGTCAATTGGAAAGCAAATCTACGCTAAGAGAAAATGAAAATCTACGAGGTAGTAGTTCTTTTGGCATTACTGTGAGTACAAAATATATTGTTTGAAAATCTTCCATTTCTTAAATCCTTTCTTACAATCCTCAATATAAATTACTAACAATCGAGGCAATTTAGATGCCATTATTCAAATTGAAGAAAGATAGGTCACACCCATAGAGTAACTTCAGAAAATTTCTTTCCCTCGATTCAACTAGAGAAGTTTGTGAAAGTGAAAGTTTTAGTGCCGATATAAGTGTCTGTAACGCGAATAATTAATGTGCTGGTAAAAATGTTTTTTAATCAAATAGCTTCAGTGTCAATAATAAAACAAAATTTGAATCGATATTTTCGACCTTTGGAAATTCTTTCAATTCACAAGTAAATATGACCGAGAGTTCAAGCGTAGAAATTGGTCTCATCCAAGTTACTGTAAATGATATTTTCAACTTTTTGCGAGTACCAGACGCTAGCAAGGATTTGCCTCGATTCGAAGGAAATTCACGATTATTGTTTGAATTTATCAGGAACGTCGAAGAGATTTTATCATTCATTCAGTGTACTCAAGGTACTTCTTATGGAAGTATCCTGCTTTGATCAATAAGAAGTAAGATTGTAGGCCCGGCAAATGAGGTCTTAAACGTATATGGAACTCAATTAGGCTGAAAGCAAATAAAAGAAAATCTAGTTTTACATTACGCAGATAAGCGTTATGAAACTTAACTTATTCGTGATCTACATGGTCTAAAACAAAACAAAAACAGTGGAACGATTCTATAGTGAAATAATAGAAATACTGGCAACTATAACAAATCATGTGCAAATCCTTGAGAAAGATGAAAAGGTGGTAACGGCTAAACGCCAGCTATACACTGAAATGTGTTTGAGTACCTTTCTGTCAGGTCTTAAGGAACCTTTGGGTTCGACTATAAGAGCCATGGCCCCGGAATCACTAGCTCAAGCTTTCGCTCATTGTATTAAGGAGCAAAATATATCCTACCTTAAATCTGAGTCCCACAAAATCAAACCTGTGGCAACTAGTAAGCCGACTCAAATCAATTATGCAAGCCATCTAGTATTCAGACAGTACCCACTTTTTCAAACCACCCCTCAACATTTCAACTTCAATAAAAATTTTACCCAACAACCATTCAATATATTTTCAAATACCAGATCAAACCAGAACATGAACAATTACTCGGGGCAGTACAGAATGAATCATTATACCCAGAATCCATTCCATCAGAATCCATTTAATTCTCTTCCGCAAAGACAAAATATTTTGTCAGAAAATCCCAATCCACAAAGGCAAAATATGTTCCCGCAAAACCCTTATCAATTTCCTAATAGACCTGGTAATTCGAAAGTGGAACCAATGGATTTAAGCTCAAATGGGCATTCTAACTTCCGACATCAAACGCAAAATACCTTACCACAGAACAATTTCTTCCGATCTACAGGACCACCTAGGCTTACCAGTAAGGAACTCTTATATCGTATCCGCGGCATATCATGATCAATATTCAGAGCCCCACCTTCTTCTTTTCCAGACAGCTCAATGTTTAGAACCTTGTTGGAGCAGACAATCCTGCTGATTCGCTCACGCGATGAGTGAGTGCTTCCACTTTGGTGAAATAATCAGTGTGGCTAAATGGACCCCAGTGATTGGAGCTGTCATCTGAAAATTGGCCATCGAATTGCAGTTCCATTTCTTTACCATCATGGTATCTTATGGTACAGATGAACGATTCCGCAATGTCCCCAGTCTGCCCTGAACCCATTTTCCCAGCGGATAAATATAGTTCATGGAAACAAATATTGCGTGTCACTACTTATACTATGAAAGCAGTAAACATATTCAAAAACCGCACTCAGGATGAAAGTCGTTTCATTGCTGCTGAAGATATTGAACGAGCTGAGCAGTACTGGATACGTTATATACAGCAGCGAGAATTCAGCCGAGAAATACATGAGCTTCAAAGTTTTGGGCGTATTTACTTTTAATTCTAAATTAATAGCACTTTATCCATTTCTAGACAAGGATTTTATTTTGCAAGTAGGCGGTCGATTTGGTAATGAAAAGGATGAAGAAAATTTAAAGCACCCTATTATATTGCCGAAATCATCACCTATATCTGAACTGGTTGCAGCTGATATGCACAAACAACTGTTCCACGCGGGCGTTTTAACCACGTTTACGCACGAAGTTTTGGATTATTCATGGTCGTCAATTAGTAAGAACTGTAAAAAATGTCCCGTATGTATATTTCTCTCAGCAAAGCCTGCGACTCAACCGTTTGCACTTATTCCTCGTGATCATATTACACTGTCAAAATCGTTTGATGTCATCGGGATTGACTTCGCTGGGCCGTTATATGTATCCCATGAATTACAGCAACAAAAGAAAACATATATCATGCTTATTACAGGTGCCGCTGTAAGAGCGGTTCATTTAGAAATAACAACAAATTTGATTACCAAAAGCTACTTATTAAGTTTGATAAGTTTCTTTGCAAGGCGTAGAGTTCCTTCAGTTATTTATTCAGACAATGCAGCGACATTTAAAAAGGCTGCTACCGAATTGAAAAAACTAAAAGTCTCTACGGAGAATGAATCGTTTCGTGGTTTTTTAAGTAACACGCGAATTACGTGGAAGTTTATTGTCGAACGTGCCCCATGGTAGGGAGGATTCTAGAAGAGGTTAGAAACAGTTGTAAAGATTCAATAAAAAGAGCAATCGGACGAGCTATTTTGAATTATGAGCAACTAAACACATTATTTATCGAAGTAAAGAACGTTATCAATAGCCGCCGTTTGACCTACATGGAAGATGATCCATTGGATCTTAGTCCCCTAACGCCGGCACATTTTATAATGCCCATATTAATAGACGCAAGCCTTTCGAATGTAATACACAGTTTGCAAGGCCACAATTTGAGGCATGAATGGATCGGAAGAAGATTTTGGCATCGACATCAACGGAAACTGTACCGAAAAAAACCAACGCTGAGAGGCTGAAGGAGTGTCGAGATCGGAAGAAGATTTTGGCATCGACATCTACGGAAATTGTACCGAAAAAAACCAACGCTGAGAGGCTGAAGGAGTGTCGAGATCGGAAGAAGATTTTGGCATCGGCATCTACGGAAAGTGTACCGAAAAAAACCAACGCTGAGAGGCTGAAGGAGTGTCGAGATTGGAAGAAGATTTTGGCATCGACATCAACGGAAACTGTACCGAAAAAAACCAACGCTGAGAGGCTGAAGGAGTGTCGAGATCGGAAGAAGATTTTGGCATCGACATCTACGGAAACTGTACCGAAAAAAACCAACGCTGAGAGGCTGAAGGAGTGTCGAGATCGGAAGAAGATTTTGGCATCGAAACAAAAATTAAGTGATATTGGCACTGAAGAATCTAAAAAATTAAAAACTGAATACCCGCTCGCGGATGCAGACTTTAAAAAAAAATTTATTGACAATCCGCTTGGATATATTTGCAATGTTTGTGATCGTTTGTGGTTTCAACGAGATTTGTATGCAGTGCGTGCATCTATGTATAAAATTTTACGCGATGCATTTCCAACTGAAGAAATAGAGACATGTAAAGTGTGTGGCACGTGCAAATTTTCATTAAATAAATCTGTGATTCCCAGATTTTCACGTAGTAATGGGTTCACGTATCCAAAGCGACCAGAGAATTTACCAGAATTGGATTGTATATCGGAAAGATTAATATCACCACGCCTACCGTTTATGCACATAAGACGCCTTCGATATGAACATGGGAGTAAACGTATTATCGGTCAAGTAGTCAACATACCAGTTGATGTTAATAATATGGTAAAACAACTTCCACGAGCTTTAAATGATGATTACGCGTTTAATGTGCATATCAAGCGTGCATTGATTCATAAATCATCCTATATTACTGGGTCTGTTAAAAAATCAGTTATTAAATCATGGCTTGAATATCTATTGGATACTCCTTTGTATCAAATCACAGTAGATCCTACGTTTTTCAATACCACAACAGAGTGCAGTCATGACGACATTGAACATTTGCACATAAATAACAACCCAGATCATGATAGTGATTTACTACTTGCTCAGCAACAAACTTTAATGTGGAGTGAAGATAAATATTTATGTCTTGCATCCGGTCAGAACAAGTTACCAACGAGTATCATTTATGATGAACATGCAGAGGAGTTATCATTTCCTAATATATATTTAGGGCATCCCAGAATATATACACCCAATATTAATGTGACACCATTTTGTATAGCAACTAGTGAAATTAGACGCAGTGATCGCAGAGGAGTAACATCTGAACACATACTATATATGGCCATGAAGATTATGCGTATTCGATTAAATGCATGTTTAACACAGACCTTTAAGGCAACGGGAGATGTAAGTCAAATTACTAATAAAATGATAAACGACGAAAAATTTATGGAAACGTGTATAGAGAAAAATTTATCATTTCTTAAATCGATACCAAATTCAGCACATTATTGGTCCGAGAAGAAACGAGAGTTGTTTAGTATGATAAGACAATTGGGCAAGCCCACTATATTTTTGACTTTGAGTGCATCCGAGCCTAGATGGCCTAATCTATTAAAAATTTTATATAAACTTAAACATGACGGCAAGGATTTCAACGGTGATCCACTGGAGATTATGAATAGTCTTCAGAGATGCACATTGGTCAATGACGATCCTGTTACGTGCGTACTTTATTTTAATAAACTCGTCGACGTTATTTTAGTGATATTAAAATCTAAATATGGTCCTTTTGGTGGAAATAACGTGATCGATTACTTCAAGCGAATAGAATTTCAACATAGAGGAAGTCCACATGCACATATATTAATATGGCTTGCGAATGACCCGAACGAACCAATAGGAGAAGCTATGCCGACAACGATAGAACTAATAGATAGAATATGCTGTGCAGATATTGGACAAATACAACATGTAAGACATCAAACGCATAGACATACATTTACATGTTATAAGAAGACTGATAAAAAGTGTCGTTTTAATGCCCCATTTTGGCCTATGTTGAACACGCAAGTTTTGATACCGATGCCAATGGACGATAGCCGTAAATTTAAATTAAAACAGAAATTTGGTTTGTTACAAATGAACCTAAAACATGAAAAATATAAAGATATTGATGATTTCTGGCGTAGCAATAGTATTTTCAACGAAGATTATTATCTCAATATACTAAGGGCTGGTATAAATAGGCCGATGGTAGTCCTAAAACGAGATATGAACAACATATGGACTAACAGCTTTAATCCGATATTCAATTTATTGCAGAGGAGTACTCATGTGCTGTTTATTTAGATAGTTGAATATGTCAATAAGACAAATAGAGGTATTAGCGGATTACACCGTGAATTAATACGATTGAGAGAAGAATATCCCGATAAAGATTACCAAGATTTAATGAAGGAAGTTGGGATTGCTTGGTACCTACTTCGTCTTGGTATGTCAGAAACTAGTAGAGATATAGTATATATACCAACCACATGGCCCCATGAGCGTCAAAAGGTCCTAAAAACAAATACAACACGGAAGGAGGAACAACTAACTGATGAATCTACAGATATCTGGAAAACTGGTATGATACAAAGATATGAACAACGCCCCGATGAATTGAATGATGTAACTTTGGCCGATTTTATATCCAAATATCGTGCAACAAAAAATGGTATATACAAATTACGAACGAAGTCGTTAGTAATTAGATATCGAAATTATGATATCGATGATATATGTAATTACAAACGAGAGATGGTTTTGCTATATCACCCATTTAAATCAGAAGAAGTAGATATATTGGATCAAAATAAATTTATAGAGATATATGAACGTGAAGAATTGAATGTATCAAACAGGCGAAAAACATACGAGGGCGATTTTGACTTCGATAAAATGGTTGAACATTGTAAACAATTATATGTGACTGAATGTGAAAAAAGTGAAGCTGCAAATCAAAAAGATTTATATGAAAAATCAAAGGAAATAACAGATGATTTCTTAACTACTTTGAATTCGAATAGTGATGATATCAAATCTATAATTCCAAGTAGTCTATCGTCAATTATTCGAAAACGTGAAAATGTACTAACATCGGAAGAATATGTTAATATGATGAGAATGACAAATGAAGAGCAACTTGAATTAATATTAGAGGCGATTCATAGAATGTGCGATCCAAATCAAATTCCACTCCAAATCTTTTTGACTGGTCCCGCTGGATGTGGTAAAACGTTCACGACTAAACTTTTAATGGAAACATACAACAGGTTTGGTCAAACACATAACATCATACATAACTCGTACGTTGCATGTGCATCAACTGGAAAAGCAGCTTCCGCGATATACGGGTGCACCGCGCATTCGGCATTCCGGATATCATTATCACGCGTTGATCGCGGACTAAGTATAGAATCTTTAAATGGATTTCGTAATGGTTTTCGAGATATTTTGGTGGTATTTGTTGATGAGACGAGTATGATTAGCGCTGAAGTCCTGAAGGTTTTAAATTCAAGATTGCAACAGATTCACAATGATTTCGATGGATATTTTGGAAATTTTAATATTATAATCAGTGGTGATTTACGTCGGTTGCCTCCAGTCATGGCTACACCAGTATATAAGAGATTACAAAGTGAATTTAATAACAGTTTAATACGGCAGTCGCTTAAATATTTCAAACTAGTCAAAGTTGTCCGACAGACTGATGTTGTGTTTTCGACGATTTTAACAAAGATTGGTGACGGATTGAAGCTGAATGAAGATGAAACGACGTTGATAGAAAGTCGTTTCCTACCTGCGAATGAATGTCGGAATTTACATCCACATGTAATTCGATTATTTAGTACGAATCGAGATGTCGATTCGTATAATTCAGAAGTAATGGCAGATAATCCAGATGTTGCACACCAAGCGGCATATGACTGTTATAGTGGATATGTGAGTACAGAACAACTTTCTAGTATGCGCACGAAAGTACATAAAATGAAAACCAGTGAAACTGGGAGTTTACCGTATATGATTAGATTGTTGCTTGGCATGCCATATATGTTAACAGTCAATGTTAATACTATTGATAAATTGGTTAATGGTGTTATCGGGAAATTAGCGTATATTGAATATGGACAAGAAGATGAGGGAACAATTAGACGTATATGGTTGAAATTCGACGATCCTTCAATCGGTCAACTTGCAAAGCTAGAAGCCAAATCATATGGAATGGCTGAGATGATAGGACATGGTTTGGTACCAGTCAATAAACGGACTACTAATATTAGTTTTAAATTGCAGTCGTTGAAATGCAAGCGTTTGCAATTTCCATTGGTGGAAGCGTCTTCATTAACAATACATAAATCTCAAGGGGCTACATATGATGCAGTGGTATACGAATATGACAAGAATCACGACCCGAGGCTTGTATATGTGGCAATGTCTCGAGCTACGTCCATAAATGGCCTCTTTATGACAAATAAGAACCTGAATCATAAATTTTATCATGCAAAAGGCCATATCAATAATTAATTGAAGAATGAATTTAATAGACTGGAAAATAATAAACTTCAAACAATATCACAGGATTGTATCGATTTTATGTCATGTGCAAATGGTCCTACTGATTTATCTATGACAACGATTAATGTACAGAGTCTAAAAGCACATAAAGAAGACCTGTCACGAGATTTGGTAACACAACGGAGCAACATTTTAAACTTGACAGAGACGTGGCTGAATAATCATGAAATGGTTGAGTTACCTAAATATCGATGTGTAACACAGTTTAAACGAGATGGTGTGATAGCTGGAGGTGTCTCTATATACGAAAAAAGTGATTGCTTATTGATGTCGACACCCCATATCTTACTGAAATTCGATAAGAGATTTGCTGAAATAATATCACATCACACACACTGCGACAGTTTTGGGGATATATGCGCGGTGGAGAGTTTAATCCGGGGTAAGAGGGTGTTGTTTGTGTCATTCTATATATCCCCAAATTTAAAATTTGACGATGCCGAAGACTTTTTCGAATTGTATCTACTGGCGTATACACCAAAAATCACTGAAATTGTGAAGGTTGTGCGAAAACGAAGATACCACACTATGCCGATCATTTTAGCCGGTGATTTAAATCTAAACCTAATGAAGCCTGAGAATCAATACTTTATATCATTCATAGATGAGAGTTTTGGACTAAAAATTCGATCTAATCCAAATTTAACTACGACTAAATCAAACACATGTATAGACGCTGTATTCGCTCGTAATTTAGAGAATATAAAATGTAAAAATTATATATCTTATTATTCATATCATAGAAGAAGAATTTTCAAGTTGTACGCCTAGGTTAAGTATACAAAATGTACAAAATACCGAAATCGAAGATAATAAAATACTAGAATGAAATAAATTTGTTTATTAAGTGTGATGAAGAATACTGAAACTGTTCATTATGTTGAAAATATAGAACTAACGAAGTGTGGGAACACCAAATACACAACATAAATACACATCCACAATCCACAAACACCTTACACTTAAACAAACATCAAAATTTTATAAATTCAAGGTAGGCTAAGATAGTTTTCTTTTTTAATGTCCGTAGCATGTAAGTTTAGAAAGTATTTTAAACTTGTATAAATAACTTTAAAATATATTTTCCATGCAAACCATTATTTTTTAAATATATTTATAGGAAGTCAAATACGCTTCCTAAATTGGTGACCCCGACGTTGGACTCTTGGACAGTAGCAACTTCATCATCCCCATAGTCCAGCCGAAAATCACTTTGGACTGATTGGATCTGCATCACCATCGCGTTTACGCACATCAACATCAGGGTATGACCCCGCAGTAACAAATCTGACTGCAACTGCAAAACAATCAACAGCCGCAAAGGCAGAATCAATTTTAAAAATGCGGTCCAGCCAATAATTGATAGCCACCAGGCTCAGGGACCACAGCAGCAGCTGCAGCAAACAAACACGTATCTAATCAAGGCACCGGATCTCCTTCACAAAATACTCCTATCAGTTCGCCAGGAGCTTGATGAGTCACATGATGGAATCATTCCCGAGAATGTACATCATCAACAACAACAGCAGACGCAAGAAAACCCGAAACAGATTCTGTTCTGGATTCAACAACACCAGTCTCACGACGAGCAGAAAACCCGATAACCGAAGCCGCCCGATCAGAGCAGCCGACCCAACAGGAACAGCCACATCGGGATACACTGCTACCACATATCACAACATGAGAACAACAACAACAATAGCTGTCTCGAGCCGCTTTGAATTTCACTCATGATGTAAGAAGATAGCATATTATGTGATAGCATATTCCGGAAATCGTACAGCAAGTTTTTCCTATAACTCAAAAAGCTTTTAGTAAAAATTTTAGTGTGAAATTTACAACATCGTGAACATTTTTGTGTTAGGTAAAATAAAAACACACATGGGGAACAGCCCCAACACTATATTTTATTTGAAAAACACTCACACCACACATCCGCCATCGGTGACGGTAGCCATCAGCCTCGAGACCTGGCCATCGACCATCTCGGCTGCGCTGCGTGCGACTGTCTAAGCCCCGAGAGCTGGCCATCGTCCATCTCGGCACGCGCTGAATACGGGTCCCGAGAGCTGGCCATCGTCCATCTTGGTCCCGTACAGGCAGTCGCCATGGCCACTTTAACAAACCGCAACCGATGGCGGCAGCCACTAGCCCCGAGATCTGGCCATCGACCATCTCGGCGGCGCTACTGGCGACTGCCTAAGCCCCGAGAGCTGGCCATCGTCCATCTCGGCACGCGCTGAATACGTGTCCCGAGAGCTGGCCATCGTCCATCTTGGTCCCGTACAGGCAGTCGCCAAGGCTAATAAACCACGTCACTCCACCTCCTCGACCTCAGCGTCATCCTGACACTTGGGGGGGAGTAGTGTGGGAACACCAAATACACAACATAAATACACATCCACAATCCACAAACACCTTACACTTAAACAAACATCAAAATTTTATAAATTCAAAGTAGGCTAAGATAGTTTTCTTTTTTAATGTCCGTAGCATGTAAGCTTAGTAAGTATTTTAAACTTGTATAAATAACTTTAAAATATATTTTCCATGCAAACCATTATTTTTTAAATATATTTATAGGAAGTCAAATACGCTTCCTAAAGAAGTAACAAACATGTGTTTAATTAAAATGCGACACTCACGAATACATTAATTCCGGCAGTCCGGTCACGCAAACACCCGATGGTGCAAAAACGCTTATCCAGATATCGCGTTTGTATTGTTGTTAAGCTCGTAAAAGTATGTTCCATATTTTTCATGTTTTAGCCTGGTGAAAATGCGAATCGCGAATCGATTCGGACCTGGGGCCCCCCTGGGGGTCCAGGGGGGCGAAGCCCCCCGGCGAGGCGCGTAGCGCCGTTTTTTTTTCTGGTCATTTATTGCAATTTTGCTCTAGCCTTCAAGTAGACCAATTCCTGATTTGTTTGATCTTGGCGTATAAATACATCAAATCAATACTCGAACTAGTGCGTTTTGTCACTTACATCCATCTAATATTTTGTGAATTCTTTGACAATTGAATAAAACGGCTGATTTTCAATAGCATCTAGCAGTTTAAATGAGCAACATTATTCTAAGCTGTTCAAAAATTATTCCCAAAAATGACTCATCTGGAACTAAAAATAAAATGAGAATTCGTGAAACGAAAAAGTCGAAAATTTAATGAAAATCAACGTATTTAATCTTTTCAGCTTTACAAAAAGTCTTTTGAAAAGTCGAATTTTGTTTGAAGACATTTCTTTTGGCTCTACTTCTTGATTTGCTAGTTTTTCCTTTTCTTCTTTTGTTTTTCCTTTATTTCTTTGGTTTTCGACAAATTTTCTTGCACCGCAGAAGTACATTTTTACCCAAATAAATTTTACCCGAGTAGTCAGGAAACATACTCATCAAGTATTAATAATTTTGAAAATTTTGAATCGTGATTACTATTGGCAGAGCTACCAAGTCATTATGAAATTTAAAAGACGCATTCATGCTATGAAGTCATACACCTATCATCGAGCCTCCGGTAAGTTTTTAGCTATTCAAAAAAAAAACTACTTAGAAAGTTTGAAAGACCAATTTTCTCCTGCCAAAAATGGTTTCCTAAGAACTCATCTCGAATCCAACAAGCCTCAGAGCTGCATTGATACCAAAACGATGACCACGCGAATGAAAAGGCTAAGCATTTTGAAATTTTTCTCATGAAATGTTCGATCACTTGACAAAGCTCACGCTGCTCAGCAACAAGCCGATTCCAGGTCTCAGTATATGGCTGATATAACAGCAATACAATATATCAAATGGACAGGCAATAATACTTAACAAAAGAAAAATTATGACTTGTACTGCAGCTGTCATCCAAAACAGCATATTCTCGGAATAGGCTTCCAAATCAGCCAAAAAAGAAATATACCATCATCGGCTTTAACGTTGCCAATGATGCAATGCACGAATTGCGCGAGTAACGATACCTACGATACCTGGACAACACACCAACACGTGCCTAATAGCCCGTCCAGACTACGGATACTTAAGTATCCGCATACATAAGTATCTGCCAAAAGATGGTCCACACTGCAGCGACATTTGCAGATACATTTTACCCTTGCCATGAAAATGAATGAAAAGTATGCGCTAATTGTAGATACATTTTCGAGCAATAGCGGATACAATTGTATCCGGATACATAAGTATCTGGAAACAACGGTCCACACTTGAAATTAGCTCACACTGTTGTATGCAGATACAAAACTATGTGAAAATTACTAGTGTGGACCGTTGTTTCCGTATACTTATGTATCCGGATACATCAGTAGGCGCTGTTGGAAAATGAATGCGGATACTTCTTCGATTGAGCGATTATTGATTCGGAAGCGAGAAACACTTTGCGATGCAGTGCACGCATTGTAATGCACTTGAAAGCAATGCTGTGTTCTCACAATTAATGCCAAATTAATTTGTGGAGGTTTGATATTTAGATTTTCTGTATCTGTTTTTCGTCCATTTACAATTTAATGCCTGGAATGTAATTCCCGCCTCAATTTAAATAGTTGTTGCACGGCCAAATATTTTCAAACAAATATCAACCGATGCAGTGTTTTCATAAATTAGCCTGAACGATGCAGTGCAAGTTGTTACACAGAATCACATGAGTTTTAAATTTCAATGCAGTGCAGTGGTCTGCACTGCATCCACAAGCATAATTTGCTCATGCTTTTTCGATTGAGCGATGAATGATTAAGTTATAGGTACAACATACCTACCTGTGTCATTTTTAATGACTCTGCAGGTTAGCCTGAACCTAGGGCAGGCATGTAAATGAAAATCTTGACCTCATTCCTGGTAAATAGCCAATGTCCAAATGACCCATTTTTGAGCACACAAAACATGTGTTGAGAACTCTCGACCTCATTATCATACCAAAATGAAATTCACGGGACAAGGCGGTTTGGAAATGCAGCATGTCTAAAAGACTTTTGGTGGTTGTTACTGAGTAATTTGGCCACTTTCGTTCCGAGAAAGACTGCCATGGAAATTTCATCCACTGTATACCTGAGTATATTATTCGATTAATCGATTATTTCATTTTATTTAACCTGAATATAGATGCTTGTGAAAAAAGGAGTCATGTATACATACATATGTATATATATATGTATATACATAATATGTTAGTATATATATATGCATCTGAATTTCGGGCAAAGTGATTCTAATAGTAATTTTCATTGAAAACCGGCAATTGCCTACTTTTAGAATTTCAGTGCCCACAAATGTTTCATTTTCCAATACTCTATCTTAGCCATTCTTCAAAAATAAATTTTCTTATCAGATTTTCATTCTCATATCCCATGCATTCATCAATGCATCCGCAAAATTAGGTCCACAGCAATTCTTTTTCAAATGTTTCCGCATACAATTGTATCTGCGGTCTGGACGGGATTATATGTTTCCGGATACTTATGTATGCGGATACTTAAGTATCCGTAGTCTGGACGGGCTATAAGTTAGTCACGTTGAACGTCGCCTCAGAATTAATTCAACACTACATTCAATTTCAGTCCAAATCGATATTGCATCAAATTTCAGTCTGCACTTTGATAAATTCCAAATTGTAATTTTCGGCACATGTTCTTACGCAGCAAATCAAAACATTATAAATGTAACGTATTGTATGTAAATTGAGCAGTCTAGTAGTAATAAAACTATTGTATAGAACATATATGTATTGTTTTTTACAAATTTTCGAAGAAAATAAGTATTAAACTCGTTTTGCCGAAAATTCATATTTCTTTATATATATATGTATATATATATATATATATATATATATATATATATATATATATATATATATATATATATATATATATATATAAATATATATATATATATATATATATATATATATATATATATATATATATATATATATATATATATATATATATACATATATATATACATATATATATATATATACATATCAGCAAAATGATAAAGGGAGATAATCTCTGGAGTGGCCAATCCGATTGACCTGAAATTTTCGGAGAACGTAGATATATATGATAGGTAGGTCTATGGTCAAATTCAGATATCTTTAACCTTTTGGCGGCGGCGTGCGTTTTAGAGAATGTTGAGGTACTCCTATATTTCCAAGCAGTGAAAGTTTTTGCTAAAAAAAAAGTTTTGGGAATGAAAACTTAAAATTTTCTTAGTTTGTTTATGATAAAAAATTGAAATTTTTGAGCCGTGTGTGGGCGTGAAGGGCCTAAAAGTAGGCAAGGATTTTTTTTCAAATTTTGATTTGTCATTACTTCTGATAAAAACATTGGATCATCGCGAAATTCGCACAGCGTATTAACGTTGGCTAAGATTTAATACGCATGGATTTTCAAGATAGTGCAGGTAACCCTGTAGTAACGGCAGGCTCCTGAAAAAAAACCCTTCAAATCATTGACCCTCCTCGCAAATTTTTGATTTTTGATAAAAAATTCAAGTAATTGATAAATTTTTACCCTTGTCCATCATCTCAGATTAAAATTTTTAAAATTCCGATTTTAACAAGAACGGCAACTCATCACCAAATAATCTCTATTTTCAGCACTCAAGAGTTCTGTTCACGAAAACTGATGACCGGATTATCCAATCATATTGAAATTTCCAGAAAATGTTGGTATTAGCTGGGAAGAGAACTGATAGAAGTGATTTTGAAATGGGGGCAACTTTGCGGCAGTGGTACCATCTTGAAAAATCACTGAGAAAAAAAAACAGTTTTTTGGCCTTTAACTTCCGATTCAGCCATCAGATTTTAACAAAATTCACACTGTACCTGGATCTTACTCTATGTGAAATTTGTCGAAAATAAAGTTGAAAAATTAGGATAGGGCTGTCAGCTATGGTGATTTTTGTCTCATAAATCTTGCAAATTTCCTCAGCAAAATAAAGCTTTTTTCCCTTTAACTTCCGGTCCAGTGCAGAATACAAAATGAAGTTCATGCATTAAATGGACCTAACTGTGAAATAAATGTCGTAGGTGTTTCGTACGAAAATCATAAAAGAGCTGCCAGCTATGACAATTTTTGTAATATTGCGGAATTTCTTTACTGAGCGATTATGTTATTAGATTTTTCAATGGGAATGATCCTGCAATGAAAATTAACAACAAATATTAATATTTTAAAAATTTGAAAAGTTTTGAGGGTGGTTACCCTAAAATTATCTTCACCCGTATACTTTCCAGCGCAGCGATTCAATCGAAACGAAATTTACTGGTTGGGTTTAACTTAACGTGAAGCAGATTTGGTATATATTTTGGTTTGCTGCTGACACAGGGTAACCAGCATTAGCCATTTCCGTAAATATTGCACCAACAGATGCTTCAAATTACGTACTCATATGCAAAGCATCTACGATAAAAATAAGAAACCAATTATTAAATTTTCTGAGTTTTGAACATTTTTCGGATGGCAGCCTCAAACAACGTTTTACCGCTGAAACTCATGATGAAATCCTCCGATGAGAACGAAATTCAAAGGATAAGTTGATTGAAGTATGAGCTGGTTATGGTAAATTTATTGCTGCTTCGTCGGGAAAATGTTGCCAGCACTGAACATTTTCATCATTTGTGTTATAGTTGAGTTGAGTGGAAAAAAAAGTGTATTACGTCTTTCCACATTTTTTCGTCACTCAAAGACAATTTCTTCGAAAATTAGTTTTCTAGCGGTTCTGATGCGCTAGACTTTTTACTAATGTTCGAAGAAGAACATTAGTATTAAAATCACTTTGGCCAAAAATTCATATTTCTATATATATATATATATATATATATATATATATATATATATATATATCATCAAAAAATTTCAGTGAAAAAATCTCAGGAACGCGCCATCCGATTGAGCTGAAATTTTCAGGACACATTGGTGTATATGCAGAATAGTGCCAGGTCTCACAAAAAGTTAAAAATCTTTAACCCTTTGGCGCCGGCGGCCATTTTAGTGATATTTTTAATATACCTATTATTCCGTACACAAATAAGTTTTGCAAAAATAAAGTTGACGAAATAAATTTTGAACGTGTTTTACATGTGAATCGGATAATGTTTTGGAATTTTTTAACCCCATGTGTGCGCTGGGTGCCTAAAAACAGAACGGGAAAACTTGAAAATTTTTAAAGTGCGATAACTTTTGACAGAGCTATTCAATCATTACGAAATTTTGAGGACATATTGGTATTATTTAGTTGTTGATTTGTGTAGCTTTTGATGAGCGTGCTGGCAACTCTGTAGCTAAGGCAGGTACTGAAAGTGAAAACCTTCAAATCATCGTCTCTCTTGAAAAACTGCCGTTTCTTCAAAAAAAAGCCACTCATATGTAAATCTTGTGCTTTGTTTACATAAACAAAAAAAAAAAAAAGATATGGTATAACGGGCACGCCTGGTAACCCTTGCCCAATTTACCTATATTTTTAGCATCAAAAACTTCTGTTCACGGAAACTCACGATCCAATGAGGAGAATTTATTGAAATTTGCAGAATGTATTGGTCCTTTAAAGGACCAGGTCTGATAGAAGTGATTTTGAAATGCGGGTGATTCTGTGCCAGTGGTGCCATCTTGAAAAATCACTAAAAGAGATAACTGCTTTTAGCCCTATAAATTCTGATTGAATCGTTCGATTTTGACGAAATTCACACAGTAGCTGGATCTTACTTCAAACCACGTTTGGTAGAAATTTGGTTGAAAAATTCGGTTGGAGCTGCCAGCTATGATAATTTTGGTGTCTTAAATTTGAAAAAATAAAAATTTGGAAGTGAAAACATTCAAATCATCGAATATCCTAAAAATGTCCGTTTCTTACAATAAAACCAATCTGTATACAAATCTTATGCTTTATCTACACGTTCAAAGTTATACTTTGGAAATTTCATGTCGGACAAGAACGGTAACCCTTTCCCAGTTAACCTATATTTTTAGTATCAAAAACTTCTGTTCACGGGAACTCACGAATCAATAATCAGATACCATTGAAATTTACAGAATGCATTGGACTTAAGTAGGACCAGGTCTGATAGAAGCGATTTTGAATTGTGGGCAAGTCTGTGCCAGTGGTGCCATCTTGAAAAATTACAAAGAAAAAAAACTGCTTTTTGCCCTATGAAATGTGAATAAGTTACCAGATTTTCATGAAATTGACACAGTAGCTAAACCTAACTCTAGTCTCTGTTTGGTAGAAATTTGGTTGAAAAATTCGATTGGTGCTGCCAGCTATGGTAATTTTTGTGTCTTTGGATTTGAAAATTCGCTCAGGAAAATAAAACTTTTTGCCCTATAACTTCCAGTGCAGTCATGAAATCAATACGAATTTCATACAATTAATGGAACCTACTACAAGCATTATTCAGGCCAAATTTGGTTGAAAAGCCACGATGGGGTTGCCAGCTATTGTTGGTTTTGTGTTTGTTTGCAATATCTTTATTAAGCGGTTTTATCGTAGAATTTTCAATTGGTAATGATATTGTAGTGACAATAAATAGCAAATATTTAGCTTTCCATTATTTGAAAAAACTCGCTGCAGTTAATCCTAAATTTCTTTATACTCCTATAACTTCGAATGTAATATAACAACGTGAAGCAGATGTGATATATTTTTGGCTTTGATACTGGCGAAAGGTTGCCAGCACGAGTCGGTTGTGCTACTTTTGTATCAATAAATGCTTACAGTTAGTATTCATACCGGAAACATTTACAATGAAAATAAATAACCGATGTTTCATTTCCTAAAGTTCTGCAAATTTTTCGGATCGCAGCCCCAAACACCAACTTCAGTTACAGTGCTGCAGGCACTGAGCATTTTCTTCATTGGTGTTATATGAGATGCTGCTTTCGAAATTATATGAAATAAGCAACTGATAATGAATATAATTAACCCGGGTTTTGCTCTCATAAACGTTGAAATTCATGCCAGTGGTAATATCTGAAACCTTCCACCATATGAGTTATAATGCATTCTTGAGACCAAAGTAGAACGTGGCGTTTGAAACAGTTTGGCCGTAATAAGCAGCTCATGCGGTAGATTATGCACTCAAAACCTGCACGATTCTTCTACTGTTCTTCGAACATTAGTGTTTCTAGCGGTTCATTTTTATTTTGTGCGGTGTGTACTTTGGATAGGATTGGATAGTGATAGGAAAGAAAGGGTAAAGTGCTGTATTGTCTGGCATCGTAGTTCATTTTTTACTAATGTTCGAAGAACATTAGTATTAAAATCGATTCGGCCAAAAATTCATATATATAATATATAAAAATTTTTAATATATAAAAATTATATTAAAATTCATATATATATATATATATATATATATATATATATATATATATATATATATATATCATCAAAAAATTTCAGTGAGATAATCTCGAGAACGCGCCATCCGATTGAGCTGAAACTTTCAGGATACATTGGTGTATATGCAGAATAGGTCCAAATTTCTTTAAATGTCAGTTTTTGTCAAACCTTTTGGCACCGGCGGCCATTTAAGTGATATTTTTAATATACCTATTATTTCGTGCACAAATGATTTTTGCAAAAATAAAGTTAACGAAATAAATTTCTAACGTGTTTTACATATGAATCGGATAATGCTTTGGAATTCTTTAACCCTATGTGTGCGCTGGGTGCCTAAAAAGAGGACGGGAAAATTTTTAAATTTTTAAATTTCGATAACTTTTGAAAGAGCTATTCAATCATTACGAAATTTTCAGCACATATTGGTATTATTTAGTTGTAGATTTGTGTAGCTTTTAATGAGCGTGCTGGCAACCCTGTAGCTAGGGCAGGCACTGAAAGTGAAAACCTCCAAATCATCGTCTCTCTTGACTAAATGCCGTTTCGTCAAAAAAAAGCCATTCATATGTAAATCTTGTGCTTTGTTTACGTAACCAAAAAAAAAAAAAGATATGGAAAAACGGGCACGCCTGGTAACCCTTGCCCAATTTACCTATATTTTTAGCATCAAAAACTTCTGTTCACGGAAACTCACGATCCGATGAGCAGAATTATTTGAAATTCACAGAATGTATTGGCCTTAAATAGGACCAGGTCTGATAGAAGTGATTTTGAAATGCGAGCGATTCTGTGCCAGTGGTGTCATCTTGAAAAACCACTAAAAAAGATAACTGTTTTTAGCCCTATAAATTCTGATTGAATCGTTCGATTTTAACGAAACTCACACAATTGCTGGACCTTACTTTAGGCCACGTTTGGTAGAAATTTGGTCGAAAAATTCGGTTGGAGCAACCAGCTATGATAATTTTGGTGTCTTCATTTTGAAAAAAAAAATTTGGAAGTGAAAACATTCAAACCATCGAATATTCAAAAAAATGTCCGTTTCTTACAATAAAACCAATCTGTATATAAATCTTATCTTTTATCTACACGTTCAAAATAAAACTTTGGAAATTTCATGTCGGACAAGAACGGTAACCCTCTCCCAGTTAACCTATATTTTTAGCATCAAAAACTTCTGTTCACGGAAACTCACGAACCAATAATTAGATACAGCTAAAATTTACAGAATGCATTGGACTTAAGTAAGACCAGATTTGATAGAAGCAATTTTGAATTGTGGGCAAGTCTGTGCCAGTGGTGCCATCTTGAAAAATTACAAAGAAAAAAAAATGCTTTTTGCCCTATGAATTCTGATTCAGTTACCAGATTTTCATTAAATTGACACAGTAGCTAAACCTAACTCTAATCTCTGTTTGGTGGAAATTGGGTTGAAAAATTTGACTGGTGCTGCCAACTATGGTAATTTTTGTGTCTTTGGTTTTGAAAATTCGCTCAGGAAAATAAAACTTTTTGCACTATAACTTCCAGTGCAGTCATGAAATCAATACGAATTTCATATTATTAATGGAACCTATTATAGACATTATTCAGACCAAATTTTGTTGAAAAGCCACGGTAGGGTTTCCAGCTATTGTTGGTTTTGTGTTTAATTGCAATATCTTTATTAAGCGGTTTTATCGCAGAATTTTCAATTGGTAATGATATTGTAGTGACAATAAACAGCAAATAATTAGCTTTCCATTATTTGAAAAAACTCGCTGCAGGTAATCCTAAATTTCTTTATACTCCTTTAACTTCGAATGTAATATAACAACGTGAAGCAGATGTGATATATTTTTGGCTTTAATACTGGCGAAAGGTTGCCAGCACGAGTCGGTTGTGCTACTTTTGTATCAATAAATGCTTACAGTTAGTATACATACCGGAAACATTTACAATGAAAATAAATAACCGATGTTACAATTCGCAAAGTTCTGTAAATTTTTCGGATCGCAGCCCCAAACACCAACTTCAGTTACAGTGCTGCAGGCACTGAGCATTTTCTTCATTGATGTTATATGAGATGCTGCTTTCAAAATTATGTGAAATAAGCAACTGATAACGAATATAATTAACCCGTGTTTTGCTCTCATAAACGTTGAAATTAATGCCATTGGTAATATCTGAAACCTTCTACCATATGAGTTATAATGCATTCTTAAGACAAAAGTAAAACGTGGCATTTGAAACAGTTTGGCCGTAATAAGCAGCACATGTGATGGAATATGCACTCAAAACCTGCACGATTCTTCTACTGTTCTTCGAACATTAGTGTTTCTAGCGGTTCAGGTGCGCTAGAGTTTTTTTTTATTCGCCGGTGTCGCAAATATAAGTGGCGTAGTCTTTCGGATTTTTTTTTTCGTCTCATCCAGTTGAATTTGCTTTGAAAACGTTGCTTTCGGGGAAATATTGCCGTCGGTTTTAACAAGTGAAAGTGAATCAAAGGAATATTGATTTTAAATCGTTCACTGGGATTCGAAGATTCGATTAGTGCAAATCATGTTCAGAAGGTGCAGAAGTCAATTGGAAAGCAAATCTACGCTAAGAGAAAATGAAAATCTACGAGGTAGTAGTTCTTTTGGCATTACTGTGAGTACAAAATATATTGTTTGAAAATCTTCCATTTCTTAAATCCTTTCTTACAATCCTCAATATAAATTACTAACAATCGAGGCAATTTAGATGCCATTATTCAAATTGAAGAAAGATAGGTCACACCCATAGAGTAACTTCAGAAAATTTCTTTCCCTCGATTCAACTAGAGAAGTTTGTGAAAGTGAAAGTGTTAGTGCCGATATAAGTGTCTGTAACGCGAATAATTAATGTGCTGGTAAAAATGTTTTTTAATCAAATAGCTTCAGTGTCAATAATAAAACAAAATTTGAATCGATATTTTCGACCTTTGGAAATTCTTTCAATTCACAAGTAAATATGACCGAGAGTTCAAGCGTAGAAATTGGTCTCATCCAAGTTACTGTAAATGATATTTTCAACTTTTTGCGAGTACCAGACGCTAGCAAGGATTTGCCTCGATTCGAAGGAAATTCACGATTATTGTTTGAATTTATCAGGAACGTCGAAGAGATTTTATCATTCATTCAGTGTACTCAAGGTACTTCTTATGGAAGTATCCTGCTTTGATCAATAAGAAGTAAGATTGTAGGCCCGGCAAATGAGGTCTTAAACGTATATGGAACTCAATTAGGCTGAAAGCAAATAAAAGAAAATCTAGTTTTACATTACGCAGATAAGCGTTATGAAACTTAACTTATTCGTGATCTACATGGTCTAAAACAAAACAAAAACAGTGGAACGATTCTATAGTGAAATAATAGAAATACTGGCAACTATAACAAATCATGTGCAAATCCTTGAGAAAGATGAAAAGGTGGTAACGGCTAAACGCCAGCTATACACTGAAATGTGTTTGAGTATCTTTCTGTCAGGTCTTAAGGAACCTTTGGGTTCGACTATAAGAGCCATGGCCCCGGAATCACTAGCTCAAGCTTTCGCTCATTGTATTAAGGAGCAAAATATATCCTACCTTAAATCTGAGTCCCACAAAATCAAACCTGTGGCAACTAGTAAGCCGACTCAAATCAATTATGCAAGCCATCTAGTATTCAGACAGTACCCACTTTTTCAAACCACCCCTCAACATTTCAACTTCAATAAAAATTTTACCCAACAACCATTCAATATATTTTCAAATACCAGATCAAACCAGAACATGAACAATTACTCGGGGCAGTACAGAATGAATCATTATACCCAGAATCCATTCCATCAGAATCCATTTAATTCTCTTCCGCAAAGACAAAATATTTTGTCAGGAAATCCCAATCCACAAAGGCAAAATATGTTCCCGCAAAACCCTTATCAATTTCCTAATAGACCTGGTAATTCGAAAGTGGAACCAATGGATTTAAGCTCAAATGGGCATTCTAACTTCCGACATCAAACGCAAAATACCTTACCACAGAACAATTTCTTCCGATCTACAGGCCCACCTAGGCTTACCAGTAAGGAACTCTTATATCGTATCCGCGGCATATCATGATCAATATTCAGAGCCCCACCTTCTTCTTTTCCAGACAGCTCAATGTTTAGAACCTTGTTGGAGCAGACAAACCTGCTGATTCACTCACGCGATGAGTGAGTGCTTCCACTTTGGTGAAATCATCAGTGTGGCTAAATGGACCCCAGTGATTGGAGCTGTCATCTGAAAATTGGCCATCGAATTGCAGTTCCATTTCTTTACCATCATGGTATCTTATGGTACAGATGAACGATTCCGCAATGTCCCCAGTCTGCCCTGAACCCATTTTCCCAGCGGATAAATATAGTTCATGGAAACAAATATTGCGTGTCACTACTTATACTATGAAAGCAGTAAACATATTCAAAAACCGCACTCAGGATGAAAGTCGTTTCATTGCTGCTGAAGATATTGAACGAGCTGAGCAGTACTGGATACGTTATATACAGCAGCGAGAATTCAGCCGAGAAATACATGAGCTTCAAAGTTTTGGGCGTATTTACTTTTAATTCTAAATTAATAGCACTTTATCCATTTTTAGACAAGGATTTTATTTTGCAAGTAGGTGGTCGATTTGGTAATGAAAATGATGAAGAAAATATAAAGCACCCTATTATATTGCCGAAATCATCACCTATATCTGAACTGTTTGCAGCTGATATGCACAAACAACTGTTCCACGCGGGCGTTTTAACCACGTTTACGCACGAAGTTTTGGATTATTCATGGTCGTCAATTAGTAAGAACTGTAAAAAATAGATGTCCCGTATGTATATTTCTCTCAGCAAAGCCTGCGACTCAACCGTCTGCACTTATTCCTCGTGATCATATTACACTGTCAAAATCGTTTGATGTCATCGGGATTGACTTCGCGGGGCCGTTATATGTATCCCATGAATTACAGCAACAAAAGAAAACATATATCATGCTTATTACAGGTGCCGCTGTAAGAGTGGTTCATTTAGAAATAACAACAAATTTGATTACCAAAAGCTGCTTATTAAGTTTGATAAGTTTCTTTGCAAGGCGTAGAGTTCCTTCAGTTATTTATTCAGACAATGCAGCGACATTTAAAAAGGCTGCTACCGAATTGAAAAAACTAAAAGTCTCTACGGAGAATGAATCGTTTCGTGGTTTTTTAAGTAACACGCGAATTACGTGGAAGTTTATTGTCGAACGTGCCCCATGGTAAGGAGGATTCTAGAAGAGGTTAGAAACAGTTGTAAAGATTCAATAAAAAGAGCAATCGGACGAGCTATTTTGAATTATGAGCAACTAAACACATTATTAATCGAAGTAAAGAACGTTATCAATAGCCGCCGTTTGACCTACATGGAAGATGATCCATTGGATCTTAGTCCCCTAACGCCGGCACATTTTATAATGCCCATATTAATAGACGCAAGCCTTTCGAATGTAGTACACAGTTTTCAAGGCCACAATTTGAGGCATGAATGGAAGAAAAGGTTGAAAGTTTTATCTAATTTTAGAAAACGCTAGGATTCCGAATAATTTTTACAACTGATGTCTTTACATCAAAACATCAAAACGGCTTCACCAAATATCAGACCTGGAAATGTGGTCATTGTTAATGATGCAACGCTTCTCCGATCGTTTTGGCACTTGGCAATAATCGAAAGGGTGTTCCTTGGACTTGACAGTCGGATCAAGTCGTGTGAGATCCGATTTGATAATGGATCAAGGTAAAGACGTTCCATTCAACTTATCTCCCCTCTGAAACTTTTGGATTGAAACGGCACCCTGGTTAATGTGGAAACTTAAATACGTACATTGAATGAAGTATGATTTAGATTTGTATTAGTATTGTAATACCTTCATTAACTTTGAATTGTGTCTCTCTCTTACAAAAAAACCTCAATCATGTAATTACCTTGCATTAGAATAAGTCTATAATTAAATCTTGAATAAAGAGATTGATAAGTTTTTACCTAATAAAACGTTTCGATTAAAGTAACGGATCATTGGACGGGCAATTTTATTTCACAATGTCATCTATTTAAAGACTTTAATACCGCAAAGCACAGTATAGCCACGGTAGAACTGTACAAAGCCATAATAGAATCTAGCATCCAAACAAATCGACACGTTCGAGTTGGGTGACCATGACCAATTTAACAATTCAAGTCAAAATATCCAAACCGTTGAACATCTTTAATGAGTTCCAATTAGGGGATGGTTTGGCCTGTCTCCTCTTTAACCCGGCATTGGAAAAAGCAAACCAAGACTGTGGCTTGCCTAAAAGAGGGACTACCGTCGCCGAGCCCATCCTTATACTGGGTAATGCAAATACTATAGAAATGAGAATCTGAAAATCGGAGAATCTTTCAGAGTGTGCGTGTGGTAGAAAAGTTAGGGCTGCACATAAACTAAAAAAAGGTGGGAACATCTGCAGAAAGAACACCAGATCTGATCAAACCATCAGAAAAGTGGAACCTGAAACCAATATACTCGTATAGTGTTATTTAAGAGTGTAATCTTTCATTTACCTTGGGTCGATCGTAGCAGAACATAGCAATATGGTAGGAGAAATAAGCGGGTGGCTGCTCAAATCCAACAAAGCCCACCACAGTCCTTCAAGGCTCTTCAAATCCCAAAATCTCACCGAAAAATCAAAGCTCCTGCTGGATAAGACCACTGCTTTTGTATAAATCCGAGACTTGGGTGCTCAGCACAAGAAACTCTGACCTCATAATCGCGTTCAAGACGAAAGTCTTGCGGAGATTCGTTGGCCCCATATGTGAAGAAGGGTGATTCCGGAGACGCAACAACCATGAGTTGTACGCTATTTTCGTAGAAGCATGTGTAGCGAAAATGTGGTTGGGAGTGGCCTTAGCACAACTAAGAACCAGACCGAAGTCCAGAACCAAGAGTGATAAGGTCAGAAAGTGGAATGGCTAGTGCCATTCAAGAGGCAAAACAAAAAAAAAGAATTGCCCCGAGAGCAGGGTGCCCTAGAAATGGCCGTGAAGGCCCCTCGTCCGCATTAGCGGAGCACCCTTTAACCAACCCCGACGGATGCTGGGGTGCCGCTTTGCTAGCTCGCTGCGGCTGGGGTGGGTTCATGAAAAATGGGGTTGATTAGCTCTCAAAGACACGGGATGCTCCGTGATATTCATCCGTCATGAATTCGTAACCGCAAACTGTTATTTAAAATACCCACGGACAAAAGGAGGCATAGTTCCGTAAAGGAAACCACCCAGGCTCTGCAACATGGGCTGCCTAAGCAGACCCAGTGCTCGTGACAAAGCACGGAGCCAGAAATTGAAAATTCTACCAAAGGAAACAAGGGAAAAGTGCTACCTCTCTTTTCAGAGGAGCCCGGGTGAGGCAGACAGCCCCGGGCCCCCGATGGCAGTGAAGCCCTGACCCCGATGGTCTGGGGTCCTCCACCCTCTGATACTGGCCATCAAATTCAAAAATCTAAATCAAAACGGAAGCTATGTGTGGCCAGTATCCCTCCTTTTAAAGAGCTGAAATTCACCAAAAGAAAACACTATTTAATTAATCATTGGCCAGCCAGGCTACGAGCAGACCCTGAAAAGGAAGAAGAACTTTTCGGGCTTTCGCCCAATAAGAAGGCCAGAGGTTTTACTTTAACAATTCATTATTGTGCAACTTGCTCAAAATGACAGATACAAATTAATATCAACATAACGACAACATACTCTAGCTTTTTGAATCCAATTATTTGGTAGTATCTAAACGGAGAATGGCAAAGAAAATATCAAAATCTGTTCGAACAATCAGTTGGATAATACCAATTAAGGATCCTCCAAAAATCTTATTCTTCCATCACTTGGCGCTATAAATAACTTTATGAGTTGCGATTAAATTACTTAAACATAACAAAGGTCCAAAAATGCAATAGTAAATGATAGTAATACATTAAGCGGCTCTACCGGATATAATCATTGAATAACAGGACTCAATTATAATCTTCCATGCATATTATTCTGCCTCACATAATTTCCCTATTGCTAACCACGTGGCCAAATCGAATCTCCACTTATTGAGACGCACTAATACGCCACTAACTTTGTAATTCATACTATAAGTTTTGTCCTCATGACATATCTGCGGTGCATTACTTTAATTTGCATATAATAAAAATTCAATATTGTATTTAAAACAAGCAAATAAACTGATTTGGAATTTAATATTGCGATAAGTGAGAATGATCGATCATTTTACAATAATCAAGTGAAGGTTTGCCTAAGTCTAAGTATATAAAGAGTAAAAAAAGAATTTACTACTATTAAGCTATGTTATCAGTAATTTACAATTAAGCAATTTCGCACATGTAGATTATTAATAAATTTACTATACGAATATCCATCACGCAGACAATTTTATGACGGTTGATTATATCTAAGTTATTATTGCCTTGAATTCTGACTCCAATTTCATTCATATTATGTAGACTATTCACTACATAAGAAATCAAATGCAGGCAACGAGCATTGTTTGTAATATTTTGTTGCTTCGCGTGTACATTTTTTGTTGTTTGAATATGCGTGTGTAGGTGTTTAGGTTGTGTTCAGCTTTATTTCTTCTTTTTTTTTTCTCTGTGAACTATCTTACATTTATTCGCATGAGCAAATGATTACGAGGAGGAGTTTCATTTATTAAGTATTTCATTTCATCGTTGACTATTGCTATTTTACGCTTTACTCCATATTCTTCTTGAGACAATGTAGATAAATTACCACGTATATACTAAATTTTCTAAAAATATTGTTAGTCCGGTTTAATGTCTATGTAAATATAATTCTTCACAGTGATGTTTGCGATCGTGCGATTATGAACTTATATGAAATTTTCTTATTTTTCGTCACTTTATTATCCTCGTTTCTGAACTACTAGTAGCAACTCGATTCCTTTTATGATCACAATTTGTTTTCATTTACTTTTGTCGTCTCTAGGTACCATTCATATTGATAAGAAGTAGTAGAAAACTTTATATCGAAAAAATTTCACCATTTGATTCGCATGAAATATTACTATCTTACTGACCCAGTATTGACACGAGTTCCATTCTAGATGACTTGTTGCGGATCTTCATTAAGTTTACTTGTCTTTAGTACTTACATATCAAGCGTAGAGATGGTATTGCAGCTTGTTGAACTGTAACAGGTTTAATCTCATGGTTGTACACTCCAAGACTTATGGCACAAGCTGGCAGTACCGTTTCGGCTAATATTAATGGGCGGACAAATCGGAACATATGATGCACATCACATATTCCTCACGCCTAACCTCGGGAACGGGAACGTAGCCCAGAGCTGGATGGGTTGAATTTGAATCTTGTGGATGTCATCTCTGACCCAATTGTGGACCTATTTCCCCGAATAAAAAAAAGGTCCTCATTTCCAAAACTAGTGGAAATGCCATTGACACGTCCAACCCCTCGAGATTTTTAAGCACGTGGACGAGATACACCACTAAATTGTGTGGATTTAGCACACAACCGAAAACAGCCCATCCTTCCAAATGTGTGCATCGCCAAGACGACATACAAATGAATCTTGATCCGATTGCAAGTACAAATCCATCACGCCTCCATCCATTTCTTGGAATGCCGAATCAAGCCATTGTATGTTTTCACAGTTTATGGAGACAATGTTCAAGCACCACGGCGTTATATTCTCCACAAGTCATTAGAAAACGCACTTCCACTGAAGCTCTAAAATGCATTTGCATTTGATCGTCACTGTAAACGTTTTCTTTCACGACAAACACGAATCCCGTTAATTATGTCACCTTCGTAATTAAACTATATTCAACAACTATTCTGCATAGGAAGTCACTTCACTTCACTTTCTATTCAACTCAGATTTCGTCTCCGTTCTCATAACTGTTTCGTCTTGACCTTGAGCGCGTGGTTTCGAAACTATCGGGTTCACTTCACACACAGGGCTCCGCCACTGGCACATTCCCTTAGGTAAGTGTTTCCTTCCATGTAATTTGGTGCAAGTTGCAAAAATTGAAACCAAAGGCCTTAGCTCAGGGACGAGAACAAGCACCGCTCGGCGGCACCGACACTCAAAACCAAAGCGCAACTCATTTCGTGACTCGCGAATTTCAAATGTCTGTACGCAAGTTTCTTAACAATATCTAATTCAAACTTGGAAGCAAATACTGCAACCATCCGATCGTTTCGCCACGCCGAAAGCGGCTGCTGGTCGAAATGAGCTAGCAAAAGTCCCGTTAGGAATTTGCTTGTTTGCTCAAATGCAATAATAAGGTCGCATCTCTGATCTTATTAATGCTTCAAATTGAAATACGTTCAATTTGAAAACATGTAGCGATTTCGAGCACATACAGTGTGCGGCGAAATTACGTGTCCAGTAATTTTGCTAAAAATTACTGGATGCTACAACACAGATCTTCCCATAAGGGCAAGTGCGTGGAAAGAGCTGAAGGATGGATGTAATATGTGAAAGACAATGACTTGAACAGGTGATCATGTCTTTTACTGTCCAATCCTTTACGAAAGACGTGAACAAGGTGAACCGAAAGAAAGGGGTAATTGTTAAATGAGAGGAAATAGCGTGAACACGTATACTGAATCAAGGATGAAAGTATCTTAAGTAGAGGAAATGGTGAACCAGGTGAACACCTCTAGATACTTTCTAATTGAGGCAGGAGTGACACCTGAAATAGGCGCAAATGGACGATCTCCAAATAAAATTTGGAAACTAATCGTGAACTGGTGAACTCAGTGGGTCTATCACTAAGTGATGTCTTTCGCGTGAAAGACGCCCACTGATCGTTCATTTTGATCGGGCAGCTTGTAATAAGCACCGCCGATCTTCTTTATTACCTTACTAGGTAAGAACTTGCGTTCAAGCTTTGCATTGTAGTGCGCGGCTGCATCACTTTGCCGGAAGTTGCGCCTGTAGACCACTTCGCCAGGCTGGTATGTAACCAACCTGGAACGAAGGTTATAGGCCTTGGCATTTCGAGACTGAGCCTTGGTGGTGAGGTCGCGGATTGTCTGGCGTAGGAGGGCCAGGTGGTCAGTAGGTGGCAGAGTAGTTTCGGGGTCATCCACGAGATGGAGTTGCCGCAACAGATGGTAAGTGCGGCCATGGGTGACCATTGGTTGCCCGAAGACTGCCTGATAAGGCGAAGTCCCTATAGTTGTGTGAGGGGCTTAGCGCAATGCACAAGTTATTTCTGAAAGTTTGGCGTCCCACTTCTTTTGAGCAGGATTTACATAAGACCGAATTGCTACCAGTATGGATCTGGGGAATATACGGCGGTGAAGGTGTGTCCGATACCGAATTCCTGTAGAAAGATTCTGAATAACGAAGACCGAAATTGCAAACCGTTGTCCGATACGATGGTTTCTGGAACTCCAACAAGATGGAATATCCTCTTCCTTAAGATTTCCTTTACTGCCTTCGCAGTGAATTTTCGAAGCGGCTTGATAAATAGGAACCGCGAGAGATGGTCTTGGATGACGAGAGCTCCTATCTTGCCAGATTTGGACCTATGGTAGGGGCCTATAATGTCTATATACAAGCGTTGGAATATGCGCTCGGGTACGGACTGAAGCGTCAATGGTTGTCGAAGGGTGTGTGAAGGAGCTTTGGTGGTTTTACAGGTGAGGCATGATCCCACATATTGACTGACTTAAGCGGCCATCCGTGGCCAGTAAAACCATTGCCGTAATCGGCCGAGGGTTTTGGCCACGCCACCATGCGCGCTCAAGGGTGGGTCATGAGCTCTCTTCACTAATTCTACCGTCATTTCTGACGGCACCCACAACTTCCAAGCCAACTGGTCTTGAAGTCCGTTTCCGGTCGCATATTCGGTTCGCTTGTATACGAACCCGTCTACTACTTTTAGGTCCGGCAGTTGGTGTTGTTCTGCCTGGACTTTCCTCACTTGCTCCAAATAAGAAGCACTTTTGAAATGCGGCGAAGTCAAATCTAGCTCCATTGGAGTCTCTTCGCATTCCGCCGGCGTCAACGCCTCGGCAGAGAATATGCGCGACAAGGAGTCCGGCACTACGTTTTGGCCTCCCGTTCGGTATGTGATGGTGAAGTTAAACCCTTGAAGTTTAAGGGCCCACCGAGCTAAGCGACCATTTAGATCCGGTTGGTGCATTAGCCATTTTAGGGAAGCATGGTCGGTCACGATTTCAAATTCATGACCTTCCACGTAGGCACGGAACTTTTTGATTGCCAACACCGCTGCCAGACATTCTTGCTCAGTGACGGTGTTATTTCGCTGAGCGGAATTCAATTTGTGGGACATATAGGCGACGGGGGCTTCGTCTCCTTCTTCCGTCCGTTGCACTAGCACGGCATCTACTCCATGTTGACTTGCGTCACATTGGATGGAGGAGGGCTTGTTGAAGTTGGGGCTGTGCAACACTGGAGCCAAAGCAAGGCTCACTTTCAATTGCTTGAAAGCATTTAGCCTCTCATCGGTCCACACAAATTGAGTCCTCTTCGAAAGCATGTCTGTCAGTGGTGTTGACAAAGACGCATATTCCCTGACGAAGCGTCGATACCAGCCGCAGATTCCCAAAAATCTCCGCAGCTGCTTCGTGGTCGTTGGAAGAGGGAAATCCATAATGGATCTCACCTTGTCAGGGTCTGTCCGGATCGTTCCATTACCAACAATGTGGCCAAGGTACTTTACCTCGGGCAATTCCACATTGATGGAAATTCCAGCTTGTCGCAGATGGAATGCGACCTGGTGCAGTGCCTTCAGGTGTTCGTCGAAGGCCTCGGTTATCACCAACAAGTCATCCAAGTATACGAACACTTGGTGCTTTAGATGCGGGGGTATCACTTTGTTCATGAGTCGTGACATTGTTTGGGGTGCATTGCACAAGCCAAACGGCATCACGACAAAGTGATACAGGGGTCGCCCGGGCACAGTGAAAGCCGTCTTCTCCCTTGACCGTTCCTCCAAAGGAATCTGCCAGAAGGCATCTTTAATATCCAGGCTCGTAATAAAAGTGGCCTTAGGGAGTCTGCTTAATATGCCGTCTATCAGTGGCAAGGGATTGGCGTCTCTCACTGTGGCCGAGTTAACCTTCTTCGCATCCAAGCACAGGCGTACCTTGGAGGGCTTGACCACTAGGGTCACTGGTGAGGACCACGCGCTCTTGGACTCTTCGATCACGCCCAGCGCAAGCATGCGATCTATCTCTTTATATAAGAGCTTTTCGACAGCTGGCGAAACAGAAAAGTGCCTCTGTTTTATAGGTTTTCGATCGCTAGTGTCGATTTCATGCTCGATCAGCGCTGTTTTTCCTAAACCCTCTACGGCGAACGACGGAAAGCTAGCAATCACAGACATAAGTCTGCGACGCTGCTCCGGTGTGAGAGGGTGGGCGTGATCGTCGAGTTGTTCGAGGCTACTAGTGGTGTTGACTTGTTGAGATGGCGCGAACAGGTCTGCTGCCAAGGCGAATTGACGCACGAAATCCACTCCCAGATATAAGTTTTGGCTGAGAGTGGGGATTATCCAGAGCGTCAAGGACTTGGTAACTCCCCTGAACGTAATATCGGCTGACACTAGGCCTACGGCTTGATGATGTGTGCCGTCTGCAGTCTTCAAGCCGAGAGAAGCTCTTTTCCAATAAAAAGAGTTCCTCTCGAGGAATGACTTTGCCAAGTCAGCCGCCATCACGCTCACGGAAGCTCCCGTGTCGATCAAGCCTGCAGTTGGTTGGTCAAACAGCAGAACCTGCGCGTATGGACGGATGTCACCTGAAGGCACGTCCATCAGAGTGGCACAGTTGAGCTGGTAGCGCCAATGCCGAAAGCGAGAATAGAATGCTCTCATCCTCAGCGTTGAGCGCTTGGGTTTGGAACGATCATGTTTCGGTCGTGCAATTTCAGAACTGAAGATTCGGTCTCGGACCGCCGTATATTTCTGCCATCTTAGGTGGTATGGCAGAAAAGCCAAAGGTGTAGGAGGCTCTCCCTGTAAGTGTGGTATGGATAAGGTGTTGGGGTCCCCACACGTCTGGATTCTAGTATCATTGGTGGTTGGGCCAAAGGGATTTGGTGACAAATCACCGGTCCTGTCTACCTGCTCGAGCTGAGAGACTGTTTGCTCTGGGGGAAGCGTGAGATCTTGTTCCGCGCTCCCTGCGGTAAGTTTTTTGCTTGGCAGTTAGCACTTTTGGGCTTGTACGTATCTGCCTTTCCGCAGCCATAACAAAAGATGGTTCTGGCCTCCAAGCAGTCATCAAAACGGTGTCCCACTTTCCTACAATTCCAGCATGTAGGCAGGACCGCGACTGCTTCCACTCCATGCTCTTCAGGGGTGCTCTCTAACTGGTCCAGCAAGTCTTCTTCACGCAATTCTTCAGCAGCATTTCTCCATTGTGAGGGGCGGCATCGACCTCCGAGCTCCATTTCGAAGTTCTCCGCACGGATGACGGCCTGACGGAGCATACGGACGGAAGTAAGATGAATGTGAAGCAGATCACGACGAATATCTGGCAGAAAATTGCGCCTAAGCATGTGTGCTAAGTCAGCGTCTGCAACGGGGCGCTGTAGGCGGTCAACTAACTTATATATTGCCGCACTGAAATCGTCGAAACTTTCATTCGGACGCTGTTTTCTACTCCGAATTTGCTCCATCAGGTCGGCATCCGTGAAGCGATCCCCGAAATGATCGCTCAGGGCCGACTCCAGATCTCTCCACCTAAAGTCGCGTCTGGTCTAGTGGAACCTCCAAAACCAATCAGTGGCTGGTCCAGTCAACAGCAGGTGCATGTGCTGGCATAGAATATCAAAATTTCCTCTCAGGGTATTCCTTGTGAGTGCCGCGACCCTGTAAATAAATACCTCTACTGGCACAGACGATTCTCGACCCGAGAACTTTAGGCCCACCCACCAATGATACTAGCCACCTTATCATGGTGAAACTGGACATTGTTGCCACAAGGGGTGCGAGGTGAGTAGGAACACTGCACGGTTACGAACGATTGCGCGCAATGGTTGAGTCTCGGCGACTCTACATTCCCAGTCCGGGACGGAAGGTTCATTGGGCCATGCGCTCCAGCATCGCACGCATGCCGCTCTGCAGATCAGAAATTTGTTGCTGCAGTCCACCTTATTCTTGGTGCACTATAGAGCGCACTCCGGCGGCTTCTGAAGTTACGTCAGATATTGGGGACGCTTTCGATGACGGGCCAGGTGGCTGAACTAAACCTTTCGCCCCCGACTCGGCTTGCAGATCGAAGTCCCGGATGTCTACTTCTTCGGATCGCATGCCTCGGGTTTTACTCCCGGCCGTTGCGACTTAGGCCGAGCCCCTCGCGGCATAGATGCTGCAGCAGTGGGGGCCTGTCTGGCTCCTAAGGGGAGACTCAGTGGTCCACGGCACAGCGGGCAATCCGTATGATTTCTAAGCCATTGCTCCAGGCACGTTTCGTGGAAAGTGTGTCCACATTTTGTGGTATACGTGACCTGGGCAGCAGCCAATGACTGCTTGCATATGGAGCACTGAGCCTCCACTGTGGTGCCAGACAGATCCTCACTACTGTGTCGCAGTGGCATGTCTACGTAAGCAGAAATTCTGAAAAAAAACAAGTATGATTTGCACGATAGCGTGACTGACGAATTTAATATGCTTAAACTAAAGTTGGTTTGCTGGTAATTCAGGCAGCAACCAAGTGCACAACAATGTGTGTCTTACTTTTTTCAATAAAGCTTAATCTAAACCAAAGTGGCTAAAGCAGTTGAGGTGTCCCTATTTGTCCTTACTTCCAATTCTAAATTTTTTGATTTCGCACCAAAATAGCAGAGAGAAATATTTTTCTCTCTATGGCCGAGTGAATTGTAAAAAAGGAATTAAAGAAAGAATTATTCTTCTTTCTATTCAAACGATACTCGTAGCAGTTTGTTGCACTTGCGTGGCGAAAAGGGTCGCCGCGTAGTAAGTGCTAGAACGTGCTTCAAATGATACTCCTAGCAGTTTGTTGCACTTGCGTGGCGAAAAGGGTCGCCGCGTAGCAAGTGCTAGAACGTGCTTTCAAATGCTAAAGAATAAATCAAAAACGACTTTTATTCTTTCAAACAGACTGGTTGGTCGCCGATCGGGCTAGCGTTCCAAGACAGACTGAGTTTTATTCTGTATTCTATTCTCCTATATATACGATACATTTTGCTGAATCGATCGGTGTATGGACTGGTTTTTGAATTCAAAAATATAAAAATTAATTAGTTAGTGCGCGTATTGTCCGCTTAGAGTAGATGTCACGGTTGTCGATAGGTGGGAGCTATTTTGACATTTGTCAGTGTGACAATTCAATTCGTACACAACACCCTCTCCCTTTGGGGAAAAAAAATTTTCTTTTCAGTAGTAAAGGAAATTTTTTTTTTTTTTGTTTTGAATCCATACACCTTTACAGTTTTTTTTTTTTACAATTATCCTGATTCATTAGTTCATGTTGTTGCTTAAATATATATTCTTATAAAAAATTTTTTTTTTTTTTTTTTTGTTGTTGTTGTTTTATTTGATTTTGCTTACTTAAATGTAACTTGGATACATATGTTTATATATTTTTTTTTTGTTTGAATATAATTCTAGTCTTGTAATAACTATATGTATTTTGTTTTGCATATTTTTGTTTTTTGATTCTTGTTATACATTAATACTGTACATGTTCAAATGTGTTTATCACTTTTTCAAATTAGTGGTGTATATAATTTTAATAGGTTATTGTGATATTTTTTACATTTTCCTTTTACTAATATATAAGTATTTACATTATCTCTTTCTATTATTTCATATGGTCCATGATATGTGTTCTGCAACTTCTTTCTATTAATATTTCTGACTAAAACTAGATCTCCTACTTTGAATGTTGCTGGGTTTGTGTTACTATCTAATCTATTTTTCCTTTCCTTTTTCACTTTCTCAATTATGTTTTGAGCTAAACTAATGCTATTTCTAAGTCTAATTTTTAGTTCATTAACGAAATTGTCTATATTGTTAATCGGTTCATTTTTTTCTATAATGTCGTCGGGCAATTGGGGTAATCTGCCATATACTAATTCGTATGGAGAATATTCTGTATCAATATGTGGACTCGTATTGTACGCGAAAGTGTAATACGGTATCCATTTGTCCCATTCATAATCATTAGCAAAATTAAGCAAATATTCGTTTAACACTCTGTGGTTACGTTCCACTGAGCCGAGTGTTTCATGATGATATGGTGCTGAGAAAATTTGTTGAATTTTTAATAAATTGCAAATGTTTCCCATTAGCTCATTGGCGAATTCAGTTCCATTATCTGATTTTAAAATTTTGAAATTACCATGCTTTAATATTAGTTGTTCTACTAGTGTTTTGGCGATAGTTTTAGCATCTTTTGTTTCAATTGGGTGTGCAATAACGTATTTTGACAATTCGCATTGCATTGTGAGAATGTATCGATAACCGTTGGATATTCTTAATGGTCCTACTGTGTCTATAGCAATTGTTTCGAATGTGTTCTTTGGTGTGTCTGTTATTGTTTGTTTCTCTTTTATATGTTGTGTTTGTTTATTTTTCGCACAAGTTTCACAGTTTTTAATAAATGTCTTTGTCATCTTATTCATGTCTTTCCATATATATTTTTGCTTTAGTTTTAGTAAAGTTTTTCTGACGCCTAAGTGTCCTCCTATCGGTATTGTATGGTAGTTATTTATTAGTTTAAATTGTATTATTTTATCTGTTATTCGTTTTGGTGGTTTGTATATTATTATTTTTAGGGGTTCTTTATTCTTTGTTAGAATACTCTTCTGTAGTTGATTAAATTTGTTTTTAAATTCTTCCTTATTGATCAAGTTATATATTTCATCTTTTTCTTCAATGTATATTTTCGTTATATTTTTTCTAGTTGCTTGTGATGTCAGTTTCTCCAATGTCGAAACTAATTCCGATGGATTGTCGCTGCATCTAACTAGGATCTGATTATGTTCAAATATAATTTTTCGAATTTTTCCCATTTCGAATTTTAATTTCTCTAAATTTTTTATATCAGCTGGGGAATCGCTGTTCCATATATAGATTTCGTTGTCCATTGGGTTATATTTTGGTTTGACTATTCTTCTTGTTTGCGCTTTTTCAGTGTTTTCTAAATTTTTTACCATGTTTCTTGTAAGTGGTAATACCTTCTTTTCTTCAGTAATGTTTCTCTGCTTTGGTATCATATCTTTTAATGTGTCTGAATTTAATTTGATGCGTGACAATGCATCTGCATTGACGTTCATCTTGCCTTTTCGGTATATTATATCGAAATCATAATCGCATAAATCTAGTCTTATGCGTGTCATCTTTGATGATGGGTTTCTGTGAGTAAATAGTGATATAAGTGGCCTGTGGTCTGTAACGACTGTAAATTTATTTCCGAATAAATAGGGTCTAAAGAAATTTATCGCCCAATGGATTGCCAATAGTTCTTTTTCGATTATCGGTTTGTTTAATTCATGTTTTACTAGGGTTTTACTTGCGTATGAAATGGGTAAGTCATGTCCTATTTCGCCTTGTGAGAGTACTGCACCTAATGCATAGTCTGATGCATCGGTTGTGACAATAAATGGCTTATTGAAATCTGGATATTGTAATATTGGTGCATTCATCAGTTTATACTTCAGTACTTCGAATGTTGATTGACATTTTTCTGTCCATATGAATTTTCTATTCTTTTTCAGTAAATCGTTTAGGCATTTTGTTATTTTGGCGAAGTCTGGTATAAATCGTCGATAATAATTAGAAAATGCGACGAATCTTCGAACTTCGTCTGCATTTGTAGGTATCGGGTAGTTTTTAATTGTTTTGAATTTTGCAGGGTCTGTTCGGACTCCGTCTTTTGTTATTAAGTGTCCCAAGTACACTACTTCACTTCTCAAAAAATTGCATTTTTCAGGGTTCAGTTTTAGGTTGTACTTTTCTAGCCTATCAAATATTTTCATTAAATTGGTATTGTGATGGGCGAGGCTGCAACCAAAGACGATTATGTCATCGACATATAAGAATGCTGCTGAGTCTAATCCACTTAGGGCTACTGTTAGCATGCGTTGGAAGCTGTTTGATGAAATTGTTAGACCGAAAGGTAATCGTTTGAACTGATAATGCCCTTTGTTTGTTGAAAACGCTGTTAATGGTCTTGATTCCTCTGTCAGCTCAATTTGGTGAAAGGAACTTGTCATGTCCAGGGTGGAAAAGTATTTTGCTCTTCCTAGCCTGTCTAAAACATCTTCTAGCCTTGTGAGCGGGAACTTGTCATTAACAATTTTTTTGTTGAGTGCTCTAAAATCTACAACTAATCTCCATTTTGTTGGGCCTGACTCACTTTTCTTTGGTGTTAAAAGTAGTGGTGAGTTATATGGACTGGTAGAGTTTTCGATGATGTTATCATCTAGCAATTGATTTACTTGTTGATTGATTTCATCAATATGTGTATGGGGAAGTCTATAGTTCTTGATATACGTTGGTGTATTATCCGTGACTTGTATATCTTGTTTGTAGAAGTTATTTGCAGTAAGAGTATCTTGTTCTAGGTGAAAAATATGTTGATAGTTTTGGATAATTTTTAATATTGATTCTTGGTCTTTTGGGTTCAAGTGTTTTAGTTTAATGTATTTTAATAATTCTTGAAATCTTTGCTTTCCTTCGTTGTTTTTATTTACTGAAATACTATTTTTATTTATTTTGTATTTAGTTAATGGTTCTGTTTCTACTTTAAATCTTTGAATTACCATGTCTTCTTCGTTCGTGTTTAGTAGCTTTATATGTTTAATACCTTCTGCTGGTATTATTGTGCTGCCTATGTAGACTCCTGGTGTTATTTCTTTGTTAGTTACTACACTGTCTTCTTCGATGGTAAAGTCGACTGGGCAAATGTATTCGCACCGTGCGGGTATCGTTAATTTATGTATTTCGCAATTTGTACTGATCGGTATAGTATACTCTTCATTGTCGACATTAATCGTTATCGTATATGTTTCGTAATCAATTTTTGCTAGTTTTTGTACAAGGAAGTCTCTTCCTAGTATTCCGTCTGTAAGGATGGGAAAATCAGGTTCTACTATTTGGAAAGGGTAATGAATGTGTTTTTCACCAATGTTCAAGTCTAAATTAGCGGTGCCTAATGAATATATCTCCTGGTTTGTTATGCCAGAGAATTTGCATCGTTTATCTTCTTCTATTTTTTCATGCTCTGAAATTGCACTTATTTTGCATATTGATATATCAGCTCCTGTATCTATCAATAGCTTCAAATTTTTCCTTGATTTCTCACAATATAACGTAACGTAATTTTTTAATTGTGTATTTAGTAGGTATATTTTTTCTTCCTGTATCCCGGGGTCAACTTTTATTCTTCGTTGCTGCTGGCCTCCGGGCCTATTGAGTTTCCCTGTATTATATTTATTCTGTTTTGTCTGTTAATTTCATAGTTTCTGTTTGTTCCTCTGTTGTTCCTATTACTTGTGTTAGGGTTCTGATATGTATTTCGATTTACTTCATGATATCTGCTGTTATTATTTCTATGGTTTACTTCCTCATATCTGGGATTGTAACTATTTCTAAAGTTGTTTCTATAATTGCTGTTCTGGTTTGTTACATTATTTCTTGTGTTGAAATTACTGCTGTTATTTCTGTTGTTATTTCTGTTACTATTAATATGGTTTTGTCTATAATTATTATTCCTATATGTGTTATAATTATTCGGTTTATTTCTATTATTATAATTCAGTTGCCGACTTATATTATTTCTGTGATTCACGTACATAATGTTTTCTGTAACATTATTGCTTGATTCGAATTCAGTTGCTATCTGAATAGCTTCTACGAACGTTTTTGGCTGTGCCGCAAAAATAGTAGGTTTAAGGGTTTCGCTTAACCCATTCTTGAAAATAGTTAGTGCATACGAGTCGTTTGACTTCTGTATTGCACTTTTCTCTGCTTGAGACGGATTTTGACCCAAGCTACTAATTTGAATCTCACTTAATTCGTTAATGAGCTCTGATAATTTTTCACCAAATTTTTCAACTGTTCCGCGTTGAGTTAATTGTGCTAATTGGGTATGAATGTGTTGTGGACTTTTTTTGCTTTTATATCTATTTCTGAGGCTTTTTTCTAATTCTTCATAATTTTTAATGTCTAATGTTATGAGTTGTGTTTTAACTACTGTTCCTAATTTCACATTCTTAGTAAAGTTTAATAAATTGTTTTTCCCGTCTTCGTTAAGACTTTGATTGAGTAAATTTATTATTGTTAAGAATGCTTCCAGTTCTTTTGGGTTTCCATTAAAAACTGGTATTGCTTTTAAAGCTAGCTCAATATTAAAGTTACTCATTTTGTCTTCTATTGACTCTTCTAATTTCTCTAATAATAGCTCCTTTGCTTCTTGGTATTTCTGCTGTAATATTTCTAATAACTCCTGACTACTTTCTGTCTTAAGTACTTCTTCCTGAATTTTCTCTATCGTTTCTAATTTTTCTTGTATGTATTCTCTCTTATAAGTTCTGTTTGGGGTTTTTTTTAGATTGACTACTATTTTTGAAAGGATATTAATGTTCTGTTCCATTTATTTTATGTTATCGTAGACCATATGAAATCTCTTAACATTTGTAAAATTAAATTTGAATTTTTCGTTTCACTACCAGACAATAGGTGTCGTTTGTGACGCTCAAAGTAGCACTTGTCAAAATTGAGAGAATTTTCATCACCTTTTTTTTTTGCTCTTTTCTTACATTTACTACATTTACTACTCATTGAATGTTTTTGAATTATAAAGATTTTCTTTTGAGGTATTCATTAAAAATTTTTTTTTTATTTGAATTCATACTTAATCTAATGTGATATGGCTTTTGTTTTCATTTGTAATTTTAATTCTTCAATCTTTTCGTAGATTTTTTGTTGTAGTGGCCATGGCGGAGGATTTTCTTCATCGGTGGCAATGCGTTTCAGCGCCGCGATCCGTCTTCGTAGGTTTACTTTTCTGCCGCCTCGTATTTTCTTTTTTGTATTGATTTTTGGTATATTCGTTTTTGCCGCTTCCAATTTACGAGCTTCTAGGATGGCCGGATGAATTCTCGGTTGTGGTCCGCCCTCCTTTGGTAATTCTGTCTTCTTGAGTGTCGTTGATGATGTTGCTCCGTAGATTTGTTGTTGTTCGCCTTTGTTCGGTTGTACCTTGTTTGAAGGAGGCAGGATCGCCATGAGGTGTCCCTATTTGTCCTTACTTCCAATTCTAAATTTTTTGATTTCGCACCAAAATAGCAGAGAGAAATATTTTTCTCTCTATGGCCGAGTGAATTGTAAAAAAGGAATTAAAGAAAGAATTATTCTTCTTTCTATTCAAACGATACTCGTAGCAGTTTGTTGCACTTGCGTGGCGAAAAGGGTCGCCGCGTAGCAAGTGCTAGAACGTGCTTCAAATGATACTCCTAGCAGTTTGTTGCACTTGCGTGGCGAAAAGGGTCGCCGCGTAGCAAGTGCTAGAACGTGCTTTCAAATGCTAAAGAATAAATCAAAAACGACTTTTATTCTTTCAAACAGACTGGTTGGTCGCCGATCGGGCTAGCGTTCCAAGACAGACTGAGTTTTATTCTGTATTCTATTCTCCTATATATACGATACATTTTGCTGAATCGATCGGTGTATGGACTGGTTTTTGAATTCAAAAATATAAAAATTAATTAGTTAGTGCGCGTATTGTCCGCTTAGAGTAGATGTCGCGGTTGTCGATAGGTGGGAGCTATTTTGACATTTGTCAGTGTGACAATTCAATTCGTACACAACACAGTACTTAACAGCTAAGAGGCCAAAGTGCCAAAATTTTCAAATATAAGTGTGCGCACACCAGGTGGTGTGTCTAACTCTCAAGATTTGTAGCAACTTGATCAGAGTAGATGGCTAGAGTTAATCAAAGCACGAAGTAATCAAAAGACTTTCCTTCATTAATTGTCGAAAAGGTAAATTCAAAATTTTTTTTTTTTCTAAAGTAGGTTCCAAAAAATTTAATTTTCAAAAGATCGGCCTTCCCATTGAACGAAACCCGGTCTGTTCTTCTCAATTTCAGGTCCGCTGGCTGGCGGGCTTTTCGAATCAAAACGCAAAGATGAAATTTTAGTTACGAACAATGTTTAAGAATGAAGAAAATGTTTACATATGAAAAAAATTTTAAGTGAGATGAATGTTTTAGTGTGAAAAACTAAACTAGGTCGATTCCTAAAGGAAATCGCCCTGTATGGGGGACTGTTCGCTCACCCGAAATTCCTCGAAAAGAGAGGAGCAAAGGATCAAAAACCACTATGTTTTTGCTTGACTCAACTTCAGCAAATGGTTCAAGTCTGGCCAAGCTGCAGGGACGTGTAGGCGGCAACACGCCAACCCCACGTAATATACCACAGCTTGAACCAAACCCAAGCCATCCTCCAGGTTGCACCCAGAGCCAAAAAGCTCCATGGACAACACAACAGGAAGCTGCCCAAGAGGTAATCTAACAGGAATGAATTTAAAGGATAGGAGGGGAAGGATGTTTCGGGCTGTTACAGAAAGAGCGAGCAATGCAGGTCTTAATAAAAAGGGTTTGTTCTCTCGAACAAAGTAAAATCGAATCGCAGAGGAGGCGATTCTAAGACCTGCTAGTGAGAATGGAAATTTTGGGATTGAAGACGTAAAGTCTTAAGGAGAGTATGAGTCGAGGCTCATAACTATTTTCTCACTGCGGTGGGTTGCCCAAAAACAAGTTTCGGGCCCCACGATGGGCGCCATTTGTAGTGAAAATGTGATTGGGAATGGCCTTAGCACAACTTAGAACCAGACCGAAGTCCAGAACCAAGAGTGCTAAGGTCAGAAAGTGGAATGGCTAGTGCCATTCAAGAAGCAAAACAAAAAAAAGAATTGCCCCGATAGCAGGGTGCCCTAGAAATGGCCGTGAAGGCCCCTCGTCCGCATTAGCGGAGCACGCTTTAACCAACCCCGACGGATGCTGGGGTGCCGCTTTGCTAGCTCGCTGCGGCTGGGGTGGGTTCTTGACAAAAATGGCTTTGATTAGCTCTCAAAGAAAGTAAGCAGTAAGCAGACCCTGTGCTCTCAAAGAAAGTAAGCAGACCCAGTGCTCGTGACAAAGCACGGAGCCAGAAATTGAAAATTCTACCAAAGGAAACAAGGGAAAAGTGCTACCTCTCTTTTCAGAGGAGCCCGGGTGAGGCAGACAGCCCCGGGCCCCCGATGGCAGTGAAGCCCTGACCCCGATGGTCTGGGGTCCTCCACCCTCTGATACTGGCCATCAAATTCAAAAATCTAAATCAAAACGGAAGCTATGTGTGGCCAGTATCCCTCCTTTTAAAGAGCTGAAATTCACCAAAAGAAAACACTATTTAATTAATCATTGGCCAGCCAGGCCACGAGCAGACCCTGAAAAGGAAGAAGAACTTCTCGGGCTTTCGCCCAATAAGAAGGCCAGAGGTTTTACTTTAACAATTCATTATTGTGCAACTTGCTCAAAATGACAGATACAAATTAATATCAACATAACGACAACATACTCTAGCTTTTTGAATCCAATTATTTGGTAGTATCCAAACGGAGAATGACATAGAAAATATCAAAATCTGTTCGAACAATCAGTTGGATAATACCAATTAAGGATCCTCCAGAAATCTTATTCTTCCGTCACTTGGCGCTATAAATAACTTTATGAGTTGCGATTAAATTACTTAAACATAACAAAAGTCCAAAAATGCAATAGTAAATGATAGTAATACATTAAGCGGCTCTACCGGTTATAATCATTGAATAACAGGACTCAATTATAATCTTCCATGCATATTATTCTGCCTAACATAATTTCCCTATTGCTAACCACGTGGCCAAATCGAATCTCCACTTATTGAGACGCACTAATACGCCACTAACTTTGTAATTCATACTATAAGTTTTGTCCTCATGACATATCTGCGGTGCATTACTTTAATTTGCATATAATAAAAATTCAATATTGTATTTAAAACAAGCAAATAAACTGATTTGGAATTTAATATTGCGATAAGTGAGAATGATCGATCATTTTACAATAATCAAGTGAAGGTTTGCCTAAGTCTAAGTATATAAAGAGTAAAAAACTCTAGCGCACCTGAACCGCTAGAAACACTAATGTTCGAAGAACAGTAGAAGAATCGTGCAGGTTTTGAGTGCATATTCCACCACATGCGCTGCTTATTACGGCCAAATTGTTTCAAATGCCACGTTTTACTTTTGTCTCAAGAATGCATTATAAATCATATGGTAGAAAATTTCAGATATTACCACTGGCATGAATTTCAACGTTTATGAGAGCATAGCACTTGTTAATTATATTCGTTATCAGTTGCTTATATCACAAAATTTTGAAAGCAGCATCTCATATAATATCAATGAAGAAAATGCTTAGTGCCTGCAGCGCTGTAACTGAAGTTGGAGTTTGGGGCTGCGATCCGAAAAATTTGCAGAACTTTGGGAATAGAAACATCGGATATTTATTTTCATTGTAAATGTTTCCGGTATGAATACTAACTGTAAGCATTTATTGATACAAAAGTAGCACAACCGACTCGTGCTGGCAACCTTTCGCCAGTATCAAAGCCAAGAATATATCACATCTGCTTCACGTTGTTATATAACATTTGAAGTTATAGGAGTATAAAGAAATTTTAATCACCTGCAGCGAGTTTTTTCAAATAATCCAAAAGCTTAATATTTGCTGTTTATTGTCACTACAATATCATAACCAATTGAAAATTCTACGATAAAACCGCTTAATAAAGATATTGCAAACAAACACAAAACCAACAATAGCTGGCAACAATATCGTGGCTTTTCAACAAAATTTGGCCTGAATAATGTTTATAATAGGTTCCATCAATTGAATGAAATTCGTATTGATTTCATGACTGCACTGGAAGCTATAGGGCAAAAAGCTTTATTTTCTTGAGCGAATTTTCAAAACCAAAGACACAAAAATTACCATAGCTGGTAGCATCAATCGAATTTTTCAACCAAATTTCTATCAAACAGAGTTTAGAGTAAGGTTCAGCTACTGTGTCAATTTTATTAAAATCTGGTAACTTATTCACATTTCATAGGGCAAAAAGCATATTTTTTTCTTTGTAATTTTTCAAGATGGCACCACTGGAACAGAGTTGCCTACAATTCAAAATCGCTTCTATCAGACCTGGCCCTACTTATGTCCAATACATTCTGTAAATTTCAATTCTATCTGATTATTGATTCGTGAGTTCCCGTGAACAGAAGTTTTTGAAGCTAAAAATATAGGTTAACTGAGAGAGGGTTACCGTTCTTGTCCGACATGAAATTTCCAAAGTTTTACTTTGACTGTGTAGCTTAAGCATAAGATTTGTATACAGATTGGTTTTATTGTTGAAACGGACATTTTTTAGGATATTCGATGGTTTGAATTTTTCACTTCCAAATTTTTATTTTTTCAAATTTAAGACACCAAAATTATCATAGCTGGGAGCTCCAACCGAATTTTTCAACCAAATTTCTAATAAACTTGGTTTAAAACAAGTTGCAGCTACTGTGTGAATTTCGTCAAAATCGAACGATTCAATCAGAATTTATAGGGCTAAAAGCAGTTATCTTTTTTAGTGATTTTTCAAGATGGCACCACTGGCACAGAATCACCCGCATTTCAAAATCACTTTTATCAAACCTGGTCCTCTTTAAGACCAATACATTCTGCAAATTTCAATAAATTCCGTTCATCGGATCGTGAGTTTCCGTGAACAGAAGTTTTTGATGCTAAAAATATAGGTAACTTGGGCAAGGGTAACCAGGCGTGCCCGTTATACCATATCAATTTTTTTTTTTTTTTATGTAAACAAAGCACAAAATTTACATATGAGTGGCTTTTTTTTTAAGAAACGACATTTTTTCAAGAGAGACGATGATTTGGAGGTTTTCATTTTCAGTGCCTGCCCTAGCTACAGGGTTGCCAGCACGCTCATTAAAACGTACATTAATCTACAACTAAATAAAACAAACATGTCCTGAAAATTTCGTAATCATGGAATAGCTCTGTCAAAAGTTATCGGATATTAAAAATTTTCAAATTTTCCCGTTCTCTTTTTAGGCACCCAGCGCACACATGGGGTTAAAAAATTCCAAAATATTATCCGATTTCCATGTAAAACTTGTTCGGAATTTATGTCGTCAACTTTATTTTTGCAAAAATTATTTGCGTACGGAATAATAGGTATATTAAAAAAATCACTAAAATGGCGGCCGGCACCAAAGGGTTAAAGATTTTTAACTTTTTGTGAGACCTGGCACTATTCTGCATATACACCAATGTGTCCTGAAAATTTCAGCTCAATCGGGTGGCGCGTTCCTGAGATTTTTTCACTGAAATTTTTTGATGATATATATATATATATATATATATATATATATATATATATATATATATATATATATATATATATATATATATATATATATATATAGAAATATGAATTTTTGGCCAAAGTGATTTTAATACTAATGTTCTTGTTCGAACATTAGTAAAAAAGAATTTACTACTATTAAGCTATGTTACCAGTAATTTACAATTAAGCAATTTTGCACATGTAGATTATTAATAAATTTGCTATACGAATTTCTATCGCGCAGACAATTTTATGACGGTTGATTATATCTAAGTTATTATTGCCTTGAATTCTGACTCCAATTTCATTCATATTATGTAGACTATTCACTACATAAGAAATCAAATGCAGGCAACGAGCATTGTTTGTAATATTTTGTTGCTTCGCGTGTACAATTTTTGTTGTTTGAATATGCGTGTGTAGGTGTTTAGGTTGTGTTCAGCGTTATTTCTTCTTTTTTTTTTCTCTGTGAACTATCTTACATTTATTCGCATGAGCAAATGATTACGAGGAGGAGTTTCATTTATTAAGTATTTCATTTCATCGTTGCCTATTGCTATTTTACGCTTTACTCCATATTCTTCTTGAGACAATGTAGATAAATTACCACGTATATACTAAATTTTCTAAAAATATTGTTAGTCCGGTTTAATGTCTATGTAAATATAATTCTATACAGTGATGTTTGCGATCGTGCGATTATGAACTTATATGAAATTTTCTTATTTTTCGTCACTTTATTATCCTCGTTTCTGAACTACTAGTAGCAACTCGATTCCTTTTATGATCACAATTTGTTTTCATTTACTTTTGTCGTCTCTAGGTACCATTCATATTGATAAGAAGTAGTAGAAAACTTTATATCGAAAAAATTTCACCATTCGATTCACATGAAATATTACTATCTTACTGACCCAGTATTGACACGAGTTCCATTCTAGATGACTTGTTGCGGATCTTCATTAAGTTTACTTGTCTTTAGTACTTACATATCAAGCGCAGAGATGGTATTGCAGCTTGTTGAACTGTAACAGGTTTAATCTCATGGTTGTACACTCCAAGACTTATGGCACAAGCTGGCAGTACCGTTTCGGCTAATATTAATGGGCGGACAAATCGGAACATATGATGCACATCACATATTCCTCACGCCTAACCTCGGGAACGGGAACGTAGCCCAGAGCTGGATGGGTTGAATTTGAATCTTGTGGATGTCATCTCTGACCCAATTGTGGACCTATTTCCCCGAATAAAAAAAAGGTCCTCATTTCCAAAACTAGTGGAAATGCCATTGACACGTCCAACCCCTCGAGATTTTTAAGCACGTGGACGAGATACACCACTAATTTGTGTGGATTTAGCACACAACCGAAAACAGCCCATCCTTCCAAATGTGTGCATCGCCAAGACGACATACAAATGAATCTTGATCCGATTGCAAGTACAAATCCATCACGCCTCCATCCATTTCTTGGAATGCCGAATCAAGCCATTGTATGTTTTCACAGTTTATGGAGACAATGTTCAAGCACCACGGCGTTATATTCTCCACAAGTCATTAGAAAACGCACTTCCACTGAAGCTCTAAAATGCATTTGCATTTGATCGTCACTGTAAACGTTTTCTTTCACGACAAACACGAATCCCGTTAATTATGTCACCTTCCTAATTAAACTATATTCAACAACTATTCTGCTTAAGAAGTCACTTCACTTCACTTTCTATTCAACTCAGATTTCGTCTCCGTTCTCATAACTGTTTCGTCTTGACCTTGAGCGCGTGGTTTCGAAGCTATCGGGTTCACTTCACACACAGGGCTCCGCCACTGGCACATTCCATTAGGTAAGTGTTTCCTTCCATGTAATTTGGTGCAAGTTGCAAAAATTGAAACCAAAGGCCTTAGCTCAGAGACGAGAACAAGCACCCCTCGGCAGCACCGACACTCAAAACCAAAGCGCAACTCATTTCGTTCATTTAACAATATCTTATTCAAACTTGGAAGCAAATTCTGCAACCATCCGATCGTTCCGCCACGCTCGCACTGTCCCGAGAATGCTTCCTGCTGGTCGAAATGAGCTAGCAAAAGTTTCGGTAGGAATTTGCTTGTTTGCTCAAATGCAATAATAAGGTCGCAGGGGACTTGCGGCATCTTATTATTGCTTCAAATTGAAATACGTTTGTTTAGTATTAAGTATATGTATGTAGGTCACATCAAAATGTTATTATCATCAAATTCATTCAATTCCATTGTTGACATTAAATCGTGTAGAAATATATACAGTCAAGTCAAAAGTCGTTGTTTCGTACATTTATTGCACGCGTAATTTGACTTCGCATCAATTCATTCATTTTCACTGGTCAATGTACGTTTGTTATTATATTGCACTTATTCGCTGATTAATTCATGTTTTCGTTTTGTATTCATTTCACTATTCAATGTACGTTGTTGTTGTATTGTACTTATTCGCTGATTAATTCACGTTTTCATATTGTATTAATTCACGGGTCAATTTTGCTGATGTAATTAGGCTATGTTTGTTTTATTGAACTTTGTATTTGTCAACTTAGCAATAAGTTTACATAAATAAGCTGAAGAATAAAGAAACTATGGCAGTTCGACAGTATTCAGTTGTGTGTTTTATTCCTACAATTTGAAGTCGTGCTCATTTTGCCAAGGTGTAACACCTTTGATAAATTCTAAACTATTAGCCAGGGTGCAACACCTTTACTGTCAACACTCGGTAAGATAAATATCTTACTTTTGAAATTAAACCATCGTTGTTATTGTCTAGGTGCAACACCTTTGACCCGTAACAAACCAATAGCCAAGGTGCAACACCTTGACTAACATCAGAGTTAAGGTAAAAGAACCTTATCTTAAACATTTGGCGCCCGAACAGGGACCTAAGTGCTACACTTAGATCCAGCAGCAGAACAATTTTAAAGCTGAATTAAGGCTAGTACCATCAGCAACGCGTGCTTCAAGGTTTAATATCCAGTGCGACGTTAAGAATGGAATCGCTCACCGTTCAGCAAGAAGAGAACGGGAAGGAGATTCAACGAATTGTCGTGAACTATCGGAAGGATGGTTCAGATAAAAAGACCGTCGATTATTACAAAGAGCGTTTAAAGCGTTTAGAAAATGCATGGAATGCATTCGAGGCGGTAGACGCAGAGATTCGCTCATTGAAGAATGTAGATCTACAACACAAATACTTTATTTCTAATTACTATCAGGAAATAGAAGGCATCTACTACACGTATCGAGCTCATTTCAATTCGAAACTTGAAGTAAGAATCGACGCAAATAGAGAGGAAATGCTAGTTCAACATGATGGACATGGTTCAGACGTTCGACCTAAATTCCAAGTTGAAACCTCTCTCCAAGTCACGCAAGCTGAAAACGAAGAAATACCAGAAACCATTCGTCGAGTTGTTAGAAGGCAAAACCGAAATTTTCAAACGTTGAAGAGGCTGCTGGCAAGTGTTGAAGGTCAGCAGTTTAAACATTATTACGGAGTGAACTAGTACATACGGATATCAGGAGCATATCTACGCCGAGTATGAAGCGCAAGTGCAAGAGGCTCTCATTGATATTGGCATGAACCTCGAACAAATTGCAGGTCCACACACTGTGATGGGAACGAATCAGGGTATGCATAGTCCACTTAAGCTGCCGAAGGTAACACTTCCAAAATTTGATGGAGATTACTTGTACTGGCAGCAGTTCCGAGATTTATTCAGCCAAATGGTACACAACCAAGACATACCTGGATGTCAAAAGATATTCTACCTTAAAACAAATCTATCTGGTGAAGCCAAAATATTAATTAGACATCTGACAATAACGGAGGATAATAATGCCATTGCCTGGAAGACTTTACAAGAACGCTATAATAATCCGCGTCTGCAAGTATCGGCACTTGTTAACAAGTTGCTGTCACAGCAATCTCATGCCAATGACTATCCATCTGCTACATCGCTCAAGACATTGCACGATACAACGCAAGAATGTTTATTACGATTGCAGAATCTGGGTGTCTCAACAAAGGGTTGGGACCCGCTATTACTTCATTGGATGGTGAAAAAGCTGGATAAGACCACACATACTTTGTATGAACAATTGCTTGACAACCCGAGACAACTTCAGAATCTAGATGATTTTCTGAACTTCCTCGAATTGCGCTTCCAGTCACTTGAAGTTTTGGGAAGCAAAGGCAGAATAGATGATCGGTATCAAAAACAGGCAGTTGTTCAAGCGTTGACAGCAAGTGCTACTGATTCAAGAGGAAACAAACAGTGCATATTGTGCAAAGATAAGCACGCTCTTCACGAGTGTAAGATATTCACGGGAGCTAAGATTGTAGATCGAGTTAAGATCATAAATAAGCATAATTTATGCAGAAACTGCTTAAGAACAGGGCACAGGGCAGTTAATTGCGGTTCTCGCGGTTGCACAAAATGCGAGTTAAAACATCATACTCTCATTCACTCAGATAATAGAGAGGCGATGAAAGCGTCACACCCAGGCAGTGTAACAAATGCAGAACCTGAAGATATCTTGAGTTTTCCATCCACGGTGGCCACATCAACAAATAGACATGAGGTGAATTATGTTTTCCTTGGTACGGTGGTAGTAAAAATCATGAATAGTAAAGGAGAGTCCGTAAAGTGTAGGGCACTGTTGGATTCAGGCTCTCAAGTCAATTTAATCACAACGAAAATGGTGAAATGCTTAAAACTTTTCGCAAAAGGTGATCAGCTGCATATTCAAGGTGTTGGAGGAAACAAGGCTCAAAGTCAAGCAAGAGTCAACGTATTGATGGAATCTCTTCTCTGTGATTATTCAGCACGAGTTAAAGCTTTTGTTATCGGTAATGTTGTACCACTACAGCCCGCACAAACATTTGATGTTTCTAAATGGCCTATTCCAAAGAATATCAAACTAGCAGACCCAGACTTTTACAAATCCGAAGAAATCGATCTGCTACTTGGAGCAGAATTTTATCATGAGCTGCTACCGATAAGTCAAATAAAAATGGCGAAAGATCTTCCAGTTCTTCAAAACACCATATTTGGATGGATAGTAGTTTGGAAAACTAAACAAGCATCTATATCAGCCGCTGTATGTGGAGTTTGCAGCGAAGATGAAAATTTGAACGAGATTATAGAACGTTTCTGGAAACTCGAGGAAATCGATTCCAGTATGTCTACGCTAACTTCGGTAGAGAAGAAGTGTGAGTCGCATTTCAACCAAACTGTGAAACGGGATGTCAATGGTCGTTTCATTGTTTCACTGCAATTTTCCGATGACCCCAATCGGCTTGGAGATTCACAGGAGATAGCAATGTGAAGATTCTTATCACTTGAAAGAAGACTTCAGCGAGACCGATCTTTAAAAGAACAATATGTTCAGTTCATGACCGAATATCTTCAACGTAACCACATGGAAGAAGTTAACACTCGTGGTTTAAAAGGTCCGGTGTACTATCTTCCACATCATAGTGTGCTAAAACTCGACAGTAGTACCATAAAGCTGCGAGTAGTTTTCGATGCCTCAGCTAAAAGTAACTCATGACTATCTCTCAACAACCTCTTGCATGCAGGACCCACCATTCAAGACGATCTGTTTTCGATCCTATTACAATTCAGGGTGCCTCGTTTTGTATTTACGTCGGATATCAAACAAATGTATCGTCAGATACTGTTCAGCGAAGAGGATAGAAAATATCAGCTGGTATTCTGGAGAAATGACGCTAGCCATCCAGTTAAATGTTTCCAACTACGCACTGTTACGTACGGAACAACGCCAGCCCCATACTTGGCCACAAAATGCCTTCAAAAATTAGCTCATGACAGAGTTTCAAGCTATCCATTGGGTGCCCAAGTGTTAGAACGAGATTTTTACGTAGATGACGTTCTCACTGGCTCAGATAGCATGTCAACAGCATTGATGATGCGAGATCAGCTACAAAAATAGCTTCAAGAAGGCTGTTTCAAGTTGCACAAGTGGTGTAGCAACCATCCTCAATTACTTAACGGGATACCATTCGAAGATCGAGAAGCCCAGTAAGTTTTCGAAGATGACAATCCAGAGAAGGTTAAAACATTAGGACTAATATGATACCCCAAGGAAGAAAAGTTTCACGTCAAATTCAATAGCAAATACAGCAGTGCTGTGACAAAGCGCACAATATCATCTGATATTGCAAGATTGTTTGATCCATTAGGAATCATGAGCCCAGTCATCGTGGCAGCCAAAATATTCCTGCAAGAACTTTGGCAACTCAAGCTGGATTGGGATACAGTTTTGCCTTTGGAAATGCACAGCAGATGGTGCCTGTTCCGAGAAGAGCTGCAGGAAATAGACAACTTACATTTCAATCGACATATTTTTGCACATGAAGCTACGCACAATATTCAGCTGCACGTATTTGCAGATGCGTCGGAGAAGGCATTCGGAGCAGTTGCTTACATTCGTTCATTGAACAAAGAGAAAAGAGCCATCATACGCCTTTTATGCGCTAAATCACGGGTTGCTCCATTGAAAAGACAAACACTCCCACGGCTAGAGTTATGTGCAGCAGCACTGGCAACAAAACTTGCAGACCGAATTAAAACGAATCTAAAGTTGGCACACACTCAAATATACTTATGGACGGACTCCGAGATAGTGCTAAACTGGATTAACTCACCTGCGCAACATTATCAAACATTTGTTGCAAATCGAATTTCTGTCATTCAAGGAAGCTCTATTGCCGAACAATGGAGACATGTTCGATCGACAGAAAATCCTGCTGATATATTATCACGTGGTTTGACGCCTGTAAAACTAAAAGGATGTAGCACTTGGTTTTATGGACCGATATTTTTAAACTTAAGCGAAGACAGATGGCCCGCTTCTTATCAACAACATGTAACGTGTGATTTAGAAAAAAGAAAATGTTATTTGTCAGAAAATGTGGCGGCTGTGAACACAGCTGCCAACCAAGCTGACTTTTCCAGGCAGATTGACAATGGGCATTGGTTGCAAAACATTGATCATGGCAATTTTTTCTGAAAGCTACAACGAATTCTAGCATATAGCATGAGATTCATAGCTCACTGAAAAAAGCCATTGCGACCATCCACAACGAAGGTTTTGTCACCAAAAGAGTTAGAAAAGGCATTAGCTGTAATCGTACGAACAATACAGCAGGAGTCGTTCAAAACAGAAATAAAACAGCTTAACGAAAAATTGGAAGTTGACCCAACGAGCGCACTCAGTACGCTAAATCCGTTCTTGGACAGTCACGGAATTATCCGAGTGGGAGGACGACTGAAAAATTCATCACTTTCATACGACGCGAAACACCAGATGCTACTCCCATACGCACATCTAATCACGAACTTGCTTATGACATCCATACATCAAGAAAATATGCACATTGGACCGCAAGGATTACTAGCTCAAACTAGGCAACGATTTTGGCCAGTAAGAGGCAAAAACATAGCAAGGTCTATAATTCAACACTGCACTTGGTATGCTAAAAGAAAACCCAAGTTCCTGGAGCAAATGATGGGAGATCTTCCCGCCACACGAGTACAACCAGCTCTACTATTTATAAACTCAGGTGTTGACTACTGTGGGCCCGTTTGGGTTCATTACAAGGGTCGAGGAAGGAAACCTCAAAAGGCCTACATTGCAGTATTTTTTTGCTTCGCTACTAAGGAAATACATCTGGAGCTGGTAAGCGACTTAACAACAGAGGCATTTATTGGGGCTCTTCGTCGGTTCGTTGGTCGTCGAGGTCATTGCAAGACAATTTACTGTGATAACGCGACTAACTTTGTAGGAGCCAGTAATCAACTAAGTGAACTGATCGAGACGATGCATAGTACAAGGTCTCAAGAAAAAATTGTATCTGAATGCAGCAAGAAAGGAATTGAGTTTAAATTCATTCCTCCACGAGCACCGCACTTTGGCGGTTTATGGGAAGCTGCTGTGAAATCTACCAAATTGTTGCTACAAAAGGGAACAGCATCAGCTTCACTAACTTACGAAGAGCTAGAGACCTTACTTATCGAAGTCAAAGCCATTTTAAATTCACGTCTACTTACTCAGTTGTCTAACGTTCCAAACGATCTCGCAGCTTTAACTCCAGGACATTTCCTAATCGGTGAACCACTTACTAATACGGTTGATACAAGTGCCGAGCCTTTAAAGGGTAATCTCTTAACACGGTGGAAACTAGTTAGCCACATAAAGCAAGAATTTCGGAGAAGATGGTCGTCAGAATACCTGAATGAACTTCAACAGCGCTACAAATGGCAAAAGCGAGTAGATAACGCAAAACCTGGGACAATCGTTGTGACTAAAGACGATAACGCTCCTGTAATGAAGTGGCCTTAAGGACGCATTATTCAAACATTTAAGGATGACAATGGCTTGGTAAGAGTAGCTGAAGTAAAAACGGCATCCGGGATTTTGAAACGGCCAATCCACAAACTGGCACCGCTGCCGTGTGAATTCAACGACGATTCACAACCAGAAACTGAGCCTAGTGAGCAACTCGACAGTACTATCAGCATCAGAAGGCCCCATGAACATCAACTTGGCGATCAAGCAAATACATCAACCGATATAACCCCTAAGAAGAAAACGCGTGTAGAGCCAAAGACATCATTAGCTGCTCTGCTGTTTACCTGTCTAATTATTCCATTAATACCAGCAAAACAAATAGAAGTCAACAATTTTGAAGGGAAACCTGGTTTACATTTTGAAGGTATTGCAACAACAAGATTTGTGACATCAAGGTCGAATCTTGTGGTGTATTATGATCTGCAGTCCTATTTTTCCTAGCTAACTACCTTCTCAAATGGGATCGGCATACTCAACCGTTTGTGTAATCAAACACATCACCCACATGGTTGTGAGGAAACCATTCACCACTTAAGTTTTGTAGAAACTGATTTAAAGATTGATAATGAGCTGATTTCATCGCATCAAAGACACAAAAGAGGTGCGTTTAATGTGATTGGAAACATGGCAAACTCGCTGTTTGGCGTACTTGAATCTGACTATGCTGAAAATATGTCACATACGATAAAACACATCAACGCTAATCAAGAATATTTTAAGTCGCTATTGAAGAATCAGACGTCAATCATAGACTCAACAATTAATATAATTAAAACAGAACTGCCATTTCACAAAAATTTTATGCAATTGATGAAAATATAAGCAGATTAACCAATGGAATTAACACTCTCGGAAACGATGTTCATAGATTGATGAGTCTTCAGCAGTTCACAATCCTTGCTTCACAACTAACTCTGATGTCAGCACGTTTACAACACATTCAATCGGATCTACTGGATGCAATGATAAGTGTACATCACAGCAAAATCAGTACACTGCTACTGACACCAAACCAATTTAAAGCGGAAATTACTCGCATTAAAAACTATTTGCCTCCCACACTTCAGCTACCGATAATACAACATGACATTGCATCATTCTATAGTTTGATGTCAATCAGATCAAGAATGATTAATAACCATATTATCTTCAGAATTCAATTGCCACTAACTAATGTTGGGATTTTTACGATATACCATGTGATACCAATACCAGTAATTTCAAATTCCACTATTTTGGCAACAAAACCAACTTCAGATTTTCTGGCAGTCAACCAACACCATGACTTATTTTCGCCAATGACAGAAATTGAACTGACCTTATGCAACAAACTAGAAGCAGAAGTACTATTATGTGAACAACAAAAGCCGCTGTATAGAAAGGGAGCTGATGCATATAGATGCGAAATGAATTTGCTCAACGAGCAATACTACAATCAACTAGAAGATTGTAAACTTGCGCAATTAAACCAAAGCCCGATATGGATACATCTGAATAGTGCAAATCATTGAATATACGCCACGAAAGAAAATATCACAGTTACCACCATTTGCGAAGACGATATAACCCACACTAAACTCACTGGAGCTGGCCTATTAAAATTGGACCCAGAATGCATCATAAAACATAGTTCAATAATCATTCACGGCCACCAACTATATAACTCTACCACCCGCAGTTCCTACACTCGGGTCGGAGATCTCCCTCATTGTAGCCAAAGGGCAAAGATAACGATTACACAATCTAGACCCTTCGAAGACAAGGCCAATGAATTAGAGAAATTAAAAGAAAAAACTCTAGCGCACCTGAACCGCTAGAAACACTAATGTTCGAAGAACAGTAGAAGAATCGTGCAGGTTTTGAGTGCATATTCCACCACATGTGCTGCTTATTACGACCAAACTGTTTCAAATGCCACGTTTTACTTTGGTCTCAAGAATGCATTATAACTCATATGGTAGAAGGTTTCAGATATTACCACTGGCATGAATTTCAACGTTTATGAGAGCAAAACACGTGTTAATTATATTCGTTATCAGTTGCTTATTTCACATAATTTTGAAAGCAGCATCTCATATAACATCAATGAAGAAAATGCTCAGTGCCTGCAGCACTGTAACTGAAGTTGGTGTTTGGGGCTGCGATCCGAAAAATTTGCAGAACTTTGCGAATTGCAACATTGATTATTTATTTTAATTGTAAATGTTTCCGGGATGAATACTAACTGTAAGCATTTATTGATACAAAAGTAGCACAACCGACTCGTGCTGGCAACCTTTCGCCAGTATCAAAGCCAAGAATATATCACATCTGCTTCACGTTGTTATATAACATTCGAAGTTATAGGAGTATAAAGAAATTTTAATCACCTGCAGCGAGTTTTTTCAAATAATCCAAAAGCTTAATATTTGCTGTTTATTGTCACTACAATATCATTACCATTTGAAAATTCTACGATAAAACTGCTTAATAAAGATATTGCAATTAAACACAAAACCAACAATAGCTGGCAACTCTATCGTGGCTTTTCAACCAAATTTGGCCTGAATAATGCTTATGAAAGGTTTCATTAATTGTATGAAATTCGTATTGATTTCATGACTGCACTGGAAGTTATAGTGCAAAAAGTTTTATTTTCCTGAGTGAATTTTCAAAACCAAAGACACAAAAATTACCATAGCTGGTAGCACCAATCAAATTTTTCAACCAAATTTCCACCAAACAGAGATTAGAGTTAGGTTTAGCTACTGTGCCAATTTCATGAAAATCTGGTAATTTATTCACATTTCATAGGGCAAAAAGCAGTTTTTTTTTCTTTGTAATTTTTCAAGATGGCACCACTGGCACAGACTTGCCCACAATTCAAAATCGCTTCTATCAAATCTGGTCTTACTTAAGTCCAATGCGTTCTGTAAATTTTAGCTGTATCTAATTATTGGTTCGTGAGTTTCCGTGAACAGAAGTTTTTGATGCTAAAAGTATTGGTTAACTGGGAGAGGGTTACCGTTCTTGTCCGACATGAAATTTCCAAAGTTTTATTTTGAACGTGTAGATAAAACATAAGATTTATACACAGATTGGTTTTATTGTAAGAAACGGACATTTTTTTGAATATTCGATGGTTTGAATGTTTTCACTTCCAAATTTTTTTTTTCAAAATGAAGACACAAAAATTATCATAGCTGGCAACT
>OZ022264.1:111270497-111450497 GCA_963978885.1 Nemotelus pantherinus
AACTCACACAACTACTGGACCTTACTTAATGCCACGTTTGGTAGAAATTTGGTCGAAAAATTCGGTTGGAGTTGCCAGCTATGATAATTTTTGTGTCTTAATTTTGAAAAAAAAAATTTGGAAGTGAAAACATTCAAACCATCGAATATTCAAAAAAATGTCCGTTTCTTACAATAAAACCAATCTGTGTATAAATCTTATGTTTTATCTACACGTTCAAAATAAAACTTTGGAAATTTCATGTCGGACAAGAACGGTAACCCTCTCCCAGTTAACCAATACTTTTAGCATCAAAAACTTCTGTTCACGGAAACTCACGAACCAATAATTAGATACAGCTAAAATTTACAGAATGCATTGGACTTAAGTAAGACCAGATTTGATAGAAGCGATTTTAAATTGTGGGCAAGTCTGTGCCAGTGGTGCCATCTTGAAAAATTACAAAGAAAAAAAACTGCTTTTTGCCCTATGAAATGTGAATTAATTACCAGATTTTCATGAAATTGGCACAGTAGCTAAACCTAACTCTAATCTCTGTTTGGTGGAAATTTGGTTGAAAAATTTGATTGGTGCTACCAGCTATGGTAATTTTTGTGTCTTTGGTTTTGAAAATTCGCTCAGGAAAATAAAACTTTTTGCACTATAACTTCTAGTGCAGTCATGAAATCAATACGAATTTCATACAATTAATGAAACCTGTCATAAACATTATTCAGGCCAAATTTGGTTGAAAAGCCACGATAGGGTTGCCAGCTATTGTTGGTTTTGTGTTTAATTGCAATATCTTTATTAAGCAGTTTTATCGTAGAATTTTCAAATGGTAATGATATTGTAGTGACAATAAACAGCAAATATTAAGCTTTTGGATTATTTGAAAAAACTCGCTGCAGGTGATTAAAATTTCTTTATACTCCTATAACTTCGAATGTAATATAACAACGTGAAGCAGATGTGATATGTTCTTGGCTTTGATACTGGCGAAAAGTTGCCAGCACGAGTCGGTTGTGCTACTTTTGTATCAATAAATGCTTACAGTTAGTATTCATACCGGAAACATTTACAATTAAAATAAATAATCAATGTTGCAATTCGCAAAGTTCTGCAAATTTTTCGGATCGCAGCCCCAAACACCAACTTCAGTTACAGTGCTGCAGGCACTGAGCATTTTCTTCATTGATGTTATATGAGATGCTGCTTTCAAAATTATGTGAAATAAGCAACTGATAACGAATATAATTAACCCGTGTTTTGCTCTCATAAACGTTGAAATTCATGCCAGTGGTAATATCTGAAACCTTCTACCATATGAGTTATAATGCATTCTTGAGACCAAAGTAAAACGTGGCATTTGAAACAGTTTGGTCGTAATAAGCAGCACATGTGGTGGAATATGCACTCAAAACCTGCACGATTCTTCTACTGTTCTTCGAACATAAGTGTTTCTAGCGGTTCAGGTGCGCTAGAGTTTTTTGTTTTGTATTCATTTTACTATTCAATGTATGTTGTTGTTGTATTGTACTTATTCGCTGATTAATTCACGTTTTCATATTGTAATAATTCACGGGTCAATTTTGCTGATGTAATTAGGCTATGTTTGTTTTATTGAACTTTGTATTTGTCAACTTAGCAATAAGTTTACATAAATAAGCTGAAGAATAAAGAAACTATGGCAGTTCGACAGTATTCAGTTGTGTGTTTTATTCCTACAATTTGAAGTCGTGCTCATTTTGCCAAGGTGTAACACCTTTGATAAATTCTAAACTATTAGCCAGGGTGCAACACCTTGACTATCAACACTCGGTAAGATAAATATCTTACTTTTGAAATTAAACCATCGTTGTTATTGTCTAGGTGCAACACCTTTGACCCGTAACAAACCAATAGCCAAGGTGCAACACCTTGACTAACATCAGAGTTAAGGTATAAGAACCTTATCTTAAACAACGTTCAATTTGAAAACATGTAGCGATTTCGAGCACATACAGTGTGCGGCGAAATTACGTGTCCAGTAATTTTCCTAAAAATTACTGGATGCTACACAGGTATAGTTACAAAGACAAAGCTCGATATAGTCCGGTAGGCAGGGCACCAAGCTCGTACGTGCGAAAGGAAATCCGCCCGAAAAACCCTTTCCGGCAGATTTTACGACTGACTTCAGCGTAGGAGACCTTGCCTGCGCTAGAAGGATGGTGTTGAACAGAACACTCGGAGGCTCTCTCAAACAATTTAGTGGCTCATTAAAACTCAAAATCCTTTTCACAAAATTTACAGTAGAGAATTATGAAAAAGAGAAAATTGCAACTGAGGCCATAGAAACGGAAAAAAACCACAAAAACCTTTCGTTCACTGAATGAAAAAAGTATCAGATTAAAGCTTTAAAGCCTAGTGCGTACTACCAAATTCATAATTAATGTCTACAAACAAAACTCATGTCACTTTTTCGAAAATCAATTCAGAAAAGAATTTGAAAAATAGTTTTAAAACTATAGGTGCTTTTGAAGATATCATAGTTTTAAACACCCAAGCGCATCACAACCGCTAGAAACACTAAAGTTCGAAAAACAGTAGAAGATTTATGGAAATTTTGAGTGTGTATTCTACCACTAGCTACTTAAAGATACCTTAAATAATAATAGACCCTAGGCCAGTTTAATTTCGATGACTTCATCGAAAGTTACAGCGATAGAAAGGTGTTTAGGGTAGCCATCCAAAAAATGCCAAGACCTTAAAAAATTTAGGCATTGGTAGGGTTTACAGCGGTTGGACCAAATGTGACCTGACCTATAGCGCCTGTTACGCGGTAACAAACGCAATGGGAACTCACGAGACAAACGAACGATTTTGAAAAGAGAGAGAGAGAGAGAGAGAGAGCTATCTTTCCCCGGAAAGGCTGCTTCTTTGTTTTAACCGCGACGTCACCACTCAATTACGTAGCTCACTCGCACGGAAGTAACCACCACTCGTAGGCAGAAACGAAGTCACAGCATATATTGGCCTATGTAATATATTGGTCGGATGCCGATGACATAGGATTAAGAGATAGTGTACCGATCCACGACCGCGTAACCGATAGCGTGACTAACACTCAAGGTATTCACCTGAACAACAACACCACCTCCACAGGAACAACTTCTGGTAATCTCCGTCCATCGAAACACACCCAAAAACGGCGAGATTGCGTGAATAACACAAAACGCTACAATCAACTCACATCTCGTTTATTTTGGGGGGCAAACTTGCCACGACACTGATTCCTGAAATATCAGAATGTGGATCGACGCCCGACGTCATCCACGAGTCCTACTCTGCCCGAAAGCTGTGGTGGAACAGTCACCATGATGAAATGCATCACTCACCATTGGTTGGTTCCTTGGGTACCATGTGCGGAACTTACACCTGAGCAACGGAAACTTTGGAAAGAAACGGTTCAGCAATAGCCAACGATGAGGTGCAGGAACGCACCGAAGTTCTCTCTATTTTGTGGCAGCGAAGCGCTTAGACGTATGCAGGAAGAATCGGCTAACAAAATTTACATCTTTAAAAATCCAGGTGCGTTGAATTAAGTAAAACACGTGTTTTCTATTTTACGGCAGCGAAGCGCTTAGACGTATGAAGGAAGAATCGGCTAACAAAACCCACATCTTTTAAAAATCCAGGTTTTGTCACGCAATACCGCGGGGGACGCTCGAAGATTTGCCCGACCACGGCCGTAGACGGTCGTGGGAAAAACAACGCAACTCGTTCGATTTCTATGCGTTCCCTTGGCTACGGAACGAGACGTAGCCGAACGGATAAGCGAGGGAAAAATGTATATATATTTTTTTTTAAAGAAAAACAAATACTCTACACTAGGGAGAGTCACTTTTCTTTCACTTTCTAGAGAGTTACTTTTCTTTCCCCTTTCTAATCAATAAAGTCACCAACGATTCGTTTTTACATACATAATATTATTACTAAGGAAAATCAATATTGCAACAATATAATATAAATAGAAACGACATCTACCTGTGGGGGCCCCCTCTTGATGAAGACAGTCTTCTCCGTTGATGGACCTTGAAGCTTCTGTGATACTGCCAGCAAGTTCGTTGAATCCGACAGTTTGCAAACCAAAACTCGCACTTCGGAACGGCTGGCCTCGAGATGCATGCTTATTCTTTTTTTCGTTCCTCTTCAATATCCTTTACCAAATCCTCCAGTTGCCTGAATTCATCTTGTAGCCGTTTGTTTTCTTCTGTAAGACGTTTCTGTTCAGCCAAGCATTTATTCAATTCTTCGTTACCCGGAACGGTCGGCTTTGACACATTAGCTGACACCAGTTGAGCTTGCAGCTGATTGATTTCGTTTTTGAGAGCCTCATTAGCGGCATCTTTGTCAGCTTTCACTTTACAAAACTCAGTTTCCAAATTCAATTTAGCTACCTTCACTGCATCCACTTCCTTCCTCAAACTGTTCCTTGAACGTATTTTTCTGTGATACTGCCAGCAAGTTCGTTGAATCCGACAGTTTGCCCAACCAATACTCGCACTTCGGAACGGCTGGCTTCACTGAATTCACACTAATCAAACGCACGAAACTTGGGTTATTTCGCAAAAGTCGACACTTGAAAATTATGCTTATGGCTCGAAAGTTTTCACAAGCTTCCTATTTGATTGAGTGATTCCGCTTGAGATAGATTCGAAACTCCTCTACGATTACTTTCCAACTCGAATTCTCTAACTCAACTAACTCAAAAACTACATTTTTTTTAATTCAAATTTTCAACAACTGTCTTTTTTTTAAGCTTACCTAATTTACAATAATCTACACAAACATCAAAGTATTAAATTGAATTTGGCAACAACATTATTAATGAACATTTATTTTTAGCTTTCAAACAAACCGTTGGTGAAATAGAGCAAACTAAATCTGGAATCGGACCAAAAGTGACTCTCCTCTATATTTACCGTTTAAAAACATTAACCAAATATTTAATCCGTAACAGTGCGTCGAATTAAGTGAAGAACGTGCTTTTTTCCAACTTTTGGCCACGAAGCACTCAGACGTGCGAGGAAGAAATCGGCAAGCAAAACTTACATTTTTGTGGAATCCAAGGTGGAAGGAGAACTCGCTAACCAAACTACGGTTGCAAACATCAATTGCTAAGGTGGTGGATCCCAGTCGAATCAACGAAGGAGCTGATCAAGTTGGTAGATCCAACCTTTTTGATCGCCGGCTCCGTGAAATAAGGAGAGCGTGGCGGCTCGGCACGCGGCAGGTCCCAGGTTCAAGCCCTGAGCCGGGCGATGATGAGCCAGCAAAGCAACAGAACCTGAAAAGCTTTTGACAGAAAGTGGCGGCCTGAGCCCGGTCGTTGAAGGTGAGGGTTTGTCTTGTTTGTAAACCGCAAATTTTTTTTTTCGGTTTACAAACAAGACAGTCATTCGCATATTCCAATCTTTTACTACAATAAATAATTGATGGAATACAAAAACGACGGTCAGCGAACGGCCGAATAGATATAAGTTAAGCCTTGGAAGACGAACTTCTTTTACTTATCTTTTATACATGACATCTGTTGATAATTGAGTGGTGGCTGCGAAACGTAGACGACAAGAAAATAAATTACTCGGTAGCTCACTAAAAGAAATAATGTCGGAACGGGAATAAAGTTAATTTGTAATGAAGCGAAAGATCTGTTCTATTCCGAAGATTCGGTAGCTCACAGTGTTCAGTTACGGGTCCAACGTGAACCAAAGTTCTGCTAAGTATTCATATTTTTGTACAAATTCAAACGCACACACACTGAGTTACATTCATACTGTTATTTTATTTTATCTGCTAATTGAATAGCGTATTTGTTCAAATTGAATTGTGATTCATTCTTACAGTGACCGTCAATTAAAAAACTCGTTTTAATATAAAGCAACGCTTTGCTTTTCATTTATTGAGTTTTGTTCAGAAACAATTACTTTTCCCAACAAGATCATCTTTCCGGGTGTAAATTGTGAATATATAATTCGTGGAGATGCGAGTTTGCCTTGAGCTTTCGTTTGGTGGATGGGAATAGTGAATTTGTGGCGATTTGGGTCTACTTGGAACTTCGCTCGACAGTTGGGAATATTGAGTTTATGACGCTTCGAGTTGACAGGAAGCTTCCGTTTGATAGTTGGGAGAATAGAATTCGTGGCACTTGGTGTTTACAATGAACTTTCGTTCGATGGATGGGTGAATAGAATTTGTGGCGTTTCGACTTCGCATTGAACTTTCGTTTGATGGTTGGGAGCGGAGAATTGAAGGCGATACGAGTTTAAATTGAACATTCGTCTGATAGTCGAGAAGATTGAATTGGCGGCAATTCGAGTTTATGCCTAGTACTATACTCTTCGCGAAACGAATTCAACGGTCCAATCCTATACAAAAAGAGCTTAACTGACGAATTGAAAAGCTCTTTTTGTATGGGATTCGACGTTGAATTCGTTTCGCGAAGAGTATAGTGCTAAACATTAACGTGCACTTTTCGTTTTTATGCCTAGTACTATACTCTTCGCGAAACGAATTCAACGGTCAAATCTCATACAAAAAGAGCTTTTCAATTCGTCAGTAAAGCTCTTTTGTATGGGATTTGACCGTTGAATTCGTTTCGCGAAGAGTAAAATACTAGGCATTAATTGGGAATTTAGAATTTGTGGCGATACGAGTATACATTGAACCTTTCGTTTGATAATTGGAAATTTAGGATTGGTGGCAATTCGGGTTTACTTTGAACTTTTCGTCTAATAGTTGGAGATACAGACCTGGTGGTGATTCAGGTTTATAGTGGAGTCGGAGCTCGATAATTGGGAACTTAAGAATTAGTGGCGATTCGTGAATGCCCTGAGGTTGGGGGGTTGAAACTTCACAAATCGGGTTGAAGGGGAACTCAAGAGGTTGTGAAAGAACAACCAGGTCGGGTTCGGCTTTGGTGGTGACGCCCAACCGAGCTAGAACGAGATTCGGGGAAGCCCTTACCTCACTCGAGGGCTTCAGGTCCATTTCAGGCGTGAGTGAGTGTGGCCCACACCCATTTTCATTGGGTTAGTCCGGGACCCGAGCGGATCTCGACCTCCCGAAGGCAGGGGAGGTAACATTTGGCGCCCAACGTGGGGCCTTAAAAGCGCGAAAGGGGTGTGAAACGTGGTGTTATATATTTCCCAAGAATATTGGGTGAAGTAGTAAGTGAAAGTGTGAGGTGTAACTCAGTGAAAAACGGGAGAAAATTGGATCCCTAGGACACGAATACGTTGTGATTCATTCTTACAGTAACCGTCAATTAATAAACTCGTTTTAATATAAAGCAACGCTTTGCTTTTCATTTATTGAGTTTTGTTCAGAAATAACTACTTTTCCCAACAGGTTATGGGCCCAGGCAACGATAGCCGAATATAGTGAATTATGAGTGAAAAGTGAAGAAATAAAGAATATTTACGAACGATTGTGAGATTCAGTGGCAAAATAAGACGAATAATTCTAGAAGATACACAAGTGTTTGTTTTTTTCGGTGTGAATAGTAGATTTGTTTCGGAGAAAGTTTTGTGGTACCTGGTTTTTCGCGGCTAATCGTTGACACGTAATTATTTGTTGTAAGGACAGTAAGGAAAACTTTAGATAACTCGTAATGGCTGAAAGTGATTCAGTTAAAATAGAAAAAATGCAACATGCATCGCAATGGTCAACATGGTGGTTTACAGTAAGAATCGTGTTGATAGCAAATGACATATTTGACGTAGTTACGGGTGATGAAGAAAAAACCGGATAAAATTGATAGTGAAGTGGCATTGGTGGCAGCTGATGAAAAGAAAATTTTGGAATGGAAACGAAAAAATGCACGTGCTCAAAAGATCATTGCGACATCACTCAGTGAAAAGCTAATGACTCATATTTTAAATTGCAAGACAGCAAAAGAAATGTAGGATAAATTGCATACAATTTTCGAGCAAAAGCATCAGGGTGGTAAACACTTACTTCAGCAACGGTTCTTTTCATTCTCAAAAAAAACAGGTGACGATATGGCAACGCATATTTCAAAACTTGAAAGCATCGTACAGCAATTGAAAGATTTTGATGTTAATATCGATGAAAATATGATCGTAACAAAGATTCTGATTATCTTGCCGGCTGAACAGAAACGTTTTGTAAGTGATTGGGAATCAACTGAGAAACGTTTGCAAACGATTGACTATTTAAAAAGTCGTTTGATGATCGAAGAAAGCCGTGTGAACGCAAACGAATGTCATGAGTCATCAGAAGCATTTTTCTCGCGTCGGAGTGGTTCACTGAAAAAGAAACTAACTGTTCGTCAAAACAATTCTTCGAATCATGTTGACAAGCAGACAAATTTTTCACGCAAACCGGCAAAATGTTTTAATTGTGGTGGTGAAAATCATTTCAAACGTGATTGCAAGGCACCGAAGAAATCCAGACAAACAAATCGATCTGTGCAAGAAAACAATTCGGAACCGGATAGTAGTAAAGCATTATTTTCCAAGATCACAAAAACAGCATCGGCTGGGATCTGGTTTGCTGATTCGGGTTCATCGGATCATCTTTGTAATTGTCGTGAATGGTTTCGAGACTTCGATGTATTTCACGTTCGACGAAGCATAACAGTGTCTGACGTTGGCAAAACGTATGCATATGGTCGTGGCAAAATTGATATTTTGTCATACACAGGTGACAAATGGATCAAAAAGACATTGACAAATGTTTTGTATGTGCCAAATAATTATGCAAATCTGTTTTCGGAAACCAGAGTTTTGGACAATGGTCACAACACTCGAGCCGTTAGTGGGCTATATGAAGTATTGGATGGAAAACGAGTTATAGCAACGGGTGAGCGATGTGGTTCTTTATTCAAAATGCATTTTAAAGTCATCATACCTGATGAGCGGAATGATTTGTCAGCAAATATTGCCGTAAATTTAAACTCACTACGTGAATGGCATGAGAGGTTGGCACATCAGAATGTTGCACACGTTAAAGAGTTTTTGAAGAGTCGAAACATTGACTTTTCGGATGAAAATTTCAATTGTGATGGATGTGCATACGGAAAGCAGCACAGATTGAGTTTCGAGACACGTCAAGAAAAGTCGAAGGAATGTGGAAACATAATATACGCTGATGTTTGCGGTCTGATTGAATTGAAATTAATGGATGGATCCAAATATTTTGTTTTTTTCAATGATGATTTTTCACACAGGCCTTTGTTTACTTTTTACATAAAAAATCCGAAGTGTGTGCGAAATTCAAAATTTTTATTAAGTTGGCTGAGAAAGAATGTGGTCATCCAATAAAAATGTTGCAAACAGATAATGGACCGGAGTTTATAAATGAAGAAATATCATTATTCATGGAAGCAAACGGTATACGTCATCGTCCAATACCATATACGCCAAAACAAAATGGTAGTGCCGAACGAGAAATGCGTAGAATTGTGGAATCCGCAAGATCAATGATTCATACAAGGAATTTAAACTCAGACTTATGGACGGAAGCTGTGAATTCTGCGGTTTATGTGCTGAATCGAACAGGCATAAGCACAGTGAAAGGGAAAGCACCATTCGAACTTTGGTATGGTAAACAGCTAGTCATTAACTATTACCAAGTGTTTGGCTCTGAAGTTTATTTGCATATTGTAAAACAAAAACGCAAGAAACTCGATCCGAAATCAAAGAAATGCATTTTCGTTGGCTATGATGACAGTATGAAGGGTTATCGTGTTTTAGATCCTGCAACAAAGAAAATCGGAACGGCTCGGAATGTCAAGTTTCTTCAGTCATTGTCACCAATCAAGCAAAACAACAGTAGTTGTAGTGATGTGAATGAGGCAACAATTGAATCGACCCAATTGGTGCGACAAGATAAAGAAACTAATGAAGTTCCAGCCCCTGTTCAACCAGAACATATTCGAAGGCGAGTACCGACCACCTTGGCAGGATTTGAATTGGAAAACATAATTCCACGTCGATTAAAAAGCAGTAATGATAATGGTTCATTGGATCAACCTTTTGATCAACCCAATGTGAATCGAATTCGTATGATGAAGCTCTGCATCCAGTGATCATAAACAGTGGGAGCGTGCTAGGAAAGATGAATTGAATTCATTGATGATAAATCAAACATGGGAACTTGTGCCAAAGCCTGAAAAGCAAAAAGTGATCGATAACAAATGGGTCTACAAGTTGAAAACAATCCCAGACGGCACAATTGATCGATACAAGGCTCGACTTGTGGTACGAGGATTTAATCAACAATATGAAGTTGATTATGCAGAAACGTTCAGTCCAGTGGTACGTTATAATTCATACAAGTTATCACAGCTCTATTCCTCTCACTTTCCCCCAATGTAAATCTAAATGTCCAGCAAGTTAATTGGCCATCACTCGACTCGACCTAGTTTCCTCATATCATTCCATAGTCCAATAAGCGATCTATATTTCCACGCAAGCATATTGCATTCTCGCACCTATTTAAATTGCATCATATTGTTTCGCTGAATGCTTAATATTTTTCCAAGCATGTTTGTTTGCGATCGTTGCTACCTGACCTAATTAAAGGTATTGCACATTGAATATGGTAATTAATGATTATATTGTAATTATTCAATAATGATGATTAGGCATTAAGGTAAAACATAAATAGAGGTGAACGGTTAGTAGCAAGTTCAGTTGTTGTATTCAATAAAGAATTATTAAACGAAGCACGTCTTATTTTTTTGACGTCCTCTTGGATAATCGCGATAACTGGCGCCCGAGCAGTTTTTGACCGTTACCACGAGAACACGGTGTACGCGATATTTGTAAACGCGAAAAGTTAGTGTAACTACCGCACAGATATAAGAGAGAATGGATTCGAAATCGTCCGAGAGAAATGTGCCAATTTTCGTCTTTCTTCTTACTGGTGTGAGAAGGAGGTACTTGTGTGTGCCCTACGCAGTTCATATGACAAAGCCATGTGAAAAAACCACGAGAGATCGCCATTTTGAAAGTCGTTTGACATTCCTTTACCAAAACCGGCGAGTGGAGATTAAAATACTTTTCGTCAATGAAATTCATTATGATTTAACACAAAAACTATACGAAATTGTTGCCAAAGGTCTATTTTACTTACCCGAAATACGATATCCCCTGCGAAGCACTTCCGTAGCTACTTTTGCAGAATGTAACGCGGCACTTCATTATCGCACTATTTTATAGCTTTTTACCGCTAATTTACTCGCGAAACCGACACAAATGATTGCGCACAAACGTAGATGTACGTTTCCATCGAATTCGCCGAAAAATTTCTAAATTTTATTTGAAAATTTTTGACTCTCTGTCCCCGACACAAACTCAATGCTCTCAGTCCCCGACACAAACCAAACTGACGTTGACGTTTCTTTCCGTGTTGCCCGTTGCACGCTTTTACACCGATCTGGTGTTCCCAGTATTAAGACAAAGCATTAAGGCTTTACGGTTGTGAGTGCGGTAGAAAGGGGTGCACTGAGCGGAATTTTTGTGAGAGAGCAGTGTTGTGCGTGTATTAAAAAAGGCGCATTCACCTACGGGTACACGGATAGCCATTTCGTATCCATATTCTTTCAAATATATGAACCACCGTTACCACGAGAACACGGTGTACGCGATATTTACAAACGCGAAAGTTAGTACAACCACCGTTAGCACGAGAACACGGTGAGCGCGTATATTTAAAAGAAACGTGAATTAACTAACCAGTAAGCTTTTACCACGAGAACAGAGCTAAGGTTAGCTGTTCACACGGAACAGCGGCAAACGATTTTAAAAGCGCGAAGTACGATTTGTAAATCGATCCACGTGCAGACGGTGAACAAAGTGATAAAATTAAAGTGAAGGCAGGCAGTTGAAAACGCAGCCCAAGAATAATTCCAGAATTCCTAAAGATTGTGTGAGCCGATCCAGTACCAATAGTAGGCGTCTCCGAATTGCCGAACGGTTGCGCCAAAAAGGAGAAATACAGACGGTCCCGTGAAGGAGGCAGGAATTATGTCTAAGAAACTGTTTATATTCATGTAAGTTCACCTCTATTAAATTAAAAAAAATATAAAATAAATATTTCAAGATAAAATTAATAAATGAATAAAGGTCAAGATTTATTGAAGTTTAAATATTTTTATGAATAAATGAAATCATTTACGATTTTTGAAATAATCAGCAAATTGAATTTTTATACATTTATATACTGTTAATTGTGCATATTTGTGAACTAGTGATTTGTTGAAAATAGTGTTAACCATTTTTCAATGTGCAAGTGCTAATTTCTGTGCATTATCGATTTTTAAATTGGTGCGAGGTTTAACATGAATTCATTATTTTGAACTCTTTGAATCTGAGCCGTCCTCTTAAAAAAAATCGTGATAATGGAACAAATCCAAGAGATTTTGAGGCAACTAACCGGGGCGATCAATGCTCAGATAGATGTGACAAAAAAAATGGAATCTTGATTAAATTTGGTTGAAAGGGAGATAAATAAACCCTCTCCATCTGTTGCACCTGTAAATTTAGATCTTGTTCTGCCAAAGACAGAACAGGATCCAAACGATATTAAAAAACTTCCAGACTGTGTGAGGGATCTGCAAACGTTTGACGGAAATCCCGTACAATATATATCGTGGGTCCATAGCGTTGAAACAATACTGGAAGATTACAACATTGTACGCCATAAACCCTTGTACAGAGCAATCCTTCGCCACATAAGGCAGAAAGTAAGGGGGCCAGCTGATGCTGCCCTAATTTCTTACAATATATTCGATGATGGTTGGTCAAGTATAAAGCAATGTCTATCGTTGCATTATGCTGACAAACGAGACATTCGTACCTTGGAACATCAATTACATTCTATGTTTCAAGGCAATAAAAGCGTTGATGAGTTCTACGCTGCTGTGAACCATCAACTTTCCCTTCTCATAAATAAAATTAAGACCGACGATCATTCGCAGGAGACAATCACTGCATTGACTCAAAGTTACAGGAACAGAGTTTTAGATGTCTTTATAGGAGGCATAAATGGCGACCTTTCTAGAGCACTTGTTATTCAGAGACCCCAAACACTTCCAGAAGCTTATGCTTCCTGTTTGGAGTTTCAGAATCTGAATTGTAGGAACTTTGCTATTCACCCGAAAAATATTGGGAACACGGTGTCTTCTCCTGTAAATCAGATATTTAGCTCTCGTTTTGCTTTAGACATAGCAAATTAACGGTTGACTACTCACGAACGTAATTTAGCTTACAATATTCAACGCAGGAACCAACATCAAGTCGTTCCTCGCGATCCACCACCCAGGCCAACTCATCCTAAACCTCCAGTTCCAATGGATGTAGACAAATCTGTGCAGACACGCCAAGTTGATTACATCAATAAACCATTGAATTATAACCAAATAAAGCGATCCAACGAGTCTGCCAACGTACCAAGGAAGTCCCAACGGTTATACAACCTGAAACTTCCGGAAACGCAGGCTGAGCCTGACACTTATTATTCTGAGGATAGTTACGGTCTTTAGGTTCAAGAAGCTTTGGAAGATTCTTGTAGTAACCACTTCGAGGAAAGTGAAGACTCATCAGAAGGTAATCATCTAAATTTTGTAATGGACGCCTCTCTAGCGTTCCATACTTAGAATATATCACTAAAGATGGGCGTATATTGAAGTTCTTAATTGATACAGGCGCAAAAAAAAATTTTGTTTCAAATCAATTTGGAAGCAAAGGAAGCAAAAACCAGTTACCAAACCCTTTGTAATACAATCTGCAGCAGGTGAAATCCTTATAACAAAAAAAATTACTGGTCAGTTTTTTAAATATACGAGAAATAATACGTCCTTAGATTTTTATGTGTTTCCCGGCCTCACGTCATTTGACGGAATAATAGGTGATGACTCCCTGAAGGAATTAGACGCTGTGATTGATAGGAAAAATAACACTCTCAAAATTAAGCCAAACATTTTAATTCCCTTAAAAGCCAGAGAATCCAGGCAAGTGAACGCAATTGAAGTCAAGGTTGATCATTTGAGCCAAGAAATCAAAACAGAGCTACAGGGTTTGCTGGATAAATTCACTTCAATGTTTGGACCGATCAGCGATGAAGAAGTAGTGGAAAAAAATGTAAGAGCCAAAATTAGAACTTCAACGTCTGAGCCTATTTACACCAAATCATATCCCTATCCGGTAAATTTAAGAGATGAAGTTGAGCGGCAAATATCAAAAATGTTGGGAGACGGAATTATACGTCCTTCGAAAAGCGCCTATAATTCCCCACTCTGGATTGTTCCTAAAAAACCTAATTCTCTGGGTGAAAAACAATATCGACTTGTAGTTGATTTTAAGAGGCTTAATGCCGTTACTATATTCGATACGTATCCTATTCCGGATATTACAAATACTCTTGCCAGCTTCGGAAAGTCAAGGTATTTTACCACTTTAGACTTAACTTCAGGATTTCACCAAATTAAAATGAAAGAAAGCGATATCCCCAAAACTGCTTTCTCAACGGCAAATGGGAAGTATGAATTTACTAGACTACAATTTGGTCTTAAAAATGCACCGGCCATCTTTCAAAGGATGATCGATGATGTTTTGAAACTATTTATAGGCAAAATTTGCTACGTCTATATATACGACATAATTATTCTCGACGAGACTGAGGTACAACATTTGGAAAATTTGCAGAGCGTGCTTAGGCAATTAGAAAAAGCAAACCTTAGAGCGTCCGCACACGGGTCGACATTCAATCGACTCGACTGCGACTCGACTGCGACTCGAACTCGAACTCCTTGCGATTTCCAATGTAAATGAATGGAGACCCGCACACGGGTCGACTTGTGCTCGACTCGGACTCGGTGCGACTGCGACTCGACTGCGACTCGTCTTGCTCGAAGTGTTTGGAACGGGAAATGTCGAGCAAGACGCGTGATATTTTTTTTCGAAATATATGAAAGTGTTTTTTTTTTATAATGTATGCATTATTAATTATTTTATTTTATGTATTATTATGATTGGTTCTTTGAAAAATATTAGTGTTTCTGATAACGTATCACGTATGTATTTTTTTATATGTTTGCATAATGTAATGTTACATATTGTAATGTTATATACATGAAATGTTCCTATCTATATTTGAATTATGTTGGCCACAAAATAGTTGCACCTATATGTTCATAAAGGTTATTGATTTGTGATCATGGTTCCCTTCTTGTCTATAAATCAGCATAGATAAAGCAGAGCACAATTGATACGGGAAACTCGATCGTTTTGCGGAATAAGCCGCCGAAAGCAGAATCAAAGTGGAATTGTTTTTGCGGGATGATTAAAATTGAAAATTTTATAGAAAATGTTTTTTTTACAAAATGGTTTTGAACGTATGTACTGATTCTCATCAGACTCCAGCTTCCAGTGCTTACTTGACTGATGTGACCACTTGCAGTTGGAAATCAGTAATTTTTATTTACGTTAGTTGTGACAAATTTTAACATCTCCGCAAAACGCAAAACAATGGTGTTTGTGTGAGCTGGTGTCTGATGAGAATCAGTGTATACTTTCGAAACCACTTTGTCCAAAAAAAAGTTCAATAAAATTTTCAATTTTAACCATCCCGCAAAAACAATTCCACTTTAGCACCTATATATTTATTCAAGCAACAGCGAAGTGTTTATAATATAGTTTCCTAACAAAGAAACAAGCTTGCAATTTTTCAGGATGAATTTCCACTTGCTGGAGAAGCTTTTATTGAACACTAGTTGTTGCTGCCAATGGCTAATGATTGGTATTGACCTTCTTAGATGATATAGCAGTGCCATCTGCGAGGATAGGAATTTTGCACTTAGAGTGTGGAAGAGAGGCGTATAGCTATTGAATTTAGTTGGACCCTGGGACATGCTTGTCAGAATATTAATGGAAGTGCTTCATATCGGATTCAATAAAGGTCGGATCGTTATTACTTGTAGTAATCCATAGTGGATGAATATAAGTTACACGTGACAAAGCGACATATACTAATAACATACAAGTATATAATATTATTGAAGATCTCTCTAGTAAAATTACTTTCAATAACCGACCAAGACGCACCAGATTTGCAAATCTGCTCAATGAATTCATTCATCACACTACTTATCATATAATGAGCCCATTAATAGGTGCTGTGGAATATTCAATTCTATAAGCAGCCACTACTCTTCGGGGATTACCAAATCAAACTTCAAAAATAACTGGTCCAAAGCCCATTCCACATCCGAACCCGATTAACTTCCATCGTTATTAGCCTAAATTTAATTAAAACAATGTAGAGTAAATGCTACAAAATTTGTGATGTATTGAAATATTTTTTAGGGACAATTTGTATTTTATATTTATAATGATTAATTGTATTTTAGATTTATATTATGGTTTCTTGTTGTGTATGTTGCCTTGTTTCGTAAAATAAATATCTAAATAAATAATATATACTATTGTTTGTTTGTCAAAACTTCGCGTAGAAAACGACCCGTTTCGAGTTCGAGTCGCAGTCGAGTCGATTGCATGTCGACCCGTGTGCGGATGCAATTGTCTACTTCGAGTGTGACGCCTATGACGCTTCGAGTTCGAGTCGCAGTCGAGTCGATTGAATGTCGACCCGTGTGCGGAGGCACTTAATGTGAATTTGGAAAAGTCCACATTCATGCAGCCACAGGTAGATTTTTTGGGATATGTCATCTCGAGTAAAGGTATTTTACCTGATCCTAAGAAAATTTTAGCAATAAGCAATATGAAACCCCCGACAAATCTGAAGGAGTTAAAAGGATTTCTGGGCCTAGCTTTTTACTATAGGAAGTGTATAAGAGTCGCGAAACCCTTAACGAACATGACGAGAGGAGCAAACGCTCAAATCAGAGCTAGCCAGTCAAGGAGGGTACCGATCGAATTCGGCGACCAAGAATTAAAGGCGTTTAATGATCTTAAGCAGCTTCTTACTTCGTCGGAAATATTAGCGTTTCCGGACTTGGAAAAAACATTTATTTTCACCACGGATGCGTCAAGCTATGCGATGGGAGCAGTTTTTTCGCAAGGAGAAATTGGCAGAGACAGACCCATTATTTACATATCCAGGTCGTTAAATGAAACCAAAGAAAACTATGCAGCAAACGAAAAGGAAATTCTAGCGATAGTATGGGCCCTTGATAAACTGAGAATGTATCTCTATAGAGCAAAAAAGGTGAACATTCTAACGGATCACCAGCCGTTGACGTTTGCCTTGAGTAACAGCAATCATAACGCAAAACTTAAGCGTTGGAAAGCTAGAATCGAGGAATTCAACTGTGAATTGATTTACAAGCCTGGAAAAACTAATGTCGTTGCTGACGCACTTTCCCGATGACCATTAAGTACTAATATCTTGACTTCTAGTTCTGGAACAGTGCATAGTGCAAATGAGGACAGTACGGAGCTTATCCCGCATTGCGAAGCTCTTCTAAACGTATTCAAGAAACAAATTATACTGTCTGAGGGTAAGAAAGTAAGTGCTTACAAGCAACCACACCCGTCGTATCATAAACACTTTATTCGATTACGGGAGATAAACGAAGGCAATCTAATAAAAGTATTGAAAGATAATTTAAACCCCAATATAGTCAATGGTGTGAAACAGCATATTCAACTACTCCAGGATGTTTATAGAGAACATTTTTCCAAATTTAAAATCCGCATTACGTAGCGTTTGGTACAGGATATTACTAACGAGGACAACAAACTGAAAATCATTCAAAAGGAACACCGCAGGGCTCACAGAAACCACAGGGAGAACAAAGAGCAAATTTTAGAAAAATACTATTTTCGGCAGATGAGTAAATTAATCAAAAAAATATACGGCAAATTGTGAAATATATAGTGTCAGTAAATACGACCGTCATCCGCTAAAGCCAGAATTGCTGAAAACACCGATTGCTGAATATCCAGCAGAAATTCTTCACACAGACATTTTCGAAATCTCTGGGAGAAAATTCATAACGTGCATAGATAAGTTTAGTAAGTTTGCGAAATTTTTTCATATTAAAAACAAGTCTGCCATGTATCTCCGCGAGAAAATGGTGAAAGTTTTGCATTACTTTTCAGTGCCTAAAATACTGGTCTCGGACAACGAGGGAAGTTTGTTAGTCAAACAATTCTGAATTTTTTGGAGACATTAGGGATAACCGTATGCCTTACGCTGACTCAAAAAAGTGAGGTTAACGGTATAGTCGAACGACTTCACTCAACTATAGTAGAAATTTGTAGATGTCTTCAGCAGGAGTATCCTGATGCTTCTCCGATAGAATTGGTGAACATCGCAGTTGATAGATACAATAATTCTTTCCATTCCGTTACCAAGCAAAAACCAGTTGACATATTTTTTGCCAGGTCCCAACGCATTAATTACCAAAGTTTACTCGAATTTAAAGATAAATTAAGCCGAAATTTAAGTGTGAAATATTACGTAAACAGAAAAGCCAAATTAAGAATCATAATTCAAAAAAAACTAAGCCTAAAATATATAAGCCAGGGGAGGTTGTCTTTTCTGTTAATAAGCAAATTAAATCAAAAAATAAACCCTTATTCAAAAAAGAGATAGTTTCAAAAAATAATCGTACCACCATTACTACAACTAAAGGGGAAAAAATTCACAAATCGCACCTTAAGAATATTCCCTCTGTTTCAGATTAACTGTGTGGAGTGTCAAAGCCTCAATGGAGATCTATGAGTACAACAGCCCTCTAGTAACTATGAGGCAAGGTTTTGGAAGGATAGTTAATGGAGATTTTAAAAAAATCCATACCATCAACATTAGCAGTTATGATGAAATAAGAACAAATATGAAATCACTTGTGCAACATCAAATCAACAGATTGAGTCTTCTGCTGCCACAGCTGGACTATCGGCTCGATCAGCTAGAAGATCTGTTATCCCAATTACGATATCGAAACCCAAAAAAGCTGAAGCGATCTATAAACTGGATTGGTTCGGCTTGGAAATGTATTGCGGGAAACCCGGACGCGACCGATTGGGATAATATTGTTAAGAGTCAGAACAGCATCGTGAACAACAGTAATATACCATACAAGATTAATAAATATATAACAAAAGTATCAAAAGAACTTATAGATAGTTACAACAGCATAATTCCCGTAATTGATTCTCTTAGTATTGACAAATATGAGCAAGTATTGTTTTATAAAATGACCATTTTAAGGGACGAGATTCAGGAAATTGTGTTGGCCAGCCAACTCGCCAAGAAGGGTATCATCAACTCGAATTTGTTAGATAAAGCAGAGCTTAACGAGCTTCTTTCTGAGGTAGAAACACTTCCCTATAGTAATGAGATTCAAGCAATCGAGTACGCGGAACCAGAAGTGCTCCTAAAAGATGCACTTCTACTGTATGTAATTTGTCTGCCTAAAACGGAAAACGTGGATTTCAATCATATCCTAGTCCGCTCTACTATTAAGAACAATAAAATGATTCATCTTGAATATGCCAGCCTCTTTGTAACACAAATGGTAAAATACGATGTGGTCAGTAAGTGCCCTGACATTCAAGGCATAACTATCTGCAAAATGAGCCAATTAGAAAAACTGGCCTATTATGATTGCCTTTCGCAGCTTTTAGATGGAGGTAACGCGAATTGTGAATATCAGTTTCGTGAAGATGCTATAACGGAGCTCATTAACGGGAATATATTATACCTAACAAACTTCTTTCGGTCGTTGTTTCATGAAAACACAACCAGACTTCTCAATGGTACATTCTTGATTAGTTTTCGGAATGATACAATTCAAGTTAATGATGTGGAGTACTCCAGTAGGGAAGTTCAATCATTTCATCTCCTACCCCAGTTTAAACTAGCAATTTAACTGAAAAGGAAATCAAGCGAGACCTTCATTATTTGCATAAGCTTCACATTGATAATGTGAAGAAACTGAAAGATTTATCCTTCAACAACATTTTGTCCATTACTTCTGACTCAACAACAGTCATTTTGATAATACTATTGCTTTCAATCCTCTAAGTTCTTTACTTTAAGCGAAGAAATCCAAAGACAACCTTGAAAACAGATGTATATGGTAGCTCTCCAAATCATATTAAATTACCGTTTTAATCTGTGGGACACACATTTTTAAGAAGGGAGGAGTTATCACAGCTCTATCCCTCTCACTTTCCCCCAATATAAATCTAAATGTCCAGCAAGTTCATTGGCCATCACTCGACTCGACCTAGTTTCCTCAAATCATTCCATAGTCCAATAAGCGATCTATATTTCCGCGTAAGCATATTGCATTCTCGCACCTATTTAAATTGCATCATATTGTTTCGCTGAATGCTTAATATTTTTCCAAGCATGTTTGTTTGCGATCGTTGCTACCTGACCTAATTAAAGGTATTGCACATTGAATATGGTAATTAATGATTATATTGTAATTATTCAATAAATGATGATAAGGCATTAAAGTAAAACATAAATAGAGGTGAACGGTTGGTAGTAAGTTCAGTTGTTGCATTCAATAAAGAATTATTAAACGAAGCACGTCTTATTTTCTTGACGTCCTCTTGGATAATCGCGATAACTAACATGCATCAGCCTATTGGATTTAGCGACGACACAGATCGGGCATGTAAATTACGGAAGAGTCTTTATGGTTTGAAACAGGTGTCCCGATGTTGGAATCGTAAATTCAGATCGTTCATCGCAAAGTTTGGTTTCATTGCTTGTCAATCAGATACATGTGTCTTTGTCAAATCAAATGGGGATGACATAGTCATTTTGGCGTTTTATGTAGATGATGGTATAATCATGGGAAATAATGCACGAAGTATCGAATTGGTGATTCAACATCCTGAAAATGAATTTGAGATTAAATTGGTCAATGTTGGATGTTTCTTAGGCATTGAGATCAAACAACTGGAAGATGGTTCTATATTCATTCATCAAGGTGGCTATGCACGGAAGGTTCTTCAAAAATTTCAAATGGAATCGTGTAATCCCGTTTCAGTACCGAGTGACCCGAATCAAAAGTTGAGCAAATTCGAGGATGCAGAGGATGTAAATTATCCGTACCGACAAATGATTGGCAGTCTAATGTATCTTGCCATCGCTACGCGGCCTGATATATGCTATGCTGTCGAGGTGGTCAGTCGATTAATGGAACGTCCAACAGAAGTTCATGTGAATGCAGCAAAACGCATTATAAAATATATCAAAGGTACACTGAATTATGGAATCCTGTACAATAGTGTTGGCGTGATGCATATTCAAAGATATAAGGATTCAGATTATGCGGGAAATATCGATACACGAAAGTCAACAACCGGTTATGCATTTTTTTTAAATGGTGGCATAGTTAGCTGGTGTGGACAAAGTCAAAAATGTGTTACATTATCTACAACCGAAGCGGAATATGTGGTTGGAGCTGAAGCGACAAAAGAATTAATTTGGCTGAAACGTTTGTTGGATGAAATAATGCCCAATAAATTTGATCATCCAACATTATTTGTGGACAACCAAAGTGCATTTCGTCCTATTAAGAATCAGGAGTTCCACAAAAGCACCAAACCTATTGATGTAGATTATCATTATATTCGAGAGAAAGTCAATGAGGGACGTTTTCAATTGAAATATGTGAGCAGTCATGAACAATTAGCGGATTCTCTAACGAAAACATTGCCAAAGGAACATTTTGAATATCTTTGAAATTTGATGAGCATCGCATCAATTGAAAATAAACAGTCTTAAAGTTCAATGTGCGTTACTTATTTAACTTAAACATTTTTAAATTTGACAAAAAGTGAGAGTGCTAAGTATTCATAGTTTTGTACAAATTCAAACGCACACACACTGAGTTACATTCATACTGTTATTTTTTCTTATCTGCTAATTCAATAGCGTATTTGTTCAAATTGAATTGTGATTCATTTTTACAGTGACCGTTAATTGATAAACTCGTTTTAATATAAAGCAACGCTTTGCTTTTCATTTATTGAGTTTTGTTCAGAAACAATTACTTTCCCCAACAAGACCACCTTTCCGGGTGTTCGTTGTGAATATATAATTCGCGGAGATGCGAGTTTGCCTTGAGCTTTCGTTTGGTGGATGGGAATAGTGAATTTGTGGCGATTTGGGTCTACTTGGAACTTCGCTCGACAGTTGGGAATATTGAGCGTTTTTACACGACTTCCCAATTTGGGATTGGGAATATACCGTAATTCGTGAGCTTTAGCCCGATTTCCATGTATGTGTGCGCAGACTGTGTACGTGCACGGAAGCTCCTCATGAGCTTGATTTCCGAATACCGGTTTTGTACGCAGCGTTTATATGTGTGTGTGCCGGATCAAATTCTATGGCTACACGAAGATCGGATTAAAACCGGTTTGAAATCCCGATCTCGTGTAACCATAGAAATTTGAGCGGCGATCTGGTTTACAAACACATAGATTGTGATTTGTTTTCAATAGGGCGTGTCCAAAAGGGAAATTTCTAATATCGTGGCTTCTAGCGGCCGCTGTTGGCCGCTGTTCACTTCTTCGATCAGTTTGGTGGCCATCCACCAAACAGTATGCATCGGAATGCAATATCATTCCGAAAATGCTTCTGAGCGGAAAGCACGTGCGTTGTATCTGAGCGTTGAATAGAGTTAACTGTCGTGGACGAATTGAAAACAAATACTGTTTAAACATTTTCACTTTTTATTTATAATTTTGAATATAAAAAGGATCTTCCATTGATCTTGTAGTGTGTTTTGAATAATACAATCAAATTGTCATCGTATCGAATAAGTACACGGCCTTTTTTCACACAAATCACTTGTAACATTCTTACTTTTTTGTTTACTTATTTTGTACTTTTACTTCACTTGATTTTGCTCAGTTTGAGAAAACACTTGATACACACTTCTTCTTTTTCTGATCTCCCTCGATCTGATCTTCTTGATTTTATAGTGTTAGGACTGCTGTGGTTGCAGAAATTGCTAGATGCGATTTGTGTAACCTGATCTGTGCTTATTTCGCTTTGATCTTAGAATTTTTGTTTTGATAAACATATATGTTTATCTGAAGGTTGTTTTGTTTATATGAAGATTGAAGAGTATTGAATTGATATGATGGATTTGTTTATATGAAGATTGAAGAGTATTGAATTGATATGATGGATTTGTTTATATGAAGATTGATTTATTTTGAAAGGTATTGAATTTCTTCATTCTACCGTTGGATAAAGATTTAGACCGGATGTCGGTACTTGAGAGTTAGGTGCTGACGGTGCCATAACTATAGTTATCTTTATCGTGGTCGTTTAATAAAACAGTGTTTTTTGTTTAATCACTTTAACATATTTTATTTCTTTATCAGAACTAATTCTTTACTTATAACGTTGAATATATATACTAGTGTTAATTCTTTTATTAAATTTGATTAACTTGTTTTAACTGATCTTGATTGATTGAAACACACTCTTGATTGATTGAACCCACTCTAATCTACTTTCTTCTTGATTGGATATTAGATATTAGAACTGCTGTGGTCGCAGAAATTGCTAAATGCGATTTCTGTAACCTGATCTGTGCGAATTTCGCTTTGATCTTAGAAATAAACATTTTTGTTTTGAGCAGATATGTTTATATGAAGATTGATTTGTTTATATGAGTATTGAAATGATATGATAGTTGCAGATGAAAAGTATTGAATTTGTTTAGGAAAGTATTGAATTGATATGATGGTTGCAATATTGAATTTGTTTATATGAGTATTGAATTGATATGATGGTTGCAGATGAAAAGTATTGAATTTGTTTACAATTCGACTATTGGATAGAGATTTAGACCGGATGTCGGTACTTGAGGGTTAGGTGCTGACGGTGCCATAACTAGAATGCTCTTAAGGATTTATTTTAAGTGTAGGGTGAAGAAATTCTGCTGTTGATAGCATACAGGCAAATGGCATACCATATTGCCTATCGATTGGCTTGCATACACATCACTAAAATCCACTCAAACTCATATATAATACACATCAATGTGTCCCGTAAGTCTACGAAATGTCTGGTGGAAGCACAAAATATTATTATATTTTTTTATGTCTGATCAAAACAGAACTGTTAAAACATAACTTTCATACATTTATTTCCAAAATGGCACCAACTTAGCTTTGGTGTGACAATTTAATCAAATTCACAAATATTCAACGTTGAAATGAATTAAACGTTATCTATAATGGAATAACCGCAATGTTTTCTCTATTACAATTCAATTTGTAGACAAAATCTATCATAAATCTGAGAGATATTATTTTGTGTGATTGCTTCGTGGCAACTTGAAGTTCGAACGAAATCCAGAGCCTCGACTTTTTTTCGTTGTCCGCTTCACGTGAAATGTCCCTTATTTTAAATTATTAATTTAAAATCTCTCATAAATATAATTAGAAATTAAATCAAACACTCGCTCTGCCCTGATTCCCATAAACTTTCTTTCAAAATTTTGCTCAATTTTGCGTTAGTAATACTCGAAAATTACATACTCTACTGCAGCTGTGGGCAAACCTAATACTGGTATGATCGACATTAATTTTTTTAATTTATGCGCGATCAACTTCGAAAAATGGGTTAAATTAAAAACAAATAAAAATTAAATTAAGGTCTTTATTGATATTAATATGTTAAATACATTGTATTACTACTTTGTGCAATGTACTTTATTAATAAATATTTTGGTTTAATTTTTGATGTATATGAGTGACTCTCCATTTCATCAAAAAGTATTGTAGAGTTAGGCTTGTAAGCACTGAAGCACAATGCTAAATTTGATTAAATACCCTCGTTATCGAATTCTCTAAAAGGAAATGAAATAAATTCAAAAATCGGTTGAAGGATATTGAGATTTGCAAATCGTCTCTCGAGTTCTTGTTTAAAATTTTCCAGTTCAGGACAAAACATTTCAATATTACATGCACCAGTAGGTTAGGTTAGGTTGTACCAGTTGGCACAAGGCCACACATGGACCTATTGGTACATAGTGCTACGAGATAAATGCGGCAGGAGAAAAAAAATCAGTCCAAGCGGCCATCGAAAACCCCGGACTCTTTCGCGAACTGAAGAATGTCTTTCAGCTTTCAGCTAGATTCACCAGTAAGTTTAATATGTTTTTCAAAATATGGAAAATATTGTAAAATTTTGCCTATTTAATTGTGAAGCAAAAGGTTTTAATTTTACTTAAAAAACATTTACCCAACTCAACGTTTGATTTTTCCTTGTAATTGTAAATTTAGCAAGTTGCAACGGCCCATAAAATCCGTAAGAAATGCTAATATCTTTACCCATACTGGATCTTCCAATTGTTCATGTTTTTCTCCCAATGTGTCCAAAAATGCAATAATTTCAGGCAAAAGATTTAGAAATCTTTGCAAAAATCTGCCTGAGCTAAGCCATCTAAAGCTTAGTACTGTTTTCGATTTCACGTTAAATTTTCATGCAAATTTTGACGTGAAATTTATTTCGGCGAAAATTTAGCTTGAAAATAAGCAAAAGTTGTACTCACTTTTAAGCGTGAAAAATTGCTTGGAACATGCATTCGCTTTGAAAATGCAAATAGCTTTGGCACATGTCTCCAATCATTTCACGCCAATTTAGTAGGTGCAGTTCATTTTTTAGGCTAGTACTGAGTTAATCGTGAAGCTAAATTTTGACATGTCTCCATTATCTGGTCATTCTTTCGAGCAAAAATTTTGAAAATGCAGAAAAGCGGGGACACTTATCATTTCTGACGGATAAGATGTCAAGAATTTTAATTTTTGAACGATTTTATTATTGAAAAGACATTTACACAATTCAATTTTTAAAATTCAAACACCAAATGTCACTATTTAGCTCGAAAGAATAAACTACACAAACTACATTGGCGTGAAAATATTTTTATTTTATTTTATCTCAAATTGAGATTAACCTTTGTTACGAATCGCGATCGACCGTTTTCCCAACCTTGCTCTACTGCATCATTCTGCTAAATTACAAATACTTATCTTTTGTGGAAGTATGCTAAAATCAATATTCAAAAATGACCTCTGTTCTTGATCTCCTGCTAAAATTGTGTGCTGTATGGTTATACAGCTAACTTAAAAAAACGAAAATATTTATTTATTTACAATACAAATCAAAACACAAATCATCGAATATCTCGAAAGCGCTAAAATGTGCACAGAACATCCGATTCACGGCCGCGGTGCCGCCAAATGCCTACACCACATAACCATCATCGCAAATGGTTCATGTCACGTTGATGCATAAAGCGGCGACGTCGCTGTTCACCAGACACGCACCAACTAAGTGAACAGCACTCGCCAGAAGCATCAATAAAACAAATTTCCCTGTTCCCACGCGCTTCAACGAAGTAAACGGTGAATTTCAGAAGCCGCCACATTGGAATTCCCTTACATGAATACGCTTCTAATGAAGTGAACTGCACTCGTCAGAAGCCGACATGTTAGAATTGTGCCCGTTTGTACACGCTCCTGCGAAATGAACAGCATTTTTCAGAAGTCGCCATGTAAAGAATTTCCCTGTAGGGAAACGCCCTTACGAAATCAGCACCAATCAGCAGAAGCCGCTAGGGGAAATCTTCTGCACGAGCATGCTCGCACGATGTGAATAGGATAAATCAGAATCTGCCATATTGGAAATCTGACTACACGGACGTGCTGACACGAAGCAAGCAGCTTTGGTCAGAAGCCGCCATATCGGAAAGCTGCGTCCATGCACATGCTCGAACGAAGTGAACAGCAGTAGTCAGATGCCGCCATAATGAAAATCTACGTGTACGTACACAGAATTATCGTGTACACACAAATACAATAACATGCAGAGAAAGCTCACGAATTTCGGTATATTCCCAATCCCGAATTGGGAACAGCTATAAAATCGCTCATTGAGTTTATGACGCTTTGAGTTGACAGGGAGCTTCCGTTTGATAGTTGGGAGGATAGAATTCGTGGCACTTGGTGTTTACATTGAACTTTCGTTGTGGGTGAATAGAATTTGTGACGGTTCGACTTCGCATTGAACTTTCGTTTGATGGTTGGGAGCGGAGAATTGAGGGCGATACAAGTTTACATTGAACATTCGTCTGATCAATGCCTCCTAGAAGTACGGGCCGTCAGGCTACGTAATCGTTCTCGCTGTGACGTCATGGCGGTAGGGAATTTGACAGTTCCACGAGGCAGTGCCGACACACGCCGAGATTTCACTTGCGGTATTTTAGCTAAGGTATGAATAAAACGTTAGTTTTTGTGCGTGGATGCGTTGTATTGTTAATATTTAGTTATAACTTGCATTTTGTGTCAATCAACTGTATCGAAAGTGAATCGACACAAAACACCACATAACCTAAAAACATCTGATAAACATTTCGTGGCGAATTTTTCTAATTATACCGCGCGCACCGCATTGATTTGTATTTTAGCTGTTTACTAGCACTGTTACCCGGATCTCACTTTGTTTTCACTTTACTCACTTTAACACAACCCGTACAATTACCATTTTCCCGCGGACGTTCCATAAGACTATGTGTGCGACATTTTGGCCTACTGCTCTGACGTCATCATTCTGCATTACGGCCCGTACTTCTAGGAGGCATTGGTATGATAGTCGAGAAGATTGAATTGGCGGAAATTCGAGTTTATGCCTAGTACTATACTCTTCGCGAAGCGAATTCAACGATCATATCCTAAACAAAAAGAGCTTTACTGACGAATTGAAAAGCTCTTTTTGTATGGGATTCGACCGTTGAATTCGTTTCGCGAAGAGTATAGTACTAGGCATTAACGTGAACTTTTCGTTTTTTAATTGGGAATTTAGAATTTGTGGCGATACGAGTATACATTGAACCTTTCGTTTGATAATTGGGAATTTAGGATTGGTGGCAATTCGGGTTTACTTTGAACCTTTCGTCTAATAGTTGGAGATACAGACTTGGTGGTATTTCAGGTTTATAGTGGAGTCGGGGTTCGATAATTGGGAACTTAAGAATTAGTGGCGATTCGTGAATGCCCTGAGGTTGCGGGGTTGAAACTTCACAAATCGGGTTGAAGGGGAACTCAGGGGGTTGTGAAAGAACAACCAGGTCGGGTTCGGCTTTGGTGGTGACGCCCAACCGAGCTAGAACGAGATTCGGGGAAGCCCTTACCTCACTCGAGGGCTTCAGGTCCATTTCAGGCGTGAGTGAGTGTGGCCCACACCCATTTTCATTGGGTTAGTCCGGGACCCGAGGGGATCTCGACCTCCCGAAGGCAAGGGAGGTAACAATTGGCGCCCAACGTGGGGCCTAAAAAGCGCGAAAGTTGACACGTAATTATTTGTTGTAAGGACAGTAAGGAAAACTTTACATAACTCGTAATGGCTGAAAGTGATTCAGTTAAAATAGAAAAAATGCAACATGCATCGCAATGGTCAACATGGTGGTTTACAGTAAGAATCTTGTTGATAGCAAATGATATATTTGACGTAGTTACGGGTGATGAAGAAAAAACCGGATAAAATTGATAGTGAAGTGGCAATGGTTGCAGCTAATGAAAAGCAAATTTTGGAATGGAAACGAAAAAATGCACGTGCTCAAAAGATCATTGCGACATCACTCAGTGAAAAGCTAATGACTCATATTTTAAATTGCAAGATAGCAAAAGAAATGTGGGATAAATTGCATACAAATTTCGAGCAAAAGCATCAGGCTGGTAAACACTTACTTCAGCAACGGTTCTTTTCATTCTCAAAAGAAACAGGTGACGATATGGCAACGCATATTTAAAAACTTGAAAGCATCGTACAGCAGTTGAAAGATTTGGATGTTAATATCGATGAAAATATGATCGTAACAAAGATTCTGATGACCTTGCCGGCTGAACATAAACATTTTGTAAGTGATTGGGAATCAACTGAGAAACGTTTGCAAACGATTGACAATCTAACAATTCGTTTGATGATCGAAGAAAGCCGTAAGAACGCAAACGAATGTCATGAGTCATCAGAAGCATTTTTTTCGCGTCGGAGTGGTTCACTGAAAAAGAAACTAACTGTTCGTCAAAACAATTCTTCGAACTATGTTTTCACGCAAAATGGCAAAATGTTTTAATTGTGGTGGTGAAAATCATTTCAAAAGTGATTGGAAGGCACCGAAGAAATCCAGACAAACAAATCGACCTGTGCAAGAAAACAATTCGGAACCGGATAGTAGTAAAGCATTTATTTCCAAGATCACAAAAACAGCATCGGCTGGGATCTGGTTTGCTGATTCGGGTTCACCGGATCATCTTTGTAATTGTCGTGAATGGTTTCGAGACTTCGATGTATTTGACGTTCGACGAAGCATAACAGTGTCTGACTGTGGCAAAAGTATGCATATGGTCGTGGCAAAATTGATATTTAGTCATACACAGGTGACAAATGGATCAAAAAGACATTGACAAATGTTTTGTAGGTGCCAAATAATTATGCAAATCTGTTTTCGAAAACCAGAGTTTTGGACAATGGTCACAACACTCGAGCGGTTAGTGGGCTAGATGAAGTATTGGATGGAAAACGAGTTATAGCAACGGGTGAGCGATGTGGTTCTTTATTCAAAATGAATTTTAAAGTCATCGTACCTGATGAGCGGAATGTTTTGTCAGCAAATATTGCCGTAAAATTAAACTCACTACGTGAATGGCATGAGAAGTTGGCACATCAGAATGTTGCACACGTTAAAGAGTTTTTGAAGAGTCGAAACATTGACTTTTCGGATGAAAATTTCAATTGTGATGGATGTGCATACGGAAAGCAGCACAGATTGAGTTTCGAGACACGTCAAGAAAAGTCGAAGGAATGTGGAAACATAATATACGCTGATGTTTGCGGTCCGATTGAATCGAAATTAATGGATGGATCCAAATATTTTGTTCTTTTCAATGATGATTTTTCACATATGCCTTTTGTTTACTTTTTACATAAAAAATCCGAAGTGTGCGCGAAATTCAAAATTTTTATTAAGTTGGCTGAGAAAGAATGTGGTCATCCAATAAAAATGTTGCAAACAGATAATGGACCGGAGTTTATTAATGAAGAAATATCATCATTCATGAAAGCAAACGGTATACGTCATCGTCGGTCAATACCATATACGCCAAAACAAAATGGTAGTGCCGAACGAGAAATGCGTAGAGTTGTGGAATCCGCAAGATCAATGATTCATACAAGGAATTTAAACTCAGACCTATGGACGGAAGCTGTGAATTCTGCGGTTTATGTGCTGAATCGAACAGGCACAAGCACAGTGAAAGAAAAAAACACCATTCGAACTTAAGTATGGTAAACAGCCAGTTATTAACTATTTCCAAGTGTTTGGCTCTGAAGTTTATGTGCATATTGTAAAACGAAAACGCAAGAAACTCGATCCGAAATCAAAAAAATGCATTTTCGTTGGCTATGATGACAATATGAAGGATTATCGTGTTTTAGATCCTGAAACAAAGAAAATTGAAACGGCTCGGAATGTCAAGTTTCTTCAGAACAAGGTCGAGTTTTCATTGTCACCAATCAAGCAAAACAACAGCAGTTGTATTGATGTGAATGAAGAAAAAATTAAATCGACCCAATCGGGGTGACAAGATAAAGAAACTAATGAAGTTTCAGCTCTTGTTCAACCAGAACATATCCGAAGGCGAGTACCGGCCACATTGGCAGGACTTGAATTGGAAAACATAATTCCACGTCGATTACGAAGCAGTAATGATGATGGTTCATTGGATCAGTCGATTACCTTTTGATCAATCCAATGTGAAACGAATTCATATGCAGAAGCTCTAGCATCTGGTGATCATAAACAGTGGGAGCGTGCTATGAAAGATGAATTGAATTCATTGATGATAAATGAAACATGAGAACTTGTGCCAAAGCATGAAAAGCAAAAATTGATCGATAACAAATGGGTCTACAAGTTGAAAACAAACCCAGACGGCTCAATTGATCGATACAAGGCTCGACTTGTGGTACGAGGTTTTAATCAACAATATAGAGTTGACTATGCAGAAACGTTCAGTCCAGTGGTACGTTATAATTCATTGCAAACATTGTTATCGACTGCAGCGGCAAACAAAATGAAGCTGAGACAGTTTGATGTGAAAACGGCTTTCCTGTATGGTGAACTTGAGGAAGATGTATACATGCATCAGCCTATTGGATTAAGCGACAACACACATCGGGCATGTAAATTACGGAAGAGTCTTTATGGTTTGAAACAGGTGTCCCGATGTTGGAATCGTAAATTCAGATCGTTCATCGCAAAGTTTGGTTTCATTGCTTGTCAATCGGATACATGTGTCTTTGTCAAATCAAATGGGGATGACATAGTCATTTTGGCGTTTTATGTAGATGATGGTATAATCATGGGAAATAATGCACGAAGTATCGAATTGGTGATTCAACATCCTGAAAATGAATTTGAGATTAAATTGGTCAATGTTGGATGTTTCTTAGGCATTGAGATCAAACAACTGGAAGATGGTTCTATATTCATTCATCAAGGTGGCTATGCACGGAAGGTTCTTCAAAAATTTCAAATGGAATCGTGTAATCCCGTTTCAGTACCGAGTGACCCGAATCAAAAGTTGAGCAAATTCGAGGAAGCAGAGGATGTAAATTATCCGTACCGACAAATGATTGGCAGTCTAATGTATCTTGCCATCGCTACGCGGCCTGATATATGCCATGCTGTCGGGGTGGTCAGTCGATTAATGGAACGTCCAACAGAAATTCATGTGAATGCAGCAAAACGCATTATAAAATATATCAAAGGAACACTGAATTATGGAATCCTATACAATAGTGTTGGCGTGATAAATATTCATAGATACTCGTATAGTGATTCAGATTATGCGGGAAATATCGATACACGAAAGTCAACAACCGGTTATGCATTTGTACTAATGTTCGAAGAACAATAGTATTAAACTCGTTTCGCCGAAAATTCATATATCTTGATATATATATATATATATATATATATATATATATATATATATATATATATATATATATATATATAAATATATATATATATATATATATATATATATATATATATATATATATATATATATATAAGCAAAATGATTAAGGGAGATAATCTCTGGAGTGGCCGATTCGATTGAGCTGAAATTTTCGGAGAACGTAGATGTATATAGTAAGTAGGTCCACAACTTTTTCAAATTCAGATATTCTAAACCTTTTGGCGGCGGCGAGCGTTTTAGTGAATTTTGAGGTACTCCTATATTTCCAAGTAGTGTAAAGTTTTGTTAAAGAAAACTATTGAAAATGAAAACTTATTATGTTCTCAGCTCGTTTTTGATAAAAAATTGGAAATTGTGAGCCGTGTGTGGGTGCAGGGTGCCTAAAAGTAGGCAAGGATTTTTTTTTCAAATTTTGATTTGTCATTACTTCTAAGAAAAACAACGGATCATCGTGAAATTTGCAGAGCGTATTAGTGTTAACTAAAATTTAGCACATGTGGATTTTTAAGATATTGCGGGTAACCCTGTAGCTACGGCAGGCTCCTGAATAAAAAACCTTCAAATCATTGACCTTCCTGAAAAATTTTTGATTTTGACAAAAAAATCAGATCACTGATAAATTTTAACCTTTGTCCATCATGTCAAATCAAAATTTTCAAAATTCCGATTTGCACAAGAACGGCAACCCATCACCAAATTACCTCTATTTACAGCACTCGAAAGTTCTGTTCACGAGAACTGACGACCGGATTATTCGATCATAGTGAAATTTACAGGACATGTTGGTATTAGCTAGGACCAGGTCTGATAGAAGTGATTTTGATATGCGGGCAACTCTGTGTCAGTGGTACCATCTTGAAAAATCACTCAGAAAAAAAACTGGTTTTTGGCCTATAGCTTCCGATTCAGCCATCAGATTTTGACAAGATTCATCCAATACTTGGATCTTACTTTATGTAACATTTGATGAAAATTTGGCTCGAAAATTGGAATAGAGTTGCCAGCTATGGTGATTTTTGTCTCCTAAATCTTGCAAATTTGCTCAGCAAAATAAAGCTTTTTTCCCTATAACTTCCGGTCCAGTGTTAAAATCAGAACGAAGTTCACGCAGTAAATGGACTTTAATGTGAACCAAATGTCATAGAAATTTCGTACCAAAATCATGAAAGGGCTGCCAGCTATGACCAGTTTTGTAATTTTGTTTAATTTCTTTACTGAGCGATTTTGTCATTAGATTTCCAAATGGAAATGATCCTGCAATGAAAATGAACAACAAAAATAACCCTTTAAAAATTTGATAAGTTTTGAGGGTAGTAACCCTAAAATTCTTTTCACCCGTATACCTTCCAGCGCAGTAATTCAATCGAAACGAAATTCACTGGTTGGGTTTTACTTAACGTGAAGCAGAATTGGTATGTATTATGCTTTGCTGTTGATACAGGCTAACCAGCATTAGCCATTTCCGTAAATATTGCACCAACAGATGCTTCAAACAACGTTCTCATATGCAAAGCATTTGCAATAAAAATAAGGAATCAATTTTTAAATTTTCCGAGTTTTGAACATTTTTCGGATGGCAGCCTCAAACAACGTTCAACCGCTGAAACCTTTGATGAAATCCTGCGAAGAGAACGAAATTCAAAGGATAAGTTGATTTGAGTATGAGCTTGTTATGGTAAACTTATTACTGCTTCGTTCGGAAAGTGTTGCCAGCACTGAATTATATGTGTTATAGTTGAGTTTTATTGCTTTGGATAAGGAATGGTTGATATGGTTCTAAAAAACAGTGTATAACGTCTTTCCACACTTTTTTGTCACTCAAAGACAATTTCTTCGAAAATTAGTTTTCTAGCGGTTCAGGTGCGCTAGAGTTTTTTTAAATGGTGGCATATTTAGCTGGTGTGGACAAAGTCAAAAATGTGTTACATTATCTACAACCGAAGCGGAATATGTGGTTGGAGCTGAAGCGACAAAAGAATTCATTTGGGCGAAACGTTTGTTGGATGAAATAATGCCCAATAAATTCGATCATCCAACATTATTTATGGACAACCAAAGTGCATTTCGTCCTATTAAGAATCAGGAGTTCCACAAACGCACCAAACATATTGATGTAGATTATCATTATATTCGAGAGAAAGTCAATGAGGGACGTTTTCAATTGAAATATGTGAGCAGTCATGAACAGTTAGCGGATTCTCTAACGAAAACATGGCCAAAGGACCATTTTGAATATCTTTGAAATTTGACGAGCATCGCATCAATTGAAATAGTTTTAAAGTTCAATGTGCGTTACATATTTAACTTAAACATTTTTAAATTTGACAAAAAGTGAGAGTGTTAAGTATTCATAGTTTTGTACAAATTCAAACGCACACACACTGAGTTACATTCATACTGTTATTTTTTCTTATCTGCTAATTGAATAGCGTATTTTTTCAAATTGAATTGTGATTCATTCTTACAGTGACCGTTAATTAATAAACTCGTTTTAATATAAAGCAACGCTTTGCTTTTCATTTATTGAGTTTTGTTCAGAAACAATTACTTTCCCCAACAAGATCACCTTTCCGGGTGTAAGTTGTGAATATATAATTCGTGGAGATGCGAGTTTGCCTTGAGTTTTCGTTTGGTGGATGGGAATAGTGAATTTGTGGCGATTTGGGTCTACTTGGAACTTCGCTCGACAGTTGGGAATATTGAGTTTATGACGCTTCGAGTTGACAGGGAGCTTCCGTTTGATAGTTGGGAGGATAGAATTCGTGGCACTTAGTGTTTATGCCTAGTACTATACTCTTCGCGAAACGAATTCAAAGGTCAAATCCCATACAAAAGAGCTTTACTGACGAATTGAAAAGCTGTTTTTGTATGGGATTTGACCGTTGAATTCGTTTTGCGAAAAGTATAGTACTAGGCATTACTTTGAACTTTCGTTCGATGGATGGGTGAATAGAATTTGTGACGGTTCGACTTTGCATTGAACTTTCGTTTGATGGTTGGGAGCGGAGAATTGAGGGCGATACGAGTTTACATTGAACATTCGTCTGATAGTCCAGAAGACTGAATTGGCGGCAATTCGAGTTTATGCCTAGTACTATACTCTTTGCGAAACAAATTCAACGGTCAAATCCTGTACAAAAAGAACTTTACTGCTCTGCTCTTTACTGCTGCAAAAGAGCTTTAAGCTCTTTTTGTATGGGGTTTGACCGTTGAATTCGTTTCGCAAAGAGTATTGTTCTAGGCATTAATGTGAACTTTTCGTTTTTTAATTGGGAATTTAGAATTTGTGGCGATACGAGTATACATTGAACCTTTCGTATGATAATTGGGAATTAACGATTGGTGGTAATTCGGGTTTACTTTGAACATTTCGCCTAATAGTTGGAGATACAGACTTGGTGGTGATTCAGGTTTATAGTGGAGTCGGGGTTCGATAATTGGGAACTTAAGAATAAGTGGCGATTCGTGACTGCCTTGAGGTTGGGGGGTTGAAACTTTACAAATCGGGTTGAAGGGGAACTCAGGGGGTTGTGAAAGAACAACCAGGTCGGTTTCAGCTTTGGTGGTGACGCCCAACCGAGCTAGAACGAGATTCGGGGAAGCCCTTACCTCACTCGAGGGCTTCAGGTCCATGTCAGGCGTGAGTGAGTGTGGCCCACGCCCATTTCCATTGGGTTAGTCCGGGACCCGAACGGGCCGACCCGGATCTCAACCTTCCGAAGGCAAGGGAGGTAACAATTGGCGCCCAACGTGGGGCCTAAAAAGCGCGAAAGGGGTGTGAAACGTGGTGTTATATATTTCCCAAGAATGTTGGGTGAAGTGGTAAGTGAAAGTGTGGGGTGTAACTTAGGGAAAAACGGGAGAAAATTGAATCCCTTGGACACGAAATCGTTGAGGATTGTTCAGCCCATCAGAGTTCCAGAGACGATCAGCGGAGGGCCGCCGACTGAGGTTGACGACTGTGGAAAGGAGGCATCCTGATAAGCGACGGAGGCCGCGGTGAACGATTGGTGTTGATTACAACGTTTATTTGTGTAATGACAATATGCAATTTACTACTGTCTATTTATTGAAAAATTTCTTACTTACTAATCATTCTTGGTTCATTGCCTGAGTTTTGTTGATCAATGTAAAATGTGCCGGATAGGCAGAATGAATTTGTGAAAATTCCAACTCGCGGCAATAAACCATGAACGTTCACATTTTAGTCAGCACAATGAATGAAAGTGCAATTATATAAAAAATAGAATGAAAGTGCAATTACGAATATATGCTTAATGTGCATGTACAGAAAATATTGAACTTAATGCTAATGAACTTAACATATTCCCGGACCTTGAAGCGATGGGTTTCAAAAAGATAATGTTCGTCGAGGACGTAGTTTGAATTGAATGGCCGCAGGTTGTGGTTCTTGAGTTGAGGATTTATGCAGGCTGAAGTTCTTCCAAGCGCAGGCTGCTGCTACAAGAGCAACAACTCCAATTGATATGAAGCTAACTGAAGTAGATACAATTTGGTGTGTTTTGCTTGGCAGAGTTTCTTGTTGATTCTTGACGTAGCTGATGGCTTTTTTAAGTTGGTCGATTTCTAATGTACTGTTCTGAACCATGATTTTCTGGAGTTCCGATTTGATGCGATGAAGTGGAGTATCGTGTACTGTTGTCATGTTGAGAACTATGGATGAATTTAAACTCGAAGCAAATTCATTACCATAATGATGATGTGCTGCGATGGTAAGTGCTCCTTCGCTCAAGCTGCAGTCTTGAATAAATGTTAATAATCCAATTCCTGCTAACCTGGTCTGGTATGAGTTAGTGCCGCATACAAGGTTGATAGGAGTGCTGTCTTCTAGAACAAATATCCAGCTATTCGGATTGTGTAGTTGGATCCAGGTTTTGTCCTTAGGAATAGTTTCCAATTGGCACACTTCTGGGAGCGCCGTGGCTTGATTTAATAGATGTAGCTCACATTGTGCTGGCCCGATGTCTTTATTGTATATTGCGTGTTTTTGGTTGCACATGTAATTTCCGTCGAAGTCGAGAAGGCATCGATTTACATCTTCCTCTGATAGCGAGTAGTAGCTGTCCCTGTGAAGAGTTAAAGCCAAAAATGGAGCATTTATTTTGATACGTGCATGCACTGCTGACAAATTGAAAGGAATTGGAGTCACTTTAAATAATTGAAACGTTTCTGCTAGGATTAGAGGAATAGTTATTTTAAAAATCGTCATTTCAAACGTTATTTTGGTTTGAACGGTCATCAGTTTGTATAGTTGAAGCAATGCATTCTGTTTCAACTTTCCAGGCAACGTTAATGATGTCGGAATGTGTTCTCTTATTAATCGAATCTCGTCTAAAAGTTGGTCTGGTGTGATGATGCGAGGGTTTACTTTTCCATTGTGGGTGTCAGTAATAATATTGAACAATTCTGACTGTGTTTGTTCGTATGATTCCATAATAGTCGTAAGATGTATGGCCAGTATGTTGAATGAATGCATGAGGTATTGCTCATTCAGTATTTGATTTGTTGAGTTGAGCTCATGAAAGAAATGTTCCATGTTTTCATTTACCACCTGGAGTTGTTTGTTGATGAAATCTTTATTTCGAGAGATCAAATTGACCGTTGAATCGATTAAAGAAGTTTGGTTTCTAAGAAGTAATGCAGCATGGTTCTCGTCCGTTTTGATCCTGTTGATTGTATCTGACATACGATCTGCATAGTTCTGATCTAATATGCCGAACAATTTATTACTGATCATTCCTACAAAGTCGAATGGCGATCGTTTTCGACGAATAATGCTACTGTTTTTACGAAACAGCAGATTATTCTTTTCTTGGATGGAGTCGTAACGCAACTGGAATTGTATGGTTACTAATGAGCATTGCCGATGGTGTTCGCTGAGATGATTGATGCACATTTCTTTAATCTTGTTTATCTGAGTTTGAATGATGTTTAAGTCAGTCCAATATTGCTTCATTTTGAAATAGGCGATTAAGTTCCAATGATCGGCAATCATCGTCATCTGGGCTATGGTTTCAAAATACGCAACTGTTCCTGATGTCAGCGGCTTTATTTCAATGGCGTCATGAATCGAATTTTTTAGAGGTGTAGCCGTAATTGGTGGAACAAACAAAACCAATAATGATAGCAATATAGGGGTGAGCGATGAGGAATTTGTTTTTATCTTCTTGGCTTGTGATTGATTATCTCGAGGACTTTGTGACTCTGTGGGTTTGCGCCACATTATTGGATTGCTTAACCAATTTGAATTGACTGGGTGGATCTTCCGCTTTTTGGTTTTTCTTGTACTGTTTGTAGAAGTGGCGAGATTTACTATGGCTGTCGTGCTGGTTACTAGTGATGTTTGTGAAGTGTTTGTTTGTGAGCCCATGCTTTTCTCATCCGTTAGGTCATTGTTGGCTTCGCTTAACGGTAGAGGACATAAGTTATGGATTGCTCTTCTAAGGATTCCCGCTTCCGTTTTGACATCAACTACTCTAGTTAATCCGTCCGAACCTTTGTGCTCTGCTACTACTCTACCAAGCGACCATTTTAGTGGTGGTTTGTTGTCGTCTTTCAAAAGAACGAGGGTTCCTAGAGTTAGTGATCTTGCAGAACCTCTCCATTTCGTAGTTATTTGCAAATGCTGGAGGTATTCTGTGCTCCAACGCCTCCAAAATTCCAATTGACAAGCTTCAATAATTTCTTTCCTTTGTAACATTGATACTTTCTTCTCTGTTAACTTGGGATTGGGAATTGTAGTTAATGGCTGCCCAATCAGAAAATGACCCGGTGTTAAAGCTTGAAGGTCATTTGGGTCGTTCGAGAGTGGTGTTAATGGCCGAGAGTTGAGTATTGATTCTGCTTCAACAATTACAGTGTGTAGTTCCTCGTATGTTAATGAAGTGCTACTCACTACACGCTTAAGATGATATTTCGCCATTTTTACGCTAGCTTCCCAGAGTCCTCCAAAATGAGGACTCCTTGGAGGAATAAAACTCCATTCAATGTTTTCATCTGCTGTATATTGCGCTATGTCCAACCGAGTAGTAGAATCTGAAAAGAGTGCATTGATTTCTTTTAATTCATTTTTCGCTCCGACAAAGTTCGTTGCGTTATCGCAAAATATCTTTCGAGGTCTACCCCGCCTTGCTATAAATCGTTTTAGTGCACCTAAAAAGGCGTTTTTCGTCAAATCGGAGACAAGTTCTAGGTGGACAGCCTTTGTGCAGAAACAGACAAACACTGCTATATAAGTTTTTGTAGCTGGTTTCCCCCGTATCCGATAGTGTACAAAGACTGGACCACAAAAATCAACTCCAACGTTTGTGAATGGTCTAGTTGGTTGTATTCGTTCTTTTGGAAGAGGTCCCATTATTTGTTGCAATAATTTGGGCTTTGCTCTATAGCATCGAATACAACTATGAACAATACTTGTAGTCAATAGTTTACCTTTGAGGGGCCAGAACTTCTGTCGTACAATTGCTAACAGTGCTTGTGGACCTGCGTGCAGATGTTTTTCATGCATTTCCCGTATTAAATGCCTTACCAGATTATTTGAATAAGGTAAAAGAATCTGATGTCTTGCATCGTAATCGACGTTCGAATTTTCAGTTCTTCCTCCCACTCGGATTAACCCATCCTCATCTATAAATGGCTTCAAAGAACTAAGAGGATTTCCTTGAGGTAAGATTTCCTCCTTCTTCAATGATTTTATTTCCTCGGAAAACGCTGCCGCCTGGATCGATCGAAGTATGGTAAATAGTGAGTTTTCCAATTCAATTGGTTGAAGAGCACCCAGTCTCCGCTTTGATGCTAATGTTCGGCTATTTTCTGTAAAGCGGTTTATGTATGCGACAGTATGCTGTAGAAACTTAAATGAATTTCTATGATTAATGGACTCCAAGAAATCTTCTGATGTATGCGCCAACAGGATGTTTTTAGGCCTTCGAATTTCTGCGTCGTCTTCTATGAGTCCAAGAGGAGTGATCGGCCATTCATCTGCTTGTTTTTCTAGAAATTTGGGTCCGTGGAACCACAACTTGCTCTTTAAGAAGTCATTCGGTGTGGCACCTCTTGACAAAATGTCGGCAGGGTTATCTGTTGTTGGTACATGTTTCCAATCTGACTGTTTCGTATGCTCTTGGATATAGGCTATTCGATTAGCTACGAACGTCTTGAATTGTGCAGAAGAGACACTATTTATCCTTGAAAGCGTGATTGTCGAATCAGTCCAGTATATTATTTTGTCAATGGGAATACATAACGAATTAATTACCTTTCGTATTAATGTTACCATTAGTTGGGCTGCACACAGTTCTAATCTTGGAGTACTGAGTCTTTTTAAGGGCGCAACTCGTGAACGTGCACAAAGTAGATGACTTTGCACGATCCCATCTTTTTGGGTAGTCCGGATGTATACTGCTGCGCCGTAGGCATCATTACTTGCATCAGCAAATCCATGAAGTTGAGTTTCTACTGAGTTTCCAGTGAAGACAAAGCGAGGAATGCAAAAATTATTTAGTGTCTGCAGTTGGTAGCGGAATGATGACCATTTTTCTTCAAGTTCTTTCCCTATTTTATCATCCCAATCCATTTTCAACTCCCACAATCTTTGAAGCACGAGTTTTGCAGCAACGACGATAGGGTTTATCAACCCCAGAGGGTCATATATGAGCGCAATGTCACGAAGAATCGTTCGTTTTGTGAATATCGTTTGCTGCGGTAGGTTGATTTGTATGCAAAAAATGTCGCTTTGTGGGTACCAGATGATGCCAAGAGACTTGGTGTGCGCTTCTTCTTCCTTTTCGAAAGTAACCATGGTTTCTAAATCTTCCTTGGGTATGCCTTTAAGGAGCGCTGGATGATTTCCGCACCACTTACGTAAATGAAAGCCACCTTCTGCCAGCATGGTTCGCAATTCAGTTTGAATTTTTAGAGCTTCGTTCAGGTCATTCGAGCCAGTGATAATGTCATCCACATAAAAGTCGCGAAGTGCTGCCTTAGAGCCAAGTGGATATTTTGCTTTTTGTGACTCTGCTAAGTATTGAAGCACCTTAGTCGCCAAATACGGTGCACATGCTGTCCCATATGTCACAGTTTTCAATCGATAGCATTCTAATGTTTTCGCTGGATCGTTTCTCCATACGATAAGCTGATAATTCTGGTCCGCCTTGTCAACCAGAATTTGCCTGTACATTTTGGAGATATCGGCTGTCATCACAAACCGATGGAGTCTGAAACGAAGTAAAACTGAAAATAACTCACTTTGTACAGTTGGTCCAATCATGAGTACGTCATTTAGTGATTTATTGTTAGACGTTTTGCAGGAACCGTCAAATACGACTCTTAGCTTGGTTGTCGTACTCTCTGGTCTGAGGACACAATGGTGTGGTAAAAAATAATGCTCCTTTGGGATGCTATTAAACTCTATCCGTTCCATATGGCGGAGTTGAAGCATTTCCGTGATAAATGCCGAGTATTGTTGCTTGAGTTCTGGATTTCGTTCCAAACGCCGTTCGAGGTTACTAAAGCGACGTTCTGCTGTCTCTCTGGACCCACCTAAATCACTTTGCATCTGAAATGGTAATTTAACTATGAAGCGACCACCATAACTTCTCTTGATTGTTTTATAAAAGAACTCTTCACAATCTTTCTCCATTCTAGTCAAAGGTTTCAAAGGGTATTGTATGTCTTCTAACTCCCAGAACCGTTCTAGTTGTTTCTCAAGTGAATTCGTGATGATTCCACAAATTGGTGCTGCTGCTTGATGTTCACATCTTGCCTTTCCAAGCACAACCCAGCCAAACACTGAATTTTGAAGGGTAGGTAAATTTACTGCAAGTTTAATTTGGCCAGGCAGTATTAATTCCGCATACACATCTGCCCCCAGTAATATATCCACCTTTCGTGGTGTATTGAACTCTGGATCAGCCAGTTCAATGTTTCCTGGAATTGGCCAAGATCTTGTATTAACAATGCAGCTTGGTTGATTCGAAGTGATTTCCGGAAGAATTATAGCTTCGATGCTAATTGTATAATCACTTTGACACGACTTTAATAAAAGATCCACTCGCCCACGACTATGTAATTTAGATCCGCCGATGCCACTTATGTCCAAAGGTTGTTCACGTCCAGAGAGACCCAATCTGCGAAATAAGCGTTCTGTTATAAAATTAAGCTGTGATCCTGAGTCGAGGATAGCTCGACTTATTTTAAATTGATTGTTTCTGCCTTCAACTTTAATGATCGCTGTTCCAAGAAACACATAGCTTGCCATTTTCAAGCAACTTAAAGCCGAATGAATAACTTCGCTATGAACTTTGCTTGAAGCGTTATCACCAGAGACCTTCGTTGGACTTTCTTTAACCACATCAAAATGTAGCAACGTATGATGGCGTTTGTTACACTTGAAACAATTTCTCGAAGTGCAATCTTTCGAACGATGGCCTTCCTGGAGACAGTTAATGCACCGTTGTAACCTTTTTATTGTCTCATATTTTTCTTTTACAGACAATTGTAAAAATTTTGTACACTGTCGTATGTTAGTGCATTGTTGTTTGCATATCACACAGCTTGTTTTCTCTTTTGTTGTCAAGAAGGTAGACTGCTTTTTTTCCTGTCTTCTAGACTTATTTTCTCCGAGGCCTTCTAACAACTGGAATCTTGCCTCAATGAAGTTAAGAAATGTTGCCAATGTTGGCATTTGCCGTGGGTTTGGCAAGGACTGTTCGAACAACCGATGAGTTTCTTTGTCGATCTTTTGCAGCAATATATGAACTATAAGTGGATCCCAATTAGTATCTATGCCCAAATTTTTAATGCCATAAAGAGACTCTTTTACCGTGTCGTGCATACGCTTTAAGTGTGACGCTGATTCTGCGTGGACACTTGGTAAGCCCAATAGACTGTTTAAAAATGCGGAGACTATCAAACGCTGATTGTCATATCGGTTGCACAGAATCTCCCAAGCAGTCAAATAGTTCTCCTCTGATACTGGTAAATGTTCAATTAGACGCCTAGCCTCCCCCCCTAAATTGGACTTTAAATAAAACATTTTTTCTATTTTTGGCAGTACAGTGCCATCAATCATTTGTTTGAATAGCTCTGAAAAAGAGCTCCACTTTAAATAATCGCCCGAAAATGTAGGTATAGTCACCTTTGGCAGCTTAAAATGAGCTGTTGGTAGTTGTGGCTGATCATTCGTAAGAGAACCCTGCTTCTCCATTATCTCCATTAGCTTCACTACCGTTTCTTGGTAGCAACTCTCCAAAGCGGTCAATTCATCACCTAATTTATAACTAGGAGCTTCAACTATTAGCTCGTAGTGAGTTGTTGAAATGTTTTTCCAATAACTTTCCAAGTTTGCCAAATGTTGTTGACAAAAGGAAGTTGATCGCTGAGGCTGTTGAGCGATGAGACTTTCAACATTGTCAATCGCTCTCTTCATCGATGCAATCATTGCTTTCTGCCTGATAATTTGCTTCTCGCCATCATCATCTACAGTTAAAATTGGACTTGTTGTCTCCACGTCTTTCAGTCCATCAACTAGCTCTCCTTTAAGGTCATCGTACACCTCTTGCGCTTGTGCAAAGAAGTTTTCTTTAAAATAAGGATGATTCACGTTAGTAGACTTAAACTTCTGACACTCCAGATCCCTCTGAGTGAAATCGGTCCACTCCGCTTCCAGTTTTTTCAAGCGATTTTCAAAATATCGCTTATTCTTCCTCGCCTTCGAATCCTTATAAAAGTTAGTCAGCATTCGCTCCAATGCCTGGCCAGCCGCGACCTGTTGGGCTGCTAAAGAATCCATATTATGTCAACAGAGTGTTCTCTGAAAATTGCAAAAACAATTAGAAAACTTGCTATAACAAAATATATTTATATATATTTTTAAGTGCTGGTAGCGTCGTTTAAAAACTTAATCTTCTTCCACTCAAAAGATTACTTATTCAGTCCCAACTTGGACTAAGGGGTCACCAAATGTTGATTACAACGTTTATTTGTGTAATGACAATATGCAATTTACTACTGTCTATTTATTGAAAAATTTCTTACTTACTAATCATTCTTGGTTCATTGCCTGAGTTTTGTTGATCAATGTAAAATGTGCCGGATAGGCAGAATGAATTTGTGAAAATTCCAACTCGCGGCAATAAACCATGAACGTTCACATTTTAGTCAGCACAATGAATGAAAGTGCAATTATATAAAAAATAGAATGAAAGTGCAATTACGAATATATGCTTAATGTGCATGTACAGAAAATATTGAACTTAATGCTAATGAACTTAACAATTGGCTTGTACAACAAGAATCGTGAACGGATAATTGAGATTAGATATTGAATTTTGAATTGTCCATAAAAAAATATAAAACTTAATATCATTGCTTAGAAAATATTAAAATTTCAATATTCTCCTAGCTGAATTGGGCAGATAATCGGGTGAAGAATTGCAACAGAAGCGAAGTGTCGTCCACAGCCAAAATCTTAATTGATCGGGTCAGCAAGGATGAGCTGGTTTATGAGCTGGAAATCAGGGGACAACCGACTGGGACCGTGGAATCCATGCAAAAAACGCTGCGGGTGGCGCTGCGAGCAGAGGCCTCTATGGAAACATTTTTGATTTCCGTGCGAGACTACCCGTATACACTGGAGGAGGATTTAGAAGCAGTCCAGGAGAAACTGACCGATATCCAGGCTTTGATCGAAGCATTTCGGGCAACTTCACAATCGTCCGACTTTCTCAAAACTAAGACCAAGATTGAGTTTCGAATGCGCCGCCTCAAGAATGCTCAACATAAGAAGGGGGTAATGGGTGAGGAGGCTCACAAGTTGCAAGTTTGCCTAATAATGGCGATGGGGGAGTTGCTTGTAAAAACAGAGGGTGAGGGAGAACCGGGCGAGACAGAACCAGACCAGGAGGACGACAGCAGCAGCGAGCGGAAGGCGCTAGGTGCGGTAGGTGCTCTAATATTAGGATTGGTAAGCAGAGATTCTAGGAGAACCCATATTTTCTACGCCCAGGTCAACTCCGATAGTAGCAAAGGGGCAATAGGTAGCAAAATGGGGCCTGCGCTACAGTGGGGACTCGGGATCATTGAGTGCGTTCTTGGAGTGGGTGGAGGAACTCCGGGAAGCTAGTGGGGTATCTACCAGGCAACTATTTCAATCGACGGTGGAAATATTTGAAGACAAGGCTCTGATCTGGTTCAGAGCAAATCACTTTCGCGTAAGCTCACGGCAGGTGCTAGTCATCGAGATGAGAGCCGAAATTGTACCGCCTGATTACCATAACCATCTGATGACCGAGATCGTGAGGCGCACTCAGGGACCCGAGGAGTCCATAGGAGTGTATATCTCCGTCAAAGAGGGATTATTTAGGTGCCGAGTTCAACCCTGCTCCGAGGAAGAAAAATTATAAATCCTTTGGCGAAATTTAGCGCCTTTCTATCAGACTCAACTGGCCTTAACGACAGTCAAAACTATTGCAGACCTGGTCAGAGTGGGACGTTCGTTAGAGGCTACACGCGTCACAGTGGAGGCCTACGTGCCACCCCATACCCGGAAAAGCCAACGGCTCTTGGAACCTGACTTGGCGTATGTTGGGAGTGCCGAACGGTCGAGACTAGATTCGTTGCAGCAGGACGAACTACGGTGCTGGAATTGCCGAGGCCTAGGTCACACCTCTCGACATTGTTCAGAGCCTCAAAAATGTTTCGGTTGTGGTCGTTTGGAAATGAGTAAGGCCACCTGCCCTAATTGTCATAGGATGCCGAATCGAGGGAGGGATTCCAGAAGTCAATTTGAAGTAGCTCGCAGAAGGGGGTGCCCAGGGTGGTGGTGCCAGAAGAGGAGAATCGCGTTCGACTCAGCCATCAACATCGGGAAACTACCGACGTGCTCAGTAGGTGGCACCCTGAGCACTATACCAGAACAAGAGAGAGCCGCAGCAAACGCTCAGATACGTTACCTGCTGACTTAGAAGCAAAGAGACAAAAGGCCACACCTGAAGGTGGATATTTTGGGACGCAAGTTCCTGGGAATGGTAGACTCTGGTGCCTCTAATACGGTAGTAAGTGGAGAAGGATGGCAGGCTTTGCAAAGACTGGGAGCGGAACTCTTGCGTTCAGACCAGCGAACCATCAGAATGGCTAACAATCAAGGGTGCACAATTGCAGGAACAGTGGGTATCCCTGTGAGGCTGAAGAGAAAAGTGGATTGGTTGCGAGCCTTAGTGGTTCCAGAACTGCCTCATGTTCTTATCATAGGGGTGGATTTCGTCAGGCAGTTTGGGTTAGTCATGGCTCTAAGCGAGGAGAGTTGGGATTTTGTCAGTGCGTTGGAAGGTGGTGGTACGGACCAATCAAAACGCAGGAGCCAATTAATGTGGGCGGAGGAAATCAAGCTCAGTCAGCTCGTCAACGAGGAGTTCCAACGGATGGGGGAAGGTATTGGATGTACGAACCAAGTGGAGTATGTCATCCGAACTTCAGCGGTACCAATTAAGCAGTGCTACTACCCCGTTTTTTCTGCAGTACAGACTCATATAGACGCGAAGCTGAATGAAATGCTGGCGCAGGGCATAGTTGAGCCAGCCTCAAGTCCCTGGGCTTCGCCCATCATCCTATGTAGGAAAAAGGACGGCACCTACCGATTTTGCGTTGATTATTGCAAGTTAAACGCCGTCACAGAGCATGATGCCTACCCACTGCCCGACGTGGCCGCCACGCTAGACAAATCGCGAGATGCTCAATACTTGTCTTCACTCGATGTGAAGTCTGCATAGTGTCAAGTGCCCATGGCCGAACAATCAAAAAAATTTACAGCCTTGACCGTCCCACATCGAAGATTATTTCAATTCCTACGAATGCCCTTTGGTCTGCAAAATGAACCTGCTACATGGCAACGGCTTATATATCAAGTTTTAGGACCTGATCTGGAGCCATACGTCTTTACATATCTCGACGATATCATCGTTGTGGCTCAAGACTTTACCAAACACATGGAGATAATGAGGGCAGTATTTAGACGCTTGAAGCAAGCTGGGTTGAAAGTTTCTAAGGACAAATGTGAGTTTTGCCAGCCGCAATTAAAATATCTCGGATACGTCGTGAATGAAAAAGGATTGGATGTAGATTGGGATAAAGTCAAGAGCGTGATAGAGATACCACCTCCAACTAACGTGAAGGGGGTCAGACAGTTCCTGGAGATGGTCTCGTGGTATCGAAGATTAATACCAGACTTCATCCCGATGACGGCACCATTAATGAACCTCCTTAAAAAGAACAAACAGTTCAAACGGACCCAGGACTGCGAGGCTGCCTTTGCACAGGCGAAGCTAAAGCTATCTACCACACGATTTCTGACTTGCCGGGACTATACGCTACCGTTCTCAATCCGGACGGACGCATCAGATTAAGGTCTGGGGCTGATTCTGACTCAGAAGCATGAAGATGGGGAAAAATAATCTGCTATCTGAGTCGGTCTCTGACAAAGGCGGAGCGCAAGTATTCTACTACCGAGAAAGAGTGTCTTGCAGTACTGTGGACCGTAGAGAAGTTGCGACCATACATAGAGGGAGCACGCTTCTCCGTAGTCTCGGATCACTACTCACTTGTATGGCTGAGTAATCTGAAGGATCCGACGGGACGACTGGCCAAGTGGGCGATACGCCTCTAATAATACTCTTTTGAAATTGTTAATCGTAAAGGAAAGGAACATTTGGTACCCGATGCGCTGTCACGATTTATGTCTGGGAGGTAGCAACTATAGAGACCGTAGAGGCTCCGTGGTACAAGGCCATTAAAGAGAAGGTAGTACGAACGCCCGAACGCTATGCGGATTGGCAGGTGATGGACAGCGTACTATGGAAGCATGTCCCTGGACGGTATCCCGAGTTAGAGGGAGCAAAAGCGTAGAAGCGAGTGGTGCCAAAGGCGGGGAGAATGGAGGTGATGTTCCGATGCCACGACGATCCAAAGGCTGGACACATGGGTGCGAGTCGAATGTTGTGTAGACTTGCGGAAAGACATTATTGGCCAAAGATGTCAGCTGATGTGACACCATATGTGAAGAGGTGCAAGGTACGCCAGGCCAATAAGGTGGAGAGGAGAGCTCCGGCCGGATACATGATAACTAGGAGTGGTGAACCACAACAACCATGGGAGATGGTTTGCGTGGACCTAGTGGGCCCACTACCGCCATCGAAACAAGGGCATGTCTTTATACTCACCGTACTGGATTATGTGAGTAAGTTCTCTCTGCTATTTCCATCGCGACAGGCAATCGCATAGGCCGTGAGTAAGATCTTAGAGGAGCAAGTCTTTTTACTCTTTGGGGCACCAAAATGGCTGGTCTGTGATTACGGCATTCAGTTTCGGCGAACCATGCTGAAACACCTGACGGAGTCCTATGGAACCAGGATAAAGTTCACAGCTTTAAATCACCTACAAGCCAATCCAGTGGAACGCAAACACCAGGACATAAAGCGTATGCTACGGTCGTTTGCAACCGAAAACCACCGCGAGTGGGATAAGGACCTGGCTAAGGTAGCATGTGCTCTGCGCATCTACAAACACGAAGTAACACGTAGCAGCGCGTACTTTTTCAATATTGGCAGAGAGATGGTGACGCATCATGAGTGACGGGAACAACCCGGAGGGGGGCGGAATATTCTAGGGCCCACGGCCAGAGCTGAAGAACTCGCCAAAGTACGCTCGGATGTATTAGAGCGCATAAAACACGCAGCAAGGCAGAGCACCCAACGATATAATCAGTGGAGACGAGACGTCACGTTCGTGAAGGGAGAGGCTGTGTGGCGGAAAAATTACACTCTCTCTGATGCGACGAAGTATTACTCCGCAAAGCTGGCGTCGGAATATATTGGTCCTTTCTGGATTCGCAAAAGAGTGTCGGGTTGGACCTACCTGTTGGTAGATAGCAGTGGCAAGGAGGCGGAGGTATGACACACGAAGGATTTGAAACCATACGTCAACTAGCTGACTAAGTGGCAGGGGGGGAGTATTTCGCAAGACATCTATACGGTGGCACCCAATTCGCTCTTCAACCAGCTGGGAAACGATTGTCCTTAGAGACATTTCGTTACTTCCTTGTCATTTGCTTTCCTCTTGAAATCGCATCCACAACGGCTAAAATAAAGGTGAAAATCTAATAGATATAGGGTGATTGCGTGTAAATACATAGGAGATAGAAGTTAGTTACGATAAGGGTTAGGCACAAAGCAAATGAACTTGTAGTTGAATTAGAAGTAAGGAGTTAAAATAAGTGTTATAAGAATGCAGCAAAACGCATTATAAAATATATCAAAGGGACACTGAATTATGGAATCCTGTACAATAGTGTTGGCGTGATCAAAATTCATAGATATAAGGATTCAGATTATGCGGGAAATATCGATAAACGAAAGTCAACAACCGGTTATGCATTTTTTTTAAATGGTGGCATAGTTAGCTGGTGTGGACAAAGTCAAAAATGTGTTACACTATCGACAACCGAAGTGGAATATGTGGCTGGAGCTGAAGCGACAAAAGAATTAATTTGGGCGAGACGTTTGTTGGATGAAATAATGCCCAATAAATTCGATCATCCAACATTATTTATGGACAACCAAAGTGCATTTCGTCCTATTAAGAATCAGGAGTTCCACAAAAGCACCAAACCTATTGATGTAGATTATCATTATATTCGAGAGAAAGTCAATGAGGGACGTTTTCAATTGAAATATGTGAGCAGTCATGAACAATTAGCGGATTCTCTAACGAAAACATTGCCAAAGGAACATTTTGAATATCTTTGAAATTTGATGAGCATCGCATCAATTAAAAATAAATAGTCTTAAAGTTCAATGTGCGTTACTTATTTAACTTAAACATTTTTAAATTTGACAAAAAGTGAGAGTGTTAAGTATTCATAGTTTTGTACAAATTCAAACGCACACACACTGAGTTACATTCATACTGTTATTTTTTCTTATCTACTAATTGAATAGCGTATTTGTTCAAATTGAATTGTGATTCATTCTTACAGTGACCGTTAATTAATAAACTCGTTTTAATATAAAGCAACGCTTTGCTTTTCATTTATTGAGTTTTGTTCAGAAACAATTACTTTCCCCAACAAGATCACCTTTCCGGGTATTAGTTGTGAATATATAATTTGCGGAGATGCGAGTTTGCCTTGAGCTTTCGTTTGGTGGATGGGAATAGTGAATTTGTGGCGATTTGGGTCTACTTGGAACTTCGCTCGACAGTTGGGAATATTGAGTTTATGACGCTTTGAGTTGACAGGGAGCTTCCGTTTGATAGTTGGGAGGATAGAATTCGTGGCACTTGGTGTTTACATTGAACTTTCGTTCGATGGATGGGTGAATAGAATTTGTGACGGTTCGACTTCGCATTGAACTTTCGTTTGATGGTTGGGAGCGGAGAATTGAGGGCGATACAAGTTTACATTGAACATTCGTCTGATCAATGCCTCCTAGAAGTACGGGCCGTCAGGCTAGCACTGTTACTATGTTCACTAGCACTGTTCACTAGCACTGTTACCCGGATCTCACTTTGTTTTCACTTTACTCACTTTAACACAACCCGTACAATTACCATTTTCCCGCGGACGTTCCATAAGACTATGTGTGCGACATTTTGGCCTACTGCTCTGACGTCATCATTCTGCATTACGGCCCGTACTTCTAGGAGGCATTGGTCTGATAGTCGAGAAGATTGAATTGGCGGCAATTCGAGTTTATGCCTAGTACTATACTCTTCGCGAAGCGAATTCAACGATCATATCCTAAACAAAAAGAGCTTTACTGACGAATTGAAAAGCTCTTTTTGCATGGGATTCGACCGTTGAATTCGTTTCGCGAAGAGTATAGTACTAGGCATTAACGTGAACTTTTCGTTTTTTAATTGGGAATTTAGAATTTGTGGCGATACGAGTATACATTGAACCTTTCGTTTGATAATTGGGAATTTAGGATTGGTGGCAATTCGGGTTTACTTTGAACCTTTCGTCTAATGGTTGGAGATACAGACTTGGTGGTGTTTCAGGTTTATAGTGGAGTCGGGGTTCGATAATTGGGAACTTAAGAATTAGTGGCGATTCGTGAATGCCCTGAGGTTGTGGGGTTGAAACTTCACAAATCGGGTTAAAGGGGAACTCAGGGGGTTGTGAAAGAACAACCAGGTCGGGTTCGGCTTTGGTGGTGACGCGCAACCGAGCTAGAACGAGATTCGGGGAAGCCCTTACCTCATTCGAGGGCTTCAGGTCCATTTCAGGCGTGAGTGAGTGTCGCCCACGCCCATTTTCATTGGGTTAGTCCAGGACCCGAGCGGATCTCGACCTCCCGAAGGCAGGGGAGGTAACAATTGGCGCCCAACGTGGGGCCTAAAAAGCGCGAAAGGGGTGTGAAACGTGGTGTTATATATTTCCCAAAAATATTGGGTGAAGTAGTAAGTGAAAGTGTGAGGTGTAACTTAGTGAAAAACGGGAGAAAATTGGATCCCTAGGACACGAATACGTTGTGATTCATTCTTACAGTAACCGTCAATTAGCAAACTCGTTTTAATATAAAGCAACGCTTTGCTTTGCATTTATTGAGTTTTTTTCAGAAACAATTACCTTTCCCAACAGGTTATGGGCCCAGGCAACGATAGCCGAATATAGTGAATTATGAGTGAAAAGTGAAGAAATAAAGAATATTTACGAACGATTGTGAGATTCAGTGGCAAAATAAGACAAATAATTCTAGAAGATACACAAGTGCTTGTTTTTTCGGTGTGAATAGTGGATTTGTTTCGGAGAAAGTTTTATGGTACCTGGTTTTTCGCGGCTAATCGTTGATACGCAATTATATGTTGTAAGGACAGTAAGGAAAACTTTAGATAACTCGTAATGGCTGAAAGTGATTAAGTTAAAATAGAAAAACTCTAGCGCACCTGAACCGCTAGAAATACTAACGTTCGAAGAACAGTAGAAGATTCGTGCAGGTTTTGAGTGCATATTCCACCACATGCGCTGCTTATTACGGCCAAATTGTTTCAAATGCCACGTTTTACTTTTGTCTTAAGAATGCATTATAACTCATATGGTAGAAGGTTTCAGATATTACCACTGGCATGAATTTCAACGTTTATGAGAGCAAAACACGGGTTAATTATATTCCTTATCAGTTGCTTATTTCACAAAATTTTGAAAGCAGCATCTCATTTATGAGATTGATCAATGAAGAAAATAACTGAAGTTGGAGTTTGGGGCTGCGATCCGAAAAATTTGCAGAACTTGGGGAATTGAAACATCGGTTATTTATTTTCATTGTAAATGTTTCCGGTATGAATACTAACTGTAAGCATTTATTGATACAAAAGTAGCACAACCGACTCGTACTGGCAACCTTTCGCCAGTATCAAAGCCAAGAATATATCACATCTGCTTCACGTTTTTATTTAACATTTGAAGTTATAGGAGTATAAAGAAATTTAGGGTTACCAGCCGCGGCATTTTTTAAATAATCGAAAACTTAATATTTGCTGTATAGTGACACTACAATATCATTGCCATTCGAAAATTTTACGATCAAATCGCTTGAGAAATATATTGGAAATAAACACAAAACCAACAACAGCTGGAAACACTATCGTGGCTTCTCAACCAAATTTGACTTGAATAATGCCAATAATAAGTTCCATTAAATGTATGAAATTCGTATTGATTTCATGACTGCACTGGAAGCTATAGGGCAAAAAGTTTTATTTTCCTGAGCGAATTTTCACAAAAAGACACAAAAATTACCATAGCTGGCAGCACCAATCGAATTTTTCAACCAAATTTCTATCAAACAGAGTTTAGAGTAAGGTTCAGCTACTGTGTCAATTTCATGAAAATCTGGTAACTTATTCACATTTCATAGGGCAAAAAGCAGTTGTTTTTCTTTGTAATTTTTCAATTTTTCACCACTGGAACAGAGTTGCCTACAATTCAAAATCGCTTCTATCAGACCTGGCCCTACTTAAGTCCAATGCAATGTGTAAATTTCAATTCTATCTGATTATTGATTCGTGAATTCCCGTGAACAGAAGTTTTTGAAGCTAAAAATATAGGTTAACTGAGAAAGGGTTACCGTTCTTGTCCGACATGAAATTTCCAAAGTTTTACTTTGAACGTGTAGATTAAGCATAAGATTTGTATACAGATTGGATTTATTGTAGAAGTGGTCATTTTTTAGGATATTGGATGGTTTGAATGTTTTCACTTCCAAATTTTTATTTTTTCAAATTTAAGACACCAAAATTATCATAGCTGGCAGCTCCAACCGAATTTCTACCAAACGTGGTTTGAAGTAAGATGCAGCTACAGTGCGAATTTCGTCAAAATTGAACGATTCAATCAGAATTTATAGGGGTAAAAGCAGTTATCTTTTTTAGTGATTTTTCAAGATGGCACCACTGACACAGAATCACCCGCATTTCAAAATCACTTCTATCGGACCTGGTCCTATGTAAGGCCAATATATTCTGCAAATTTCAATAAATTCTGCTCATTGGATCGTGAGTTTCCGTGAACAGAAGTTTTTGATGCTAAAAATATAGGTAACTTGGGCAAGGGTAACCAGGCGTGCCCGTTATACCATATCAAGTTTTTTTTTTGTTAATGTAAACAAAGTACAAGATTTAGATATGAGTGGCTTTTTTTGAAGAAACGAAATTTTTTCAAGAGGGACGATGATTTGGAGATTTCCACTTTCAGTGCCTGCCCTAGCTACAGGGTTGCCAGCAAGCTCATTAAAACATACATTAATCTACAACTAAATAAAACAAACATGTCCTGAAAATTTCGTTATCATGAAATAGCTCTGTCAAAAGTTATCGCAATTTAAAAATTTTCAAATTTTCCCGTTCTCTTTTTAAGGCACCCAGCGCACACATGGGGTTAAAAAATTCCAAAACATTATGCGATTCACATGTAAAACTTGTTCGAAATTTATGTCATCAACTTTATTTTTGCAAAACTTCTTTGTGTACGGAATAATAGGTATATTAAAAAAATCACTAAAATGGCCGCCGGCGCCAAAGGGTTAAAGATTATTAACTTTTTGTGAGACCTGGCACTATTCTGCATATACACCAATGTGTCCTGAAAATTTCAGCTCAATCGGATGGCGCGTTCCTGAGATTTTTTCACTGAAATTTTTTGATGATATATATATATATATATATATATATATATATATATATATATATATATATATATATATATATATATATATATATATATATATATATATATATATATATATATATAGAAATATGAATTTTTGGCCAAAGTGATTTTAATACTAATGTTCTTCTTCGAACATTAGTAAAAATGCAACATACATCGCAATGGTCAACATGGTGGTTTACAGTAAGAATCGTGTTGATAGCAAATGATATATTTGACGTAGTTACGGGTGATGAAAAAAAAACCGGATAAAATTGATAGTGAAGTGGCAATGGTTGCAGCTAATGAAAAGAAAATTTTGGAATGGAAACGAAAAGATGCACGTGCTCAAAAAAACATTGCGACATCACTCAGTGAAAAGCTAATGACTCATATTTTAAATCGCAAGACAGCAAAAGAAATGTGGGATAAATTGCATACAAATTTCGAGCAAAAGCATCAGGCTGGTAAACACTTACTTCAGCAACGGTTCTTTTCATTCTCAAAAGAAACAGGTGACGATATGGCAACGCATATTTAAAAACTTGAAAGCATCGTACAGCAGTTGAAAGATTTGGATGTTAATATCGATGAAAATATGATCGTAACAAAGATTCTGATGACCTTGCCGGCTGAACATAAACATTTTGTAAGTGATTGGGAATCAACTGAGAAACGTTTGCAAACGATTGACAATCTAAAGGTATGTATCCATATGTATCATTTTCGCGTATCGTATCACCGTTGCGTATCAGTGGATACGACAAACGTATCTTCGTTGCGTATCAAAATTTGATACAAAGAAACGCAACGAACTCGATCGGTCATTTGGCGGTTTCTTGCCGTCGCATCAAAGGAATGAAACGATACGCTCTCGAATCATATTTGGACAACTTGCGTTGCACAAGTCGCGTTGCATGATTTGACATTTGAGTCGTTTACTTGTCAATATTGTAGTGCAGTGCATAGATAATGGAGTGGAATAAAGAAAACATTCTTCAATTTATTGAAGTATATCGACGATATCACATTTTGTGCAAGGTATGTTACGATACTAAGTGGAGTCATGTGTGGACACGTTGTGTTGTACACTATAGATTCGTGAATAAAAGCGTTGCAGCTGCGTATCGAGCTTTTTGCAACGGATCGTATTGATGATACATAGAATATTGAGTAGTGTGGACACCGTATCCGTTTAGTGAATGATACGCAACAGGGATACGATACGGCAGAAATGCAACATGTGGATACCTACCTTTACAAGTCGTTTGATGATCGAAGAAAGCCGTAAGAACGCAAACGAATGTCATGAGTCATCAGAAGCATTTTTTTCGCGTCGGAGTGGTTCACTGAAAAAGAAACTAACTGTTCGTCAAAACAATTCTTCGAATTATGTTTTCACACAAAATGGCAAAATGTTTTAATTGTGGTGGTGAAAATAATTTCAAAAGTGATTGGAAGGCACCGAAGAAATCCAGAGAAAACAATTCGAGACCGGATAGTAGTAAAGCATTCATTTCCAAGATCACAAAAACAGCATCGGCTGGGATCTGGTTTGCTGATTCGGGTTTACCGGATCATCTTTGTAATTGTCGTGAATGGTTTCGAGACTTCGATGTATTTGACGTTCGACGAAGCATAATAGTGTCTGACAGTGGCAAAAGTATGCATATGGTAATATGCATTACGATTATGATACGATTATGCAAACTTTTTGCCCAGTAAAGCTCTTTTGTATGGGATTTGACCGTTTAATTCGTTTCGCGAAGAGTATAGTACTAGGCATAAACACCAAGTGCCACGAATTCTATCCTCCCAACTATAAAACGGAAGCTCCCTGTCAACTCGAAGCGTCATAAACTCAATATTCCCAACTGTCGAGCGAGGTTCCAAGTAGACCCAAATCGCCACAAATTCACTATTCCCATCCACCAAACGAAAACTCAAGGCAAACTCGCATCTCCACGAATTATATATTCACAACTAACACCCGGAAAGGTGATCTTGTTGGGGAAAGTAATTGTTTCTGAACAAAACTCAATAAATGAAAAGCAAAGCGTTGAGTATGAATGTAACTCAGTGTGTGTGCGTTTGAATTTGTACAAAACTATGAATACTTAACACTCTCACTTTTTGTCAAATTTAAAAATGTTTAAGTTAAATATGTAACGCACATTGAACTTTAAAACTTTTTCAATTGATGCGATGCTCGTCAAATTTCAAAGATATTCAAAATGGTCCTTTGGCAATGTTTTTGTTAGAGAATCCGCTAACTGTTCATGACTGCTCACATATTTCAATTGAAAACGTCCCTCATTGACTTTCTCTCGAATATAATGATAATCTACATCAATATGTTTGGTGCGTTTGTGGAACTCCTGATTCTTAATAAGACGAATTTCACTTTGGTTGTCCACAAATAATGTTGGATGATCGAATTTATTGGGCATTATTTCATCCAACAAACGTTTCAGCCAAATTAATTCTTTTGTCGCTTCAGCTCCAATCGCATATTCCGCTTCGGTTGTAGATAATGTAACATATTTTTGACTTTGTGAACACCAGCTAAATATGCCACCATTTAAAAAAACTCTAGCGCACCTGAACCGCTAGAAACACTAATGTTCGAAGAACAGTAGAAGAATCGTGCAGGTTTTGAGTGCATATTCCACCACATGTGCTGCCTATTACGGCCAAACTGTTTCAAATGCCACGTTTTACTTTGGTCTCAAGAATGCATTATAACTCATATGGTAGAAGGTTTCAGATATCACCACTGGCATGAGTTTCAAAGTTTATGAAAGAAAAACACTTGTTAATTATTCGTTATCAGTTGCTTATTTCACCAAACTTTGAAAGCAGCATCTCATATAACATCAATGAAGAAAATGCTCAGTGCCTGCAGCACTGTAACTGAAGTTGGTGTTTGGGGCTACGATCCGAAAAATTTGCAGAACTTAGGGAATTGAAACATCGGTTATTTATTTTCATTGTAAATGTTTCCGGTATGAATACTAACTGTAAGCATTTATTGATACAAAAGTAGCACAACCGACTCATGCTGGCAACCTTTCGCCAGTATCAAAGCCAAGAATATATCACATCTGCTTCACGTTGTTATATTACATTCGAAGTTATAGGAGTATAAAGAAATTTAGGGTTACCTGCAGCGAGTTTTTTCAAATAATCGAAAGCTTAATATTTGCTGTTTATTGTCACTACAATATCATTACCAATTGAAAATTCTACGATAAAACCGCTTAATAAAGATATTGCAATTCAACACGAAACCGACAATAGCTGCCAACCCTATAGTGGCTTTTCAACCAAATTTGGCCTGAATAATGGTTATAATAGGTTCCATTAATTGTATGAAATTCGTATTGATTTCTTGACTGCACTGGAAGTTATAGGGCAAAAAGTTTTATTTTCCTGAGCGAATTCTCATAACCAAAGACACAAAAATTACCTTAGCTGGCAGCACCAATCGAATTTTTCAACCAAATTTCTATCAAATAGAGTTTAGAGTAAGGTGCAGCTACTGTGTTAGTTTCATGAAAATCCAGTTACTAATTCACATTTCATAGGGCAAAAAGCAGTTTTTTTTTCTTTGTAATTTTTCAAGATGGCACCACTGGCACAGAGTTACCCATAATTCAAAATCGCTTCTTTCAGACCTGGTTCTACTTAAGTCCAATGCATTCTGTAAATTTCAATGGTATCTGATTATTGGTTCGTGAATTCCCGTGAACAGAAGTTTTTGATGCTAAAAATATAGGTTAACTGGGAAAGGGTTACCGTTCTTGTCCGACATGAAATTTCCAAAGTTTTACTTTGAACGTGTAGATAAAGCATAAGATTTGTATACAGATTGGTTTTATTGTAAGAAACGGACATTTTTAGGATATTCGATGATTTGAATGTTTTCACTTCCAAACTTTTATTTTTTCAAATTTAAGACACCAAAATTATCATAGCTGGCAGCTCCAACCGAATTTTTCGACCAAATTTTTACCAAACGTGGTTTAAAATGGTCCAGCTACTGTGTGAATTTCGTCAAAATCGAACGATTCAATCAGAATTTATAGGGCTAAAAGCAGTTATCTTTTTTAGTGATTTTTCAACATGGTACCACTGGCACAGAATCGCCGGTATTTCAAAATGACTTCTATCAGACCTGGTCCTATTTAAGACCAATACAGTCTGCAAATTTCAATTAATTCTGCTTATCGGATCGTGAGTTTCCGTGAACAGAAGTTTTTGATGCTAAAAATATAGGTAAATTGGGCAAGGGTTACCAGGCGTACCCTTTATACCATATCAAATTTTTTTTTTGGCCCATATAAAAATAGCACGAAATTTACATATGAGTGGTTTTATTTTGAAAAAGCGGCATTTTTTCAAGAGAGACGATGATTTGGAGGTTTTCACTTTCAGTGCCTACCCTAGCTTCAGGGTTGCCAGGATGCTCATTAAAAGCTACACGAATTTACAAATTAATAATACCAATATGTCCTGAAAGTTTCGTAATGATTGAATAGCTCTGTCAAAAGTTATCGCAATTTAAAAATTTTCAATTTTTCCCGTCTTCTTTTTAGGCACCCAGCGCACACATGGGGTTAAAAAATCCAAAACATTATCCGATTCACATGTAAAACACGTTCGAAATTTATTTTGTTAACTTTATTTTTGCAAAACTTATTTGTGTACGGAATAATAGGTATAATAAAAATATCACTTAAATGGCCGCCGGCGCCAAAGGGTTAAAGATTTTTAAGTTCAGTTCAATCGGATGGCGCGTTTCTGAGATTTTTTCACTGAAATTTTTTGATGATATATATATATATATATATATATATATATATATATATATATATATATATATATATATATATATATATATATATATATATATATATATATATATATATATATATATATATATATATATATATATATAGAAATATGAATTTTTGGCCAAAGTGATTTTAATACTAATGTTCTTCTTCGAACATTAGTAAAAATGCAACATACATCGTAATGGTCAACATGGTGGTTTACAGTAAGAATCGTGTTGATAGCAAATGATATATTTGACGTAGTTACGGGTGATGAAAAAAAAACCGGATAAAATTGATAGTGAAGTGGCAATGGTTGCAGCTAATGAAAAGAAAATTTTGGAATGGAAACGAAAAAATGCACGTGCTCAAAAAAACATTGCGACATCACTGAGTGAAAAGCTAATGACTCATATTTTAAATTGCAAGACAGCAAAAGAAATGTGGGATAAATTGCATACAAATTTCGAGCAAAAGCATCAGGCTGGTAAACACTTACTTCAGCAACGGTTCTTTTCATTCTCAAAAGAAACAGGTGACGATATGGCAACGCATATTTAAAAACTTGAAAGCATCGTACAGCAGTTGAAAGATTTGGATGTTAATATCGATGAAAATATGATCGTAACAAAGATTCTGATGACCTTGCCGGCTGAACATAAACATTTTGTAAGTGATTGGGAATCAACTGAGAAACGTTTGCAATCGATTGACAATCTAACAAGTCGTTTGATGATCGAAGAAAGCCGTAAGAACGCAAACGAATGTCATGAGTCATCAGAAGCATTTTTTTCGCGTCGGAGTGGTTCACTGAAAAAGAAACTAACTGTTCGTCAAAACAATTCTTCGAATTATGTTTTCACACAAAATGGCAAAATGTTTTAATTGTGGTGGTGAAAATAATTTCAAAAGTGATTGGAAGGCACCGAAGAAATCCAGAGAAAACAATTCGAGACCGGATAGTAGTAAAGCATTCATTTCCAAGATCACAAAAACAGCATCGGCTGGGATCTGGTTTGCTGATTCGGGTTCACCGGATCATCTTTCTAATTGTCGTGAATGGTTTCGAGACTTCGATGTATTTGACGTTCGACGAAGCATAATAGTGTCTGACAGTGGCAAAAGTATGCATATGGTCGTGGCAAAATTGATATTTAGTCATACACAGGTGACAAATGGATCAAAAAGACATTGACAAATGTTTTGTATGTGCCAAATAATTATGCAAATCTGTTTTCGAAAACCAGAGTTTTGGACAATGGTCACAACACTCGAGCGGTTAGTGGGCTAGATGAAGTATTGGATGGAAAACGAGTTATAGCAACGGGTGAGCGATGTGGTTCTTTATTCAAAATGAATTTTAAAGTCATCGTACCTGATGAGCGGAATGATTTGTCAGCAAATATTGCCGTAAAATTAAACTCACTACGTGAATGGCATGAGAAGTTGGCACATCAGAATGTTGCACACGTTAAAGAGTTTTTGAAGAGTCGAAACATTGACTTTTCGGATGAAAATTTCAATTGTGATGGATGTGCATACGGAAAGCAGCACAGATTGAGTTTCGAGACACGTCAAGAAAAGTCGAAGGAATGTGGAAACATAATATACGCTGATGTTTGCGGTCCGATTGAATCGAAATTAATGGATGGATCCAAATATTTTGTTCTTTTCAATGATGATTTTTCACACATGCCTTTTGTTTACTTTTTACATAAAAAATCCGAAGTGTGTGCGAAATTCAAAATTTTTATTAAGTTGGCTGAGAAAGAATGTGGTCATCCAATAAAAATGTTGCAAACAGATAATGGACCGGAGTTTATAAATGAATAAATATCATCATTCATGAAAGCAAACGGTATACGTCATCGTCGGTCAATACCATATACGCCAAAACAAAATGGTAGTGCCGAACGAGAAATGCGTAGAGTTGTGGAATCCGCAAGATCAATGATTCATACAAGGAATTTAAACTCAGACCTATGGACGGAAGCTGTGAATTCTGCGGTTTATGTGCTGAATCGAACAGGCACAAGCACAGTGAAAGGGAAAGCACCATTCGAACTTTGGTATGGTAAACAGCTAGTCATTAACTATTTCCAAGTGTTTGGCTCTGAAGTTTATGTGCATATTGTAAAACGAAAACGCAAGAAACTCGATCCGAAATCAAAGAAATGCATTTTTGTTGGCTATGATGACAATATGAAGGATTATCGTGTTTTAGATCCTGAAACAAAGAAAATTGAAACGGCTCGGAATGTCAAGTTTCTTCAGAACAAGGTCGAGTTTTCATTGTCACCAATCAAGCAAAACAACAGCAGTTGTATTGATGTGAATGAAGAAAAAATTAAATCGACCCAATCGGGGTGACAAGATAAAGAAACTAATGAAGTTTCAGCTCTTGTTCAACCAGAACATATCCGAAGGCGAGTACCGGCCACATTGGCAGGACTTGAATTGGAAAACATAATTCCACGTCGATTACGAAGCAGTAATGATGATGGTTCATTGGATCAGTCGATTACCTTTTGATCAATCCAATGTGAAACGAATTCATATGCAGAAGCTCTAGCATCTGGTGATCATAAACAGTGGGAGCGTGCTATGAAAGATGAATTGAATTCATTGATGATAAATGAAACATGGGAACTTGTGCCAAAGCCTGAAAAGCAAAAATTGATCCATAACAAATGGGTCTACAAGTTGAAAACAAACCCAGACGGCTCAATTGATCGATACAAAGCTCGATTTGTGGTACGAGGTTTTAATCAACAATATAGAGTTGACTATGCAGAAACGTTCAGTCCAGTGGTACGTTATAATTCATTGCAAACATTGTTATCAACTGCAGCGGCAAACAAAATGAAGCTGAGACAGTTTGATGTGAAAACGGCTTTCCTGTATGGTGAACTTGAGGAAGATGTATACATGCATCAGCCTATTGGATTTAGCGACAACACAGATCGGGCATGTAAATTACGGAAGAGTCTTTATGGTTTGAAACAGGTGTCCCGATGTTGGAATCGTAAATTCAGATCGTTCATCGCAAAGTTTGGTTTCATTGCTTGTCAATCGGATACATGTGTCTTTGTCAAATCAAATGGGGATGACATAGTCATTTTGGCGTTTTATGTAGATGATGGTGTAATCATGGGAAATAATGCACGAAGTATCGAATTGGTGATTCAACATCCTGAAAATGAATTTGAGATTAAATTGGTCAATGTTGGATGTTTCTTAGGCATTGAGATCAAACAACTGGAAGATGGTTCTATATTCATTCATCAAGGTGGCTATGCACGGAAGGTTCTTCAAAAATTTCAAATGGAATCGTGCAATTCCGTTTCAGTACCGAGTGACCCGAATCAAAAGTTGAGCAAATTCGAGGATGCAGAGGACGTAAATTATCCGTATCGACAAATGATTGGCAGTCTAATGTATCTTGCCATCGCTACGCGGCCTGATATATGCCATGCTGTCGGGGTGGTCAGTCGATTAATGGAACGTTCAACAGAAATTCATGTGAATGCAGCAAAACGCATTATAAAATATATCAAAGGTACACTGAATTATGGAATCCTGTACAATAGTGTTGGCGTGATGAATATTCTTAGATACTCGTATAGTGATTCAGATTATGCGGGAAATATCGATACACGAAAGTCAACAACCGGTTATGCATTTTTTACTAATGTTCGAAGAAGAACATTAGTATTAAAATCACTTTGGCCAAAAATTCATATTTCTATATATATATATATATATATATATATATATATATATATATATATATATATATATATATATATATATATATATATATATATATATATATATATATATATACATATATATATATATATATATATATATATATATATATATATATATATATATATATATATATATATATATATATCATCAAAAAATTTCAGTGAAAAAATCTCAGAAACGCGCCATCCGATTGAACTGAAATTTTTAGGACATATTGGTGTATATGCAGAATAGTGCCAGGTCTCAGAAAAAGTTAAAAATCTTTAACCCTTTGGCGCCGGCGGCCATTTAAGTGATATTTTTATTATACCTATTATTCCGTACACAAATAAGTTTTGCAAAAATAAAGTTAACAAAATAAATTTCGAACGTGTTTTACATGTGAATCGGATAATGTTTTGGAATTTTTTAACCCCATGTGTGCGCTGGGTGCCTAAAAAGAAGACGGGAAAAATTGAAAATTTTTAAATTGCGATAACTTTTGACAGAGCTATTCAATCATTACGAAACTTTCAGGACATATTGGTATTATTTAGTTGTAGATTTGTGTACGTTTTAATGAGCGTGCTGGCAACGCTGTAGCTAGGGCAGGCACTGAAAGTGAAAACCTCCAAATCATCGTCTCTCTTGAAAAAATGCCGCTTTTTCAAAAAAAAAGCCACTCATATGTAAATTTCAAGCTTTTTATATATGGGCCAAAAAAAAATTTGATATGGTTTAAAGGGTACGCCTGGTAACCCTTGCCCAATTTACCTATATTCTTAGCATCAAAAACTTCTGTTCACGGAAACTCACGATCCGATAAGCAGAATTAATTGAAATTTGCAGACTGTATTGGTCTTAAATAGGACCAGGTCTGATAGAAGTCATTTTGAAATACCGGCGATTCTGTGCCAGTGGTACCATGTTGAAAAATCACTAAAAAAGATAACTGCTTTTAGCCCTATAAATTCTGATTGAATCGTTCGATTTTGACGAAATTCACACAGTAGCTGGACCATTTTAAACCACGTTTGGTAAAAATTTGGTCGAAAAATTCGGTTGGAGCTGCCAGCTATGATAATTTTGGTGTCTTAAATTTGAAAAAATAAAAGTTTGGAAGTGAAAACATTCAAATCATCGAATATCCTAAAAATGTCCGTTTCTTACAATAAAACCAATCTGTATACAAATCTTATGCTTTATCTACACGTTCAAAGTAAAACTTTGGAAATTTCATGTCGGACAAGAACGGTAACCCTTTCTCAGTTAACCTATATTTTTAGCATCAAAAACTTCTGTTCACGGGAATTCACGAACCAATAATCAGATACCATTGAAATTTACAGAATGCATTGGACTTAAGTAGAACCAGGTCTGATAGAAGCGATTTTGAATTATGGGTAACTCTGTGCCAGTGGTGCCATCTTGAAAAATTACAAAGAAAAAAAAACTGCTTTTTGCCCTATGAAATGTGAATTAGTAACTGGATTTTCATGAAACTAACACAGTAGCTGCACCTTACTCTAAACTCTATTTGATAGAAATTTGGTTGAAAAATTCGATTGGTGCTGCCAGCTAAGGTAATTTTTGTGTCTTTGGTTATGAGAATTCGCTCAGGAAAATAAAACTTTTTGCCCTATAACTTCCAGTGCAGTCAAGAAATCAATACGAATTTCATACAATTAATGGAACCTATTATAACCATTATTCAGGCCAAATTTGGTTGAAAAGCCTTGATAGGGTTACCAGCTATTGTCGGTTTTGTGTTGAATTGCAATATCTTTATTAAGCGGTTTTATCGTAGAATTTTCAATTGGTAATGATATTGTAGTGACAATAAACAGCAAATATTAAGCTTTCGATTATTTGAAAAAACTCGCTGCAGGTAACCCTAAATTTCTTTATACTCCTATAACTTCGAATGTAATATAACAACGTGAAGCAGATGTGATATATTCTTGGCTTTGATACTGGCGAAAGGTTACCAGCACGAGTCGGTTGTGCTACTTTTGTATCAATAAATGCTTACAGTTAGTATTCATACCGGAAACATTTACAATGAAAATAAATAACCGATGTTTCAATTCCCTAAGTTCTGCAAATTTTTCGGATCGTAGCCCCAAACACCAACTTCAGTTACAGTGCTGCAGGCACTGAGCATTTTCTTCATTGATGTTATATGAGATGCTGCTTTCAAAGTTTGGTGAAATAAGCAACTGATAACGAATAATTAACAAGTGTTTTTCTTTCATAAACTTTGAAACTCATGCCAGTGGTGATATCTGAAACCTTCTACCATATGAGTTATAATGCATTCTTGAGACCAAAGTAAAACGTGGCATTTGAAACAGTTTGGCCGTAATAGGCAGCACATGTGGTGGAATATGCACTCAAAACCTGCACGATTCTTCTACTGTTCTTCGAACATTAGTGTTTCTAGCGGTTCAGGTGCGCTAGAGTTTTTTTAAATGGTGGCATATTTAGCTGGTGTTCACAAAGTCAAAAATGTGTTACATTATCTACAACCGAAGCGGAATATGCGATTGGAGCTGAAGCGACAAAAGAATTAATTTGGCTGAAACGTTTGTTGGATGAAATAATGCCCAATAAATTCGATCATCCAACATTATTTGTGGACAACCAAAGTGAAATTCGTCTTATTAAGAATCAGGAGTTCCACAAACGCACCAAACATATTGATGTAGATTATCATTATATTCGAGAGAAAGTCAATGAGGGACGTTTTCAATTGAAATATGTGAGCAGTCATGAACAGTTAGCGGATTCTCTAACAAAAACATTGCCAAAGGACCATTTTGAATATCTTTGAAATTTGACGAGCATCGCATCAATTGAAAAAGTTTTAAAGTTCAATGTGCGTTACATATTTAACTTAAACATTTTTAAATTTGACAAAAAGTGAGAGTGTTAAGTATTCATAGTTTTGTACAAATTCAAACGCACACACACTGAGTTACATTCATACTCAACGCTTTGCTTTTCATTTATTGAGTTTTGTTCAGAAACAATTACTTTCCCCAACAAGATCACCTTTCCGGGTGTTAGTTGTGAATATATAATTCGTGGAGATGCGAGTTTGCCTTGAGTTTTCGTTTGGTGGATGGGAATAGTGAATTTGTGGCGATTTGGGTCTACTTGGAACCTCGCTCGACAGTTGGGAATATTGAGTTTATGACGCTTCGAGTTGACAGGGAGCTTCCGTTTTATAGTTGGGAGGATAGAATTCGTGGCACTTGGTGTTTATGCCTAGTACTATACTCTTCGCGAAACGAATTCAACGGTCAAATCCCATACAAAAGAGCTTTACTGACGAATTGAAAAGCTCTTTTTGTATGGGATTTGACCGTTGAATTCGTTTCGCGAAAAGTATAGTACTAGGCATTACATTGAACTTTCGTTCGATGGATGGGTGAATAGAATTTTTGACGGTTCGACTTCGCATTGAACTTTCGTTTGATGGTTGGGAGCGGAGAACTGAGGGCGATACGATTTTACATTGAACATTCGTCTGATAGTCCAGAAGACTGAATTGGCGGCAATTCGAGTTTATGCCTAGTACTATACTCTTTGCGAAACGAATTCAACGGTCAAATCCTATACAAAAAAAACTTTACTGCTCTGCTCTTTACTGCTGCAAAAGAGCTTTAAGCTCTTTTTGTATGGGATTTGACCGTTGAATTCGTTTCGCAAAGAGTATTGTTCTAGGCATTAATGTGAACTTTTCGTTTTTTAATTGGGAATTTAGAATTTGTGCCGATACGAGTATACATTGAACCTTTCGTATGATAATTGGGAATTAAGGATTGGTGGTAATTCGGGTTTACTTTGAACATTTCGCCTAATAGTTGGAGATACAGACTTGGTGGTGATTCAGGTTTATAGTGGAGTCAGGGTTCGATAATTGGGAACTTTAGAATTAGTGGCGATTCGTGACTGCCTCGAGGTTGGGGGGTTGAAACTTTACAAATAGGGTTGAAGGGGAACTCAGGGGGTTGCGAAAGAACAACCAGGTCGGGTTCAGCTTTGGTGGTGGCGCCCAACCGAGCTAGAACGAGATTCGGGGAAGCCCTTACCTCACTCGAGGGCTTCAGGTCCATTTCAGGCGTGAGTGAGTGTCGCCCACGCCCATTTCCATTGGGTTAGTCCGGGACCCGAACGGACCGACCCGGATCTCAACCTTCCGAAGGCAAGGGAGGTAACAATTGGCGCCCAACGTGGGGCCTAAAAAGCGTGTAAGGGGTGTGAAACGTGGTGTTATATACAGTCACTCAAAGTGAAAATGATCCACCCAGTGAAAATAAATTGATATGCATCGCATACAATTTTATATTATTGGAAATTACTTTGTTTCTAGGCAAAAGTAATTCCTAATGTGTAAGCAACAAATAGACAAGTTATACGCAAAATGGTTACATTCCATTTGAAATTACGGGTCAATCTTTGCTAGAAGGCTGAATATGGGGTCAAAATGAAAATGATCCATTGTACTTATTTCATATAGTTCACTACTAAGATTTTATAATCAGCTGTTGACATGTATTTGACATTTCCTTAGTTGACTTTAGCCTTTCGCTGAGTGCAGTCACCTGTTGCACATTTATCGTTTTGAGCAAGTTTTTTTTCGAAATTGGTCGCCATACGACGTACAAAGAACGGGAGCTGGTTATCCATCATTTCAAGCTCGGGAAAAGTAATCGCGAAATAGCAAAGATTGTCAACAAGAGTGCGTCAACTGTACAACATATAATTGAACGATTTAAAGACAATCGCATCGGTAATAAGGTTCAAAAAAGTCCAAAAAATGCGTTTTCCGATCGTGACGAACGGTGGATAGTAGACTTTATCCGAGAAAATCCGAAGCTTAGTGCGCCGAAAATTCGCGTACAATTTGAAAAGGCCTTGGGTATCAAGGTCTGCGACGAAACAATAAGAATTGTCCTTAGAAAACAAGGATTTAACAGTCACTCCCCACGAGTAAAACCGTTAATAAGTGCGAACAATCAGAAACGTCGGCTAGAATTTGTGACTCAGTACTATTCGCATGGCCCAGACTTCTGGAATACCGTTATATTTGCTGATGAAAGCAAATTCAATGTTTTTGGATCGGATGGGAAGGTTCGAGTATGGAGAAAGAAGAATGAAGAGTTGAATTTGAAGAATCTTCGTCCATGTTTAAAACATGGTGGAGGTTCGATAATGGTTTGGGGCTGTATGGCAGCTAATGGAGTCAGTAATATTCACGTTATTGATGGTAACATGGATAAATTTATGTACCTCCAAATTGTGAAGGACAATTCACCTGCCAGCGCCGAAAAATTGGTTCTTAAAGACAAATTCCAGTTCTATCAAGATAACGACCCCAAACATAAGTCGTTACTCATTCGAGAATGGATGCTCTATCAGTGTCCCAAAGTTATGGAAACTCCAGCACAATCACCAGATTTAAACGCTATCGAACACTTGTGGGACCATTTAGAAGAGCGTCTTAGGGAGCATCAAATATCCAGTCCAAATCGATTAAAGGAGGTCATTCTGGAAGAGTGGTCGAAAATCTGCCCAGAATTCACAAAAAAACTTGTTGCTTCAATGCCAAAGAGGTTATCAGCTGTTAGGTTCGCCAAGGGCCTTCATACTAAATATTAATTTGTTAAAGAAAATAATTGATTTATATTTTTTTTGTGTTTTGTATTTTGATGGATCATTTTCATTTTGACTATGGAATATACATTTTTTGTTTATATTATCAGGCAGTTTCATACCAAATTCCTGACAGTCTTAAAAGTGATCAAATGGTGAACAGAGCTGTTTGGTAAAATTCAAAATAATTTTTGTGTTTGAAAATAGAGGTAAATACCTTTCTTTTAGTGCCTAATTTCTTACCCGTGTGGTTTCCTATATCTGTCCTTTTCGCTCTTATAGACATGTTTACAGTAAGAAATATTCAGGTCCTTTATCTGTTTATGTTTAAAAAAAGACAAAATGCAGCTGCAGCGACGAAAGAAATTCATCAGGTGTTAGGACCAGATACCTGCAACGAACGCACAGTGCAACGATGGTTTGCCAATTTCCAAGAAGGAAATTTTGGCTTGGACAACGAACCACATGGTCAACAAGGTAGCAGTGTTAATGATGACGAACTGCGAGCAGAAGTTGAGAGGAATACATCGACAACTTTACAGTGCCTTGCTGAGACCTTCAATGATTCGAAATCAACCATTAGTCGCTGTCTCAAAAATATTGGAGAAGTCAAAAAACTCAATTAATGGGTCCCATACGAATTGTCTGAAAGGAACAAAATGTTGAGAGTTGAATTAGCCTCTTCACTGCTGATGCGACATAAAAAAGGACCATTTTTGAAGAGGATTGTGACTTGCGATGAAAAATGGATTCTCTATGATAATATGGAGCGTTCAGGACAATAGTTGGATCGCGTAGAAGCACCTAGCCACCAAGTAAGAGCGGGACTGCACCCTAAGAAGGTCATGGTTACTGTTTGGTGGACTTCAGAAGGCGTCGTTCACTATTTGTTCTTGAATCCTGGTGAAACGATAACTGCAGAGATTTACTGTGCACAATTGGACGAAATGCACGCAAAATTGCGTTTAAAACAGCCTTCTCTGGTGAATAGGCATGGACCAATTCTGTAACACGATAACGCACGACCGCATGTATCCCGTTTGACCATGTAAAAACTACAGGAGTTGCAGTACGAAGTTTTAGCTCACCCTCAATACTCTCCAGACCTATCACCAACAGACTATCATATTTTCTGGAACCTGGGAAACTATTTACAAGAAAAGCGCTACTCCAACCAAAACGCTGTAATACGTGTCCTTTGAAGAGTTTTTGGAGCAAAAAAATATAATTTTTTTCAAAAAAGGAATTTTTGATTTGCCAACACGTTGGCAACAAACTATAGACTCCAACGGTGAATATTTTGAAGAATAAAAAAATTTCATTTGAAAATAATCGAGTTTTTCTTAACCCTTCAAAATCCGACATTTGGTATGAAACTACCTGATATTATATTTTCCAATCGAATAAATTTTTTATTTACTACACATTTAAAACTGAGATTGCACATCTGAAGTAATCATCTTTAAGTAGGAAGCGTCCATTTTTAATTTATTTTCTATCATTAAATTACGTTGCAATTGTTTTGCTCCGAGTGGATCATTTTCACTTTGAGTGACTGTATTTCCCAAGAATGTTGGGTGAAGTGGTAAGTGAAAGTGTGAGGTGTAACTTTGTGAAAAACGGGAAAAAATTGGATCCCTTGGACACGAAATCGTTGAGGATTGTTCAGCCCATCAGAGTTCCAGAGACGATCAGCGGAGGGCCGCCGACTGAGGCTGACGACTGTGGAAAGGAGGCATCCTGATAAGCGACGGAAGCCGCGGTGAACGATTGGCTTGTACAACAAGAATCGTGAACGGATAATTGAGATTAGATATTGAATTTTGAATTGTCCATAAAAAATATAAAATTTAATATCATTGCTTAGAAAATATTAAAAGTTCAATATTCTCCTAGCTGAATTGGGCACATAATCGGGTGAAGAATTGCAACAGAAGCGAAGTGTCGTCCAAAGCCAAAATCTTAATTGATCGGGTCAGCAAGGATGAGCTGGTTTATGAGCTGGAAATCAGGGGACAACCGACTGGGACCGTGGAATCCATGCAAAAAACGCTGTGGGTGGCGCTGCGAGCAGAGGCCTCTATGGAAACATTTTTGATTTCCGTGCGAGACTACCCGTATACACTGGAGGAGGATTTAGAAGCAGTCCAGGAGAAACTGACCGATATCCAGGCTTTGATGAAAGCATTTCGGGCAACTTCACAATCGTCCGACTTTCTCAAAACTAAGACCAAGATTGAGTTTCGAATGCGCCGCCTCAAGAATGCTCAACATGAGAAGGGGGTAATGGGTGAGGAGGCTCACAAGTTGCAAGTTTGCCTAATAATGGCGATGGGGGAGTTGCTTGTAAAAACAGAGGGTGAGGGAGAACCGGGCGAGACAGAACCAGACCAGGAGGACGACAGCAGCAGCGAGCGGAAGGCGCTAGGTGCGGTAGGTGCTCTAATATTAGGACCGGCTTGGGCCAGCAAGCCAAATTGGTAAGCAGAGATTCTAGGAGAACCCATATTTTCCACGCCCAGGTCAACTCCGATAGTAGCAAAGGGGCAATAGGTAGCAAAATGGGGCCTGCGCTACAGTGGGGACTCGGGATCATTGAGTGCGTTCTTGGAGCGGGTGGAGGAACTCCGGGAAGCTAGTGGGGTATCTACCAGGCAACTATTTCAATCGACGGTGGAAATATTTGAAGGCAAGGCTCTGATCTGGTTCAGGGCAAATCACTTTCGCGTAAGCTCACGGCAGGTGCTAGTCATCGAGATGAGAGCCGATATTGTACCGCCTGATTACCATGACCATCTGATGACCGAGATCGTGAGGTGCACTCAGGGACCCGAGGAGTCCATAGAAGTGTATATCTCCGTCAAAGAGGGATTATTTAGGTGCCGAGTTCAACCCTGCTCCGAGGAAGAAAAATTATAAATCTTTTGGCGAAATTTAGCGCCTTTCTATCAGACTCAACTGGCCTTAACGACAGTCAAAACTATTGCAGACCTGGTCAGAGTGGGACGTTCGTTAGAGGCTACACGCGTCACAGTGGAGGCCTACGTGCCACCCCATACCCGGAAAAGCCAACGGCTCTTGGAACCTGACTTGGCGTATGTTGGGAGTGCCGAACGGTCGAGACTAGATTCGTTGCAGCAGGACGAACTACGGTGCTGGAATTGCCAAGGCCTAGGTCACACCTCTCGACAGTGTTCAGAGCCTCAAAAATGTTTCGGTTGTGGTCGTTTGGGAATGAGGAAGGCCACCTGCCCTAATTGTCGTAGGATGCCGAATCGAGGGAGGGATTCCAGAAGTCAATTTGGAGTAGCTCGCAGAAGGGGGTGCCCAGGGTGGTGGTGCCAGAAGAGGAGAATCGCGTTCGACTCAGCCATCAACGTCGGGAAACTACCGACGTGCTCAGTAGGTGGCACCCTGAGCACTATACCAGAACAAGAGAGAGCCGCAGCAAACGCTCAGATACATTACCTGCTGACTTAGAAGCAAAGAGACAAAAGGCCACATCTGAAGGTGGATATTTTGGGACGCAAGTTCCTGGGAATGGTAGACTCTGGTGCCTCTAATACGGTAGTAAGTGGAGAAGGATGGCAGGCTTTGCAAAGACTGGGAGCGGAACTCTTGCGTTCAGACCAGCGAACCATCAGAATGGCTAACAATCAAGGGTGCACAATTGCAGGAACAGTGGGTATCCCTGTGAGGCTGAAGAGAAAAGTGGATTGGTTGCGAGCCTTAGTGGTTCCAGAACTGCCTCATGTTCTTATCATCGGGGTGGATTTCGTCAGGCAGTTTGGGTTAGTCATGGCTCTAAGCGAGGAGAGTTGGGAATTTGTCAGTGCGTTGGAAGGTGGTGGTACGGACCAATCAAAACGCAGGAGCCAATTAACGTGGGCGGAGGAAATCGAGCTCAGTCAGCTCGTCAACGAGGAGTTCCAACGGATGGGGGAAGATATTGGATGTACAAACCAAGTGGAGTATGTCATCCGAACTTCAGCGGTACCAATTAAGCAGTGCTACTACCCCGTTTTTCCTGCAGTACAGACTCATATAGACGCGAAGCTGAATGAAATGCTGGCGCAGGGCATAGTTGAGCCAGCCTCAAGTCCCTGGGCTTCACCCATCATCCTATGTAGGAAGAAAGACGGCACCTACCGATTTTGCGTTGATTATCGCGAGTTAAACGCCGTCACAGAGCATGATGCCTACCCGCTGCCCGACGTGGCCGCCACGCTAGACAAATCGCGAGATGCTCAATACTTGTCTTCACTCGATGTGAAGTCTGCATAGTGTCAAGTGCCCATGGCCGAACAATCAAAAAAAATTTACAGCCTTTACCGTCCCACATCGAAGATTATTTCAATTCCTACGAATGCCCTTTGGTCTGCAAAATGAACCTGCTACATGGCAACGGCTTATATATCAAGTTTTAGGACCTGATCTGGAGCCATACGTCTTTACATATCTCGACGATATCATCGTTGTGGCACAAGACTTTACCAAACACATGGAGATAATGAGGGAAGTATTTAGACGCTTGAAGCAAGCTGGGTTGAAAGTTTCTAAGGACAAATGTGAGTTTTGCCAGCCGCAATTAAAATATCTCGGATACGTCGTGAATGAAAAAGGATTGGATGTAGATTCGGATAAAGTCAAGAGCGTGATAGAGATACCACCTCCAACTAACGTGAAGGGGGTCAGACAGTTCCTGGAGATGGTCTCGTGGTATCGAAGATTAATACCGGACTTCATCACAATGACGGCACCATTAATGAACCTCCTTTAAAAGAACAAACAGTTCAAACGGACCCAGGACTGCGAGGCTGCCTTTGCACAGGCGAAGCTAAAGCTATCTACCACACGATTTCTGACTTGCCGGGACTATACGCTACCGTTCTCAATCCGGACGGACGCATCAGATTAAGGTCTGGGGCTGATTCTGACTCAGAAGCATGAAGATGGGGAAAAATAATCTGCTATCTGAGTCGGTCTCTGACAAAGGCGGAGCGCAAGTATTCTACTACCGAGAAAGAGTGTCTTGCAGTACTGTGGACCGTAGAGAAGCTGTGACCATACATAGAGGGAGCACGCTTCACTACTCACTTGTATGGCTGAGTAATCTGAAGGATCCGACGGGACGACTGGCCAAGTGGGCGATACGCCTCTAATAATACCCTTTTGAAATTGTTAATCGTAAAGGAAAGGAACATTTGGTACCCGATGCGCTGTCACGATTTATGTCTGGGGGGTAGCAAATATAGAGACCGTAGAGGCTCCGTGGTACAAGGCCATGAAAGAGAAGGTAGTACGAACGCCCGAACGCTATGCGGATTGGCAGGTGATGGACAGCGTACTATGGAAGCATGTCCCTGGACGGTATCCCGAGTTAGAGGGAGCAAAAGCGTAGAAGCGAGTGGTGCCAAAGGCGGGGAGAATGGAGGTGATGTTCCGATGCCACGACGATCCAAAGGCTGGACACATGGGTGCGAGTCGAATGTTGTGTAGACTTGCGGAAAGACATTATTGGCCAAAGATGTTGGCTGATGTGACACCATATGTGAAGAGGTGCAAGGAACGCCAGGCCAATAAGGTGGAGAGGAGAGCTCCGGCCGGATACATGATAACTAGGAGTGGAGAACCACAACAACCATGGGAGATGGTTTGCGTGGACCTAGTGGGCCCACTACCGCCATCGAAACAAGGGCATGTCTTTATACTCACCGTACTGGATTATGTGAGTAAGTTCTCTCTGCTATTTCCATCGCGACAGGCAATCGCATAGGCCGTGAGTAAGATCTTAGAGGAGCAAGTCTTTTTACTCTTTGGGGCACCAAAATGGCTGGTCTGTGATTACGGCATTCAGTTTCGGCGAAACATGCTGAAACACCTGACGGAGTCCTATGGAACCAGGATAAAGTTCACAGCTTTATATCACCCACAAGCCAATCCAGTGGAACGCAAGAACCAGGACATAAAGCGTATGCTACGGTCGTTTGCAACCGAAAACCACCGCGAGTGGGATAAGGACCTGGCTAAGGTAGCATGTGCTCTGCGCATCTACAAACACGAAGTAACACGTGTCAGCGCGTACTTTTTCAATATTGGCAGAGAGATGGTGACGCATCATGAGTGACGGGAACAACCCGGAGGGGGCGGAATATTCTAGGGCCCACGGCCAGAGCTGAAGAACTCGCCAAAGTACGCTCGGATGTATTAGAGCGCATAAAACACGCAGCAAGGCAGAGCACCCAACGATATAATCAGTGGAGACGGGACGTCACGTTCGTGAAGGGAGAGGCTGTGTGGCGGAAAAGTTACACTCTCTCTGATGCGACGAAGTATTACTCCGCAAAGCTGGCGTCGGAATATATTGGTCCTTTCTGGATTCGCAAAAGAGTGTCGGGTTGGACCTACCTGTTGGTAGATAGCAGTGGCAAGGAGGCGGAGGTATGACACACGAAGGATTTGAAACCATACGTCAACTAGCTGACTAAGTGGCAGGGGGGGGGGGAGTATTTCGCAAGACATCTGTACGGTGGCGCCCAATTCGCTTTTCAACCAGCTGGGAAACGATTGTCCTTAGATACATTTCGTTACTTCCTTGTCGTTTGCTTTCCTCTTGAAATCGCATCCACAACGGCTTAAATAAAGGTGAAAATCTAATAAATATAGGGTGACTGCGTGTAAATACATAGGAGATAGAAGTTAGTTACGATAAGGGTTAGGCACAAAGCAAATGAACTTGTAGTTGAATTAGAAGTAAGGAGTAAGAATAAGTGTTGCTTTATAAACATATCTACAAAAAGTAGAATATGAGCCAGGGTTAGGCACACAGCAAAGAAAATTTTAGCTAAGTCGGGAATTAGGAAATAGAAGTTAGTGTTGCTTTACGAACATACAAACTCAGAATAGAATAGGAGTTAGGATTAGTAACTCAGTCCATGAAATTTCATTTGATTTAAAAGTTAGGAGTTAGAATTAGTGCTGGTGTATAAACATGCATACTCAAAGCAGAATAGGAACTCGGATTAGACACCCAGCAAATGAAATTGTATTAATTGGGAATTTAGAATTTGTGGCGATACGAGTATACATTGAACCTTTCGTTTGATAATTGGGAATTAAGGATTGGTGGCAATTTGGGTTTACTTTGAACCTTTCGTCTGATTGTTGGAAAAACAGACTTGGTGGTGATTCAGGTTTATAGTGGAGTCGGGGTTCGATAATTGGGTATTTTAGAATTAGTGGTGATTCGTGATTGCTCCGAGATTAGGGGGCTGAAACTTCACAAATCGGGTTGAAGGGGAATTCAAGGGGCTGTAAAACAACAACCAGGTTGGGTTCGGCTTTGGTGCTGACACCCATACGAGCTAGAACGAGATTCGGGGAAGCCCTAACCTCACTCGAGGGCTTCAGCTCCATTTCAGGCGTGAATGAGTGGCGCCCACGCCCATTTCCATTGGGTTAGTCCGGGACCCGAACGGACCAACTCGGATTTCAACCTCGCGAAGGCAAGGGAGGAAACACGCGGACTAAGTGAATTTAATCTTAAGGTTTTTACATCGACCTGGCCTAAAATTTGGTCAGGTTGAATTTGGTCCTCTTTTGCACGTGACCACGTTCATTGAATTCAATTTTAGTTCATTTGCTTTAATTATCTTTTTCAATGCCTCTCAAACGTGATTACTTAAATGATTTTGAGTCAAACGAGACAATTGTGAGCTTAAATTCAACATTCATATATTATTAATAGTCGCTCAAAAGTCAAGGCCTTGGTCGGGTGTGCTTACAGCAATATAGTCTACGGTCTATTTTCGGTTAGGTCGCTTGAAATTGTGTACTGACCTACCGCTTGGATCGGGTTTTGAGTGCTTACAGCAGGTGGGCTATTTAATTTAAGTGAAAAATTATGTTTAGTCTGCGGACTAAACGTCTGCTGTAAACGCTATCATTGTTTACTTCTTTTGATTGCAAATGTTTATGCAAGCATTTTTTGGAACTAAAATAATAAAAAACGCCTCGTGCTCTCTGTTCTTTGCTGGCACCGAAACCAAAAACATTTATTTATTTATTTATTTATTTGGTGCGTATACAATTCAACAGACAAAACTGTTTGGTTTCTTCAACGTATATATTCGATATACGATAAAGTAGCAACAATAAAACTTGCGGTAACGCTGCAACGACAAAATGTCATTCCGAATTTCTCTATCCGGCTCGAAGGACCTTGTTTGGATTCTATATGAATGGATGATGATAAGGGGGCGGTTAAATTGCGATGCACGCTTCTAACTGCTGATAATAGGTTGGCTTCTACGACAAGAATGTGGATTTGAAATTTGATTTGAAGCAACCATCGACACGACAAACCCTCCTTCGAAAAACTGCAAAGATAGAAAAACCAGCAGATTATTATGGAAAACACTATTTCATCCCGAACTATTTCTGCTGATTGTTTCGATGATTCCAAACTCAGACGAAATTATGTTATTTTCTGCCTTTTATTTTTAACAACATAACAAAATTCTAATAACAATTTCTCATAAGTATTTTGAACTAGAAACTTTCAATTATACAATTCCAATTCCAACTCTTTCAACTACAAAAAACTATTTTTTATATATTTTCATTTTTTGACAGATTTCTTTGTTTGCTATGGTTAGCAAATGCAATACAAATTTTACAGTAAAAGTTAAACACGACGAAATCACAACATACTCCCCGCGTTGAAACGACCAGTTTCAATATTCTTTATGATTCGGTGTTGTGTGATTAGAATACATTATGGGTAATGGACAAACCTTTGTAATGGGTCGTTTGATTACATTATATTGTGTTTTTATGGTCACCACTCTTGTCAGATTATCTCTTCCTGGATGTGTGCTAATAATTCTTCCTAATAACCAATGTGCAGGAGGCAGTCTGTCATCCTTTACTAAAACTAGTTCGTTTTCCTTCAGATTTGGTTGTTGTGTCAGCCACTTTGGACGTTGTTGCAAACGATGCAAATATTCTTTACTCCATCGAGCCCAAAATGACTGAGTAAGTTTTTGAATGTGATTATAGCGATCTAAGTGATTCACATTTTCATCGAGAAGGCTAGGTTCTGGTGGCATAAGCAGTGGTCCTCCTATTAAAAAATGTCCTGGCGTTAAAGCTGTAATATCCTGTGGATCTTGTGTCATCTCGGTCAATGGTCTAGAGTTCAGGCTGGCTTCGATCTGGGTCAACAATGTACTTAGCTCTTCATAAGTAAGTAATGTATTTCCCATGGTTCTTTTTAAATGTGTTTTTACTGATTTTACTCCGCTTTCCCACAATCCTCCAAAGTGGGGTGAAGAAGGAGGAATAAAGTGCCATTTTATTCCTAAATTTTCGATGGCTTGTGCGATTTCATGCTCATGCTGTTGAACTTGCGTAAATTTGTAGCGAGTTAATATTGCATTAGCTCCAATAAAATTTGATCCGCAGTCGCTGTAGATATCAGTACACAAACCACGTCGTGAAACAAATCTTCTAAATGTTGCAATAAAGCCGGGAGTGGAAAGGTCGCTTACGATTTCGAGATGCATTGCCTTCGTCACCATGCAAATAAATACTGCTATGTAGCCTTTATAACTTCTTATTCCTTTCCCTTTTGAACCTTTTACGTCGAACGGACCACAATAGTCAACACCACTATGTGCGAAAGGTCGTGCTGGTTGAACTCGATACGTTGGTAAATTCGCCATTAGTTGAGTCCTTGTTTGAGCAGTGTGACGGAAGCAACTAATGCATTGATGAATATGGCTTCGAATTGCGTTTCTTGCGTTAAGTATCCAGAATTTTCTTCTCAATAACGATAACATGAGTTGAACTCCTCCATGCATTGATTTCTTGTGATAATCGTCAATAATCAGTTTAGTCAAATGGCTTTTTCCAGGTAAGATTATAGGATGTTGTTCCGCATATGATAATGAGGAATTTTGGAGTCGACCTCCTACTCGAATTAGTTTGTCGTTGCTCAGAAATGGGTGTAATTTAATCAACCGACTGTTTCGAGCTATTTGTTTTTGAATTTGAAGTGCTTTTATTTCCGAAGAAAATTCTTTCTGCTGGACGGTTCTTATCCAAAATGTTAAGCCTGACTGAAGCTCTTCAGACGTGAGATATTTTAGCTTTTGATTTTGCAGAGGACTTCGAACATTTCCTATCCAACGTTGACAGTAAGCAGTTACTCTAATAAGCCTTGAAAAGGATGAGAATCTTTCAAGTAGTTCATGAGAATCATCCATGATTTGCACATGCAAAGTTATTGTTCTTTTATGTAATCCCACTGTTGTTTCGATATCGTCTCTTTTTCTAGGCCACGTATCCTTTGCTCCTCTTAACCATTGTGGTCCTTTCCACCAAAGAACATAATTTTTCAACCTTTCAGGTGATATTCCTCTACTGGCACAGTCAGCAGGGTTTGTTTCTGTTGGTACATGATTCCATGAACATTCCTCGAGCAATTGATGGATATTGGACACTCTATTACTAACGAAAGTCTCCCAATGTGAAGGGTGTTTTCTCAGCCAGGCCAATACGATCGTAGAATCGGTCCAACAATAGACATCTTGTATATTGAGTTGCATGTCCTTTTTTACCTGAGCCACCAGTTTTGCAAGTAAATTTGCTCCACATAATTCCAGTTTCGGCAACGAAATTGTCTTGATAGGTGCCACCTTGGTCTTTGCCGATATTAACTGGACATCAACCTCGCCATTCACTTGTTCAACTCTCACGTAAACAACAGCTGCGTATGCTTTTATGCATGCGTCGCAAAATCCATGGAGGTCTACAATTGTTGATGTACTTCCTGTTCGAATCCACCGTGGAATCTGAATATATTGTAGAGAAGGTAAGCCTTGGCGATAACACTTCCACTTCTCTTCGATGTCTCGAGGAATTTCATCATCCCATTGTATTCCTGCAAGCCAAAGGGTTTGAATGAGATGTTTTGCTAATAAAGTTACCGGTGCGAGCCATCCGAGCGGGTCAAATAATTTAGATATTTCGGATAATATCGTTCGTTTCGTCCAAGTTTGCAACGTATCTTCAATTTCTATCTTGTATGATAAATAATCATCTCAAGGATTCCATAATATTCCCAATGCCTTTATGGTATCTGCATCAACTGACAATGGTAAGTTAACTTCTCGAAATTCCTCAGGAATAGCTTGTAGGAGTAATTCATTGTTGGAAGCCCACTTTCGGAGTTCTAGCCCACCACTCTCCAACAGACTACGAATTTGGCATTGTTTTCGTGTTGCTTCTTCAATGCTGTTACCTCCAGAGATCAAATCGTCAACATAAAAATCATTGAGTACTGCTTCTACTCCAACAGGGTAATAATGTTGTTCATCTTTTGCTAATTGATGCATCGCTCGTATCGCTAAATACGGTGCACTTTTTGTTCCGAAAGTTACGGTGGTCAACTTGTAATCGCAAAAGGGTTTATCTGGTGAATCTCTCCATATTATTCTTTGGTAGTCACTATCGTCTGGATGGATGCGTATTTGTCGATACATTTTATGAACATCGGCCATAAATGCAATTTCATATTTCCTCCAACGCAATAGGATCGAAAATAACGATTCTTGAATAGTCGGTCCTTTTAATAATACATCATTTAATGATTTTCCGTTACTAGTTCTTTGCGAGGCATCAAAAACGACACGAACTTTAGTACTTGTGCTGCTCAATTTCACAACTGCATGATGTGGTAAATATGTACAATTGTAATACGAGTTACCATGCTCATCGTATTTCAAGAAATCGGTTTCCTTTGTGCTTGTGGGTTCCATGTGATTTAGATCGAGATATTCTTTAATACAATTTGTATATTCTTCTTTCAAGTAAGCGTCTTGAGACAAACGTTTTTCGAGTTGAATCATTCTGATGATGGCCATATTTCTAGATGAACCCAGTTGCACTTGCTTGCTATCAAATGGTAAACGAACTTGATACCTCTTATCATCCCTTCTTATATGGTTTTCTATGAAATGTTGTTCACAGCGTTGGTCCTCGTTAGAGAGATGAGCTGTAACAGGCAATTCCTCTAATTCCCAAAACAATTTTAGATTTTCATTTACATTGACATGAAAATGTTCTAAGAGTTTAGTTTGAATTGATTGCTGGGATGCTTGACCAGAAATAATCCAGCCAAATATAGTGTGCTGACCTATTGGAGTTCCAGGAGGTCCTTTTCGTAATCCTTCAGCAATTATTAATGGATAGACATCAGCACCTAATAAAATATCTATTCGTCCTGGGCGATCAAATGTGGGGTCAGCCAGCGGTAATCCTTCCAGATGAGTCCATTTAGTTCTCGCTAAATGTTGACTTGGCAGTCCATTTGTGATTTTGGTGACAATAAAGGCCTCAACTCGAATGCTTTTCATTGTAGAATCTTTTGTTGAAAGTATTATTGATGCACGTGATTTAACTCTTTCTGTGGAAATGCTTCCTAGACCAGACACCTCTATGTTGACTGCTTTGCGAGGTAGTCGTAAAGACTGAACAGTGTTCTCTGTCACAAACGAGGCTTGTGACCCAGGATCTATGAGAGCTCTACAAACTTCTGTTTGACCTTGTGGTGAAATGATAGTGACTAGCGCTGTCGCTAACAAGATTCCTTTGGACTTTGAACTTTGATTCACGACGAAAGATTGAGTAGTCGGCTGAGTGACTACACCGGGCTCTTCCATAAATGACTGTTGAGGAGTATGATTTTGATTTTCTTTCCGCTGAATCTGGACTGAGTTTCTTTCTTTGTGCAACGTAGTATGATGCGGTTTCTTGCAGATGTAACACTTTAAATTACTTGGACATTTAGCGATGAAATGACCTTTCCCCAAACAGTTCATGCAAAGACCTTGAGATTTAATGAGATCCAATTTTCCTTGATGATCAAGACCTAAATATTTTGGACATTGCCGAATAGCATGAACTTCTTTACATAGCTGGCATGACGAAATTGTTGCTAAATGAAAAGTTTGGTTTCTATTCCCCGATCTTTCTTCATACATCACACCTTTTGTCTCTTTTGATACTATTCGACGCTTATTGGCATTAATCGCTTCCAATGTACGAAAACGGGTTTCCAGAAACTGCTTTAACTCCTCCCAAGTTGGCAGTTCAACCTTTGTACTAAGTGATTGTTCCCAAGTTTCAATTGTCTCATATGGCAGTCTTTTACTGAGAAAATTAACGATGATTGGATCCCAAGAGGCGGTATTCACATTAAGATTTTTAAGAGCTGCCAAGCATTCGGAAGTTTTGTCGAGCAGATTCTTCACGCCTTTAGCAGATTCCTGATTTACCATCGGTTGGTTGAACAACATATCGAGCTGAGCTTTTGCCAAAATTCTTTTATTGTCATACCTTCTGACCAAAGTACTCCAAGCAAGATCATAATTCGCATCCGTTATTGGGGTATTACTTAGAAGGGTTTGCGCTTCTCCTGACAAATGCGCCTTCAAATATTGGAGTTTTTGCACTGAGGATAAATGCTCATTATTATGGACCAGAGATTTAAACATGTCATAAAATGGTGTCCATGCCACATAATCTCCGGAAAACATCGGAATCGATATCCTTGGAAGTTTAATTTCGTCTTGTTTCGAGCGTATTTGAATGACTTGCGTCATACCTTTCTCATCTTTCAAAGTTTCAATTTCCTTTATAGGATGATCACGTCGAAATTCACTCATCATCTTAGTATATGCATCAATATAAAATTCTTCCATTGTAGAATGTATCTCATCTACAAAATACCTTTCGGTCTCCTTAATTTCCTCTGTGGCTAGTGCAATAATGTCTCGATGTCGTCTGCTAAAAACTTTCCAATATCCTTCTAAGTTTTCTAGTCGAACCTTATAATATGATTCTTTAGATCGTCTTTCCATCGAATCTTTATTATAATTCCGCATAAAAATCTCCATGTCACTCTTCTCGTTATATTGCAATTTGATAAGTTTCTCCATACTTTCACTGATGTCTTAAGTAGGAATCAAAGGTTTTCTATTATGGTTGTAGATTCAATAATTGAATTCGATTACTCAAGTGAACCAAGTTCTTGGTATGATTTTAAACAAAGAGTATTTTCTTCAATGGATTTAATTCGACAATTCTATTCGACAATTCTATTCTTCTTAAATCCGGTTCGAAGGACCATGTTTGGTTTCTTCAACGTATATATTCGATATACGATAAAGTAGCAACAATAAAACTTGCGGTAACGCTGCAACGACAAAATGTCATTCCGAATTTCTCTATCCGGCTCGAAGGACCTTGTTTGGATTCTATATGAATGGATGATGATAAGGGGGCGGTTAAATTGCGATGCACGCTTCTAACTGCTGATAATAGGTTGGCTTCTACGACAAGAATGTGGATTTGAAATTTGATTTGAAGCAACCATCGACACGACAAACCCTCCTTCGAAAAACTGCAAAGATAGAAAAACCAGCAGATTATTATGGAAAACACTATTTCATCCCGAACTATTTCTGCTGATTGTTTCGATGATTCCAAACTCAGACGAAATTATGTTATTTTCTGCCTTTTATTTTTAACAACATAACAAAATTCTAATAACAATTTCTCATAAGTATTTTGAACTAGAAACTTTCAATTATACAATTCCAATTCCAACTCTTTCAACTACAAAAAACTATTTTTTATATATTTTCATTTTTTGACAGATTTCTTTGTTTGCTATGGTTAGCAAATGCAATACAAATTTTACAGTAAAAGTTAAACACGACGAAATCACAACAAAACTGCCCAGTTATGGATTGGATACAATCAAAAAAATAAAATAACAAGAACTAAATAAGAATATATAAATATAAGTATATAAAATAATTAAAGTTAGAATAAAATAAAGTAAAACTAACTAAAGCAAAAAATTCATTACAATCACGAAAAATCAATTCAAAATTTTTAGGATACAATGAAAAAAAAAATACTAAGAAATAAATGAGCAAATATAAATATATATATATATAAAATATAATTAAAGTGGTAAATTAAATTAAGAAGAGATAAGGCAAACAAAACAAAAAAAAATCTAGCGCACCTGAACCGCTAGAAACACTAATGTTCGAAGAACAGTAGAAGAATCGTGCAGGTTTTGAGTGCATATTCCACCACGTGCGCTGCTTATTACGGCCAAATTGTTTCAAATGCCACGTTTTACTTTTGTCTCAAGAATGCATTAAAACTCATAAGGTGGAAGGTTTCAGATATTACCACTGGCATGAATTTCAACGTTTATGAGAGCAAAACACGGGTTAATTATATTCGTTATCAGTTCCATATTTCACAAAATTTTGAAAGCAGCATCTCATATAATATCAATGAAGAAAATGCTCAGTGCCTGCAGCACTGTAACTGAAGTTGGAGTTTGGGGCTGCGATCCGAAAAATTTGCAGAACTTTGGGAATTGAAACATTGGTTATTTATTTTCATTGTAAATGTTTCCGGTATGAATACTAACTGTAAGCATTTATTGATACAAAAGTAGCTCAACCGACTCGTGCTGGCAACCTTTCGCCAGTATCAAAGCCAAGAATATGTCACATCTGCTTCACGTTGTTATATGACATTTGAAGTTATAGGAGTATAAAGAAATTTGGCGTTACCTGCAACGAGTTTTTTCAAATAATCGAAAGCTTAATATTTGCTGTTTATTGTCACTACAATATCATAACCAATTGAAAATTCTACGATAAAACCGCTTAATAAAGATATTGCAAACAAACACAAAACCAACAATAGCTGGCAACCCTATCATGGCTTTTCAACCAAATTTGGCTTGAATAATGTTTATAATAGGTTCCAGTAATTGTATGAAATTCGTATTGATTTCATGACTGCACTGGAAGTTATAGGGCAAAAAGTTTTATTTTCCTGAGCGAATTTTCAAAACCAAAGACACAAAAATTACCATAGCTGGCAGCACCAATCGAATTTTTCAACCAAATTTCTGTCACACAGAGTCTAGAGTAAGATTCAGCTACTGTGTCAATTTCATGAAAATCGGGTTACTAATTCACATTTCATAGGGCAAAAGGCATTTTTTTTTCTTTCTAATTTTTCAAGATGGCACCACTGGAACAGAGTTGCCTACAATTCAAAATCGCTTCTATCAGACCTGGCCCTACTTAAGTCCAATGCATTCTGTAAATTTCAACTCTCTCTGATTATTGATTCGTGAGTTCCCGTGAACAGAAGTTTTTGAAGCTAAAAATATAGGTTAACTGAGAAAGGGCTACCGTTCTTGTCCGGCATGAAATTTCCAAAGTTTTACTTTGACTGTGTCGATTAAGCATAAGATTTGTATACATATTGGTTTTATTGTAGAAACGGACATTTTTTAGGATATTCGATGGTTTGAATGTTTTCACTTCCAAATTTTTATTTTTTCAAATTTAAGACACCAAAATTATCATAGCTGGCAGCTCCAACCGAATTTTTCAACGAACGTGGTTTGAAGTAAGGTGCAGCTACGGTGTGAATTTCGTCAAAATCGAACGATTCAATCAGAATTTATAGGGCTAAAAGCAGTTATCTTTTTACGTGATTTTTCAAGATGGCACCACTGGCACAGAATCACCCGCATTTCAAAATCATTTCTATCAGACCTGGTCCCATTTAAAACCAATACATTTTGCAAATTTCAATAAATTCTGTTCATCGGATCATGAGTTTCCGTGAACAGAAATTTTTGATGCTAAAAATATAGGTAACTTGGGCAAGGGTTACCAAGCGTGCCCGTTATACCATATCAAATTTTTTTTTGTTTAGGTAAACAAAGCACAAGATTTACATATGAGTGGCTTTTTTTGAAGAAACGGCAGTTTTTCAAGAGAGATGATGATTTGGAGGTTTTCACTTTCAGTGCCTGCCCTAGCTACAGGGTTGCCAGCACGCTCATTAAAAAAACATTTATCTACAACTAAATAAAACAAACATGTCCTGAAAATTTGGTAATCATGGAATAGCTCTTTCAAGAGTTATCACAATTTAAAAATTTTTAAATTTTCCCGTTCTCTTTTTAGGCACCCAGCGCACACATGGGGTCAAAAAATTCCAAAACATTATCCGATTCACATGTAAAACTTGTTCGAAATTTATGTCGTCAACTTTATTTTTGCAAAAATTATTTGTGTACAGAATAATAGGTGTATTAAAAAAATCACTAAAATTGCCGCCGGCGCCAAAGGGTTAAAGATTATTAACTTAACTAAAACTAAAAAGACCTGGCACTATTCTGCATAGACACCAATGTGTCATGAAAATTTCAGCTCAATCGGATGGCACGTTCCTGAGATTTTTTCACTGAAATTTTTTGATGATATATATATATATATATATGATATATATATATATATATATATATATATATATATATATATATATATATATATATATATATATATATATATATATATATATATATATATATATATATTTATATATATATATATATATATAGAAATATGAATTTTTGGCCAAAGTGATTTTAATACTAATGTTCTTCTTCGAACATTAGTAAAAAAAGAAAGAATCCATTAAAAGAATAGGAAATAAAATTAATTAGGAACAAAAAAGAAAAAAAAAATTCATATACATATATGAGTATATATAAAATTAAAAATATACAAAAGATCTTAAAGTAGTAAATAATGAAGTAAAATTAAGAAGAGCAAAAAAAAAAGAAAAGAAAGAAACCATTATTAACAAGAATAGAAAATAAAATTCATTAATTAGAAACAACAATTTTACTTCGGACCATATTTTTGAAAATGGCAATAGATTGTGGAAGAGGACCAAGTTGAAGACTATTATGAGTGCGTAAGAGTCGTAAAACGGGAGAGTAAAAGAAAGTGTCAGTATGAGCATACGGCACTTCAAATAGAATGGAGGACCTGATTGGCCTTACGGAGTCCCGCTCAATGAACAAAAATGCTAATGAGGAAGATAATTTGCCGCGACAGATTTTGAACAGGAAACACTCATCCAAGTAAACTCTGCGCTGCTCAAGGAGAGGAATGTTAAAAAGAGATAGACGTTCATAATAGGGTAAATACGGCAGACTATATTTAAAAAGTAAAGTACGTGTTAACCTGCGCTGAACAGATTCAACAGCGTCAGAGAGGTATTTGAAACGAGGACACCACACTTGACTGCAGTATTCCAGTACAGGACGGACTAGGCTAATAAATAGGTGGACACAAGTAGAAACACTAAATGAATTGTGGCAGGAATGAATCACGAAACCAGATATCCGAGAAGCTTTCCTAGTGATAGTGAGGACATGAACGTCGAATTTCAGTTTACGATCAAAGGTGACCCCAAGATCTGAGAAATGATCGACACAAGAGAGGACAGTGCCATCAATAGCATAAGGAAAGACATAAGTGAGAAGCTTCAGGGAAAAAGACATAGAAAAACACTTGGAAACATTAAGGGACAAACAGTTCAAGTTACACCAACCAGAGAGAGCTTGCAAATCATCCTGAAGAAGCAGAGAGTCAGCAGTATTTTTGATGATTTGGAAGATTTTTAAATCATCTGCATAAAGAAGACATGAAGACTTAAAAATAGGGGGAAGGTCATTGATAAAAATATTGAACAGAAGAGGTCCCAAGATGGAACCTTGAGGAACACCAGAAGAAGGGGAGAAAGGTGAGGACGACAAGCCAAAGAGGGAGACGAAACAAGTGCGATCAGTTAAAAAGGAAGAGATCCAGGAGAGCAGAGGTTCACGAATGCCATAATGCTTCAGTTTGACAAGAAGCAGCATATGATTAACAGAGTCAAAAGCTTTGGCAAAATCAGTATAAATGACGTCAACTTGATTGTTGCTGTCAATTGCAGAAGCGATTACATGAGTAAACTCAACAAGGTTCGTAGAGGTGCTCCGGCCTTTTACAAAACCATGTTGCTGCGCTGCAAAGACACAGTAGAGGGTATCATAGATACGATTGAAAAGGAGGCGTTCCAAAATTTTGGAAAGGCAAGGAAGAATGGAGATGGGGCGATAGTTAGAAGCAAGGTTCCTATCACCCGATTTGAAAATGGGAAGAATGCTAGAGAGCTTCCAAGAGGGCGGAAATTTACCAGCACAGAGACTGACATTGAATAAGATGGCTAAAGGGACACAAAAGGAAGACGCAAGACTTTTTACGAAAAAATTGGGAATACCATCCGGGCCCGGGGAACAGTTAGTGTCAAGTGAGGACAAAAGCAATTCAACCTCTACGGGGTTAGTTACGACTGATGAGAGACAAGCAGGGAAATCAAAGGAAAAACAGTCAGTAGCAGGAATCGATGGGATAGTATAAACAGAAGAAAAATACATAGCAAAGAGATCACAAATGTCGAGAGGGTTGGAAGCAGTAAAGGCATTAAACACTAGTGAGTCAGGAAGAGAGGAGGAAGATTTTAAGGAGCGGACAAAAGACCAGAAATTTTTTGGGTTATTCGAGTTCAAGGAAGCTTCAACAGACGAGGAATATCTGCGTAGTGCTTATCTAATTTCTTTCTTGGCAGAGGCACGTAAACGAGAGAAGATTGCATAATCTTCACTAGATCAAGAATTCGAAAATTTCGAGCGTGCTGAATTTTTATCTCTAAGGGCACTCTTTACCCTCACGGTAAACCAAGGGGGGTCACGGAGCTTACGAGAACTGTAAACAGGAGTATACGTCAAGATCAACTCTGTAAGAATACTGTAAAATTTAGATACAGCAGAGTCAATATCGAGACAACGGAAGCAATTAAACCAATTGATTGAATTCAGATCATTAGACATGCGGTCAAAACTAGTTTTTTTAAAGTTAAATCGTCGCGCAGTGGAAGTTTTAACACGATTTGAAAATGAGATGGAAAAATTAATAGAAAGAGGAGTATGATGGGGGTCAGGGTTGGTGTAGGGTATTAGGACAGGAGATAGTAAAATCGAAGAGGACTCAACGTTAGAAAGGATGAGATCAAGGATCTTGTTAATAGCATTGGGGAAACAGTTAAGTTGAGAAAGAGAACAGGAAGAAAGGAAAGAAGATAAGGTAATAGAAAGGTTGTTGGTGGACACAATGCGAAAGAAAGAAGAGTCCCATTGCACAGAAGGCATATTAAAGTCGCCACAGATAATGATTGACGACGAAGGAAAGTAGCTATTAAGATATGTGGAAAGTTCAGAAAAGAACTTACCATAAGTCGAGAAGGGTATGTTACTAGGAATATATAAGGACGCAACAAACAAAGTGGATATAGGAGACAAAGAGATGGAGACAGCAACACATTCAACAGTAGGACTGGGGATAAAATCAGCGCAAAGTTTACTATTGAGAGTTTTAAGCACAGCAATAAGCACGCCACCACCATCAGCCTTATTAGTTACCAAACGATTACGATCACGGCGGTAAACATTGTATGCAGGGAAAAATTCGGAACTAAAAATGTCATCATTCAGCCAAGTTTCCGACAAGCAAATCAGGTGATCATTTTCAAGAAAAGCAGCAGTTTTAAAGTCTTCAAGTTTGGTTCTCATGCCACGAACATTTTGATAATACAGAGAAATTTGATCACGCTTAAGAACTAGGTTCGGGCTCTCCGGTTGATTGAAGATCGAAAATTTCGCCGGTTTTCAAAAATTTTGACTAATGTACCAGTAGGCCAAAATTTCGAATCAGCGACAATATTGAGATTAGCAGGCAATGTTATTTTGAAAGAAGCCACATATCTTCTAGGCTGACTATCTTTCGTAAATTTGACGCAGTCAAAAATATGAGGTTTGTAGCCAAGCTTCTTACAGATGTAGTGTTCCACTGCAGCCACAGAAGCATCATAAGCAAATCGCGATACAAAAATCTGGAGAGGAGGCGCAACTATATGCAAAGCGAGATCATTAGCGGTGTCGTTAACAGCACCATGTAAATGAAACGTAGGTAGGTTAGATTGCAAAGAAGCAGTAGATGAAGCAATGCAAGCAGCATCAGCATTCCTTGTAGATACATCTAGACTAGGGACTGGTGAGGCTGGATTAGATGAATGCAGAGTCAAATTATCAGGCCGTGATGGAGTATCCAGATGCAGCTGTTGCATCAGCTGAGAAGGAACCAGATTAATATCATGAGGCGATACCTGTGCATTTTCACGATGAGGAAGCGATGAGGGCTGAAGATGTTGCTGCGGTTGCAGCTGTTGCTGAGATCGATTCCGTGTAACACGCATATCAGGTCTAGAATCCGAAATGGCTGGAGACAGAGAGTCCACGGAGGAAGGACGCAAGGAGTTGTTCACAGAAGTCATCGAAGCCACTTGATTGCTAGGCATAGCTGGCACTGCGGTCAATTTATGCTCTCATATCACATTTACCCCACTTTGAAGTCAACCTACTCTGCGACTTTCGTATTGATTCGATGACTGCATTGGAAGTTATAAGGATACAAAAAAATTAAGGGTAACTACAAAAAAATTTAAGGTAAAGGTTTCAAAATTTCTTAATCGTTATATTTGTCGTTTACTTTCACAAAACATCACTATGGTGTGAACATTTTATGATAAAATCGATATGAAAAAATAAATACAAAAGCAACCATAGCTGGCAACTTTAATATTTTTTTCCAACCAGGTTTCTGTTGCGTATTGTCCACAGCAAGTTCAGTTTGCCAATATGAATTTCGCTATGATTCTATGACTACACTCGAAGCTATAGAGCAAAGTACTTTATTCTCCTGAGGAAATTTTCTAAATTAAAACCGCTTAAATTACCAGGCTGCCAACACGCTCATCGAAAGCAATGCAAATCTTAAACTTAATAGTACCAATATGTTTTGAAAGTTTCATAAAAATTTGATAACTCTATCAAAAACTATTGCAATTTTAAAGTTTTTAAATTTTAAGCACCTAGCGCACACTTGTTGTTATCTGATTCACATTTAATAAATGTACAAAACTCATTTCGCTAACTTAATAATGGCAAAAATTATTTGTTGACGGAATAAAAGGTATATTAAAAATATCACTCAAATGGCCGCCGGCTCCAAACGGTTAAAGATAATTAACGTTTGGATTTATTCTGAATATACTCTAATGTATCCTGAGAAATTCAGCTCAATCGAATGGCGCATTCCCGAACAATAGTCACTGAATTTTTTCTATACGTATATATATATATATATATATATATATATATATATATATATATATATATATATATATATATATTTATATATATATAAATATATATATATATATATATATATATATATATATATATATATATATATATATATTTATATATATATATATATATATATATATATATATATATATATGTATATATATATATATATATATATATATATATATATATATATATATATATATATATGTATATAAATAAATATATATATATATATATATATATATATATATATATATATATATATATATATATATATATATATATATATATATATATATATATAGTCTGATCTGAATCTGAAATGAAAGAAATTAATAAAAGGCATAAACAAATATTCAATTAACTTACCTGCATGACAGTCGACGGATCGATTGTCAGTTTTGACGTCGCGCGATCAGGCATAAAATCAGCTGACTTATAATGTTTAGGATGTTTCTTAAATTGTTGAATACTGGAAAACAATTTTCCAACAATATAGATGTAGCGTTATTGGAAATGTTTACAATCTTAAATTTACCGGAATTTTCACTTAGAAATTTTTCAAGTCCATTGTCATGGTACAGTTGAATTTGAATCAATTTTGGAATCGGTTGAATAGTGTTGGACATTATGTAATATAATTTACTTTCTTTGAAGACTGTATGGTGAGGCAAATAATAATAATTCATTCTATTATCTTCAGTGGGTACATTATTAGTCGTAGGTTCTTTTACTAATTGCATATGATTAGAGTCAATGTATTCTTGAATGCATTTCTCCAGTTTCAGGTCGGGTTGTTTTTCGAAACGTTTTTCTAACGCTTTGAAGTTGAATATTGCTGCGTTTTTCGATTCTCCGAGATTAGTTTTACTAGCTTCATCTTTATATGGTAGTGGCACCGTATACCTTCTATCATTATCCCTCATAATATTTTTAACAAAGTAGTTTTAAAAAAATTCCTCTTCCTTGTTTAAAACCATTTTGAGTTGAAGTTCCTCAAGCTCCCAAAAACTTTTGAGCTGATCACTAATATTCATGTCATCTGTAATTTCAACTTTGAAACTTTGATAGCCCTTTTCTGAATTTGTTTGGTGAACGCCACCAGAAATAATTCAGCCTAGCCTAGAGTTTTGAAGTATTGGACCAATATTAAGTTTCTGCATATCGCCAAGTATCACCTTTAAATAGACATCAGCACCGAGTAGTAGATCGATTTTACCAGGTTTGTCGAAGCTTGGATCTGCTAATGTTAAATTTCCTAATTCCTTCCGCACTGCTGGTGTAATGTTTCGTGGTGGCAAAAGATTTTTTTTCTTTTCTAAAATTAAAGCACCTAATTCGATCGTATCCTGTTGTCGTATTATTAAATTTACTCGAACAACCCCTTTAATTTTTATAGCAGTGTTCGAACTGATTCCTGTGACATTAACTTTCGTAAATTCTCTTTTTAATGTCAATAGTTGCACTGCAGATTCTGAGATAAACGACGCTTGTGAGCCCTGGTCAAGTAATGCTCGAAGTGGGATGTGACCAGTAGGTGACTCGATGGTAACTAATGCCGTAGCCAATAAGACTTCTTTGCTAGAGGTAACGTTTAGTGAATTAATATTAAGGCCATCATTCGATGGACCCGGTTGCTGCCTCAATTCAGGACCCATTGGTAATGCTGTGTCAACACTTTCTCTATGTAACAGTGTATAATGCATGCTCTTGCACTTAAAGCATCGTGACGTACTTGGACAACTGCTCGTCATATGGCCCTTCTTTAAAAAATTGATGCAAAGGCCATTGCGTTGTACCAATTGCAACCTAGTACCGTGATTGGCTCTCGAAAACTGGATACATTGCTGAATACCATGTTTTCCCTTGCAGATGGTACACGACTGTTGTACGTCACTGTGATACGATTGGGTATTATCGGTGTGAGACGTTGTATTCGTCTTTTGTGAACTTCCTCTAATATGAGTCACTCCTGAAGCTTCCAAGGCGCAAAATCGATTTTGCAAAAAGTCTTTCAACTCAATGAAAGTCGGCAACTCTCCAGTAGCCGCTTGCTGCTGCTCCCATTATTGTCTTGTCTCCGAAGGTAAACGTTGTATTGTCAAGTATACAACTACTGCTTGCCACATGTCTTTAATATTTATGTTCTCCAACACTTGCACTGCCTGGACCGTTCTATCTAATAACAATTTGATTGATGCCGCTGACTCATTTGCGACCCCTAAACTAAATATTCGTTTCAATTGTGTGTTCATTAACGTTGATTTGTTGTCGTAACGTTCAACCAAAACCTTCCATGCCACTTGATAATTCGTATGTTATTTGGAATTGTTTTAACAGACTTTCTGCTTCACCCGAAAGACTACACTTTAAGTAATGAAGTTTTTCAACATTACTTAATGAAGCTTTTTCGTGGATTAAACTCTTAAAGAGATCTCGAAATGAGATCCACGATTCGTAATCTCCCGAATTCTTTGGCCGATTGGTAATTTCGGAACAATCTGTATTCGAGACCCTTTGTACCTCAATCAAAAACTCTTTGAGTTCCGAATATAATGTTACATATAGTTCTTCGAACAAACTATATTTTCCGTCATTAAAATATGGATTACTTAGTTCAGACTCACTGCCGGTCAATGAGTCGAAAATTGCTTCATGAGTTTTCTCAAACGATTTTTGAATAGCTTCGAGTCTTTCTAATAACTTAGTGAAATAAGTGACGGTTTTACGTGCCTTCGGATCTTTCTTGTAATTAGAGTGCATTCGCACCAACTGATCATAGTTCAGGCCTTGCTGCAAGATCAACTTTGTAATCGTCGCCATGATCTTTCAACTATTCAATCAAATTCAATTTCGACTACTTATAATCAATTCTATTTTCAATTTACGTACATACACGTTATCTACTTTCACGCCTAACTTGATGTCACAAATTCAAATTAAAGTTTCACTTTTCTAATTTTCTAAATATACTACTTTCGAGTTTAAAGTAGCAATTTGATCAGCACTGGTAGATTCAAATTTAATGGACATACATATGCGAAATGGAAATATATGGGAAATCAACATGCAATATAATGTAGGATAATATGTTGTAATGTAGGATAATATGTTGTAATGTAGGATAATATGTATGTTGATACAATGAAGGATAATATGATTTGTACATACCACACCATATGTGCATATCACTACCAGCAAACAGTGATTTTGCACGCCACTAATCCCAAAAAATATTCAGCCACAAATATTCACTTCTTTAAACGTATTTCAAAAGTTCAAGAATTTCAAGAGTTCAATCAAATTTTTTAAAATTCAAAATTTCAATTTCTTTGTTCACCACTTCACTAATTATGAAATTAATTATGAACGCGATGAATCCAGTTCGAAGGACCAAATTATGTTCGATATTACTTCATTTCAAAGAGAAACTCACGTTTTTAAAAATCAATTCATGATACTTTCTTTCTATTCAATTTCAATTTTATCAACTTTAGATTAATTCAATTTCAAAGAAAAATTATATTACAAAATGTCCAACACTATTTGACCGATTCCAAGATTGATTCAAATTCAACTGTACCATGACAATGGACTTGAAAAATTTCTAAGTGAAAATTCCGGTAAATTTAAGATTGTTAACATTTCCAATAACGCTACATCTATATTGTTGAAAAATTGTTTTCCAGTATTCTACAATATAAGACACATCCTTAACATTATAAGTCAGCTGATTTTATGCCTGATCGCGCGACGTAAAAACTGACAATCGATCCGTCGACTGTCATGCAGGTAAGTTAATTGAATATTTGTTTATGCCTTTTATTAATTTCTTTCATTTCAGATTCAGATCAGACTATATATATATCTATATATATATATATATATATATATATATATATATATATATATATATATATATATATATATATATATATATATATATATATATAAATATATATATATATATATATATATATATATATATTTATCTATATATATCTATATATATATATTTATATATATATATATATATATATATATATATATATATATATATATATATATATATATATAAATATATATATATATATATATATATATATATATATATATATATATATATATATATATATATATATATATATATTTATGTATATGTGCATGGTCATGCTTAACAATCACTTACCGTCGTCAATAATATTACTGACCTGCATCAACATTGTTTATGCATGCTTGCAATCATGCAATGTGCGAGTACAATAATAATGACCTACATTTATGTCTCATGCTAAGCAGGTAACCTACATTCATTCGTGTATACATACTGTCGTAGAGTCTAGAGTTAAGTTAATCATGTCATCAATTTTGTAAGCGGTAATTGTAATCAAACATAAGTTCAATAAGTATACAATTAATTAATGTAGAATAAGCATTTTGTTACTATAAAACGTAGACCAGTTGCGAATAAAGTTCATTGTCAACCAACAATCAGTGTTTTTTTCTGTTTAACTCCGGAACATTTGGTCCTTCGAACCGGATATGGATTTCGATTGCAATATCGATCTTCGAATCCAGACTTAGGCTGCAGTATTTCGTTCAGATCAAGAAACGATTTGGTGTGCTTTCTTGATCAGGATTTCGATTGCAATATCGATCTTCGAATCCAGGCTTAGGCTGCAGTATTTCATTCAGATCAAGAATCGATTTGGTGTGTTTTCTTGACCAGAGATGGATTGCACTATCGATATTCGAAACCAGACGTAAGCTTCAGTATTTCATTCAGATCGCGAAACGATTTGGAGTGCTTTCTCGATCAGATATCGATTGCACTATCGATCTTCGAATCCAGACTTGGGCTGCAGTAGGTCAAGAAACGATTTGGTGTGCTTTCTTGACCAGATATCGATTGCATTATCGATATTTCGAATCCAGATTTGAGCTGCGGAATTTCATTCAGATTGCGAAACGGTCGGTTTCAATATCGTTCTGCGGATTGTGGTAGCGGATAATTTACTTGTGCTTCCCAGATTTTGCTGTGCTTTCTCGGCGGAGTGTTAAAATTCAATCACCATCATGACTACGAATGGTCCCAATATCAGCCAAAAACTTAATTTTGAGGATGTAAAGAGGTTAATCTCGAATTTCAAAAAGGATAGTGAATCCAGGAATTCACTAGGATACTTTGAAACACGACTAGAGCGTTTACGAGAGTATTGGAGGAAATGCGAAGAGATGCATTTGGCTACACACTCACACTTTGCTCACAATAGTCAGCTGCTAGCTCAATACCAGCAGGAATATGAAAATTGCGAGGTACTTGCTATGGAATTTATCACACATTTCAAAGACAAAATCCATCAGTACCGTACACCAGCAATAGCACAAACAGCTGTTAATGATGCAGTTAGATTAGAAAGGGTAAGAATCCCAACTTTTGATGGAAATTATGGAACATGGGTGGCGTTCAAAGACCTATTCAAAAGCATGGTACACACAAATGCTAATCTCAGTAATGTTCAAAAACTGCAATACTTACGCAGCGTTACCAAAGGCGAAGCAGAATCTCTCATAAATCACCTAAGTATTATGGATGAGAATTATGAGACTGCTTGGAAGTTATTATCTGACAGATATGATAATAACAAATTCATTGCTCAGGAGATAATTCAACGGTGGTGGGACTTAGGCTTGTGTCAAAATAATGACTATACATCATTGAAACGTATATTTGATACCACCAAACAACTCCTCGCCAGCATCAAGAATTTAAATCTAAATGCATTCGAACTTTTAGCGATTTTTGTCCTAAATGGAAAATTGGACAAAGAATCAAAAAAAGAATGGCAAAAGCAAATAAGTTCAACCAATGATGTTCCAACATGAAGCTCATTTTTATCGTTTGTCAATCAACGATTCACAATGTTGGAATCACTTTCATTGTCGCAATCAAGTAATAGAGCTCCAGAACATACGAATAATAAGAAAGTGGCATCTCATATGGTGCAAATTGCGAAACTTAAATGTGCGATGTGCAACAAGCATGACCACAAAATTTTTGAATGCGAAAATTTTAGAAAAGCTAGCGTCAATACGCGACGCGAGATAGCGAAGAGCAAAGGGTTATGCTTTAATTGCCTAAGTGAACAACATAAGATCACTAATTGCAGTTCAAAGCATACGTGTCGACATTGCTCTAAGCGTCACAATACGCTACTACACAATGAGCAACCAAAACTGCATAAAAAACCAGGCGAACCTTCTCAAACAGAAGTTAATTTATACACTCAAACAAGTAATTCAAAAAATCATGTTCTCTTGGGCACAGCAATAATCGAAGTATTAGACTCATTAGGACAAAGAGTGAAACTTCGGGCATTACTGGATCCTGGATCACAGAAGTCATTCATACGTGAATCAGCTGTACAAATTTTGGGAGTCAGGCGAGATCACGCGAAGAGAATAATTGGTGGTATTGGAGGCAGTGACGCAGCTATAACAAAGGGAATTGTTACAGTCGAAGCAGTGATCGCAAGAAAAGATGGTAACATCGAGTCATTTCCATTTTCTGCACTTATCCTTCAGACAATCACATCACCGTTACCTTCGACATATGTCAAGGCGAAGTTATCTAAGAGGCTCTCAAAGATACAACTTGCAGATCCCGGATTTGACACTCCTGGCCAAATTGACATTCTGTTAGGAGCAGATTTATACGGAGACATACTGGATAATGGATTCATTCGTGGGTATCCATGTGCCCAGAAAACAAAACTAGGATGGGTATTATTTGGATCCATCAAAGAACCAGCAGTTGATAAGTCTATTGTTTCATTCATCATTCAAGAAGATATAGACAAAACATTGCGCCGTTTTTGGGAAATTGAGGAAACATCATCTAACCCGCAATCACCAAAGGACGAAGAGGCAGAGCAGCATTTCATTAACAACACTAGAAGATTAAGGAGTGGGAGATATGTGGTAAAGCTGCCGTTTAAGGATAACTCTGTCACAGATACTGAATTAACGGAGTCCGTTCGAGTGGCATTTATCCGATTTCGGCAATTGGAACGACGGCTAGAGAAGAACCCTGAAAGAAAGCAACAATATCATAAGTTTATTGCAGAGTACATAAAACTCAATCACCTAGAGAAAGTTCCAGATAACTTGCTCCAAACTTCTCATTGCTATTACTTGCCGCATCATGAGGTCATAAAGGAAAGTAGTTCTACGACAAAGCTGCGAGTCGTATTTAATGCCTCACAAAAAGCCCCGGGAGGGAAGTCGTTGAATGATTGTCTTATGGTGGGACCTGCAATAAAAAATAATATTTTACATCTTCTCATGCGATGGAGAAGCCATAAATACGTTATTGCAGACGACATCGAGAAAATGTACCGGCAAATTGAGGTAGATGAATCAGATCGTGATTATCAACGAATCATATGGAGATTCAACTCAAAAGAGCCTTTCCAGCATTTTAGGCTAAAAACCGTGACGTATGGAACAGCTAGTGCTCCTTTTTTGGCTATGCGCACTCTGCAGCAACTAGCAATCGATGAAGAAACAATTCATCCACTTGCATCGACCGTAATCTTGCGAGATTTTTATGTGGATGATCTTCTGACTGGTGCTGATGATTTGAACGCGCTTAAAAATATCCAGAGAGAGTTATCTATTGTGATGAAAAAGGGAGGGTTCCACCTTCACAAATGGTCAGCAAACCATCATTCACTGCTCAACACCATACCTCTTGAGGATCGAGAAATACAAAAATCTCTTAACATCGACCTAGAAGATGAAGTGCGAGCATTAGGAATACAATGGCATCCAGTTCATGATGAATTTTCATTTAAAGTGAAATCGATAAAGGATGACGGGAAATGGACAAAACGGAAGATACTGTCAGACATCGCAAAATTATTCGATCCTTTAGGTTGGCTACAGCCTGTCATTATCACTGGAAAGATAGCTATGCAAAAATTATGGCTTCTTAAAGTGGAATGGGACGAAGAAGTTCCAAGAGAAATTCTGAAGGATTGGTTTGATACACAGCATCAACTACAGTTATTGGAAAACTTACGAATCCCTCGTTGGATTGAATGTAATACTGCACACACGATACAGTTACATGGATTTTGTGATGCATCGAATCAAGCGTATGCAGCAACCATATATCTTCGTGTAGAAAGGAAGGATAAATCAATTACTACTTATCTATTGAGCGCAAAATCCAGAGTTGCACCGATTAAGGTGATATCTATACCTCGGTTGGAATTGTGCAGCGCAGTTTTGTTGATAGAAACAATGAAGCAAATAAAACAGACTTACGAGTGGAATCATGTCAAAACATTTTTCTGGACCGATTCATCTATAGTTTTGTCCTGGATTCAAAAGCCTGCGATAAATTGGAAGGTATTCGTCGCAAACCGAATAAGCCAAATTCATCAGGAATCTTCACCCAATCAATGGAATCATGTGTCAACAAAGGAAAATCCTGCTGATATTGCCTCAAGAGGCATGTTACCAGAAAAGTTGCTCAAGGCTTCTTTATGGTGGAAAGGCCCGCAGTGGTTGATGGGAAATAAAATTAACCTTTCAGACAGCGCATTAAGCCCAGAGCAAGAAAAGATTATGGACGTTGAACAGCGGTCAGTGGCAATAGTATCTGTAACACCGACACCTGAACCAGAAATACTCGCGCAATATTCATCATTTAATAAGTTGTTAAGAGTCGTTGCACTCTGCAGACGTTTCACAAATAATACACGCAATCCTACCGACAAGAAAACAGGAATCATTACTTGCGATGAGTTGCAGAAAGCCGAATCTTGTTGTGTTCGAATAGCTCAAAAACATGCATTTCAAAGTGAAATCCAGGCACTACAAGGGAGGTCCGAAATATATGTCAAATAGTAGTTGCATGAAGACTCTTAACCCATGGATTGATTCTGAGGGGCTCCTCAGGGTAGGCGGAAGATTACAGCATGCACCCATATCTGAAGCTGCTAAACATCCGGCTATAATCCCAAAGGGATCATTTGCCAAATTAATAATCAACCATTACCATAACCAAACTTTACATGGTGGTAACCAGTTGGTCTCCGCTACTATAAGGCAAAAATATTGGATCATAAATTCACAATCGGTGATTAAGAAAGTTCTGCGAGAATGCATAACGTGTTACAAAGTTAATGCAAGTCCAAATCAGCAATTAATGGGGCATTTACCGCCTCCCAGATTCCAGACTGAGAAGCCCTTCGCACAAACAGGACTTGATTACGCAGGGCCAATCTCAATAAAATGGAGTAGTGGCCGTGGAGCAAAAACCGCTAAAGCGTACATTGCAGTATTTGTATGCATGTCTACGAAAGCTTTTCACTTGGAACTAGTGAGTGAATTAACAGCCACAGCATGCATCGCTGCGATTCGAAGGTTCATCGCTCGACGGGGAAAGTGTCACACAATTTTTAGTGATTGTGGGACCAACTTTGTGGGAGCCAACAAACAATTGAAAAGTGCTTTTACTCATATTACAACAAAGGGTATGGAGCAATTAGCAATTGATGGCATACAATGGAAGTTTATTCCTCCTGGGAGTCCACATTTTGGTGGACTGTGGGAAGCCGGAGTGAAAACGGTCAAGAGACACTTAACCAAAAGCATAGGCGAGCAGTTATTAAACATTGAAGAAATGTACACTCTGTTGACACAGATAGAGGCTTGCCTAAATTCACGACCATTGTGTGAAGTCAGCAACGATCCAGCAGATCTCACAGCCATTACACCAGGTCATTTTTTAACTGGCACCAACCTGTTTGAAATACCAGAACCTACGTCTGAGGAATCAATTGGACGAAAATGGAAACTTGTCCAACAAATGAGAAAACATTTTTGGCATCGATGGAGCCTGGAATATTTGAATCGTTTACAAGAACGACCTAAATGGACTAAACAGCGAGCAAATCTGAATACAGGTGACTTGGTTTTGGTGAAACACGATAACTTCCCATCTACCAAGTGGCCATTAGCAAGGATCGTTGAGGTTCATCCAGGAGCGGATGGAATTGTCCGAGTTGTGTCTGTTAAAATGCACGGTCGAGTAACGAGGCGTCCAATTACCAAAATTTGTCGTTTGCCATTTGAGAATTCCCATCCGGTAGAAGCGAGCAGTGTTTCAGAGCCACAAACAAAAAGCTTGGTCACTACAACAAAAGCAACGAAGAGGAGAAAGGTAAAAATAGCTCCAGTTAACAGTCAGTGGCAGCAGTTTTTTGAGACACAAGCCAAACGAAAGAAATTAGACAAACCGGCACAAGCGCGGGGAGGAGGCACTGCCAGCATCCTACCAAATCACCTAGTAATATCGACATTAATGCTTTGTTGTTTCGTGCCCATAGTGCTATGTGGAGTCAAGGTCTCTCCCTTATCGAATGGACTGTACGTAGAACACTTGGGAGTCGCGAATTTGCAAAGAGGAGCTTTGCAAGTCAATCTCAATTTTCCTTGGAGTAATTTGAATGAAGACAGAAGAAATATAGCAGCTGTTGTGAAAAATATTAGCGCGCTTTGTGAAACTGGCAACCGCGTATCATCTGAAATCGACTGCAAGGATCTTGTGCAGCACGTAAATGAACTTAAGGAGGAAGTGAATCACAAACTTGACACGATACAGCTTTTGCGAGTGAGGAATCGACGAGGACTTTTTGGAAAATTTCTCACTGCTGTATTCGGAATTAACGATGAAGTATATAAAGATATAAATGAGTTATCTGGAAACCAGGTTAACCTCATTCATACCATGGACATGCAAAGCAGATTGATGCTTAAAACGATGAAAACACTTAACAGCACTACTGGACGGATCAACCGACAGTTGGAACGATTTAGGACACAATTACAGTTAGGATTGGATCGTATCAACAAGTTTAGCGTTTGGTATCGAACAATTGATCATAACACAATCAACATAAACTTCATCGCAGCTTATAACAGAGCACTAAATTTTGTCCAAGAAGTTTTTAACAAATATACCAACATTCTTACTACTGTGAGATCAAAAACAGCATTTTGGGAATGTATAAATCTCAGCGATGTAACCGCAGATATCAATCGTACTCAAGCTATGTTGCCTAAGCACCTGGAAATTATTCTACGATTTTCCGAGCCAATACAAATTCAAACCGATGACGTGGGAATCAAACTCAAAGGATTTCTTCCGATTATCGATCAACGCAAATACGAAATGTTAAAGGTAACCCCTGTACCAGAACATATTGAAGATGGAGTTTTCCGAGCCCTTGACATTCCAACCACCATTTTGGGAGTCAATTATAATCTACAACTGTATTTCGAGATTTCAGATACAAGTATTCTGCAATTGATCGAGCAACGATATCTAGCAAGTATTGATACTTTGTATGATGTCAACAAAAGACCCAATTGCATAATAATTGAAATATATCATGCATTCGGAAAGGGAGAATGCCCAGTTCATTCATTTAAACTCAAGGAAATTGTATGGAAAAAACTGTTAGCTAACAATACATGGATGTTTGTAGCACCACAGCCAACACATTGCCAGACATTATGTCATGGAGTTAGGGAGAATATCGTCTTGGATGGCGTAGGGATAGTGACGATGTCCCAAGATTGCAGTCTATCAACAAAGGAGTTTATTCTAGTCACAGAACAAGCAGGACTGCAATCCGCAAATTTCAGCGCATATGTCAAGCACATTCCGACGACCATCAATACAGAAGTGCACGAAAGAAAGGTGAAGGATTTAATCACACCATCCATCATTAAAGCTTCTGAATCATTTTCATCATACGTTCAGGAAGAGGAAGAAATTATTCGTAAACAAGATTCGATCAGCTGGAAGAAAATCGGGCATCATAGTATCAGTATTAGCATTTCTATCATCATCTCTTGCAGTGCTATTTTGGTATACATCATCATCTTCAAGAAACGACGGGGAGAAGCGGTTTTGAAGATTTCACCACAGTCATGGGAAAGTAGATGGTATGAAGCAACAAATGAAACAATGTGTTAAGAACCGGACTGGTTCATAGGGGGCGGCAATGTGCATGGTCATGCTTAACAATCACTTACCGTCGTCAATAATATCTCTTACCGTCGTCAATAATATTACTGACCTGCATCAACATTGTTTATGCATGCTTGCAATCATGCAATGTGCGAGTACAATAATAATGACCTACATTTATGTCTCATGCTAAGCAGGTAACCTACATTCATTCGTGTATACATACTGTCGTAGAGTCTAGAGTTAAGTTAATCCTGTCATCAATTTTGAAAGCGGTAATTGTAATCAAACATAAGTTCAATAAGTATACAATTAATTAATGTAGAATAAGCATTTTGTTACTATAAAACGTAGACCAGTTGCGAATAAAGTTCATTGTCAACCAACAATCAGTGTTTTTTTCTGTTTAACTCCGGAACAGTATATATATATATATATATATATATATATATATATATATATATATATATATATATATATATATATATATATATATATATATATATATATATATATATATATATATATATATAGTCTGATCTGAATCTGAAATGAAAGAAATTAATAAAAGGCATAAACAAATATTCAATTAACTTACCTGCATGACAGTCGACGGATCGATTGTCAGTTTTGACGTCGCGCGATCAGGCATAAAATCAGCTGACTTATAACGTTAAGGATGTGTCTTATTTTGTAGAATACTGGAAAACAATTTTTCAACAATATAGATGTAGCGTTATTGGAAATGGTAACAATCTTAAATTTACCGGAATTTTCACTTAGAAATTTTTCAAGTCCATTGTCATGGTACAGTTGAATTTGAATCAATCTTGGAATCGGTCAAATAGTGTTGGACAGTTTGTAATATAATTTTTCTTTGAAATTGAATTAATCTTAAATTGAAATTGAATAGAAAGAAAATATCATGAATTGATTTTTAAAAACGTGAGTTTCTCTTTGAATTGAAGTAATATCGAACATAATTTGGTCTTTCGAACCGGATTCATCGCGTTCATAATTTAGTGAAGTGGTGAACAAAGAAATTGAAATTTTGAATTTTAAAAAATTTGATTGAACTCTTGAAATTCTTGAACTTTTGAAATACGTTTAAAGAAGTGAATATTTGTGGCTGAATATTTTTTGGGATTAGTGGCGTGCAAAATCACTGTTTGCTGGTAGTGATATGCACATATGGTGTGGTATGTACAAATCATATTATCCTTCATTGTATCAACATACATATTATCCTACATTACAACATATTATCCTACATTACAACATATTATCCTACATTATATTGCATGTTGATTTCCCATATATTTCCATTTCGCATATGTATGTCCATTAAATTTGAATCTACCAGTGCTGATCAAATTGCTACTTTAAACTCGAAAGTAGTATATTTAGAAAATTAGAAAAGTGAAACTTTAATTTGAATTTGTGACATCAAGTTAGGCGTGAAAGTAGATAACGTGTATGTACGTAAATTGAAAATAGAATTGATTATAAGTAGTCGAAATTGAATTTGATTGAATAGTTGAAAGATCATGGCGACGATTACAAAGTTGATCTTGCAGCAAGGCCTGAACTATGATCAGTTGGTGCGAATGCACTCTAATTACAAGAAAGATCCGAAGGCACGTAAAACCGTCACTTATTTCACAAAGTTATTAGAAAGACTCGCAGCTTTTCAAAAACCGTTTGAGAAAACTCATGAAGCAATTCTCGACTCATTGACCGGCAGTGAGTCTGAACTAAGTAATCCATATTTTAATGACGGAAAATATAGTTTGTTCGAAGAACTATATGTAACATTATATTCGGAACTCAAAGAGTTTTTGATTGAGGTACAAAGGGTCTCGAATACAGATTGTTCCGAAATTACCAATCGGCCTAAGAATTCGGAAGAAAATGAAATCAAACTTCCAAGAATATCGTTGCCAAAATTTTCGGGAGATTACGAATCGTGGATCTCATTTCGAGATCTCTTTAAGAGTTTAATCCACGAAAAAGCTTCATTAAGTAATGTTGAAAAACTTCATTACTTAAAGTGTAGTCTTTCGGGTGAAGCAGAAAGTCTGTTAAAACAATTCCAGACAACAGATACGAATTATCAAGTGGCATGGAAGGTTTTGGTTGAACGTTACGGCAACAAATCAACGTTAATGAACACACAATTGAAACGAATATTTAGTTTAGGGGTCGCAAATGAGTCAGCGGCATCAATAAAATTGTTATTAGATAGAACGGTCCAGGCAGTGCAAGTGTTGGAGAACATGAATATTAAAGACATGTGGCAAGCAGTAGTTGTATACATGACAACACAACGTTTACCTTTGGAGACGAGACAATTATGGGAGCAAGAGCAAGCGGCTACTGGAGAGTTGCCGACTTTCATTGAGTTGAAAGACTTTTTGCAAAATCGATTTCGCGCCTTGGAAGCTTCAGGAGTGACTCATATTAGAGGAAGTTCACAAAAGACGAATACAACGTCTCACACCGATAATACCCAATCGTATCACAGTGACGTACAACAGTCGTGTACCATCTGCAAGGGAAAACATGGTATTCAGCAATGTATCCAGTTTTCGAGAGCCAATCACGGTACTAGGTTGCAATTGGTACAACGCAATGGCCTTTGCATCAATTGTTTAAAGAAGGGCCATATGACGAGCAGTTGTCCAAGTACGTCACGATGCTTTAAGTGCAAGAGCATGCATTATACACTGTTACATAGAGAAAGTGTTGACACAGCATTACCAATGGGTCCTGAATTGAGGCAGCAACCGGGTCCATCGAATGCTGGTCTTAATATTAATTCACTAAACGTTACCTCTAGCAAAGAAGTCTTATTGGCTACGGCATTAGTTACCATCGAGTCACCTACTGGTCACATCCCACTTCGAGCATTACTTGACCAGGGCTCACAAGCGTCGTTTATCTCAGAATCTGCAGTGCAACTATTGAAATTAAAAAGAGAATTTTCGAAAGTTAATGTCACAGGAATCGGTTCGAACACTGCTACAAAAATTAAAGGGGTTGTTCGAGTAAATTTAATAATACGACAACAGGATACGATCGAATTAGATGCTTTAATTTTAGAAAAGAAAACAAATCTTTTGCCACCACGAAACATTACACCAGCAGTGCGGAAGGAATTAGGAAATTTAAATTAAGCAGATCCAAGCTTCGACAAACCTGGTAAAATCGATCTACTACTCGGTGCTGATGTCTATTTAAAGGTGATACTTGGCGATATGCAGAAACTTAATATTGGTCCAATACTTCAAAACTCTAGGCTAGGCTGAATTATTTCTGGTGGCGTTCACCAAACAAATTCAGAAAAGGGCTATCAAAGTTTCAAAGTTGAAATTACAGATGACATGAATATTAGTGATCAGCTCAAAAGGTTTTGGGAGCTTGAGGAACTTCAACTCAAAATGGTTTTAACCAAGGAAGAGGAATTTTTTGAAAACTACTTTGTTAAAAATATTATGAGGGATAATGATAGAAGGTATACGGTGCCACTACCATATAAAGATGAAGCTAGTAAAACTAATCTCGGAGAATCGAAAAACGCAGCAATATTCAACTTCAAAGCGTTAGAAAAACGTTTCGAAAAACAACCCGACCTGAAACTGGAGAAATGCATTCAAGAATACATTGACTCTAATCATATGCAATTAGTAAAAGAACCTACGGCTAATAATGTACCCACTGAAGATAATAGAATGAATTATTATTATTTGCCTCACCATGCAGTCTTCAAAGAAAGTAAATTATATTACATAATGTCCAACACTATTCGACCGATTCCAAAATTGATTCAAATTCAACTGAACCATGACAATGGACTTGAAAAATTTCTTAGTGAAAATTCCGGTAAATTTAAGATTGTTAACATTTCCAATAACGCTACATCTATATTGTTGGAAAATTGTTTTCCAGTATTCTACAATTTAAGACACATCCTAAACATTATAAGTCAGCTGATTTTATGCCTGATCGCGCGACGTCAAAACTGACAATCGATCCGTCGACTGTCATGCAGGTAAGTTAATTGAATATTTGTTTATGCCTATTTGTTTATGACAGTTAAGTGACAACGACACAATCAACAATAAGTCTTTGTGGTGGACAGGCCCATCTTGGTTGCAGAAAAACCCTGAACATTGTCTTAAAATGAAAACTGTAGAAATTACTAATTTGAAAAAACGGAAACATTTGAATGTTCACTTCTGCCTGGATTTGTCTTCGGATACAAACGATATAATAAAAAGATTTGCCTCATTAAGTCGATTGATTCGAGTTACCGCGTATTGCTATCGATTCTTCAAGTTAGCCAGAAAGAAGACAACTGCTAAAGGATACTTAACGACGGAAGAATTACAACAATCTCGAACATTTTGGATTATAAACGTCCAACAAAAGGCTTTTAAAGAAGATATTAACAAATTACGATAGAGCGAACAATTATCGAAAAGAAGTCAGTTAATCAATCTTGTTCCATTTTTTTGACGGGAACGGGATTCTTCAAATTGGAGGGCGTCTGGAGAACGCAGAGTTAACCTTCTCACAAAGACATCCGATCATCATTCCGAAAGCAGGGACATTTACTGAACTGCTAGTACGACATATACACAACATCACGCTACATGGAGAATCGCAATTGATGCTCGCTACGCTGAGATGCAACTATTGGCTTCAGGATGCAAGAAATGTTATTCGGCATTTTAATCATAAATGCTTAATTTGCTTTCGAACCAAAGCCAAAATATCTTCACAATTAATGGGAAATCTACCAAAGCCGAGAGTCACAGTTTCACGTCCATTCATCCATACTGGAGTGGATTACTGCGGGCCAGTTACAATCAAAGATAGGAATGGACGCGGAGGTAAAACCCATAAGGGATACATTGCTATTTTCATTTGTTTAGCGGTGAAGGCAATTCACATCGAGCTCGTCAATGATCTCACAACGACCACACTTCTCGCTGCGCTCAAACGTTTCATTGGAAGACGAGGTCTATGTCAGCACATTTACAGCGATTGTGGCACGAATTTTGTAGGAGCTGAATCATAATTGAGAAAAATAGCGACAAGAAGTCGAGAAGCTGTAGGGTCCCAAAGTGGCCTTGAAATTACATGACATTTCAATCCACCAGCATCACCACATTTTGGAGGTTAATGGGAAGCTGGTGTGAAGTCGATCAAACTACATTTACGCCGTATACTACGACATGCCACTCTAACTCACGAAGAATTTTCAACAACTCTAATCCAAATCGAAGCCTGCCTGATTGTTTTAGATGAGATTAATGCAAACATTTTGGAAACGCTGGACAAATGAATATCTCGCAAGATTGCAACAAAAACCTAAATGGCTGAAACAAGAAATCTAACCTAAAATAGGAGATCTATGTTTGCTGAAAAAGAGAACATACATCCTAGTAAATGGCCTCTCGCAAGGATCACTAATGTTCATACTGGAAAAGTAATGATAACACGAGTGGTCACGTTATTTTCCAAAGGTAACTACTACAAACGTGCAATAACAAAAATTGTTCTGCTTCCTACACAATAACCGAACCTATAATATACACATATTTTAATAAAAGAAATGAAGCTACAAACAGAACCATAGACAGAAATAGAAATAAATCGAATACAAAATGAATTACGATGCCATACAATACAGCACTTAACCCTTTCCTTCCTATCACTATCCAATCCTATCCAAAGTATATACCACAAAAATAAAAAAACCAATGCTTATGGTTTTTCAGTAAAACCTTGTTCGAGTTGGCAAGTTACAAAGTACAAATAACCCCTCTGTTGTCGAGTGTTATGTGCCTGTACGGAGGAAATGCCACAGGTCAAATTAAAATCTTTACTCTGTCAATTCGAAGGCAGCATCTGGTGTTTGGGAGTCCATTTCGATAACCCAACCATACATGGCAAATGGAGCAACAACAACAAACCTGATAATCGGTAACTCATTATTGACGAAAGTATACTCAACTTTATTTTTACAGATGTTAATACTGATCCGGTTGGACCAGCGGTTGTAGTATGTCTGATCTGAATCTGAAATGAAAGAAATTAATAAAAGGCATAAACAAATATTAACTTCAATTAACTTACCTGCATGACAGTCGACGGATCGATTGTCAGTTTTGACGTCGCGCAATCAGGCATAAAATCAGCTGACTTATAATGTTTAGGATGTGTCTTAAATTGTAGAATACTGGAAAACAATTTTTCAACAATATGGATGTTATATTGGAAATGTTAACAATGTTAAATTTACCGGAATTTTCACTTAGAAATTTTTCAAGTCCATTGTCATGGTACAGTTGAATTTGAATCAATCTTGGAATCAGTCGAATAGTGTTGGACAGTTTGTAATATAATTTTTCTTTGAAATTGAATTAATCGAAAATTGATAAAATTGAAATTGAATAGAAATAAAGTATCTTGCTGATGTTATCAGCAGAGGAACAAACGTCCAGTGAGCCTACGCATCCAAAAAAACGGGGTACAGCTTGATGTAAATTCAATTAAATATCTAGGATTGGTGCTAGATGATAAAATGACATGGGCAAACCACATCAACAACATCAGATGCATAGTGGCACCTATGATAGGAGTAATAAAAAGGTTTGAGTTTATACCTTTACAAACCAAGCTTACCATTTACCATGCGTACATTGTTTCCTTAATCACATATGGAGTATTGTTGTGGAGTCAGACTTCCAAACACAACATTGAGCTTATTGGAAGACTTATGACCAAAGCTATCAAAACAATTCATAAAATGCCCACACTTACCTCAACTTCAGCGGTATATGCTAGAACTGGACTTCTAAATATCAACAAACTTATACTGCTTGAACGAGGTAAATTGATTTATAAGATTTTAACGAAACAGCTCAAATGGCCAAACATCCTTCGAACTAATGGTGAGTCCACCAATATTCCAACAAGAAATGCGGGTAATTTATCAGTGAAAACTCCAAGGACGGAAAGAATGAAGACCGACCCTGTACAGGAAGCAATACCATTTTTTAACACACTGCCTAATTCGGTTAAACATTCGGAAAACTTAGTAAAGTTTAAAGTAAATCTAAAGATGTACATCGAAAGAGCACACTGCTAATGAAATCCAGAGCTTTTTGTAAACTTTTCTCTGGACGCACGTCTTGATGACAAATAAAATGTACACAATATGACCTAAAGTACTAACTATAAAAAGCAAGATGGTACTATCCCTTATACCAATACACCAATTGTCTGGGAAGTACTAGGAATAATTACTTAGTGATGATTTTGTGATGCACACGGACCGTGCATATTGAGTGATGGAGAGAGTAGAGTGAAGGAGGTATAAAAAAAAAAAAACCTGAGTTTTTTTGAATTGAAGTAATATCGAACATATATATATATATATATATATATATATATATATATATATATATATATATATATATATATATATATATATATATATATATATATATATATATATATATATATATATATATATATATATATATTATCTCCCTTAATCATTTTGGCCACTCCAGAGATTATCTCGGAAAATGATTTTGCTGATATATATCCATATATATATATATATATATATATATATATATATATATATATATATATATATATATATATATATATATATATATATATATATATATATGTGTTATATATATATATATATATATATATATATATATATATATATATATATATATATATATATATATATATATATATATATATGTCAGTCTCTACTCAGCTTCTGCTGTGTTCAGAACAATCATCACCTTTCGGAAGTCATAGTGTTTCCATCGAAGTTGATTTGTTGTTCTCACCACCGCGTGTTTATTTGGTGCTTGTGATCTGGTGTGACCGGTTTCTTTGTTGTTTATTTTTGTTTTTTGTGGAATACAGTCTCTATTAGTTGGAAATAACCGAAGCTAAGGAAGCAAAACGCAAACGGGAATCGTCACCCGTCGACCTGTTTCTTCGTGACAGGTTAAAGCTACCCAGGAAGCACGAGCTTTCTCTCATGACTGCCACTAGAAGCAATAAATTTCTGCCGCTTGCGGACCTGCCCGACGACATGGCTGCAAACAACGCTGCGAATGATCCCCCTGAAAAATCGAAAACCAAGGCAAAAGTTCCACCGATCGTCGTTCCTAGCCTGGATCGCAGCTCAATTCTTGCTATTTTTAACACTTTACAAGTGTCAAACTTTAAAATCCAGTTTACCAGTACCGGCAAGAAAATTATAATACCCAACCAAGAAGACTACGATAAGTTTCATTCTCACCTTATCTCGAAAAAAGTTCATTTCTACACATTCTCTCGTGCCGATGAACGACCGCTGAAATTCATTATGAGTGGCTTTTACAATATGGTATGCTCGGATCTGAAGAGGCTTTTGCTTGAAGAACACAAGCTCGCATGCTCTGATATCAAAAAAATTACTGTTCCTGACGAGTCACGCCGACATAAAGACGAAGTATTGTTTCTGCTATATTTTCCTCATGGCTCTGTAAAGCTCTCTGAGTTAAACAAGATTGACGCTATCGATCACGTAAAGGTGAAATGGAGCTACCAGCGCAAAAGGGCAGTGCAGCCAACGCAGTGCAGGAACTTTCAAGGTTATGGCCACGGTACCTCATTTTGCCATATGCCAGCAAAATGCTTGATTTGCGGCAAGCAACACAGTAAAACCGAATGCCCAACTAAAGACCCCGCTCAAATTTCGTGCGCTCTATGCTCTGGCAATCACTTAAGCAACAGTTCTCTCTGCCCTAAACGCGAGGAGTATCTGACCATCCGCAAAAGATCAACTCAACGGCTCTCACGCGACAAAGTTCAAAGCAGAAGTATACCTCGACTTTCGCCTGCATTAAGTCAAACAAATTTCCCGTCACTGCCTAATGGAAAAACTCTAATAAATTCTCATCCTACTACACAAGACTGCTCTCCGGCTAACAACTCATACAGCGCAGTATTGCGTCGTCATATGGATATGAATAGCACTCCCAATACGGTTGGTAATGTGCCGTCGTCTGCCAATGACCTTTTCTCTGCTACCGAACTAATTAACTTAGCCCGAGAATTAATAACCAGGTTGTCTGTTTGCAATTCACGCCAAGACCAGTTTAATGTAATTGTAGAGCTTGCCACCAAGTTTGTTTACAAGTAAAGCTCATATTAATTGCTTATTATGGAATGCTCAAAGCATACGTAATAAGCAATTTGAAACATTCAACTTCCTGCCTGAAAAGAAAATAGACTTATTTTTCCTATGTGAATCTTGGCTGAAAGATGGTGACAAGCTTGTAAATTCTAGTTATAGTATTTTGAGATGTGATCGGAAGGAAGCGCCGGGGGGTGGTGTTGCGATCTTTATCAAAAAAGGCATTAAGTTCGTGAGACTAAGTAATCTTCTTACTCAGATTATCGAATCAGTCGCAGTTCAAATTGATGAATTAAATGCTACAATGATTGCTGTTTACTTCAGTGGGACAAAGCTTAATTCTAGTAAACTTAAATTATTTGAAGATGACTTACAGCTGCTTTTAGTCTGAATAGTAACTGGATTGTCTGCGGTGACCTAAATGCACGACACTACCACTGGAACTGCCTCAAAGTCAACAAAGCCGGGAAGATTCTCTTTGATTTATCCCTGAAAAAAAATGTTTTTGTTCACTCGTCAGGCAGTCCAACTTGCTTCCCTCCAAATGGCAACCCATCAACGCTAGATATTGTAATCACCAACGGTCAACTCCCTTTAACTTCCCTAATCGTTATCAATGATCTGTCATCCATTCACCTGCCTGTTTTATTCGAAATAAATAGTACTATATCTCTGATCAGACACTCTTTCTTTAGATATGGAGCAACGTCCTGGGATAAATACCGTGACCATCTAAACGCAGTGCTTAGCCTTCAAAACTTGAATTTCCAGTGCTTCGTCGACGAGAGTCAAATAGACACTCTCCTCTCCAATCTATTAAAAAACATCCAAGCAGCCCGCGAGATTGCTACTCCTAGAACTTATACCAGCCCCCGTTCACCTCCTCTTGATGCTGCTACTACTGCACTTATTAAGCACCGTAACAACATCCACCGTAAATGGCAAAGATTGCGGGATCCAACTTTGAAGTCTCACTTAAATCTTCTTAATGCACAAATACGCGCAGTTTTCCTCGGAATTCGCAATGCTCGCTGGAACAACATTCTTTCTGAACAAATGAAAGGCTCCCGAAAGCTCTGCAGCATACATAAGCACCTCAAAAACAGATCACGCGCGATCCCTGCTTTAAAAATCAGAGATAATATGTTTACGTTTTCTGAGAAAGACAAGGCTAATCTTCTTGCCTCCTAATTCTTTAAATCACACACACTAACTCTGCATAAAGATGATCCTGTAACTAGAAAAATAGTTACCGATGAAATTCTTAAGCTTGCCTGGTGCCCGTCCGACTTTCAACCTCTGTGTTTTTGCTCCCCTGCTGAGCTGCGTTCCCTTCTCAAAGGCTTAAAAGTTAAGTCATCTGCAGGATCTGATGGATTACCTAACATCCTTTTAAAAAACCTGCCAAGGAAAGCAGTTGTCTTACTTTCTTTCACTTTCAACTGTTGCTTGAAGCTAGGTTATTTCCCCAGCATGTGGAAAAATGCTACCATTATTCCTATTTTGAAACCAAGTAAGAATCCTCAGTTACCTAGCAGCTACAGACCAATTAGTTTGCTACCAACATTGAGTAAACTTTTCGAAAGAGTAATTCTCTCTCGGGTCCAGTAGCATCTTCAAAATTTTGCAGTCATCCCAGACTTTCAGTTTGGATTCAGGCCTGGCATTTCGACAGCTCATCAGTTGTTCCGAGTCGTCAAACACATTCAAGGTAACTTTTCTATGAAAAAATCCACTGGACTAATTGCTTTGGATATAGAAAAGGCTTTTGACACGGTCTGGCACGATGGTCTTATTTATAAGCTAATCAAGTTCTCATTCCCCGTCTATCTTTGCAAGATTATAAGCTCGTTCTTATCGTCTAGATCTTACTCTGTCAAGCTACAGTCTTTCTCAAACAAATACGAAATTCCTGCTGGAGTACCTTAGGGATCAGTTTTAAGTCCTACTCTCTTCAACTTATTCATGTCCGATCTGAACAAAATTCCCCTCTGCAATATTGCTATGTACGCTGATGACACCGCCATATTCTCTAGCAGCAGCAATCCAGATTACATAGTCAATAACCTGCAGCTTCAGCTTCAACACATAAGCAACTTCTGCAACAAGTGGAAAATTCAAATCAATTCTGAAAAAACCCAGGCTATATTTTTTTCTAAAAAACGTGCGGCTAAGAATCTTCCAAACCCGCAGCTTAATATCTTAGGGTCCAATATCTCGTGGTCGAAAGACATAAAATACCTTGGTTTGCATCTTGATTCCAAATTAACATTCAACAAAAACACGGAAATGATTAAATCTAAAATATTGAAGTGCATATTGTCAAACTACCCACTGATAAACAGAAAATCGAAACTTTCAACTGAAAATAAACTACTTATTTACAAGCAAGTCTTCCTACCAATAATTCTTAAGGCCTGCCCAACCTGGTATAAATGTGCTAACACTCACAAGCTTAAACTTCAGATCATCCAAAATAAGTGCCTTAAAATAATCCTCAAAAAACCTTTTTACTGTTCTACATATATGCTCCACAAGATGGCTAAACTTAGAACAATTCGTCAAATGATTCAGACTTGTGCCTCAACATTTTCAACAAGGTGTAACACTTCTTCTAACCCCCTGGTGTCCTCCTTATGCTCCAATCATTTGGGCAGTTAATCTTAAGGCTAGTTTTAAGCAATAGTCTTAAGTTTATTTAGGTTAGGCTAAGCATTTCATTAGGTTTTAAGCTAATTTTTCCTAAAAACCCCCTAACGCACTATTGTAAATTTTCATACTTCATTTTGTATAAAATCCATTACTTAGCTGTAAAGACTCTGTCTAAACACTAGAATATGCATATTGTGAATCTCTGTGAAACGCCAAGACATCAATAAAGCATCTATTATTATTATTATTATTATTATTATTATTATTATTATTATTATTATTATTATTATTATATATATATGGATATATATCAGCAAAATCATTTTCCGAGATAATCTCTGGAGTGGCCAAACCGATTGAGCTGAAAATGATTAATCAAAATGATTAAGGGAGATAATATATATATATATATATATATATATATATATATATATATATATATATATATATATATATATATATATATATATATATATATATATATATATATATATGTTCGATATTACTTAAATTAAAAAAAACTCAGGTTTTTTTTTTTTTTTTATACCTCCTTCACTCTACTCTCTCCATCACTCAATATGCACGGTCCGTGTGCATCACAAAATCATCACTAAGTAATTATTCCTAGTACTTCCCAGACAATTGGTGTATTGGTATAAGGGATAGTACCATCTTGCTTTTTATAGTTAGTACTTTAGGTCATATTGTGTACATTTTATTTGTCATCAAGACGTGCGTCCAGAGAAAAGTTTACAAAAAACTCTGGATTTCATTAGCAGTGTGCTCTTTCGATGTACATCTTTAGATTTACTTTAAACTTTACTAAGTTTTCCGAATGTTTAACCGAATTAGGCAGTGTGTTAAAAAATGGTATTGCTTCCTGTACAGGGTCGGTCTTCATTCTTTCCGTCCTTGGAGTTTTCACTGATAAATTACCCGCATTTCTTGTTGGAATATTGGTGGACTCACCATTAGTTCGAATGATGTTTGGCCATTTGAGCTGTTTCGTTAAAATCTTATAAATCAATTTACCTCGGTCAAGCAGTATAAGTTTGTTGATATTTAGAAGTCCAGTTCTAGCATATACCGCTGAAGTTGAGGTAAGTGTGGGCATTTTATGAATTGTTTTGATAGCTTTGGTCATAAGTCTTCCAATAAGCTCAATGTTGTGTTTGGAAGTCTGACTCCACAACAATACTCCATATGTGATTAAGGAAACAATGTACGCATGGTAAATGGTAAGCTTGGTTTGTAAAGGTATAAACTCAAACCTTTTTATTACTCCTATCATAGGTGCCACTATGCATCTGATGTTGTTGATGTGGTTTGCCCATGTCATTTTATCATCTAGCACCAATCCTAGATATTTAATTGAATTTACATCAAGCTGTACCCCGTTTTTTTGGATGCGTAGGCTCACTGGACGTTTGTTCCTCTGCTGATAACATCAGCAAGATACTTTATTTCTATTCAATTTCAATTTTATCAATTTTCGATTAATTCAATTTCAAAGAAAAATTATATTACAAACTGTCCAACACTATTCGACCGATTCAAAGATTGATTCAAATTCAACTGTACCATGACAATGGACTTGAAAAATTTCTAAGTGAAAATTCCGGTAAATTTAACATTGTTAACATTTCCAATATAACATCCATATTGTTGAAAAATTGTTTTCCAGTATTCTACAATTTAAGACACATCCTAAACATTATAAGTCAGCTGATTTTATGCCTGATCGCGCGACGTCAAAACTGACAATCGATCCGTCGACTGTCATGCAGGTAAGTTAATTGAAGTTAATATTTGTTTATGCCTTTTATTAATTTCTTTCATTTCAGATTCAGATCAGACATACTACAACCGCTGGTCCAACCGGATCAGTATTAACATCTGTAAAAATAAAGTTGAGTATACTTTCGTCAATAATGAGTTACCGATTATCAGGTTTGTTGTTGTTGCTCCATTTGCCATGTATGGTTGGGCTATCGAAATGGACTCCCAAACACCAGATGCTGCCTTCGAATTGACAGAGTAAAGATTTTAATTTGACCTGTGGCATTTCCTCCGTACAGGCACATAACACTCGACAACAGAGGGGTTATTTGTACTTGGCGCCCCAACTTGCCAACTCGAACAAGGTTTTACTGAAAAACCATAAGCATTGGTTTTTTTTTTATTTTTGTGGTATATACTTTGGATAGGATTGGATAGTGATAGGAAGGAAAGGGTTAAGTGCTGTATTGTATGGCATCGTAATTCATTTTGTATTCGATTTATTTCTATTTCTGTCTATGGTTCTGTTTGTAGCTTCATTTCTTTTATTAAAATATGTGTATATTATAGGTTCGGTTATTGTGTAGGAAGCAGAACAATTTTTGTTATTGCACGTTTGTAGTAGTTACCTTTTGAAAATAACGTGACCACTCGTGTTATCATTACTTTTCCAGTATGAACATTAGTGATCCTTGCGAGAGGCCATTTACTAGGATGTATGTTCTCTTTTTTCAGCAAACATAGATCTCCTATTTTAGGTTAGATTTCTTGTTTCAGCCATTTAGGTTTTTGTTGCAATCTTGCGAGATATTCATTTGTCCAGCGTTTCCAAAATGTTTGCATTAATCTCATCTAAAACAATCAGGCAGGCTTCGATTTGGATTAGAGTTGTTGAAAATTCTTCGTGAGTTAGAGTGGCATGTCGTAGTATACGGCGTAAATGTAGTTTGATCGACTTCACACCAGCTTCCCATTAACCTCCAAAATGTGGTGATGCTGGTGGATTGAAATGCCATGTAATTTCAAGGCCACTTTGGGACCCTACAGCTTCTCGACTTCTTGTCGCTATTTTTCTCAATTATGATTCAGCTCCTACAAAATTCGTGCCACAATCGCTGTAAATGTGCTGACATAGACCTCGTCTTCCAATGAAACGTTTGAGCGCAGCAAGAAGTGTGGTCGTTGTGAGATCATTGACGAGCTCGATGTGAATTGCCTTCACCGCTAAACAAATGAAAATAGCAATGTATCCCTTATGGGTTTTACCTCCGCGTCCATTCCTATCTTTGATTGTAACTGGCCCGCAGTAATCCACTCCAGTATGGATGAATGGACGTGAAACTGTGACTCTCGGCTTTGGTAGATTTCCCATTAATTGTGAAGATATTTTGGCTTTGGTTCGAAAGCAAATTAAGCATTTATGATTAAAATGCCGAATAACATTTCTTGCATCCAGAAGCCAATAGTTGCATCTCAGCGTAGCGAGCATCAATTGCGATTCTCCATGTAGCGTGATGTTGTGTATATGTCGTACTAGCAGTTCAGTAAATGTCCCTGCTTTCGGAATGATGATCGGATGTCTTTGTGAGAAGGTTAACTCTGCGTTCTCCAGACGCCCTCCAATTTGCAGAATCCCGTTCCCGTCAAAAATGGAACAAGATTGATTAACTGACTTCTTTTCGATAATTGTTCGCTCTATCGTAATTTGTTAATATCTTCTTTAAAAGCCTTTTGTTGGACGTTTATAATCCAAAATGTTCGAGATTGTTGTAATTTTTCCGTCGTAAAGTATCCTTTAGCAGTTGTCTTCTTTCTGGCTAACTTGAAGAATCGATAGCAATACGCGGTAACTCGAATCAATCGACTTAATGAGGCAAATCTTTTTATTATATCGTTTGTATCCGAAGACAAATCCAGGCAGAAGTGAACATTCAAATGTTTCCGTTTTTTCAAATTAGTAATTTCTACAGTTTTCATTTTAAGCCAATGTTCAGGGTTTTTCTGCAACCAAGATGGGCCTGTCCACCACAAAGACTTATTGTTGATTGTGTCGTTGTCACTTAACTGTCATAAAAAAATAGGCATAAACAAATATTCAATTAACTTACCTGCATGACAGTCGACGGATCGATTGTCAGTTTTGACGTCGCGTGATCAGGCATAAAATCAGCTGACTTATAATGTTTAGGATGTGTCTTAAATTGTAGAATACTGGAAAACAATTTTCCAACAATATAGATGTAGCGTTATTGGAAATGTTAACAATCTTAAATTTACCGGAATTTTCACTTAGAAATTTTTCAAGTCCATTGTCATGGTACAGTTGAATTTGAATCAATTTTGGAATCGGTCGAATAGTGTTGGACATTATGTAATATAATTTACTTTCTTTGAAGACTGCATGGTGAGGCAAATAATAATAATTCATTCTATTATCTTCAGTGGGTACATTATTAGCCGTAGGTTCTTTTACTAATTGCATATGATTAGAGTCAATGTATTCTTGAATGCATTTCTCCAGTTTCAGGTCGGGTTGTTTTTCGAAACGTTTTTCTAACGCTTTGAAGTTGAATATTGCTGCGTTTTTCGATTCTCCGAGATTAGTTTTACTAGCTTCATCTTTATATGGTAGTGGCACCGTATACCTTCTATCATTATCCCTCATAATATTTTTAACAAAGTAGTTTTCAAAAAATTCCTCTTCCTTGGTTAAAACCATTTTGAGTTGAAGTTCCTCAAGCTCCCAAAACCTTTTGAGCTGATCACTAATATTCATGTCATCTGTAATTTCAACTTTGAAACTTTGATAGCCCTTTTCTGAATTTGTTTGGTGAACGCCACCAGAAATAATTCAGCCTAGCCTAGAGTTTTGAAGTATTGGACCAATATTAAGTTTCTGCATATCGCCAAGTATCACCTTTAAATAGACATCAGCACCGAGTAGTAGATCGATTTTACCAGGTTTGTCGAAGCTTGGATCTGCTAATGTTAAATTTCCTAATTCCTTCCGCACTGCTGGTGTAATGTTTCGTGGTGGCAAAAGATTTGTTTTCTTTTCTAAAATTAAAGCATCTAATTCGATCGTATCCTGTTGTCGTATTATTAAATTTACTCGAACAACCCCTTTAATTTTTGTAGCAGTGTTCGAACCGATTCCTGTGACATTAACTTTCGAAAATTCTCTTTTTAATTTCAATAGTTGCACTGCAGATTCTGAGATAAACGACGCTTGTGAGCCCTGGTCAAGTAATGCTCGAAGTGGGATGTGACCAGTAGGTGACTCGATGGTAACTAATGCCGTAGCCAATAAGACTTCTTTGCTAGAGGTAACGTTTAGTGAATTAATATTAAGACCAGCATTCGATGGACCCGGTTGCTGCCTCAATTCAGGACCCATTGGTAATGCTGTGTCAACACTTTCTCTATGTAACAGTGTATAATGCATGCTCTTGCACTTAAAGCATCGTGACGTACTTGGACAACTGCTCGTCATATGGCCCTTATTTAAACAATTGATGCAAAGGCCATTGCGTTGTACCAATTGCAACCTAGTACCGTGATTGGCTCTCGAAAACTGGATACATTGCTGAATACCATGTTTTCCCTTGCAGATGGTACACGACTGTTGTACGTCACTGTGATACGATTGGGTATTATCGGTGTGAGACGCTGTATTCCTCTTTTGTGAACTTCCTCTAATATGAGTCACTCCTGAAGCTTCCAAGGCGCGAAATCGATTTTGCAAAAAGTCTTTCAACTCAATGTGTTCCGGAGTTAAACAGAAAAAAACACTGATTGTTGGTTGACAATGAACTTTATTCGCAACTGGTCTACATTTTATAGTAACAAAATGCTTATTCTACATTAATTAATTGTATACTTATTGAACTTATGTTTGATTACAATTACCGCTTGCAAAATTGATGACATGATTAACTTAACTCTAGACTCTACAACAGTATGTATACACAAATGAATGTAGGTTACCTGCTTAGCATGAGACATAAATGTAGGTCATTATTATTGTACTCGCACATTGCATGATTGCAAGCATGCATAAACAATGTTGATGCAGGTCAGTAAAAATATTGACGACGGTACGAGATATTATTGACGACGGTAAGTGATTGTTAAGCATGACCATGCACATTGCCGCCCCCTATGAACCAGTCCGGTTCTTAACACATTGTTTCATTTGTTGCTTCATACCATCTACTTTCCCGTGACTGTGGTGAAATCTTCAAAACCGCTTCTCCACGTCGTTTCTTGAAGATGATGATGTATACCAGAATAGCACTGCAAGAGATGATGATAGAAATGCTAATACTGATACTATGATGCCTGATTTTCTTCCAGCTGATCGAATCTTGTTTGCGAATAATTTCTTCCTCTTCCTGAACGTATGATGAAAATGATTCAGAAGCTTTAATGATGGATGGTGTGATTAAATCCTTCACCTTTCTTTCGTGCACTTCTGTATTGATGGTCGTCGGAATGTGCTTGACATATGCGCTGAAATTTGCGGATTGCAGTCCTGCTTGTTCTGTGACTAGAATAAACTCCTTTGTTGATAGACTGCAATCTTGGGACATCGTCACTATCCCTACGCCATCCAAGACGATATTCTCCCTAACTCCATGACATAATGTCTGGCAATGTGTTGGCTGTGGTGCTACAAACATCCATGTATTGTTAGCTAACAGTTTTTTCCATACAATTTCCTTGAGTTTAAATGAATGAACTGGGCATTCTCCCTTTCCGAATGCATGATATATTTCATTTATTATGCAATTGGGTCTTTTGTTGACATCATACAAAGTATCAATACTTGCTAGATATCGTTGCTCGATCAATTGCAGAATACTTGTATCTGAAATCTCGAAATACAGTTGTAGATTATAATTGACTCCCAAAATGGTGGTTGGAATGTCAAGGGCTCGGAAAACTCCATCTTCAATATGTTCTGGTACAGGGGTTACCTTTAACAGTTCGTATTTGCGTTGATCGATAATCGGAAGAAATCCTTTGAGTTTGATTCCCACGTCATCGGTTTGAATTTGTATTGACTCCGAAAATCGCAGAATAATTTCCAGGTGTTTAGGCAACATGGTTTGAGTACGATTGATATCTGCGGTCACATCGCTGAGATTTATACATTCCCAAAATGCTGTTTTTGATCTCACAGTAGTAAGAATGTTGGTATATTTGTTAAAAACTTCTTGGACAAAATTTAGTGCTCTGTTATAAGCTGCGATGAAGTTTATGTTGATTGTGTTATGATGTATTGTTCGATACCAAACGCTAAACTTGTTGATACGATCCAATCCTAACTGTAATTGTGTCCTAAATCGTTCCAACTGTCGTTTGATCCGTCCAGTAGTGCTGTTAAGTGTTTTCATCGTTTTAAGCATCAATCTGCTTTGCATGTCCATGGTATGAATGAGGTTTACCTGGTTTCCAGATAACTCATTTATATCTTTATATACTTCATCGTTAATTCCGAATACAGCAGTGAGAAATTTTCCAAAAAGTCCTCGTCGATTCCTCACTCGCAAAAGCTGTATCGTGTCAAGTTTGTGATTCACTTCCTCCTTAAGTTCATTTACGTGCTGCACAAGATCCTTGCAGTCGATTTCAGATGATACGCGGTTGCCAGTTTCACAAAGCGCGCTAATATTTTTCACAACAGCTGCTATATTTCTTCTGTCTTCATTCAAATTACTCCAAGGAATATTGAGATTGACTTGCAAAGCTCCTCTTTGCAAATTCGCGACTCCCAAGTGTTCTACGTACAGTCCATTCGATAAGGGAGAGACCTTGACTCCACATAGCACTATGGGCACGAAACAACAAAGCATTAATGTCGATATTACTAGGTGATTTGGTAGGATGCTGGCAGTGCCTCCTCCCCGCGCTTGTGCCGGTTTGTCTAATTTCTTTCGTTTGGCTTGTGTCTCAAAAAACTGCTGCCACTGACTGTTAACTGGAGCTATTTTTACCTTTCTCCTCTTCGTTGCTTTTGTTGTAGTGACCAAGCTTTTTGTTTGTGGCTCTGAAACACTGCTCGCTTCTACCGGATGGGAATTCTCAAATGGCAAACGACAAATTTTGGTAATTGGACGCCTCGTTACTCGACCGTGCATTTTAACAGACACAACTCGGACAATTCCATCCGCTCCTGGATGAACCTCAACGATCCTTGCTAATGGCCACTTGGTAGATGGGAAGTTATCGTGTTTCACCAAAACCAAGTCACCTGTATTCAGATTTGCTCGCTGTTTAGTCCATTTAGGTCGTTCTTGTAAACGATTCAAATATTCCAGGCTCCATCGATGCCAAAAATGTTTTCTCATTTGTTGGACAAGTTTCCATTTTCGTCCAATTGATTCCTCAGACGTAGGTTCTGGTATTTCAAACAGGTTGGTGCCAGTTAAAAAATGACCTGGTGTAATGGCTGTGAGATCTGCTGGATCGTTGCTGACTTCACACAATGGTCGTGAATTTAGGCAAGCCTCTATCTGTGTCAACAGAGTGTACATTTCTTCAATGTTTAATAACTGCTCGCCTATGCTTTTGGTTAAGTGTCTCTTGACCGTTTTCACTCCGGCTTCCCACAGTCCACCAAAATGTGGACTCCCAGGAGGAATAAACTTCCATTGTATGCCATCAATTGCTAATTGCTCCATACCCTTTGTTGTAATATGAGTAAAAGCACTTTTCAATTGTTTGTTGGCTCCCACAAAGTTGGTCCCACAATCACTAAAAATTGTGTGACACTTTCCCCGTCGAGCGATGAACCTTCGAATCGCAGCGATGCATGCTGTGGCTGTTAATTCACTCACTAGTTCCAAGTGAAAAGCTTTCGTAGACATGCATACAAATACTGCAATGTACGCTTTAGCGGTTTTTGCTCCACGGCCACTACTCCATTTTATTGAGATTGGCCCGGCGTAATCAAGTCCTGTTTGTGCGAAGGGCTTCTCAGTCTGGAATCTGGGAGGCGGTAAATGCCCCATTAATTGCTGATTTGGACTTGCATTAACTTTGTAACACGTTATGCATTCTCGCAGAACTTTCTTAATCACCGATTGTGAATTTATGATCCAATATTTTTGCCTTATAGTAGCGGAGACCAACTGGTTACCACCATGTAAAGTTTGGTTATGGTAATGGTTGATTATTAATTTGGCAAATGATCCCTTTGGAATTATAGCCGGATGTTTAGCAGCTTCAGATATGGGTGCATGCTGTAATCTTCCGCCTACCCTGAGGAGCCCCTCAGAATCAATCCATGGGTTAAGAGTCTTCATGCAACTACTATTTGATATTTCGGACCTCCCTTGTAGTGCCTGGATTTCACTTTGAAATGCATGTTTTTGAGCTATTCGAACACAACAAGATTCGGCTTTCTGCAACTCATCGCAAGTAATGATTCCTGTTTTCTTGTCGGTAGGATTGCGTGTATTATTTGTGAAACGTCTGCAGAGTGCAACGACTCTTAACAACTTATTAAATGATGAATATTGCGCGAGTATTTCTGGTTCAGGTGTCGGTGTTACAGATACTATTGCCACTGACCGCTGTTCAACGTCCATAATCTTTTCTTGCTCTGGGCTTAATGCGCTGTCTGAAAGGTTAATTTTATTTCCCATCAACCACTGCGGGCCTTTCCACCATAAAGAAGCCTTGAGCAACTTTTCTGGTAACATGCCTCTTGAGCCAATATCAGCAGGATTTTCCTTTGTTGACACATGATTCCATTGATTGGGTGAAGATTCCTGATGAATTTGGCTTATTCGGTTTGCGACGAATACCTTCCAATTTATCGCAGGCTTTTGAATCCAGGACAAAACTATAGATGAATCGGTCCAGAAAAATGTTTTGACATGATTCCACTCGTAAGCCTGCTTTATTTGCTTCATTGCTTCTATCAACAAAACTGCGCTGCACAATTCCAACCGAGGTATAGATATCACCTTAATCGGTGCAACTCTGGATTTTGCGCTCAATAGATAAGTAGTAATTGATTTAACCTTCCTTTCTACACGAAGATATATGGTTGCTGCATACGCTTGATTCGATGCATCACAAAATCCATGTAACTGTATCGTGTGTGCAGTATTACATTCAATCCAACGAGGAATTCGTATTTTTTCCAATAATTGTAGTTGGTGCTGTGTATCAAACCAATCCTTCAGAATTTCTCTTGGAACTTCTTCGTCCCATTCCACTTTAAGAAGCCATAATTTTTGCATAGCTATCTTTCCAGTGATAATGACAGGCTGTAGCCAACCTAAAGGATCGAATAATTTTGCGATGTCTGACAGTATCTTCCGTTTTGTCCATTTCCCGTCATCCTTTATCGTTTTCACTTTAAATGAAAATTCATCATGAACTGGATGCCATTGTAATCCTAATGCTCGCACTTCATCTTCTAGGTCGATGCTAAGAGATTTTTTTATTTCTCGATCCTCAGGAGGTATAGTGCTAAGCAGCGATTGATGATTTGCTGACCATTTGTGAAGGTGGAACCCTCCCTTTTTCATCACAATAGATAACTCTCTCTGGATATTTTTAAGCGCGTTCAAATCATCAGCACCAGTCAGAAGATCATCCACATAAAAATCTCGCAAGATTACGGTCGATGCAAGTGGATGAATTGTTTCTTCGTCGATTGCTAATTGCTGCAGAGTGCGCATAGCCAAAAAAGAAGCACTAGCTGTTCCATACGTCACGGTTTTTAACCTAAAATGCTGGAAAGGCTCTTTTGAGTTGAATCTCCATATGATTCGTTGATAATCACGATCTGATTCATCTACCTCAATTTGCCGGTACATTTTTTCGATGTCGGCTGCAATAACGTATTTATGGCTTCTCCATCGCATGAGAAGATGTAAAATATTATTTTGTATTGCAGGTCCCACCATAAGACAATCATTCAACGACTTCCCTCCCGGGGCTTTTTGTGAGGCATTAAATACGACTCGCAGCTTTGTCGTAGAACTACTTTCCTTTATGACCTCATGATGCGGCAAGTAATAGCAATGAGAAGTTTGGAGCAAGTTATCTGGAACTTTCTCTAGGTGATTGAGTTTTATGTACTCTTCAATAAACTTATGATATTGTTGCTTTCTTTCAGGGTTCTTCTCTAGCCGTCGCTCCAATTGCCGAAATCGGATAAATGCCACTCGAACGGACTCCGTTAATTCAGTATCTGTGACAGAGTTATCCTTAAACGGCAGCTTTACCACATATCTCCCACTCCTTAATCTTCTAGTGTTGTTAATGAAATGCTGCTCTGCCTCTTCGTCCTTAGGTGATTGTGGGTTGGATGACGTATCCTCAATTTCCCAAAAGCGGCGCAATGTTTTGTCTATATCTTCTGGAATGATGAATGAAGCAATAGACTTATCAACTGCTGGTTCTTTGATGGATCCAAATAATACCCATCCTAGTTTTGTTTTCTGGGCACATGGATACCCACGAATGAAACCATTATCCAGTATGTCTCCGTATAAATCTGCTCCTAACAGAATGTCAATTTGACCAGGAATGTCAAATCCGGGATCTGCAAGTTGTATCTTTGAGAGCCTCTTAGATAACTTCGCCTTGACGTATGTCGAAGGTAACGGTGATGTGATTGTCTGAAGGATAAGTGCAGAAAATGGAAATGACTCGATGTTACCATCTTTTCTTACGATCACTGCTTCGACTGTAACAATTCCTTTTGTTATAGCTGCGTCACTGCCTCCAATACCACCAATTATTCTCTTCGCGTGATCTCGCCTGACTCCCAAAATTTGTACAGCTGATTCACGTATGAATGACTTCTGTGATCCAGGATCCAATAATGCCCGAAGTTTCACTCTTTGTCCTAATGAGTCTAATACTTCGATTATTGCTGTGCCCAAGAGAACATGATTTTTTGAATTACTTGTTTGAGTGTATAAATTAACTTCTGTTTGAGAAGGTTCTCCTGGTTTTTTCTGCAGCTTTGGTTGTTCATTGTGTAGTAGCGTATTGTGACGCTTAGAACAATGTCGACACGTATGTTTTGAACTGCAATTAGTGATCTTATGTTGTTCACTTAGGCAATTAAAGCATAACCCTTTGCTCTTCGCTATCTCGCGTCGCGTATTGACGCTAGCTTTTCTAAAATTTTCGCATTCAAAAATTTTGTGGTCATGCTTGTTGCACATCGCACATTTAAGTTTCGCAATTTGCACCATATGAGATGCCACTTTCTTATTATTCGTATGTTCTGGAGCTCTATTACTTGATTGCGACAATGAAAGTGATTCCAACATTGTGAATCGTTGATTGACAAACGATAAAAATGAGCTTAATGTTGGTACATCATTGGTTGAACTTATTTGCTTTTGCCATTCTTTTTTTGATTCTTTGTCCAATTTTCCATTTAGGACAAAAATCGCTAAAAGTTCGAACGCATTCAGATTTAAATTCTTGATGCTGGCGAGGAGTTGATTGGTGGTATCTAATATACGTTTCAATGATGTATAGTCATTATTTTGACACAAGCCTAAGTCCCACCACCGTTGAATTATCTCCTGAGCAATGAATTTGTTATTATCATATCTGTCAGATAATAACTTCCAAGCAGTCTCATAATTCTCATCCATAATACTTAGGTGACTTATGAGAGATTCTGCTTCGCCTTTGGTAACGCTGCGTAAGTATTGCAGTTTTTGAACATTGCTGAGATTAGCATTTGTGTGTACCATGCTTTTGAATAGGTCTTTGAACGCCACCCATGTTCCATAATTTCCATCAAAAGTTGGGATTCTTACCCTTTCTAATTTAACTGCATCATTAACAGCTGTTTGTGCTATTGCTGGTGTACGGTACTGATGGATTTTGTCTTTGAAATGTGTGATAAATTCCATAGCAAGTACCTCGCAATTTTCATATTCCTGCTGGTATTGAGCTAGCAGCTGACTATTGTGAGCAAAGTGTGAGTGTGTAGCCAAATGCATCTCTTCGCATTTCCTCCAATACTCTCGTAAACGCTCTAGTCGTGTTTCAAAGTATCCTAGTGAATGCCTGGATTCACTATCCTTTTTGAAATTCGAGATTAACCTCTTTACATCCTCAAAATTAAGTTTTTGGCTGATATTGGGACCATTCGTAGTCATGATGGTGATTGAATTTTAACACTCCGCCGAGAAAGCACAGCAAAATCTGGGAAGCACAAGTAAATTATCCGCTACCACAATCCGCAGAACGATATTGAAACCGACCGTTTCGCAATCTGAATGAAATTCCGCAGCTCAAATCTGGATTCGAAATATCGATAATGCAATCGATATCTGGTCAAGAAAGCACACCAAATCGTTTCTTGACCTACTGCAGCCCAAGTCTGGATTCGAAGATCGATAGTGCAATCGATATCTGATCGAGAAAGCACTCCAAATCGTTTCGCGATCTGAATGAAATACTGAAGCTTACGTCTGGTTTCGAATATCGATAGTGCAATCGATATCTGATCAAGAAAACACACCAAATCGATTCTTGATCTGAATGAAATACTGCAGCCTAAGTCTGGATTCGAAGATCGATAATGCAATCGATATCTGGTCAAGAAAGCACACCAAATCGTTTCTTGATCTGAACGAAATACTGCAGCCTAACTCTGGATTCGAAGATCGATATTGCAATCGAAATCCTGATCAAGAAAGCACACCAAATCGTTTCTTGATCTGAACGAAATACTGCAGCCTAAGTCTGGATTCGAAGATCGATATTGCAATCGAAATCCCCATCCGGTTCGAAGGACCAAATGTTCCGGAGTTAAACAGAAAAAAACACTGATTGTTGGTTGACAATGAACTTTATTCGCAACTGGTCTACGTTTTATAGTAACAAAATGCTTATTCTACATTAATTAATTGTATACTTATTGAACTTATGTTTGATTACAATTACCGCTTGCAAAATTGATGACATGATTAACTTAACTCTAGACTCTACGACAGTATGTATACACAAATGAATGTAGGTTACCTGCTTAGCATGAGACATAAATGTAGGTCATTATTATTGTACTCGCACATTGCATGATTGCAAGCATGCATAAACAATGTTGATGCAGGTCAGTAATATTATTGACGACGGTACGAGATATTATTGACGACGGTAAGTGATTGTTAAGCATGACCATGCACACAATGAAAGTCGGCAACTCTCCAGTAGCCACTTGCTGCTGCTCCCATAATTGTCTCGTCTCCGAAGGTAAACGTTGTATTGTCAAGTATACAACTACTGCTTGCCACATGTCTTTAATATTCATGTTCTCCAACACTTGCACTGCCTGGACCGTTCTATCTAATAACAATTTTATTGATGCCGCTGACTCATTTGCGACCCCTAAACTAAATATTCGTTTCAATTGTGTGTTCATTAACGTTGATTTGTTGTCGTAACGTTCAACCAAAACCTTCCATGCCACTTGATAATTGAACTTGAGTTGACCATGCCACTTGATAATTGAACTTGAGAAAACCTGAGTTTTTTTGAATTGAAGTAATATCGAACATATATATATATATATATATATATATATATATATATATATATATATATATATATATATATATATATATATATATATATATATATATATATATATATATATATATATATATATATATATATATATATATATATATATATATATATATATATATATATATATATATATATATAGATATATATATATATTATCTCCCTTTATCATTTTGATTAATTATTTTCAGCTCAATCGGTTTGGCCACTCCCAGAGATTATCTCGGAAAATGATTTTGCTGATATATATCCATATATATATATATATATATATATATATATATATATATATATATATATATATATATATATATATATATATATATATATATATATATATAGATATATATATATATATATATATATATATATATATATATATATATATATATATATATATATATATATAGATTGTTGCGAAACTATAACAGCCAAGCTTTCGTCAGGGCAACATGTTATTTGAGGTCGGATTCGGTGCTGTCCCGCGTACCAAACCTGCAAACTAGCTCAGTCCGGCGTGGGTTTTTGGGACGAACCCGACCTTGGTGCTATGGCACGCAGACAACACAACATTTAACACATGATACAATCAAAAGGGAAGGGAAGGGAAGAAAACATGTAGGACGCCTTAAAAACCAGCCAATTATTTTGATACCATAATCTATGTAGTTAATTCATAACAGAAATTTAACAATAAAATAATAAAAAAAAAAATTGCCAGAAATGAAATGAACAGTATAAATAATAATAATTCCAATAAAATTATACACTTTAAACAATAAATAAAGAAGGAAAAAAAATTCATGGAATAAAAGTGGAAAGAAAAAAAAATCAATAGTTATTTAATAATTTTTGGTGGGGGGATCTATGGGTACTCAGCCCCGGCCGGAATTAATTCACATTCATCATCAATACAGAATGTTATCAAATTCTATGTATAATAAAAAAAATAATTCTCAATGGATAATAAAATTATAATTATTATAACCATATAAACATAAAAAAAGGTAACTTAATGATAAGTTACATTCCTCACTCCGTACTATGGAATTACAAGAGGCAAAAATGATATTTGACTAATATTATTTAATGAACGAATTGAACTACTATTTAAATAAAATTGTTGAATGACTTAATAATATAGTTTCATCAACCACTTTCTGACACTTCAATTCTTAGAATAACAAACTAAATTTTTCCATTGTAAGATTCCATAACAAGCTTAAATTTCATTTCTAGTGTACTTATCTGGCTATCCATACATCCAAACATCAGTGGTAAATAATGGCAGTCAATACAAAGAGGTCATTTTCCCAGCATCTCCCAAGATCGGATTATTTTTTTTCGCCGGCTTCCATCATTCCTACACCCAATATTTTCGTTCGATTATTTCACCATAACTCGCTCAGCACCCAAAACGCATCCCGAATTGGACAATCAATTTCATGCGACCACGAAGATGTCATAGATAACGTTTATACCAAGCTGGTGCTTATTTCAGCTATTTCACTAATAGATCGGTAGATTGTTAAGACTACCTCCGAGTCTCAATTTGATCGGTGTTTTGAACAATTCCTCTACCCAATTCAACAATCGAATTCGAACTTTTCTACTTGAAGCACGATCAATCAATCACATATCAAACTCAGAAAATTGTTTTGATACTCGTCCACTAGACCAGACCCGAATCAGATAACTCGACGCACAGCCACTCACAAAGTTTGCATCTGGTGCCTATTCCTCAGTTTTTCTTTTTTTTTGTTCATCGGGAATTAGTCACTCCTCAAGTCGACTCGCAAACCAAACATGCCAGAACTATGCAAGTATTGTTGCAAATCAGCTGTGCTCAGGTCAGCGAACCCGATGCAATGCAATGACACATGCGACAATCATATGCATAAGCAAAGCCTGTTTTACAATGCAATGCAATGCATTCGACCGTCGCATGAAGCATTGCACCGCCAATTTTTGTGGGTGTGTGTGGGTGCTACATGTGCGAGGCTGTTTTGCAACAATTCCTGAGATGTCTTCAGTAGGTATAATGGCGGTTGAGCCTGGGAAAATTCTGATGACCGTGGGAACTTTTTCTCATGAGTTTGAGATGAACTTTGAAACGAGTTTGTTGCCGTACGACGTCATAGGGGGAATCCCCATTTTGATATTTCGTTAAGTTGAAAGAGGTCAATGACCTTTGATAATTGGAACCTATAGGGAAAATTCTGATGACCGTTTGAACTTTTTCTGATGACCTTGAGATGACCTCTGAAACCAGTTTGTTGCCGTGTGACGTCATAGGGGGAATCCCCATTTTGATGTATCGTTAAGTTGAAAGAGGTCAATGACCTTTGGTAATTGGACCCTGGGAAAATTTTGATGGCTGTGAGAACATTCAGGGATTCTTTCGTCTCAAGCTGGTGATGTCACTGGAAATCTCTACTGGTATACTGATGACGTCACGGGAACTCCAAATTATTATTTTGATGAAGGGGGACACGATACGTTATTTTTTGGATTTAACCTACCAGGCATTCATGTTCAGTACCAGTTCAGTAACAGTTCAGTAACAGTGCAGTGCCAACAGGGCTGTTTATTAGTTCAACAGGGGTGTTTTTCAGGTCAACAGGGCTGTTTATCAGCTCAACTGAGCTGTTTACCAGTTAACTGAGCAGTATATCAGTTCAAACATGATGATAATCGCAGGTACCATGTCCTTATTGATTTTTTCATTTACTCCTTTAACTCTTCTCATTCCTCCTCCTCCTCTTTCGCATTAGTACCGGCAAATATTTATCATACCAACGCCCATCCTCTTCATCCTCTTGATCAATTGTGACGTCATCGTGCTCCTCTTTCCTTCTCTTAAGTGTCGGCTTCAAAAGTGCTCCTTCGCATACAGCGAGAAAAACAATGGACTTATTGAGAAATAATTTTGGTGAGAACTGTTATATGTATGCACTTGATATGCACATTAGAAGATAAGCATTACACCTACAAATTCATTGTGTATAAGTTCACTTATACTTACAATTATGTAAACTCACTCATACTTACAATAATGTATACTTACTTATACTTACAACCTAGATTTAAGATCAGTCAATAAAGAGTCGTCGTACAAACCAGTTGTATCATTTAACAAGAACCTGATTTCACGTTTTGGTCCAGTAAATTGGCCGCCTAGATCGTATGATATCACACCTTTATATTATTTTCTTTAGGGCTATACAAAGTTTCTGGTCTTCTGGGGATAAGTCAGTTTCAATCAACGCTTTGGAGGTCAACATTACTCGTGTCGTTCACGAGATACCGGTCGCTATACTGGAACGCGTCGTCCAAAATTGGACCGCTAGTTTGGATCATTTATGGCGTAGTCGCGATCATTATTCAAATGAGATAATCTTTAAAAAGTAAATGTCATAGATTGTTCTTTCGACTCATAGTAAAATTTTTACTATAAAATTCAACTTTATGCCTTTTACTTGAGATTAAAAACCAAACATCATAAATAATCACCCTTTATATAATTTTATGAATATATCTTACGCTGCTGATAATAAACCAAAAAAATTATGTTCTACAACAATTAGATTAATCATGGTTAAGGCCAAAGATCTTATCTGAAGCTGAAATTTGACTACAATACTATTAAAAAGCTCATGCTGATAGCAATAACAATTCTACAATATGCAGATAACACAAAATCGTCACCAAGGTCAAATATCAAGTATGATTTTATTAATATGTATCCTGCTGATAACAAAGAACCATTTTTTAAATAAATGTGTTGAAAGCTTTTGTAAATAGTTAAAAATAACAAAAGCAAAAAACAAAAACAGCAAAAATATTCGTTTATTTTTTTTTAAGATTTTTATAAATTTTTTAAAAGTTTTAAATAAATGTTTTGCATGCTTTTGTAAAAGTAGAAATAATATTATGAACTTCGAAGTAAAATAAAAAAAATAATATAAACTGTTTTTTGTAATTTAATTTTCATAAGAAACCCTAAACATAAATAATATATTTCGATACCAATAATAAAAAACAATTTATCTTAAACAGTTGTTGGTTTGTTTTATTTTAAAATAAAAGATTTCGAAAAGTTAAAAGATAGACTTGAAATGCAGCTATTTTTTACTAATGTTCGAAGAAGAACATTAGTATTAAAATCACTTTGGCCAAAAATTCATATTTCTATATATATATATATATATATATATATATATATATATATATATATATATATATATATATATATATATATATATATATATATATATATATATATATATATATATATATATATATATATATATATATATATATGTATATATATATATATATATCATCAAAAAATTTCAGTGAAAAAATCTCAGGAACGCGCCATCCGATTGAACTGAAATTTTTAGGACACATTGGTGTATATGCAGAATAGTGCCAGGTCTCAGAAAAAGTTAAAAATCTTTAACCCTTTGGCGCCGGCGGCCATTTTAGTGATATTTTTAATATACCTATTATTCCGTACACAATTAAGTTTTGCAAAAATAAAGTTTACAAAATAAATTTCTAACGTGTTTAACATGTGAATCGGATAATGTTTTGGAATTTTTTAACCCCATGTGTGCGCTGGGTGCCTAAAAAGAGAACGGGAAAAACTGAAAATTTTTAAATTGCGATAACTTTTGACAGAGCTATTCAATCATTACCAAATTTTTAGAACATATTAATATTATTTAGTTGTAAATTTGTGTAGCTTTTGATGAGCGTGCTGGCAACTCTGAAGCTAGGGCAAGCACTGAAAGTGAAAACCTCCAAATTATCGTTTCTCTTGAAAAAATGCCGTTTCTTCAAAAAAAAAGCCACTCATATGTAAATTTCGTGCTTTTTTTACATAGACCAAAAAAAAAATTTGATATAATATAACGGGCACGCCTGGTAACCCTTGCCCAATTCACCTATATTTTTACCATCAAAAACTTCTGTTCACGGAAACTCACGATCCAATGAGCAGAATTAATTGAAATTTGCAGACTGTATTGGTCTTAAACAGGACCAGGTCTGATACAAGTAATTTTGAAATGCGGGCGATTCTGTGCCAGTGGTGCCATCTTGAAAAATCACTAAAAAAGATAATTGTTTTTAGCCCTATAAATTCTGATTGAATCGTTCGATTTTAACGAAATTCACACAGTAGCTGGACCTTACTTCAAACCAAGTTTGGTAGAAATTTGATTGAAAAATTCGGTTGGAGCTGCCAGCTATGATAATTTTGGTGTCTTAAATTTGAAAAAATAAAAATTTGGAAGTGAAAACATTCAAATCATCGAATATCCTAAAAATGTCCGTTTCTTACAATAAAACCAATCTGTATATAAATCTTATGTTTTATCTACACGTTCAAATTAAAACTTTGGAAAAATCATGACGGACAAGAACGGTAACCCTCTCCCAGTTAACCTATATTTTTAGCATCAAAAACTTATGTTCACGGGAATTCATGAACCAATAATCTGATACAATTGAAATTTACAGAATGCATTGGACTTAAGTAGAACCAGGTCTGATAGAAGCGATTTTGAATTGTGGGCAACTCTGTGCCAGTGGTGCCATCTTGAAAAATTACAAAGAAAAAAAAACTGCTTTTTGTCCTATGAAATGTGAATTAGAGATAGATAGATAAAACGTTTATTTAATATATAAAATTTAGATTACACAACATTATATCTTAAGGGTTACAGACAATAAGTCTTTTCACGCTATATAGTACATTTTTAGCATTAGCTGAACTTATTTTGAGGAGTTTATTTAACAGTTAGCAAAGAAAATTTTCAAAAAACTTTGCTTTTGAATAAATTAATTCTAAACACTAAATCTACTTATATCTAATGTATAATTTACATTTGCATCATGCAGCATTAATTTGATAGAGTGATTGAAGAAGAGGGTTGCTCATTGCGCGTAGCTTGTGATGAAAAGCTGACGTGTGCTTTTTTAGCAATTTATGGACTGTTAAAACTTTTACTTCGTTATGTAGTTTATAAGTAGGATAATACCAGGGTTTGTTAAACGTTATTTTGAGATATTTATTTTGCGCTATTTGTAATTTATTGATGTGACTGTGAGCACAATTACTCCATATAGGGGACCCATAAGAGATGATAGGTTGAATGACGAGCTTGAAAATAAGTAATTTGTTGTTACTAGACAGAAGGGATCTACGGTTAATGATTGGATACAGAGTTTTTATTGATATTGATATTTTGGTGCAGATATTTTCAACATGATCTTTGTATATCAATTTTCTGTCCAGGGTCATTCCTAGATATTTAATAGAGTTTTCCCACTGGATGTTTTGCCCTAAGAAATTGAGGGATTTGCTGGGAAGGCTGTTTGATTTTCTCTTTCTCGTGAAGAAAATGGCTTTGGTTTTCGCAGTGTTTATTTTTATTTTCCACCTATAGCAGTACTGATATACTTTTTCTAGCTTATTTTCCAGAATTGTGATAATTTTTTGTGGGCAGTCATTGCAAGCATACAAGCATGTATCATCTGCGTAAGTGGCTATTTCACAGTGAGGGTCAACAGGAAAATCGGTAGTGTAGATACTATAAAGTGTGGGACTTAGTACAGCTCCTTGTGGGACACCTGCAGGAATACTTTGCGGGGATGAATATTTGCCATTGATTTTCACAATGAAGAGGCGATCAGAGAGAAAAGATTCAATAATTTTTATAATATAATGCGGGAAAGAGAATTTAATTAGCTTGAAGATAAGCCCTTTGTGCCATACAGAGTCGAACGCTTTTTCAATGTCAAGTGTGACTAGTCCTACAGATTTTTTGTCAGCAAAAGCTTTGTTGATATGTTCCGTCACTCTATACAACTGATGCACGGTTGAATGTTTCTGTCTAAAGCCAAACTGGAAGTCTGGTATTACTTTAGACGTGCGTATGAAAGATTGAATCCGTGAAAGTAAAATTTTTTCAAAGATCTTACTCAATGTAGGCAGCAGACTGATGGGGCGAAAATCTTTCACGCTCCCGGAAGTCTTTCCCGGTTTTTTAATAGGTAAGACAATGGCTTTCTTCCAGGTGGTGGGATAGTAAGCGAGCTTCTGGCAAGCATTGAATATAAAGGTGGTGAATACAATTGCTTTTCTAGGGAGATTTTTAATCACTAAATTGGGGATCCGATCGTGCCCTGGTGCTTTGCGATTTTTAAGTGATTTGATAACACTTACAAGTTCTCTTGGTTTGCATATCACCTTTTGCAGATCTTCCGCTACCCAGCAGAAGTTATTGACAGTATCTTCAACTATGCTGTTCGTGACAGAATTACTCATTGTGCTGGTAATTATATGCGAATTGAAGAAAAATTTTGCCAGAGCTTCGGCTTTCTCAGTATCACAGCAGATTATTTTATTATTATTTTTTAGGAATAATGAATTCGAAGAGTGCTTGATTTTCAGCGCTTTTTGGATTCTCCACATATTTGACGATCCTGGGCTCAGACTCGAAAGAAGATTATTCCACGATCTGTTCTTTGTAAGTTGGATTGCTTCTTTAATTTTCTTACTGAGCCGATTCTGTTCCGCTTTGTAAGTGCTGTCTCTGGTTCGTTGCCATTGACGCCTGACGTAATTTCGTTTTCTAATCAGAGTTCTGATTTCATCATTAATTATCGTTTTGTTTAAGTTATGCGGTTCTTTAAGTGGTGTGGAGCTGGAGATCGCTTTCCAAATATTATTATTGAAATCACTTATTAATGATTCGATCTGGTCAGTATTGGTAACGCTAGCCAAGTTCAGGGAGCTGAGACATATTTCTCTGTTTAAAGTACTGCGAAAATTGCTCCAGTTTGTGTTTTTGAAGCATAGAGTTGTTGTTGGAGCTTTTAGGGCCACTGGTGTATGGGAAATTTCAGTAAAAACAGGTAAATGTGTTGATGACAGAGCTTGCAGTGCCAGCGGACTAGACATTTCAGTAGAGCTGCTGCTGATAATGAGATCTAACGTTGAAGGTCTACCAGTATTCGAGTAAAACGATGGTTCTGATGGAGCATTGATCGTGAGTTGTTTTTGGATTGCCCAATCAAGTAAAATATTCCCTGCTTTGTTTGCTCTAGCACAGTTCCAAAACCTATGTCTCGAATTCAAATCTCCGCACAGAATATAATTATTAAATAACCTATTAATCAAATGTAGATCTGCTTTAAATGCTTCTAGTTTAATGGAGTTGAGCTTGGTGCCAGGAAAATAAGCGGCAATAATTGTCATATTAATGTCCACAATATGTATGGCTACAGATTCAATTATGCTAGTTTTTAAGTTCGGGAGAATTTTATGGTTAATATTATTTCTAATGCAAATTGCAACCCCGCCACCTCTTGTTTCTACTCTATCATTTCTATATACAGAGAAACTTGGGAAATAACATTTATCATTGGGTTTAAGCCAAGTTTCTGTAAGAACTAGAATATCTATTTTATTGCTTTGAACAAAATCGATTGTTTCCATTAATTTATTTTTAATGCTTTGTGCATTAAATACAAGTAATTTGGTTTTACGTTTATCCAGATAGGAACTTTGCTGCTAGTCTAACTATGACATTAAATTGGTCGCTTTTAGTACGACACTTCGCTAAGTTCGTAAAAAGCTCCGATGAGATTTGTAATATCTCCTGCGGAGAAAACAAATCATTCATAACCAAGTTCGATGTTGTCGGGCAGGTTTTGGTAATTTCGCTGTAGAGCGGAATCCCGGCTGTTTGCTGTGTGGCTGTGCTTGATGAACGAGCTAGGTGGTTGGGCATGTGCATATTAGTTTGCGTGACATGGTTCCCTCGTAGCTGATGTTGTGATTGTGCGGTTGAGGATCGAGATGAACGATTTAAGGCAGGAAATATGGATGTTGAATCTATGTTGATATTTTCCTGTGTGTGTTGGTTTATTGCAACTGCCGATCGATGTTTTCTTGCCTTGTACTGCAAGTTTGCCTTGATATTGAGGTATGTTTCCCTGTTCTTGCATATTTTTGAATTAGCATAGTGATTAAGTCCGCAATTGGAACATGTTATTTTATCCAATTGCTCATTTGTGAGTGTACATTCACTGTGATTGTGTTCACCGCTACATAGTAGACATCGGGTGGGCAGGTGACAATGGGACGAGCCATGACCATACATTTGGCAGTTCCTACACTGCGTTGGACCGCTGTTTCTCCTGGTGTGATAGTCCCATCTTACGATGGTGTGCATAATGCTTTTAATTGGTCTGAGCTGCTGGAGGTTAATATTTGGTTCTAGAAAAAGCAAGTAACGGGCTTGAGATCGTCTTCCATCACCCATAACAAACTTTTTGATGTCTATACATCGTATATTTGCTTCTTCTTCGATAGTCTTTTTTAATTCTTCGCAAGGCATGTCATGCATCCCTGATAAAACAATTTTTGTGGGCCGTAGGTCTGCCCTGCGATGAGTGAAGAACTGCGTTTTGGTTGAAATTATGTGTTTTGTAAACTTGTCATAGTCCTCCATAGAATGCACAAATACTCTTTGCCCTATGGACATATTTTTAATGTCGAAGCTAGATATTCCTAACTCATTCATTATAGTGATGATAGTGTTCCTTGGTAATTGAGGGAATGTTATAGGTGGTATTTTTACCTTTTTTGGCTTATTTTGCTGTTCCCCGGGTTCTACATCACTTATGTTTACTTCTTCTAAAACTTGAAATTTATTACCGTTATTCATTTTGAGGTACTTGTAGGTATCTCGCAGGAGATTTTCTGCTGGGGGATCCTCCCCCGTACTTCTTTTCCGATTTGTTGATGTTATTTCTAATAACCAGACAGACTTTGTAAGTTAAATAATAAGAGAATATAAATGGTGATGTTAATTGTTCTAAGTCACTATTAAGTCACAATGTTCTTCCACTTTCACTATCACTTTACTTGTTCACTGCTCGCCAGTTCACAAACGAATCCCGAAATGTGAATTAGTTACCAGATTTTCTTGAAATTGACACAGTAGCTGCACCTTATTCTAAACTCTGTTTGATAGAAAATTGGTTGAAAAATTCGATTGGTGCTGCCAGCTATGGTAATTTTTGTGTCTTTGGTTTTGAAAATTCGCTCAGGAAAATAAAACTTTTTGCCCTATAACTTCCAGTGCAGTCAAGAAATCAATACGAATTTCATACAACTAATGGAACCTATTATAAGCATTATTCAGGCCAAATTTGGTTGAAAAGCCTCGATAGGGTTGCCAGCTATTGTTGGTTTTGTGTTTGTTTGCAATATCTGTATTAAACGGTTTTATCGCAGAATTTTCAAATGGTAATGATATTGTAGTGACAATAAACAACAAATATTAAGCTTTCGATTATTTGAAAAAACTCGCTGCAGGTAACCCTAAATTTCTTTATACTCCTATAACTTCGAATGTAATTAAACAACGTGAAGCAGATGTGATATATTCTTGGCTTTGATACTGGCGAAAGGTTGCCAGCACGAGTCGGTTGTGCTACTTTTGTATCAATAAATGCTTACAGTTAGTATTCATACCGGAAACATGTACAACGAAAATAAATAACCGATGTTTCAATTCCCAAAGTTCTGCAAATTTTTCGGACCACAGCCCCAAACACCAACTTCAGTTACAGTGCTGCAGGCACTGAGTATTTTCTTCATTGATGTTATATGTTTTGCTGCTTTCAAAGTTTGGTGAAATAAGCAACTGATAACGAATATAATTTACAAGTGTTTTTCTTTCATAAACTTTGAAACCCATGCCAGTGGTTATATCTGAAACCTTCCACCATATGAGTTATACTGCATTCTTGAGACCAAAGTAAAACGTGGCATTTGAAACAGTTTGGCCGTAATAAGCAGCTCATGTGATGGAATATGCACTCAAAACCTGCACGATTCTTCTACTGTTCTTCGAACATTAGTGTTTCTAGCGGTTCAGGTGCGCTAGAGTTTTTTAAAATAAAGTCATGAGTGTATGTACATAATTAGACGGAGTTTTATAACGGAACCGTATGCACCGGCACATATGCACTTACATGTCTCTTCTAAGCAATTTTTATATCCGGCTTAATTTATTTTTAAAAATAAATTATTCTCTTCTTTCTTTTCGAACGATTTATTATATTCAATTAAAGTTTATGTACAAACAGCGTATGTTTAAATTGAAGAACTATGCGTAATATATATAGCTACTATTTGTATTTTGGACACAGTAAAATTCGAAATCAGCGATGTGATCTACGTTCATCAAGTATCAGGCTATCATCAAGTTAATTCTTGCTGATAAAACAAATTTTCAGTTTTCTCTTTAGAAACACTAATGTTCGAAGAACAGTAGAAGAATCGTGCAGGTTTTGAGTGCATATTCCACCACATGAGCAGCTTATTACGGCCAAACTGTTTCAAACGCCACGTTTTATTTTGGTCTCAAGAATGCATTATAACTCATATGGTGGAAGGTCTCAGATATTACCACCGGCATGAATTTCAACGTTTATGGGAGCAAAACACGGGTTAATTATAATCGTGATCAGTTGCTTATTTCACAAAATTTTCAAAGCAGCATCTCATATAACATCAATGAAGATTATGCTCAGTGTATGCAGCACTGTAACTGAAGTTGGTGTTTGGGGCTACGATCCGAAAAATTTGCAGAACTTTGGGAATTGAAACATTGGTTATTTATTTTCATTGTAAATGTTTCCAGTATGAATACTAACTGTAAGCATTAATTGATACAAAAGTAGCACAACCGACTCGTGCTGGCAACCTTCTGCCAGTATCAAAGCCAAGAATATATCACATCTGCTTCACGTTGTTTAATTACATTCGAAGTTATAGGAGTCTAAAGAAATTAAAGGTTACCTCCAGCGAGTTTTTTCAAATAATCGAAAGCTTAATATTTGCTGTTTATTGTCACTACAATATCATTACCATTTGAAAATTCTACGATAAAACCGCTTAATAAAGATATTGCAATGAAACACAAAACCAACAATAGCTGGCAACCCTATCGAGGCTTTTCAACCAAATTTGGCCTGGATAATCTATATAATAGGTTCCATTAATTGTATGAAGTTCGTATTGATTTCGTGACTGCACTGGAAGTTATAGGGCAAAAAGTTTTATTTTCCTGAGGAAATTATCAAAACCAATGACACAAAAATTACCATAGCTGGCAGCACCAATCAAATTGTTCAACCAAATTTTCACCAAACAGAGATTAAAGTAAGGTTCAGCTACTGTGTCAATTTCATAAAATTCCGATAACTTGTTCACATTTCATAGGGCAAAAAGCAGTTTATTTTTCTTTGTAATTTTTCAAGATGGCACCACTGGCACAGAGTTGCCCACCATTCAAAATCGCTTCTACCAGATCTGGTCCTACTTAAGTCCAATGCATTCTGTAAATTTCAGTTGTATCTGATTATTGGTTCGTGAGTTCCCGTGAACAGAAGTTTTTGATGCTAAAAATATAGGTTAACTGGGAAAGGGTTACCGTTCTTGTCCGACATGAGTTTTCCAAAGTTTAACTTTGAACGTGTAGATTAAGCATATGATTTGCATACAGATTGGTTTTATTGTAAGAAACGGACATTTTTTAGGATATTCGATGGTTTGAATGTTTTCACTTCCAAATATTGATTTTTTCAAATTTAAGACACCAAAAGTATCATAGCTGGCAGCTCTAACCGAATTTTCAACCAAATTTCTACGTGGTTTGAAGTAAGGTCCAGCTACTGTGTGAATTTCGTCAAAATCGAACGATTCAATCAGAATTTATAGGGCTAGAAGCAGTTATCTTTTTTAGTGATTTTTCAAGATGGCACCACTGGCACAGAATCGCCCGCATTTCAAAATCACTTCTATCAATAGACCAATACATTCTATTAATTTCAATTAATTTTGCTCATTGGATCGTGAGTGTCCGTGAACAGAAATTTTTGATGCTAAAAATATAGGTAAATTGGGCAAGGGTTACCAGGCGTGCCCGTTATACCGTATCAAATTTTATTTTATGTCTTTATAAACAAAGCACAAGATTTACATATGAGTGGCTTTTTTTGAAGAAGCGGCATTTTTTCAAGAGAAACGATTGTTTGGAGGTTTTCGCTTTCAAAGCCTGCCCTAACTACAGGCTCATTAAAAGCTACATAAATGTACAACTAAATAAAGCTAATATGTCCTGAAAATTTGGTAATGATTAAATAACTCTGTCAAAAGTTATCGCAACTTAAAATTTTTAAAATATTCCCGTTCTCTTTTTAGGCACCCAGCGCACACATGGGGTTAAAATATTCCAAAACATTATCTGATTTACATGTAAAACAGGTTCGAAATTTATTTCGTCAACTTTATTTTTGCAAAAATTATTTGTGTACGGAATAATAGGTATATTAAAAATATCACTTAAATGGCCGCCGGCGCCAAAGGGTTAAAGGTAGTTGACATTTAGGGAAACCTGGACCTATTCTGCATATACACCAATGTATCCTGAAAGTTTCAGCTCAATCGGAAGGCGCGTTCCCAAGATTATCTCACTGAAATTTTTTGATGATATATATATATATATATATATATATATATATATATATATATATATATATATATATATATTTATATATATATATATATATATATATTTATATATATATATATATATATATATATATATATATATATATATATATATATATATATATATATATATATATATATATATATATATATGGAAATATGAATTTTTGGCCGAATCGATTTTAATACTAATGTTCTTTGAACATTAGTAAAAAGATTCATGCATGTGTTGTTGCCATTTCACAGCCGTTTTGTTGAATCAGCGTGAGCTGGTTTGTTTACCAACAAAAATGCTTTGATTCACTTTATCATGTTGTCATCTTATAACCACAGCTAGAGTCCAAAATTGTGATTATATTCATGGCTTAGTGGGTAAGGCATCTGTTCTACGTTCATGAAACCATGAGTTGAAATCCTTGTGGAATCAAAAGATTTTCATTTAACACTTATATGTAAGTGGCTAGAGGAAGACTCTTTAATATCCAATTAGATTGGAATTGAAGAAATCAACTAACTCGCTAGTCGGAAGTGTGTTACAATAAGGAAAGTATTACTATGAGCGTAGATGGCATAGTTCCAGGTCTCCGGACCCATACCTCCGCCTTTCAGGTAGACTGAAGAGACTTGTCTCTTCGAAAGGGGTATGTACCTTAAAAGTAATACGAGTACGCTAACCGTAACACGAATCCACGCATTGGTGGCCGAATGCGGTGTAAAATCGTTGTTAAAATAAATCATGAAGATTTTCTTGGATCTCGTATGAAATTTTTGTCGCCTGTTACAATTTTTTGGAAAATACACCAAAAAAATCTGGCGTGCATGATAACTGCCCTCAGGAAACTCTGGAAAAAAAACAAAAACGGGGTTTTGACCAGCATCAAAGCGGCCTTAGAATGAACTAAAAAAAAAAATTTGGTTGAAAAATAACAAAATGGCGGCGTTTTTTCGAAAATCGAGTTTTTTTTCCCCAAAAATCGGCTATAACTAAAAAAGTTGAATGCCGATTTTTTCATCCGTAGTTGATTCTGAGCATTAACATGTGCAGATTAATGTGTTAAAATTTCAAAACGATTGGATAATATTGTTTTTCTTAATCATGCACGCCAACTTAAAAAACGTTGTTTCGAGAAAATCGCGTTTAAAGTTAAAATTCAATATTTTTCGCAATAAATCTTATCGAAAATTAATCTGTGATGCTTGGACCATACAATTCACCTTCTTCTTGCTCATACTCCTCCTCTTCTAAAGATTTTTGCTCCCTTCGAGCAGTTCTGGCCCCTTTAGATGCCTCAGTCGAGTGTTTTTCCGCCTGGTTAATTATTGCAGCATCTCTACGCTCTGCATGTTCCAGCGCACATTGGCCAATTGTAATTCCCATGACTTGCATTATTTTCAAGATAGCCATAAATCCTTCATTAAATGTACATACAGAAATATTTTCAGCGATATTTAGTACGTTTTTCCCACAAAAAGTATGTTTGGGGGCCAAATTCCAAACACAAGAATTATAGCTTTCGTTATTATTCTGCGCGAAATTGCCCAAGCAACGCTTTAATAAATCTTCTGATAATAAGTCATCATAAATAGGCTTTAAAATTTCTTGTACCTCATCATCTAAAGGTGGAGGATGCTTGAAATTGTTTAATGCATTATCACCCGCTGCCTCCGCCTTGCGCCAGTTACACCAAGTCTTTTCTCCAACAGGACAATAACAGTGTTGAGGGTTCTCATCAGTTGAAATTTTGTGGTAATATGCTGCCCAAATTTCCTTGCGCATATTTTCAACTGAATCAGGATTTCGTCGTATAGTTAGGCCATAATGCTTGGCTAAATTTTTCATTAATTTTAGTGTCAGGTGAACTTTATTCGGACCTTTTTTTGGAGATTCTACACTTTTTTTAGAAACATCTTTTACAGCTATTTTTTTATTTTTTTGCCAAGGCTAGCTTATTTTTTGCTTCTTTTAAAGGAGATGACTAATTTATCTTTGTCTACACTTTGGCTTAAGTCGATGTAGCGATATAACCAAGTGAACGAAAATCATAGAAAAAATGATCTTGGGGCGCTTCGCTATATATACTCATAACATTTTTTTGCTTTAGAATTTCAATTTTATATTATTAAAATCATGTTTTAAAACCTTCATTCTAACATATTCAATCAAACAACAAAAATCGATTTTTTAAAAATTTGGAGGTGCTACGTTGCCTTAACAAAGAGTTCTTAGTGCGCGTGAAGCGTTTTAATCTGAATGGTCGACGAATAGAGTTCAACATAGCTGCACCACCGAAAAATACTGATGAAGTATCGTGGATTAAAGATGCCGTTGAAGATATAATCAAATACTCTACTGAGGGAGTTGATCCAGATGACATGATAGGGATAACTTTTTGCGGGGACAGTTTCAAAGAAAGAGCACGCGGATGGATGAAATTTAGGCCCGCATCTACCGTTTTTATGGAAGATGTTTGGGGATGAATTTCAAAAATATTTCAGAATAATTCTGAGGGCTTGAACACCGATACATTTTGCCTACAAATTACCACAGTTCACTTACCTAAAGGTAAAGGAAGTAATCGAGCTCGAAAATATAACACGTTTTCTGAAGAGTGTGCTTTAAGAAGAGGTATAGTGATGATAAACAATAAGGATAATCTATGTTTGCCACGAGCACTACTTATGGCGCTATTTTATTCTGAAAAAAATCCTGATTATAGAAAAGTTCGAAGAGATATTGAAAAAATGCAGACGAAGCAGGCCACTGAGCTTTTGGAGATATCAAAAATTTTTATACCTATTGAGGGTTCTGGTATTTTAGAATTACAACAGTTTCAAAGCCACCTGAAAAACTACAAAATCATAGTGTATCGATATGGAAGTAATGGGCGAGATGTAATGCTTGAAGGAGTCACAGAGGGAAAACATTTAAATTTACGATACCATGACGGACACTATAATGTTATTACCTCTCTGACAGCAGCATTTTGCTGCAGTTACTATTGTGTAAATTGTCATGTTCCTTATAGCAATAAGAACTATCACAGATGGGGGGGAAGCTGCCCGTGTTGTCAACAATCTCCAGCGTGCCCTAAAATTGGATCAAAAACTTTTTGCGAAGATTGTAATCGTAGCTTTAGAGGGCAGTATTGCTACCAAAACCACATCAACCCTACATCATTAGGGAAAAACAGTGTTTGCAGTGAAATCGAAGGATGTATGGAATGCTTAAAAACTTATCGCGATAGCAGATCCCATATCTATAACGAAGTGCTCTGCAAAGTATGCAATAAGCATGTGCAACAAGAACATTTGTGCTTTATTCCAAAAGATTATCGCAAAATATCAGATAAAGATACTCTTTTCGTTTTCTATGATTTAGAAACGCGTCAAGAAGCAAAACTAGGAGAAAAATTTTTTGATAAAAAATCCATAGGAGAAATTAAAAAACATGAGCTAAATCTATGTGTCTTTGCTAAACGTTGTGATTTATGCCTTGAAGAAAAAAAACTATATTTTTGTCAAAAATATATTATTACAGAGAAAATGTAATTGATAACTTTATCAAGAATTTAATGGATGTTCGGAAGAATTTTAAAAAGGTGATTGTAATCGCACATAACGGACAAGCATTTGACCACCAATTTGTATTAAAGTATTTATTTGAAAAAACTGATTTAACGCCGAACTTAATAATGCGCGGTACAAAAATCATTATGATGCAAGTGAATAATATAAAATTCATAGACTCGTTGAACTATTTCCCTATGGCTCTCTCTCAATTACCGAAAGCTTTTGATTTATCGCCTGCCTATAAAAAGGGCTAATTCCCGCACCTATTTAACACCGTGCAAAATTAAAACTAAATTGGTCCACTCCCAGGGAAAGAGTATTATGCCCCAGATACCATGAAAATTGAAGAACGCCAAGTATTTCTCATATGGTACGAGGACCACAAAAGCTATGAGTTTGATATGCAGCGGGATTTACTTGAATATTGCACTAGCGATGTACAAATTTTAACAGAAGCATGTCTAAAATTCAGGAAAATGATGATTTTTTTTTTCCCTAGTGTAGATGGCAAAAAAAAATCTGCATACCAGATCCCCGGGTAACCTATCACCACGGAGTATGTGAGGTTTGACTCACTAAAAAAAAGGACCATCTACAAGCCCACGAAGTTCCGAGTCGGGACCCGCCTAAGCACTGCTTCAACCCGGTCGTGCTGACTCACCCATTGGTAACCACGGACTTCAAGAACTACCACAGCTTCTGGGTCGGTAAGGCAACCCTCCTCCCGCTTTATACGCAGCACTTTCTCAACGTACGTTGAGACTGCACGCCAGTTTTCCTCGTTTCGCAGCATTGCATCCACGATCGTCTCCGGTGCTACCAGGCCGATCGTGGACTCAATGGTGCGCCTCAAACTGACGAAGCGACTGCACATAAAGAATGTGTGCTGAGCATCAGCGAGCTCAGTAACACAGTACCGGCAGTGCGGTGTGACCACCTTACCCATTCTGTTCAGGTATTTCCTGAAGTAACCGTGCCCTGTCAAGAATTGACAAAGGTAAAAGTTTACCTCTCCGTGGCTCCGGCTAAGCCAAGGCTCAATAAGACCAATAAGCTTAGCCGTCCAGTGTCCTTTATCACTTTCACTCCAGCGTTGTTGCCAAAGTTGGAGGGTCAGTGTACGCGCGTGCGTCAAAGCCTCAGTTCTGTCCAGCTCTGAGCGAAAGAGGTACCCCTCCTTGCGTTCTCGCGCTAGCAGATCGATCGGGATTACTCCCGATACAACCATCACAGCCTCTTCTGAGACCGTGCGGTAGCTACACGCGATTCGCAGGGCGCCCCTGCGCTGGACACTGGCGATGCGCTTCCGGAACTTCCTAGTTCGAAGTGCATCTCCCCAAATTTCGGCGCCATATAGCAAGATGGAATTGGTCGTCACCATCAGCAGTCTCCGTCTCGTCTCACTGGGTCCGCCAACGTTGGCCATTAGCCTACTCAGCGAAGTGACGACTACCAGAGCCCTGTCACATGCCCTGCGGATATGATCCCAATACGTCAGCTTGGTGTCCAGTGTCACTCCCAGATACCTGACCGAATTCCTGGTCTGGACCCCGACGGAGCCAACCGTCATGGGTATGACAGTTGGTATCCACCGCTTCGTCAGCATGACAATCTCTGTCTTTGAGACTGCCAGCTAGAGGCCGTGCTCAGTCATCCACCGATCCACCCTGCTCATAACTTGGTTAAGTCTAAGTTGAGCGAAATCGGCAGATCTAGAAGTGATTACAGCTGCGACGTCATCTGCGTAACCTACCAGGAACACATCCGCAGGCATTTCCAGGCGCAGCAGATCATCGTACATGATGTTCCAGAGGTCAGGTCCTAAGATTGACCCCTGTGCCGCACCTGAGGTGACAGGCCTCCTTCTGACTCCGTCCTTAGTGTCATAGAGCAACCATCGGTCCCTGAGGTAGTCCCGCATCATGGCCAGCAAGTAGCCAGGAATACGGAACCTCCCTTCAAGGGCCCGAAGGATGTCCGTCCACATCGCCGAGTTGAAGGCGTTTTGCACGTCAAGCGTTACCAGCAAGACGACCGGTCTGGCCCGGTAACATGCCTCTTCCGCTCTTGCTACAGCCCCAACAACCTCTGAGATGGCATCGACTGTTGAATGACCCCTCCGGAAGCCGTGCTGCCTGCAAGAAAGATCACCGGCTGATCTCACAGCTGACAGCAATCGCGGCTTTAGTAACCCTTCGAGAAGCTTCCCAGCAGTGTCCAGCATGCACAGCGGGCGGTATGCCGATGGGCAGCCCAGGTTACCCTTCCCCTTATCTACAAGTACTAGTCGAGCCACTTTCCACCGCGACGGAAAGACCCCCGCGACTAAACATGAATTATACAAATCCAATAATAGACGCGGTTGACTCTCCGCGACGACTTTAAGTGCTTCGACCGGCACTCCGTCAGGCCCTGGGGCCTTCCGGTTCTTCATCCTGGACACCGCACTGTTCAGCTCCTCGTCCGTAAAAAGAGGAACATCCGCCTGGTTAACGAATATGGGCCCATCAATCCTTGGCGGGTGCACCGGGAACAGCGAACCAACGATATGCTCCATGGATATCGCGTCCATGAGAGTGCTAGATCGCATACAGCCAAGTCTGCGAGTGACCAATTTGTAGCCATCTCCCCACGGGTCTGAATTGACCTCCTCACAAAGAGCCTGCCATTTGGCACGTTTACTCCTTGTGATGGCCCTGGTCAGCTCCCTCTTTGCCGCAATGTGAGCAGCAGATAGCTCTGCCACTCCCGGCCTATTTCTGGCTCGCTGTGCCCTGCGCCTGCACGCCAAAGCGATGCGTCGCAGTTCGGCGATTTCATCGTTCCACCAGTACGCATGCTGCCTCCTACGATAGGGTTTCCGTTTGGGCATTGAAGCCTCACGCGCCCTGCGAATCCACCCCATGGTTCTGTCAGCAGCGGCCTCTGCTGTTGCACAAGTCACTGGGGACCCAGATGTTAGAGGCTCCCCTCCCAAACTCGAAACGAGCGATGCGACCATCTCGTCCCTGTTAAGTTTAGCGACATTCCAGCCTAGCCACTTACAGGAAGAGCCTTGGCGTCTTTGCCTGCTCTCAGCAATTTGGAAGGTGATGTAGTTATGATCACTTGCAGTGTAATCTTCCATCACCCTCCAATCGCTGACGAGTGCCGCAAGTCTCTCCGATGCCATGTTGACATCGGGAATGGATTCGCCAAAACCGGGCCTTCGGAATGTTGGCGTCGAACCCGTATTCAACACCAACAAACCCAACCTCGATGCCATCTCGACTATGCGCCGTCCGCGAGTGTTTTCGGTAGGCATACCCCACTCCAATGCCCTTGCATTAAAGTCACCCCCTACGATGACATTGCCAGCGATGCCGCGGAGAGAGTCTTCTAGTGAGCTTGACTCCGAATTCCTGCATTGAGTCATTCGGAGACAGGTAGCAGCTCACAAAGGTGATCTCTCCGTATGTCACCCACACGTGACCGTTGCCTGAGCCGCGGGCGCCGATGCGAGCCCTCTACCCGTCAGCGATCCAGATTGCCGCGTACCCCGTAGCATCTGCTAGCCAAGCGGACGAGTTCCTCCCCCTATAAGGCTCGCTGATCAATATGATCTGAGCCTTATGTTCGCGGACTAGTTGCGTGAAGAGGTCGTCCGCAGCTCTGCAGCCCTGCAGGTTGCCTTGAAGGACTCTCATGTCCTACCCTGCTTTTTCTTGGCATCAAGTGCGTCTCTGAAAACTCGACACGTACTCGATCCCATCAGATGCTTGGCGTCATTCACGCCATGTTTCTCAGTGCATAATATGCACTGAGCCTGCGCAGAGCAGTCTGCTGCCCGGTGCCCAACCTGTCCACACTTCCAGCAGCTGGTGCTCCGGTCCGGACCTTTGCAGCTACGCCTTGTGTGGTCGTAGCCTAGGCACCGGTAGCAGCGTGTCACCTCAGCCCACCTTCGCACTCGGGCACTTATCATTCCTACCCGGACTCGACTAGACTTGAGGATTTTGGATGCTGGTGCCTCATCCAGCTCCACCACGGCTCTCCTCTGCTCCCTTGTGTTAGGAGGGAAGAGTGTGGTTTTCACCTCGCCGGCTCCTTCCTCTCCAGCCTCGCGTTTGATGGAGGATGTCACTTCTTCGCTGACTGTGAGGCAATCGAGGTCGAGAAGCTCGATCTTGACTCTAGGAGTCACAAGCTTCACGTCCCCCTGGCCATCTACGGCGGCCCGGATCGAATCCTGCAATTTCGCACGGTCATCACAGCGCGCGATCTCCAAAAGGACCCCTCCTTCTGCTGTCTTTCTGATACGCTTTACTAGCGTACCAGTTTCATCCGGGGAAACACCTTGGCGGATGGCCCCTAGGACCTCCGCGTACGTCCTTCCCGGAGCCGGTTTTACTATGACAGCGTCTATTTTTTTCCCTCGCTGTCTTTGCCTGCCATTCTTCTTTTTTTTCTTCACCACTACTTTCTTATTGCCCTGTGGTTTATACTCTTTTTGGGCCTTTTCCGTCCCAGCGGGGGTCACTGGTGTTTTTGCGACGCTTCCCTTTTTCTTCTTGTGGGTAACCGTCACCCACTTCCTGAGGTCCAAAACTGGCACCTCCTTCCTCACCCGGACTTCCTGAATATCATCAGGGCTAGATTCAGCCACGCGCTTATTCTGCCGTGGCTTATCTACCCCCGGGACCCCTGCAACAGTGGTTGACTCAGCGATCTTTCCCTCCAAGACCCGCTGGTAATCTACCTCTGCCTTCTGCCAGTTCGTTCGGCAGGTGAAAATGACCTCAAAGGCCTCCTCCAGCTCCAACATACCGTCCTTGACGTGCTTTGAAATATTTCTCTGCACGTTGGCGGCTTGGAGCATTTTTTGTAGGATACATTGACACTTCTTCAACATATCCTCCTCAGCCACTCGCTCACGCTTTATGTACTCCCTCCTAGGGGACACACGTGCAAGTGGCATATTTTCTTCTGGAGCTCTTGTTTCAGTGCTCTCCCGTGGATGACTTTTCGGAGTCTCCAGATCACTGCGAGCGGATTCAGCAGTTTGAGGTTCCTGCGCCTCTACTGAGCATCCGGAACCAATCAATCCCTCTATTTGCGTTGTATTTTGCGTCGGAGGGGGGGGTCCTCTGGACCCTTGGCCTCCTCGCAAACGCAAAACGGTCGATGGCGGCGCCTCCTTCGCCCTGCGTCGCCGCTGTCGTCCCCATGTTCTGTTGTCCGTCTGTCTTGTCTTTTGTGTTATTTTGTTTATGTAACATGTTCAGTTTTTTTGGGTCCCAACTCAGAGCCGCTATCTCCACCCGGATGTGCAGTCGCCTTAATGACCTCGTGGTAATCTATGCAAAGCAGGGAGGCCGACGCGAGGGTTGATCACCAGCCTTCATGGGGCTGGATCTCAGAGCCAGGTCAGCGCTAATCGGGAACAATGTCAACCGAACCTGCACCACCAACTCAACGGTGCGGGCTTCGAACGTACTCTGAGACTTGCCAGGTTTTAACGGGACGGAGACGGCATGACACTAGCCTGGAGCCGTTCACGCTCGGATTTCACTCCGGCGGTACCGCGCATAAATCGACTAGGTCCAGAATGCCATAACCGCCAGCCCACATACATTTTTCGCAAATCATCGGTCGTGCCTTGAACCATTAAGCTAAGCCAGGTCATGCCATAAAAAATCCTTACTGCCATTGCCAGAAATTCAAATCATCAATCAAATCGTAAAGCCATGAGAAAAGCCGAGTCGTACCGGTTGTTGTTGGGCCATTTGGCGTTACCCGGGGTGCACCGCGAGGAGGCGACCCAACATTACACCCGCACCTATTTAACACCGTGCAAAATGAAAACTACATTGGTCCACTCCCAGGGAAAGAGTATTATGCCCCAGATACCATGAAAATTGAAGAACGCCAAGTATTTCTCATATGGTACGAGGACCACAAAAGCTATGAGTTTGATATGCAGCGGGATTTACTTGAATATTGCACTAGCGATGTACAAATTTTAACAGAAGCATGTCTAAAATTCAGGAAAATGATGATACATGAATGCAGTGTGGATCCGTTTATAGAAGCTACAACAATAGCATCAGCGTGTAATTTAGTTTTTAGACGAAATTTTTTCGAACCTGACACAATTGCTATCATTTCAAGAAACGGCTATCGAGGTGTAGATCATCAATCAAAAAAGGCACTACAGTGGTTGATATGGGAAGAGAATCAACGTCAAATAAAAGTTTTACATTCAGCTAAACAAAGAGAAGCAGTTATAAATGGCGTTAAAGTAGATGGTTTTTGCCCGGAAAACTGAAGGTATTTGAATGTCATGGCTGTTATTATCATGGACATCCTGTATGCTTAACTCATGCTCGCAATCGCCCTTTACACGATGATCCCATGAATACCTTAAATCAGCGACATGAAGGAACAGCAGCAAGAACTGAACGTCTACAAGCACACGGGTACGAAGTAATTGAAATGTGGGAATGTGAATTCGATAGGCTTTTGAAGATGAACAGTGAAATGAACTTTTTGAAAAACCATCCTCTCATGGTAAACACGCCATTGAATCCTCGTGATGCCTTCTATGGAGGGCGTACAGGAAATGCTTTCATATATTACAAATGCAAATCAGGAGAGAAAATAAGGTATACTGATGTTTGCTCTCTGTACCCGTGGGTTTGAAAAAATGGTAAATTTCCAATTAAGCACCCTAAATTGTATATTGGAAATATTGACTGCTCTGAAATAAATTTTGGAAAAACCGTAGGCTTAATTGTTTGTATTTATATTTATTTATTTAACCAAACAAGGTAACAAAACAGTAACAAATGTAAACTTAAACTGTTTTCCTTAATCTAAATTACAATAACATTTCTAAGTGTCAGTAGACTTTATTGTCTGGTAGTTAATTCAATATGGTAAGAGAAATAGTTTGAATTAAGAATTTAAAGCAGTATATATATTTTTTTTTTAATACAGGTTTAGAGATAGAAGAGGAATAGTACTCCGAAACATTGTTAAATATTTTGCAGCATCTATTTATCGGCTTCCTGTTTCTATAGATAGTTTGATGTTGATGCTCATTGAGGAGACGAGTGTGCCTAGTTTGTCTTAAATGCAAGATATTACCTCCACAAGATTTACACCACCCCGTTCTCCCTGTCAAACAAAATAACAAATTATGTTTACATGATGTCGTACTTGCGTGGAAGAAAGAAATCAAAGCCAACAATGCCTACATTCAGAGGATGATAGGGTTTTGATAGGAACATGGGTAATTGATGAAGTCAAGATGGCACTATGTAAGGGATATAAGTTAGTAGAGACGCATTAGATATGGAGCTACGAAATTGAGCAATATGACAAATTAGCACGCTCTGGTGGCTTGTTTACAGAAATGATGAATAAGTTTATTAAAATGAAACAACAAGCATGGCCTAGTAAATGCATTACAAAAGATGAAAAAGAAAAATATGTTCAAGATTTTCTTAAGAACGAAGGAATAAAGCTGGAGTTTAATCATATTAACAGCAACCCGGGGCTATCACTAGCTAAACTTATCCTTAACTCCTTTTGGGGGAAATTTGGTCAGCGCGAAAATCAGCCAAAGACAAACATAATAAATAGTCCAGCGGAGCTCTATGCTTTCTTAACTAACCCTGCGACTGAAGTATATCATCTACTCCCAGTCAACGAAGAAACTCTGGTCGTCAATTGGTGTTACAAGGAGGAAGCTGCCGATACTTTTTCAGCATATACTACCGCTCAAGCCCGGTTGAAATTATATAGCTATCTGGAGCAACTTGGTGAGCGGGTCTTATACTATGACACTGATTCTGTCATATATATTAGTAAAGATTACGAATATGATCCGCCAATAGGAGAGTTTGTAGCCGATATGACAGGTGAACTGGAGTGCTACGGTTTGGGTAGTTACATAACTGAATTTGTGAGTGGAGGACCGAAAAATTATGCATATCAGATTTTCAGCACAAAGAACAACTCCGTCAAAACCGTGTGTAAGGTAAAAGACATCCGTTTAAATTTTGAAACATCCAAATCTGTTAGCTTTGATGCAATAAAAAACATGATATTGAATCCTGAAAACGATAAGCCTATACACATCCTGTCACAGAACATTCATCGTACTAAATGCAGAGAAGTTATTACTGTCCCCGAAGCTGAAAAATATGAGCCTACAGCCGACAAACGCAAATTTCTGGAAGACAACAGTTCCATACCATATGAATTTAAAAAACAGTGTTTGTAGTTATAAAAAATATGTATGTTGTATTTTGCTTATAATTTGAAAATAAACTTTTTTTTCGTTTGTTTTGAAATGGCTTTTTAATTTTTGCAAAGTTGGAACTGTTTTTAAAACCTTACATCAACAAAAAAAATCCCTTTTTTTATAGAGACATTCAAGTCAGATACACAGATTCCAGCTATCAAAAAAGCCGTTTTTTTGGCTTAAGCTTGGTTTCGTTTAGAGTTAAAAGTACCAAATCATAGAAAGGCAATAACATCAGTTTCAATAGAAATTCGCACAAACATCTTTTTTGATTCTACGCACGTGCAAACAGTTATATTGAAACCATTTTTAAATTAACCACGCACACATACTCGGCATACATGTTTCATAGAAGAATGTCAGTAGCCAGCTTATATTAGATATAAGTTATACATAAATAACTTGATATTTAAAGTAATTCCATAAAAAGTATTTTTCTTTTTGAATCAGTATTCAACCAAAGATACCACATGCATGCATTCATATGTATATTATAGTAGGGGAGCCCAGGATGCTAAATTTGCAGTTTTTTGCATTATTGGATTGTGAAGATTAGGTTCTAAAATGAAAAAAAGTTTATGTCAAGTTTTCCATTTTAGTGGGGGGGAAAGCGTGTAAAAATGTTCAAAAACGTAAAAAAAAACCGTAAAAAGAGGTAAAAACACAAACAAAAAAAGTTATTCGAGCGTTTCAGATATTCAGAGGGAATGTTAAGTGAACTCAAAAAAGTGTCCTATTTAAATGACTGACGATTTGGACGTGACCAAAAGTCATGACTGATTTTTGAAAATATAAAAAATGTTACCTTGAAATACTCGAGCGCGTCAGAGTTTCATACAGAGGGTTCAAATTGATGTCTTAGTTGTCCTAAATGATAATCTGACAATTATATGGAGGGATATTGTTAATCTGACAATTTGAAAAACAAATTCGTTTCTTCTTTTTATTACTGGATGAAATAACTGGATGAATATATATATATATATATATATATATATATATATATATATATATATATATATATATATATATATATATATATATATTTATATATCGTTTAAAGATGTTACATCCGAAATTATGACCGTAGCATAAGCTTTGCTAGATTTTCTTCGAACACGTTTCACTTTACGATATTGCAGGATATTCATACATTTTTTTAATGTTTCATGTGTAAACTTTTTAGTTTTTTCACAAGTTTCTTTTTCACAAAATACACATTTCACACTTACATCACTCATTATTAATTCACAAAATTATTTAAAAAAACACAACAAACAAACCAAAGCGTCTGGTCCAGTGAAATCCGACATAAAAAAGGCCAAACTTCGGCAAAATTAGGGGAACGCTGAATTTTGGTGTGAACCTTGGCACTGGCGTATTGAATAAAATGTCAAAAGTGCCCATCGATCCGAGTGCTGCGTTACTTTTTATACGGGGTCAAAGGTCACCAAAAGTGACCTTTCCTAAATATCTGAGTAACGGTCACGTCTTCAGAAAACAATGTATGACGAATTTGTAGCTTAACAAATTTCCAACAAAAAATATCTGCTGACTATTTCTTGTAACTATAACCGTTTTGGAGATATATTGATCTAAACATTTGCTACTAACAGCATATTCTTTCTCAACGGAATGTTGATATCCGATTTTGACTACGACTTGGAATGTTTGTGAGTTTGTAGGAGGTACAAAAAAAAAACATGCAAACAAACTTATCTACCACACTCCAGGGTAGATGGAAAAGTGTGCTCCGAAAAGTTATCCCCCCCTTTCCATAAAATGGTATCCCTCAGCTTCCATCTGAAATATTCAGAAATTAGCTTGTTGCCTGCTTTTTGCCCACTGTTAAACAAGATAAGATCAGTTTTTATCCTGCAATATTTTTCATTTATTGATGGTTTTAGCTACATCGCCCCATGAAAACCGTCAGATTATATGTTTTTCGTAATCCTGATAGGATTTCCTTCAAAATAAAAAAAAAATTAATCGCGCTCGAGTATTTCGAGGTGAGGTTTTTTTTTTACAACTTTGTGACTCTCCCATTTCCTTAAGCCACGCTCAAATTGTCAGATTATTGAAATATACTCTTTTCTGGATGTACTTTACTTACCTTGTCTTAATCTGACGCGCTCGAGTTTTTCTGAGGATCAATTTTTTTTTACTAATCTGACGGGCTTCCCTCAACGCACCCCACTATATTAAGGGTTCATATATGGTAGGGTTCATTGCAGGGTGCAGGGCTTCTCCCCATATGATTTTCTGACGCGCTCGAGTAACGCGAGAAATCCCCGCTTGGGCTCCCCTACTATTAGCATCAATCAGATCGTTTATGTATCCTCATCTTCCACAAATTACTATTGGATAAGGCAGGTATAGTTTGCATGCGTTTTGCTTACACATGGTCGATAGCCGATTACGCTAACTTTACCTGCATCTACTGCTTCATGAGCTCCTGGTAGATTAAATTCGAAATTCACTCTAGAGACTTGAAAAAAGTAACCGGTATTTCAAACTCAAGCAACTCGCACGTGTAAATTTCCAAGTCATTCGTATGTATATTAATAGCATTCAGATCGTTTTGCCTCATTATACATGCCTTATATGTTTTTAATGCATGATCGTCGATGAGTAAGTGATATGTCTACTTATATCTATATGTATACTCATATTCCACATATTGCTAGTGGATAAGGCAAGTATAGTTTGTATGCGTTTTGTTCTACTGCTTCATGAATGCCTGGTAGGTTAAATTCAAAAAATAACGTATCGTGTCCCCCTTCATCAAAATAATAATTTGGAGTTCCCGCGACGTCATCAGTACACCAGTAGAGATGTCCAGTGACATCACCAGCTTGAGACGAAAGAATCCCTGAATGTTCCCACAGCCATCAAAATTTTCCCAGGTTCCAATTATCGAAGGTCATTGACCTCTTTCAACTTAACGATAAATCAAAATGGGGATTCCCTATGACGTCACACGGCAACAAACTGGTTTCAGAGGTCATCTCAAGGTCATCAGAAAAAGTTCAAACGGTCATCAGAATTTTCCCTATAGGTTCCAATTATCAAAGGTCATTGACCTCTTTCAACTTAACGATACATCAAAATGGGGATTCCCTCTATGACGTCACACGGCAACAAACTGGTTTCAGAGGTCATCTCAAGGTCATCAGAAAAAGTTCAAACGGTCATCAGAATTTTCCCTATAGGTTCCAATTATCAAAGGTCATTGACCTCTTTCAACTTAACGATACATAAAAATGGGGATTCCCCCTATGACATCACACGGCAACAAACCGGTTTCAAAGGTCATCTCAAGGTCATCAGAAAAAAATCACAGGGTCATCAGAATTTTCCCAGGCTCAACCGCCATAATACCTACTGTCTTCACCAAGCCGGCGCATAACATACCACATTTCGCCCAATGTTCACATCAACCTGAGTCAGTTGTTTCCATTCAGTTTTCAGTCTCGTCTGTCTTTGGAGTGGTAGACCCCCAGCAGCTTCCCACTCGCGTCTTGCAACTCGTAAGTGACTTGCCCGGTTTTTCGTTTTACGATCTCAGGAACAAAGCGGGGGGGCGAACTAAGCAGCAAACCGATCAATGGCATTGCTAACAGTGAAATTACGTACATGAACTTGCTGACCTTCGAAAAAATTGCGTGGCCTCGTTTGAAGATTATAGCGCTGAGCCCCCTATTTGTAGGCCTCTCTCAATTTGTCTTTAACAAGAACCTGTACTTGGTGTTGTTTGTCGCAGCCAGAACGCAATTGCACCTCACCATCTTCAAAAGCTTGTAGGCTTCTGAGGAGTGCGTATTCTGAACCGTGCTGGATAGGATGATATCCAAACATGAGGAAGTGAGGCGAAAAACCAGTAGAATCATTAACTACCTTTCGAAAAGCAGAACATGATTCCGAGAGCTTTTCGTCCCACCTGCCATGATCGGAACCTATATAGGCTTTAATTGCGTTCAGCGTAGACACATTAGTTCGCTCCGAAGCATTTGCCTGTGGTGAATGCAGTGGTGTGAAACAATGCTTCACGCCATATTTATCCAAAAGCTGAGCAAATGCATTGGAAGCAAACTGGACCCCATTGTCTGAATGAAGCCATTCGGGCACTCCAAAGGTCAGAAATATCTCACGCTCGAGAAAACGCACAATTGCCTCGCTTGTAGCCTTCACCATGGGCTTGAGCCACACAAACTTTGTATAATGATCCAGGACCACAAACAATTGGGTATTTCCAGATTTTGAGCGAGGATATGGGCCCATGAAATCCACAAAAAGTCGCTGCTTCGGCCGCTCGGATTCTCGGGGGGATCCCAAGGGTGGCCTCAATGATGAATTCAGAGGCTTGATCTGCTTGCAAACTACGCACTGTTTTACATGCTGCGTCACATCTTGCCTCAATTGAGGCCAATAGTAATATCTTTGCAGCAGCTCAATAGTTTTCCGAATTCCACAATGTTAACCACGGGGATCACCGTGAGCTCGTTCGATGAGCGACTTCTGCTGACAATCAGGGACCCATAACTTGACCCGGGGAGTATCCGAAATCGGCGCTTCGCTGGTGCTCATGGTTATGTAAATACGACCATTACAGACATGCAAATTTTGAAACAGATGAGGCTGCTTCAAAATGTTCCCCCCTCAAATGCTCGTAAAGCATATCGCACACTATTCCGACACGACACGTCACAACACGACACGAAAAAAATCTGTGAGGATAAATTGTATGTAATTGTATGCACACGTCACGACACGACAGGACAGCAAATAATTTTTGTCGTTTGGGATGTCCGAAATCAATCCAATCCGACAAATGATGTACGTCGTTGTAGCGTGTCGTGTCGGTTAAGTGTGCGGGCTTTCATATAGCTTCATAGATTTTATGATAAGCATCAGTTGTCGTTCAGCAGTTTTATATTTTAAAAAAAATTTACGAATTGGAAATGGATGAAGTAGTTTTTTTTGGCCAGAAAATAGAAAAAAGTATATGAAATAAGTTCAAAAAATTACAATTAATCACAAAAGAAGGAACATATATGAGAAGAATTTGTTAAGAAAATTTCAATTTTAATTTTTTTATATGTTTCACATTACACACTTTCCATTGTATTAATCATAATACATTTTCTGAACAATTCATGATTAGCATCAGTTGTCGTTAGGCAGTTTGATATTAAAGAAAATATCGAATTGGTAATGGATGTAAAATTTTGGCCAGAAACTACTGGGTGGCGCAAAAGTTTCTGTCCTTAGTATTTCTTGTACAACATTTAACACACTTGAAGCAACCAACATTATATATAATTAGTATGAATTATGCCTTCTTTCATTTTCAACAGTTAAAATTCGTTTTCTGAAACCTTCATATAAAGTTGACTGTTAACCGTTATTATCAGTTCGATCCGCTGAAGAATTCCAAAGTTTTTCAAGTTTTAAAAAAAATTGGATATATTTATCCTCTTTGAGTTTTGGTACTTATTTTTACCGACTCTTATATATCGCTAAATTGATAAAATCTATGAAGGTTTAAGCAAAAAAGAAGAGGGTTTCGAAATTTTGAAAGATAGCTTTTTCCCGTTAATTTATTCGGGTTGATTTTTCATATCAAAGAACAGAAACTTTTACGCCACCCTGTAGAAAGAATTGTATGAAATAAGCTCAAAAAGTAACAACAACACACAAAAGAAGACAAATAGATGGGAAGAAATTACAATTAATTTGAGTTTTTTTTTTTTGTATTTTTAACAATACACATTCTCCATTGCATTAAACATAATGCATTTTCTGAACACTTTTCACAAATTGATGTGTCGGTCGGTTCGGTATAGTGTGCGTTGGTCTAACGACTGTCGTACGACATTTTTCTATGTCGTTTCGTGTCGTGACGGAATATTGTGCGACAAGCTTAAGAAGGCTCCTGAAACGCCGATTCCGGAATGACTGCACCCAAATGCTTGTGCTCCAGGAGATAACTCTCAATCGCTGCTACCTGCGCATCCGAAAAGCAAGCCCTTGATAAAGCGTCTGGAATGACGTTGAGGTTACCTTTTCGATGCTCAACTTTTAAATCGTACCCCTGTAGCTTCAGGCTCCAGCGAGCCAATCGTCCAGACAGATCCTGTTGTTGCATCAGCCATTTTAGGCTGGCATGATCTGTGATGATAGTGAGGGGCAGCCCCTCAAAGTACGCTCTGAACCTCTTAACACTTTGCACCGCAGCTAAGCATTCCAATTCGATAACACTGTAGTTGCGTTGCGCCGCGTTAAGTTTCAGGGACATATACGCGATAGGATGCTCTCCACAATCATCATCCTTATGGAACAAGACACTTCCAATACCCAATGTACTAGCGTCACATTGAATATAAAAGTGCCTTGTGAAATCTGGATTGGCTTACACCGGAGTGAAAACCAACAAATTCTTGACTTCAATGAAGGCATTGTTAGCAGCCAAAGACCAGTTGCAAGAACGCTTGCCTTTCAGCAGATCCGTGAGTAGAGCAGTGACGGAAGCAAAATTTGGAATAAAACGTCTGTACCATCCCGCCATTCCCATGAACCGTCTCACGTCTTTTACCGTTCGGGGCTCTGGATATGTCAGAATACCTGACACCTTCTCCGGGTCGGTTCGTAAAATCCCATCACTAACCACAAAGCCAAGGTATTTGATCTCAGTTTGGACAGACTTGTTTTTTTCAACGTTGATGGTCAAGTTGGTGTCTCTGAACCGTCTCGCAACAGTGCTCAAGAGCTCCAAATGCTCATCAAATGTTGAGCTTGTGACGAGCAAGTCGTCCAAGTAAACAAATACCTTGTCCTGCAGTTCGTTTGGTATTACTTTGTGCATAAACCGACATATAGTCTGCGGAGCAATGCACTGACCGAAAGGCATAACCGTCAAACGATACAAAGGTCTGCCAGGGACGGTAAAGGCAGTTTTATCACGTGATGCTTCGTCTAATGGAATCTGCCAGAAAGCGTCTTTCAGATCTAAACTAGTGATGAACTGGGTGTCTTGCAGGCGTGCCAACAGTCCCTCAATGAGAGGTAAAGGGTATGCATCTTTTAAGGTGACCTCGTTCAAACGTCAAGCATCAAGGCATAGACGCACCTTGCCAGGCTTCCTCACCAAGGTGACGGGGGAACTCCACGCGCTTTGGCTTTCCTCTATCACACCCACTGACAACATACGATCGAGCTCATCATACATCAGTTTCTGTATAACCGGTGACATAGCATAGTGTCGCTGTTTAATGGGCTGAGCGGAACCCGTGTCAATCTTATGTCACGTGAGTTTGGTTTTGCCCAGGCTCTCCTTGTTATAGGAAGGAAACTGATGTAAGACAAGGTAGAGTCGTTGCTGCTCATGAGTCGTCAATAGGTGAAATTCAGGGCACGCAGGCTCTGTTAGGGCCTCGACCGAGTGACATTGCGTTGGAGCGATTTTGAAAAGGTCCCAAAAGTCCATACCCAGATAGACAGGGTGGGTTAGAGACGGAACGACCAAAAATCGCATCCATTTACTCTGGTTGTGAAATCGCACCAGGGTGCCAACATATCCCACCACTGGACTCTTTTGACCCGAAGCTGTCTGAACGCGGGTCTGCATAAAATGCATATATAGGCCCAAATCCGAGAGCAGGTCCAAAGAACCAGCGCCGAGTATGCTGACACTAGCCCCACTGTCGAGTAATTCCGTTAACTTTCGTCCCTCGATGATGATTTCGGCGAAATGGCGATTATCACCATTAATGGTGACTATCGACTCAACGCTGGCGCGTTTGAAAAATTTTCTAGCGGCAAAGTACCTCCACGATCTATGGAAGCGCCTGGACGAGGACATCCGCAGACAAACAGGTCCAATGGGATTGGAGCATGTGGATTCAATACTCGAATCAGAAAATGAAAGGCCAGCAGAGAATTGAGTTTGAACATATGGGTTGGATATGAGTGAGTATGATGTAATTTTATCATTCTGAAGCGAAAGAAATTTGGGATGCATAACATTCAGTCAAGATAGACGTCGCAGCTCCGGATCGACATAAGTGGCTGCATCCACCTTTCCGTGGCGCGAGTTGAACCGCGGAGAGTCAGACTGATATCTGTTCGTCACCGTTACCTTACTACTATCATAATCTTGACATTTGGGACACTGAGGCTTCATGACCCCATCAGAACCACATCTAAAACAAAAAACTCGCTTAATTTATTTATTTATTTACCATTACTATTATTCAACAGATAAAATCCAATTACTGAATATAGAAAATATCATATACAAATAATTCACTAACGAGAGAATGAAAAAAAATGAACAAAATAATAATGAAATGATAATGATACAAAATAAAGAACAATAATAAACAAAATCAAAGTGAAAAAGTACAAATTCAAAATAAGAAAAATAGAGAAAAAAAAGAAAAAGAAAAAAAGACTACATTGAACTAGTAGTAAGCAAAACATTATGTTTAAGAAAAGTTTTAAATGCATATAATGTCGGCGGTAGAGGACCAAACTGTGGATCATTATGTTGCCTCAGTAATCGCAACAGCGGAGAATAAAAAAACATATCAGTGCGCGCAAATGGCACACTAAACTCAAACGAAGAGCGGGTGCCATGCACTGCAACACGGACAGAAACGTGGCTGCTGATATCTGAATCTACCAACTTATAAAATAATTTGAAGAGTAGGCACTCATCCAGGAACAGCCTCCTTGATTCGAGGGAAGGGAGATGAAGGAACGACAGACGATCACTATAAGGACGATAAGGAAGCTGAAATTTGTAGAACAGGGTGCGAGTAAATCTGCGTTGAACCGACTCCAACGCAGTATTTAAGTAGACAAAACGAGGACACCAAACTTGACAGCAATATTCAAGGATACTACGTACAAAGGAGAGGAAAAGGTGTACACAGGTGGAGATATTAACAAAAGCTTTAGGGGATCTAATAATAAAACCGGATAGTTTAGAGGCCCTGGCGGTAATATAAGAAATATGCTTATCAAATTTGAGCTTAGGATCAAATATTACGCCAAGATCTCTAAAATTATCAACGACATTAAGAGGAAAGCCACAAACAGAGTAGGAGAACATCAAAGGTGAAATTTTCAAAGAGAAAGACATTTTGTGACATCTCACGATGTTCAAAGTGAGAGCATTGGAAACGCACCAAGTCTGTAGGCTGTTAAGATCGTTTTGTAAAACCATACAGTCATCTTGTGACTCAATCACTCGAAACATCTTGAAATCGTCGGCATACAAAAGACAAGAAGAATGGATTAAAGGAGGGAGATCGTTTATGAACAAAAGAAAGAGAAGAGGACCAAGGATAGATCCCTGCGGAACACCTGATGCAGGATAAAAATGAATTGAAGAGGAGGAATTAACAGTTACAATACAGGTACGGTCGAAGATGTAAGAGTTGAACCAGGAAAGAAGAGAACCAGCAATGCCATCGTACCTTAGCTTTTGAAGAAGGAGGCTATGGTTGACGGAGTCAAAGGCTTTGGAAAAGTCAGTATAAAGTACATCAACCTGCTTTTGATGGTCAAGAACGGATGCGACCGTGTGTGTGAAGGAAAGAAGGTTGGTTAAAGTGGATTTACCTTTGACAAAACCATGCTGCTCATGAGCGAGAGTAGGCTGGATAAAGGAGTAGACCCGCTTGTAAACCACTTTTTCAAGGATCTTGCTAAAGCAAGGAAGAAGGGAAATGGGACGATAGTTTGAGACGCATGTACGATCACCGGCTTTATGTATAGGAAAGATGTTGGCAATTTTCCAGCGAGAAGGAAAAGAGCCAGAAGATATACTTAAATTGAACAAGATAGAAAGAGGGACGCACAGAGATGATGAAAGAGATTTAGCCAGGATATTTGGAATACCGTCGGAACCACTAGCGGTATTGGCATCGATATCGTTCAACAGAAGTTCAATTTCAAGAGGGTTCGTTCGAAATGAGTGCAATTCAGGAGAGGATGTGGAGGGAAGAATTGAGGAATTAGAAGAAGATTGTTGTGAGAAAAAAGTGGAAAAGTAAGAAGCAAAAAGCTCACACACTTCTTGTGGATTGGAGGCAGCTGTATCACCCAAGTGCATACCATTGGGGATACTAGGACTATTTTTCAAGGAACGGATGAATGACCAAAAGGATTTCGGGTGATTGGTTCTAATTGATGCTTCAACGCCAGCAATGTAGGAGCGCATCGCCTGCCTGACAACTTCTTTCGCTTTAGAGCGAAGATCCTTATACAAAAGAAGGTCAACAGGTGAACCTGATCTTTTATATAAGTAACGAGCTGCATTTCTGGCTTCAAGTGCGATTGAAACTTCACCGCTGAACCATGGAGCATCGTTCGGTTTATTAGGACGACTAGTTGGGGTGAATAGTGGAATAAGGTTAGATTGGAAGTTATACAACTTGCACAGAGCATCATCAACGTCAAGGCCACGAAAAAAAGAAAACCAGTTAATTCTATTTATTTCAGTTGCCATGCCGGTGAAGTCAGCCCTATGAAAGTTGAAACGTAATAAGGATGGGACTTTATTCCTCATAGAACGAATATTAGAAATTTCCAGAATAATAGGGGGGTGATGAGAATCAGGAGGAACATAAGGAAAGAGAGCAGCGCTTAAAGAAAGTGATGATTTTGGGATATTGGACAAAGCGAGATCCAGAATTCTATTGCTGGCATTTGGTATATTGTTGAGCTGAGAGAGGGAACAAAGTGAGAGAAACGAAGACGTTATTAAAGAAACACTACTAGTCGAGATGATAACCGAATAGTCAACATCCCAATCTAGAGTAGGGAGATTAAAATCACCACATAGCAGAACGTAAGCGGTGGGAAAATGACTGTTAAGGTAAGAAGAGAGTTCCGCCAGGAATTGTTCATAAATCGACAGAGGAAGGTTACAGGGTATATATATCGAAGCGACGACTAGGGTTTTGGCAGAAGGCAAGGAAATACGCACGAAAATACACTCAACAGGAGGACAGAAAGGAGCATCACGACAGAGTGTTCCATTGAGTGCCTTATTAATACCGATGAGAACACCTCCACCATCGGATTTACCGCTATTCAAACGGTCTCTGTCTTTACGGAAAACCGTGTGGTCAGAGAAGATTTCCGAATCGAAGATATCAGCAGTAAGCCAGGTTTCTGTAAGACATATTATGTCGTCCGAAGCTAAAGTGGCAAAGAGCCTGAACTCATTAGTTTTGGTCCTCAAACCGCGGACATTTTGATAGTAAAGTCTTAATCCTAAGTTCTGGAGCTCCTTGCTCCTCTCGGATGAAAATTTTTACGAGGAATTCTGGTGAATTCTTTGACCAGAACACCAGGAGGCCAGAAGTCCTTTCGTAGAAGCTCGTTGATGCCAGCAGAGACAGTTATGCGGAACGACGCCACTTCCTGGTTTGGTAAGTTGTCAGGCGTCAGTTTTTTGCAGACCAGAAGTGGTGGCATGTAGCCAAGCTTAGCAGCTGCAAATTGTTTAATTGTCTCGGCTGAAGTATTGTAGTCTAAGCGGGATATGAAGACTTGCAGTGGTGGACTCACCACTTTAACGTGGGGAAGTGCACCATTTGGCCCAGAAAATTCGACATGCACACTGGGTCGAATTTGAGGAACTACATGCGTGGCTGTAACGTCGGTACGAGGTGCGGAAGTGGTGGGAATGTCCAATAGTAATAGCGGTGAGGTAGGAGGTCGATCGCGAGGCTGTTGCTGCGGCTGATGTTCATTAAAAATAGGTTGCGGCGATTGCAGTGAAAGTGATTGCGGAGCTTGGGCACGAGATTTGCTCATGTTCCGAGTCGTGACTCCAGCAGGAGATTTCGGAGCATCAACTCTGTCAGTTATTTCACCAGAATCAACAGACACAGCCGTATCCAGCAGCGGTTGGAGGCTTTTTAGAGTAACATTGACTATCTCTTCAGAAGCAATAAGTGTTTTAGCAACATCTTCAAGACATTGCTTAGCAGCACGTAATTTACTCACATAATGCGCCATAGAAGATGAGCGGCAGCAACTGCAGAACCAATACAGCCCAGCAGTATCGTTAAGCGCGTCCCCAATACGTCCCGAGAGGCCCACGCAACCAGCGTGAAAAGTTTTTCCGCAGAAACCCGAACAGATCACATAAGGTACATTTTCGGATTTAGTGGCGCAAGGAGTAGCACTGCACTGGATCATTGTAAAGCGATAATTCAACGATTCGAATTCAACGAAAATAGATAGTAAATACAACAGATGCGAATATCGACCGCAAGATGTCAATTTAGTGGTTCGGAGCTTGGGTGTAGCGGAGACCCAAATCAACAATGGGTAAATGTCACAATTACACACCGAACTACGTAAAGTAATTCCACAGAGCACTGGGTAGAGTTAAATCAATAGTCGAATACGCGAACCAGTTGATTGTCACTATCGAAAATACAGCGTAGATTAAAAGCGGTTAATTAGCAGTGTTGTTTACAAATAAATCTTGAGAATAAGATTATCAGAGAATGCACTTAATCGACACTCAGGAAAACTGCGTAATGGCGCGAAAAGTGTGTAAAATAAAACAATCTATCGCAGTAAAGCGCGCAAAAGAAAATATGTTAAAAAGCAATTACCAACGGTAAATTTGCAGAGTAACTCACGGATAAATCTTAAGAATAAGAATATCGAGGAGGCACTGAACCGACACTCAGGAAAACTTTGTAATGGCGGAAAAAGTATTGTTAAGAACACAGACAGTGCAAAGCGCGAAGAGGAAATGACGGAATTGTTTAAGCAAAGCAAAAAGAAAGACGGAGCAAAGGTACACGATGTGGACACTTGTCGGTAGAGTCTCGAGAGCTGTGATTAATGGGCATCGAATAATCTAAAAAGGAGTGTCTCAGGTCTTTGCAATTCCAACAGAGACGAAATTGTCCATGTTGAGTGCTGAGTTGTGGACTTGGGGTATTGAACCGTTTCGTCACGACTTCGTGCACATGATTTGATGTTTCACAATGCCTAAGACTCATTCTACTAGGCTCTTCTATTCCATGGCTCCATTCTTTGCCATGTGCTGATCCCGAACAACGCCAGCACTCTGGTCGTTCCATGAATTCGTAATTTACATCAATTTCATTGATTCCCAATGGACGACGAATTGGCCGACGTTCGACATTCAATCCACGCCACATGGACTCAACGTGAGTGCATCTTCTGACGAGATCACGGGTAGTCGAAAAATCGAAACCTGCCAAATGCTCCTGAAGTCGAACATTCATATTCCTAAAAAGAATACATTGCAGGTCTTCATCCCCTAACGAAACCTGCAATTGAAGAGACAATGCCTCAATCGCTTCATAAAAATCAATAAAGCTTTCGTTAGGACGTTGCCGTCGCGTGACTATAGCCCGCCGAATATCAACATCCGTGCGATGCGGTGCGAATCGTTAAAAAACTTCCACTTGGAGTTGGCTCCACGTCAAGTTCCTATAGAGATCTCGCTGCTACCAGTACCAATAAGCGGCTATGCCCTTCAAAAGCAAGTGCAGGTCCCTTACCTATTCATGTCCCGAAACTCCATAATCAGAAGCCATCGTGGACACGTGAAACAGGAACTGCCAAGCGTCCATATCTTTCGAGACCCTATCGAACAACAAACCCCATTTCGTAATAGGGACCAATGTCCGTGGATGTTCGGCGTTTTGTCCTGCCTCTCGAAAGGTAACCCGCGGCTCCGTACCAAGAGCACCCCTATTAACCGTCGACGGCAAATGATCTGCTCCAATTTCAGAGGGCTCCACCGCAGTAGTGGGTGGCAGAACCGTGTGCCCTTGACCAACTCGTGGGGGAGTGCTGGAGGCGGAAAGACTGAGACGACCTAGCTCTCGGTCAATATGGGAATAACAAGGGTCCTAACTCGCCGTTCATCGCCTCATGCTCGATTAATTAAAAATGAAAATAATTAAATAAGACCTATGAAATAAAAGTATAAAACTAATTATTACTAACAGTTCCAATTCACAAATTCACCCAAATCCCGATCACCTACAGTTTCCCTCTCAAGACTAAAATAAACTCGGAAAGTTAAACAAGAACCGAGAAAGAAATGTATTTTTACCCTCTAAAGCAAACTCGTGACGGTATATAACAACCTTGAATTTGATAAACCAATAAATTCTATACAGAAGGAAAAACGAAACTCCGTACAAAAAAATTAAAATTACTGAAGCGATTAAATATTTTACCCCCCAGATAAGTACACTGTTACTTGTGAGTTAAAACCAAGAGTACTCCGTAGATTGTCAAAAGTAAACAAAAGAAGAAAAATGTTTCCCAAAATAACTAAATTTAAAATAAATGCAAATCATAAAAGAAATAATGCTTCCTACATTTTCTCTTCCCGTAGGGATGTTTGTGAAAGAAAGGAAAAGGTAGGAGAAAGTAGTCACCATTCGTACACTTTTTAGATTTAATTTTTTTGCTCTATGATCAATTGTCGAATTTATCTAGTTTATGTACCTAAGTGTAACAAATATATTGTAGTTTCTTACAAAAAAGTCCGAAACTATTATGTCAAAAGGTTAAAGGGTTATAGCCATTTTTCTAGGATAAGATATTTGTACGAACGTATCCCACGTACGGGGTACGTTCGTACAGTAGGTGGGGTACTTTCGTACGCCATGGGGTAGATTCATACAGGGTAATTCAAAAGCCAATCAAAGTCATTAAATTTTCATTTATTATTATAAAAATATTTATTTATTAAAGAACTAACTTAATAATATGTTATTGACTCATAGTCGATAAATCTTTCTTCAGAAAAATAACAAAAAATAAAATCGTTCATCCTTAGTTTACTTATTGATAATTCTAAGCTTTACCTACAATCAGTCTAAATGAGATCTTTCCAATCATTTTATATGATATCGTTGTACAGTCTTTGACAATTTAAATTTAAAGTAGGTAATTATACATTTGGTTATTACCTTGGAACTTATTGTACATGATAATTATTTAAATTAACTGCAAAAGTAAAAATGTTAGCCATTCTAGCTGTAGAGCCCGTTCGTGCTTGAGGATCAGGGAGGATCATGGCGACTTCGCTTATGTACAGAGTGTGTATATCTTCTACAGCAGGGAAAAAGAATGACCATGATAATCCCGGTTTCTTCCGAAGATAAGATATTTTCACCACTGTAGCCGAATAATGACTGAGAACTTTTCCGACATAATAAACAACAGAAGTCTTTTTTTCAAACTTTACCAAAACATAACAATTATCTTTGTTTTGTTCTGGTGTCACATTTAAATTATTATTGATACTACGATCATCAGTCTCTTCGTCCATTTCTAAATCAACTGGAGATGTTGAACTCTCCCGCAAGCTAAATTGCGATACTTCAGATTCTTCTGAATCTTCATCGCTTTCTATTTTCTTAGCTTTCTTTTTCTTTTGTCTTGAATTAAGTTCCTTCAAACACGTTTCACTGCTCTAGTTCTGGCTTTCCTTTCCTGTTCTGTTTTTTTCAATTCTTTCTGTCTATGTCTCTCTTCTAGTTCAGTTTTTTCAGGTGTATCGGTATATATGCGGGATTTACCCGGTTTTCTTCCTTTATTGGTTTTTTTGTTTCGAACAGCTCTAGGATAAGGTCTAAGGACGTCTGGTGTTATGGGAAGATTAGAACTCGGTTCAGATTGTGCCTCAGCCGCAGAGGTGGAAGGTTCGCCAGTTCCGATAACAATGTCTTGAGGATTTTGGAGCAAAGAAGGCGACTGCTCACGAATATCTGACTCATTCATATCAGTCGATGGCACGCTAGTGGAAGGTTGTGGTTCTAGAGCGACAGTACTTGTTTCCGGATTAGGTGGCACATCTACCGAATTATTTGCAGCATACACATCAATGAGAGCGAAATCTTCATCGCTGAAGGCCTTTTCATTGAACGGCCATATACCTGGTTTTTCATATCCACTTGTAATATTTTTTGCGGTAAAAGATTCGAAATATGCAAGTTTTACCAGTTTAGGAATATTGTAAATGTTGATTGTTTTGCAAGGATTCGACATATGCCAATCGTTGAACGCTATTTTCAACTTTGCCTTGAATGGACCGAACACTCCAACGTCTAAAGGTTGCAATCGATGACTTGCATGTGGCGGAAAAAATACAAAAATTATGCCATTATCTCGAGCATATGTTATAGCCTGTACGCTGATGTGGCTTTCGTGATTATCACATAGCAGTAAAATCGGATGCTCTTTAGAGCTCAGTGTGTATTTCTGAATGTGTTTTAATACTAAAACAAATATGTCAGCATTTATCCACCCACTTCTATTAGCAGCTCCGAGGCTTCCTTCAGGCGCACCTTCAAGAAAATGGTCTTTTTAGTGCACCCGTGGAAATACAAATAGCGGAGGGATAGTATTTCCACTTGCAGAAATAATAGCACCAAATGTTATCAATTCGCCTCTTTCCGCTGACACAATTTGTCCGACTTGTTTCTGTGATTTAGGAGCCAAAACTTTAGGAGTTTCTAAAACAAAGTCAAAGTTAAATCGTCAAAGTTAAATATCCTGTCAGAAGCAATTTTGCAGCAATTAGTAATATAGTCATTTAAGCGTGCCTCTTCTTCCAAGGAAAAGACTTGTAGACTCGTGAATTTTGAATGAAAAGTTCGTGAGGGTCCATCGGCGTTAGAACCATCTTTAAGTTTCTTGACTCTGCTCTCCAACGTTGATGTTTTGATGTTGTATTTTAACGCGGCTTTCCTGTACGACAACCGTCCTTGTATTACATCATCAATTGCTAAATTCATGGACTCTTCATCCACTTCTTGAGTACGCGTACCCTTTTTATTATATTTTCGCACCATGATTCTGCATTAAAATATTAAAAGGTTGACTTAATAAAAATATTTCATTTTGCTAGTAGAATACTTCATAAAAGGAAAAATATGTTATTGCGCTGTGTGTACGATAATTTTAAAAGGTAATCCTATATTTTATTTCATAAAAATTTAATTTTAATATACTGGTGGTTAACAAAATCTAAAGGGGAGCATTCGTACTCGTATGAATGTGCCCCCTGTCTGACTGTCGGAATGCACCCCATGCCTTTGCACAAAATTAAAATAAAACTTTATACGAATTCTAATTAAGTTTGAAAAATATAACAATTAAAGCTGAAATTAAACAATGTTAACATTAATCAACCATCAACACTTTTTCAAAAACATGGCAATTCTACTTACAATTACGAACTGAACTTATCGTAAAAAATTTACTCACCGCGCGCGAAAACACGTTATGCCTTGTCAGTTCATATACCGTGGTGCGACTGGCATAACACTCCGAAAACTACGCACTCTTTCACATGCTGCGTCACATCTTGCCTCAATCGAGGCCAATAGTAATATCTTTGCAGCAGCTCAATAGTTTTCCGAATTCCACAATGTTACCCACGGGGATCACCGTGAGCTCGTTCGATGAGCGACTTCTGCTGACAATCAGGGACCCATAACTTGACCCGGGGAGTATCCGAAATCGGCGCTTCGCTGGTGCTCATGGTTATGTAAATACGACCATTACAGACATGCAAATTTTGAAACAGATGAGGCTGCTTCAAAATGTTCCCCCCTCAAATGCTCGTAAAGCATATCGCACACTATTCCGACACGACACGTCACAACACGACACGAAAAAAATCTGTGAGGATAAATTGTATGTAATTGTATGCACACGTCACGACACGACAGGACAGCAAATAATTTTTGTCGTTTGGGATGTCCGAAATCAATCCAATCCGACAAATGATGTACGTCGTTGTAGCGTGTCGTGTCGGTTAAGTGTGCGGGCTTTCATATAGCTTCATAGATTTTATGATAAGCATCAGTTGTCGTTCAGCAGTTTTATATTTTAAAAAAAATTTACGAATTGGAAATGGATGAAGTAGTTTTTTTTGGCCAGAAAATAGAAAAAAGTATATGAAATAAGTTCAAAAAATTACAATTAATCACAAAAGAAGGAACATATATGAGAAGAATTTGTTAAGAAAATTTCAATTTTAATTTTTTTATATGTTTCACATTACACACTTTCCATTGTATTAATCATAATACATTTTCTGAACAATTCATGATTAGCATCAGTTGTCGTTAGGCAGTTTGATATTAAAGAAAATATCGAATTGGTAATGGATGTAAAATTTTGGCCAGAAACTACTGGGTGGCGCAAAAGTTTCTGTCCTTAGTATTTCTTGTACAACATTTAACACACTTGAAGCAACCAACATTATATATAATTAGTATGAATTATGCCTTCTTTCATTTTCAACAGTTAAAATTCGTTTTCTGAAACCTTCATATAAAGTTGACTGTTAACCGTTATTATCAGTTCGATCCGCTGAAGAATTCCAAAGTTTTTCAAGTTTTAAAAAAAATTGGATATATTTATCCTCTTTGAGTTTTGGTACTTATTTTTACCGACTCTTATATATCGCTAAATTGATAAAATCTATGAAGGTTTAAGCAAAAAAGAAGAGGGTTTCGAAATTTTGAAAGATAGCTTTTTCCCGTTAATTTATTCGGGTTGATTTTTCATATCAAAGAACAGAAACTTTTACGCCACCCTGTAGAAAGAATTGTATGAAATAAGCTCAAAAAGTAACAACAACACACAAAAGAAGACAAATAGATGGGAAGAAATTACAATTAATTTGAGTTTTATTATTTTTTTTATTTTTAACAATACACATTCTCCATTGCATTAAACATAATGCATTTTCTGAACACTTTTCACAAATTGATGTGTCGGTCGGTTCGGTATAGTGTGCGTTGGTCTAACGACTGTCGTACGACATTTTTCTATGTCGTTTCGTGTCGTGATGGAATATTGTGCGACAAGCTTAAGAAGGCTCCTGAAACGCCGATTCCGGAATGACTGCACCCAAATGCTTGTGCTCCAGGAGATAACTCTCAATCGCTGCTACCTGCGCATCCGAAAAGCAAGCCCTTGATAAAGCGTCTGGAACGACGTTGAGGTTACCTTTTCGATGCTCAACTTTTAAATCGTACCCCTGTAGCTTCAGGCTCCAGCGAGCCAATCGTCCAGACAGATCCTGTTGTTGCATCAGCCATTTTAGGCTGGCATGATCTGTGATGATAGTGAGGGGCAGCCCCTCAAAGTACGCTCTGAACCTCTTAACACTTTGCACCGCAGCTAAGCATTCCAATTCGGTAACACTGTAGTTGCGTTGCGCCGCGTTAAGTTTCAGGGACATATACGCGATAGGATGCTCTCCACAATCATCATCCTTATGGAACAAGACACTTCCAATACCCAATGTACTAGCGTCACATTGAATATAAAAGTGCCTTGTGAAATCTGGATTGGCTAACACCGGAGTGAAAACCAACAAATTCTTGACTTCAACGAAGGCATTGTTAGCAGCCAAAGACCAGTTGCAAGAACGCTTGCCTTTCAGCAGATCCGTGAGTAGAGCAGTGACGGAAGCAAAATTTGGAATAAAACGTCTGTACCATCCCGCCATTCCCATGAACCGTCTCACGTCTTTTACCGTTCGGGGCTCTGGATATGTCAGAATACCTGACACCTTCTCCGGGTCGGTTCGTAAAATCCCATCACTAACCACAAAGCCAAGGTATTTGATCTCAGTTTGGACAGACTTGTTTTTTTCAACGTTGATGGTCAAGTTGGTGTCTCTGAACCGTCTCGCAACAGTGCTCAAGAGCTCCAAATGCTCATCAAATGTTGAGCTTGTGACGAGCAAGTCGTCCAAGTAAACAAATACCTTGTCCTGCAGTTCGTTTGGTATTACTTTGTGCCTAAACCGACATATAGTCTGCGGAGCAATGCACTGACCGAAAGGCATAACCGTCAAACGATACAAAGGTCTGCCAGGGACGGTAAAGGCAGTTTTATCACGTGATGCTTCGTCTAATGGAATCTGCCAGAAAGCGTCTTTCAGATCTAAACTAGTGATGAACTGGGTGTCTTGCAGGCGTGCCAACAGTCCCTCAATGAGAGGTAAAGGGTATGCATCTTTTAAGGTGACCTCGTTCAAACGTCAAGCATCAAGGCATAGACGCACCTTGCCAGGCTTCCTCACCAAGGTGACGGGGGAACTCCACGCGCTTTGGCTTTCCTCTATCACACCCACTGACAACATACGATCGAGCTCATCATACATCAGTTTCTGTATAACCGGTGACATAGCATAGTGTCGCTGTTTAATGGGCTGAGCGGAACCCGTGTCAATCTTATGTCACGTGAGTTTGGTTTTGCCCAGGCTCTCCTTGTTATAGGAAGGAAACTGATGTAAGACAAGGTAGAGTCGTTGCTGCTCATGAGTCGTCAATAGGTGAAATTCAGGGCACGCAGGCTCTGTTAGGGCCTCGACCGAGTGACATTGCGTTGGAGCGATTTTGAAAAGGTCCCAAAAGTCCATACCCAGATAGACAGGGTGGGTTAGAGACGGAACGACCAAAAATCGCATCCATTTACTCTGGTTGTGAAATCGCACCAGGGTGCCAACATATCCCACCACTGGACTCTTTTGACCCGAAGCTGTCTGAACGCGGGTCTGCATAAAATGCATATATAGGCCCAAATCCGAGAGCAGGTCCAAAGAACCAGCGCCGAGTATGCTGACACTAGCCCCACTGTCGAGTAATTCCGTTAACTTTCGTCCCTCGATGATGATTTCGGCGAAATGGCGATTATCACCATTAATGGTGACTATCGACTCAACGCTGGCGCGTTTGAAAAATTTTCTAGCGGCAAAGTACCTCCACGATCTATGGAAGCGCCTGGACGAGGACATCCGCAGACAAACAGGTCCAATGGGATTGGAGCATGTGGATTCAATACTCGAATCAGAAAATGAAAGGCCAGCAGAGAATTGAGTTTGAACATATAGGTTGGATGTGAGTGAGTATGATGTAATTTTATCATTCTGAAGCGAAAGAAATTTGGGATGCATAACATTCAGTCAAGATAGACATCGCAGCTCCGGATCGACATAAGTGGCTGCATCCACCTTTCCGTGGCGCGAGTTGAACCGCGGAGAGTCAGACTGATATCTGTTCGTCACCGTTACCTTACTACTATCATAAGCTTGACATTTGGGACACTGAGGCTTCATGACCCCATCAGAACCACATCTAAAACAAAAAACTCGCTTAATGGGCATCGAATAATCTAAAAAGGAGTGTCTCAGGTCTTTGCAATTCCAACAGAGACGAAATTGTCCATGTTGAGTGCTGAGTTGTGGACTTGGGGTATTGAACCGTTTCGTCACGACTTCGTGCACATGATTTGATGTTTCACAATGCCTAAGACTCATTCTACTAGGCTACTACCGAACAACGCCAGCACTCTGGTCGTTCCATGAATTCGTCATTTACATCAATTTCATTGATTCCCAATGGACGACGAATTGGTCGACGTTCGACATTCAATCCACGCCACATGGACTCAACGTGAGTGCATCTTCTGACGAGATCACGGGTAGTCGAAAAATCGAAACCTGCCAAATGCTCCTGAAGTCGAACATTCATATTCCTAAAAAGAATACATTGCAGGTCTTCATCCCCTAACGAAACCTGCAATTGAAGAGACAATGCCTCAATCGCTTCATAAAAATCAATAAAGCTTTCGTTAGGACGTTGCCGTCGCGTGACTATAGCCCGCCGAATATCAACATCCGTGCGATGCGGTGCGAATCGTTAAAAAACTTCCACTTGGAGTTGGCTCCACGTCAAGTTCCTATAGAGATCTCGCTGCTACCAGTACCAATAAGCGGCTATGCCCTTCAAAAGCAAGTGCAGGTCCCTTACCTATTCATGTCCCGAAACTCCATAATCAGAAGCCATCGTGGACACGTGAAACAAGAACTGCCAAGCGTCCATATCTTTCGAGACCCTATCGAACAACAAACCCCATTTCGTAATAGGGACCAATGTCCGTGGATGTTCGGCGTTTTGTCCTGCCTCTCGAAAGGTAACCCGCGGCTCCGTACCAAGAGCACCCCTATTAACCGTCGACGGCAAATGATCTGCTCCAATTTCAGAGGGCTCCACCGCAGTAGTGGGTGGCAGAACCGTGTGCCCTTGACCAACTCGTGGGGGAGTGCTGGAGGCGGAAAGACTGAGACGACCTAGCTCTCGGTCATTATGGGAATAACAAGGGCCCTAACTCGCCGTTCGTCGCCTCATGCTCGATTAATTAAAAATGAAAATAATTAAATAAGACCTATGAAATAAAAGTATAAAACTAATTATTACTAACAGTTCCAATTCACAAATTCACCCAAATCCCGATCACCTACAGTTTCCCTCTCAAGACTAAAATAAACCCGGAAAGTTAAACAAGAACCGAGAAAGAAATGTATTTTCACCCTCTAAAGCAAACTCGTGACGGTATATAACAACCTTGAATTTGATAAACCAATAAATTCTATACAGAAGGAAAAACGAAACTCCGTACAAAAAAATTAAAATTACTGAAGCGATTAAATATTTTACCCCCCAGATAAGTACACTGTTACTTGTGAGTTAAAACCAAGAGTACTCCGTAGATTGTCAAAAGTAAACAAAAGAAGAAAAATGTTTCCCAAAATAACTAAATTTAAAATAAATGCAAATCATAAAAGAAATAATGCTTCCTACATTTTCTCTTCCCGTAGGGATGTTTGTGAAAGAAAGGAAAAGGTAGGAGAAAGTGGTCACCATTCGTACACTTTTTAGATTTAATTTTTTTGCTTTATGATCAATTGTCGAATTTATCTAGTTTATGTACCTAAGTGTAACAAATATATTGTAGTTTCTTACAAAAAAGTCCGAAACTATTATGTCAAAAGGTTAAAGGGTTATAGCCATTTTTCTAGGATAAGATATTTGTACGAACGTATCCCACGTACGGGGTACGTTCGTACAGTAGGTGGGGTACTTTCGTACGCCATGGGGTAGATTCATACAGGGTAATTCAAAAGCCAATCAAAGTCATTAAATTTTCATTTATTATTATAAAAATATTTATTTATTAAAGAACTAACTTAATAATATGTTATTGACCATAGTCGATAAATCTTTCTTCAGAAAAATAGCAAAAAATAAAATCGTTCATCCTTAGTTTACTTATTGATAATTCTAAGCTTTACCTACAATCAGTCTAAATGAGATCTTTCCAATCATTTTATATGATATCGTTGTACAGGCTTTGACAATTTAAATTTAAAGTAGGTAATTATACATTTGGTTATTACCTTGGAACTTATTGTACATGATAATTATTTAAATTAACTGCAAAAGTAAAAATGTTAGCCATTCTAGCTGTAGAGCCCGTTCGTGCTTGAGGATCAGGGAGGATCATGGCGACTTCGCTTATGTACAGAGTGTGTATATCTTCTACAGCAGGGAAAAAGAATGACCATGATAATCCCGGTTTCTTCCGAAGATAAGATATTTTCACCTCTGTAGCCGAATAATGACTGAGAGCTTTTCCGACATAATAAACAACAGAAGTCTTTTTTTCAAACTTTACCAAAACATAAGAATTATCTTTGTTTTGTTCTGGTGTCACATTTAAATTATTATTGATACTACGATCATCAGTCTCTTCGTCCATTTCTAAATCAACTGGAGATGTTGAACTCTCCCGCAAGCTAAATTGCGATACTTCAGATTCTTCTGAATCTTCATCGCTTTCTATTTTCTTAGCTTTCTTTTTCTTTTGTCTTGAATTAAGTTCCTTCAAACACGTTTCACTGCTCTAGTTCTGGCTTTCCTTTCCTGTTTTATTTTTTTCAATTCTTTCTGTCTATGTCTCTCTTCTAGTTCAGTTTTTTCAGGTGTATCGGTATATATGCGGGATTTACCCGGGTTTCTTCCTTTATTGGTTTTTTTGTTTCGAACAGCTCTAGGATAAGGTCTAAGGACGTCTGGTGTTATGGGAAGATTAGAACTCGGTTCAGATTGTGCCTCAGCCGCAGAGGTGGAAGGTTCGCCAGTTCCGATAACAATGTCTTGAGGATTTTGGAGCAAAGAAGGCGACTGCTCACGAATATCTGACTCATTCATATCAGTCGATGGCACGCTAGTGGAAGGTTGTGGTTCTAGAGCGACAGTACTTGTTTCCGGATTAGGTGGCACATCTACCGAATTATTTGCAGCATACACATCAATGAGAGCGAAATCTTCATCGCTGAAGGCCTTTTCATTGAACGGCCATATACCTGGTTTTTCAAATCCACTTGTAATATTTTTTGCGGTAAAAGATTCGAAATATGCAAGTTTTACCAGTTTAGGAATATTGTAAATGTTGATTGTTTTGCAAGGATTCGACATATGCCAATCGTTGAACGCTATTTTCAACTTTGCCTTGAATGGACCGAACACTCCAACGTCTAAAGGTTGCAATCGATGACTTGTATGTGGCGGAAAAAATACAAAAATTATGCCATTATCTCGAGCATATGTTATAGCCTGTACGCTGATGTGGCTTTCGTGATTATCACATAGCAGTAAAATCGGATGCTCTTTAGAGCTCAGTGTGTGTTTCTGAATGTGTTTTAATACTAAAACAAATATGTCAGCATTTATCCACCCACTTCTATTAGCAGCTCCGAGGCTTCCTTCAGGCGCACCTTCAAGAAAATGGTCTTTGTAGTGCACCCGTGGAAATACAAATAGCGGAGCGATAGTATTTCCACTTGCAGAAATAATAGCACCAAATGTTATCAATTCGCCTCTTTCCGCTGACACAATTTGTCCGACTTGTTTCTGTGATTTAGGAGCCAAAACTTTAGGAGTTTCTAAAACAAAGTCAAAGTTAAATCGTCAAAGTTAAATATCCTGTCAGAAGCAATTTTGCAGCAATTAGTAATATAGTCATTTAAGCGTGCCTCTTCTTCCAAGGAGAAGACTTGTAGACTCGTGAATTTTGAATGAAAAGTTCGTGAGGGTCCATCGGCGTTAGAACCATCTTTAAGTTTCTTGACTCTGCTCTCCAACGTTGATGTTTTGATGTTGTATTTTAACGCGGCTTTCCTGTACGACAACCGTCCTTGTATTACATCATCAATTGCTAAATTCATGGACTCTTCATCCACTTCTTGAGTACGCGTACCCTTTTTATTATATTTTCGCACCATGATTCTGCATTAAAATATTAAAAGGTTGACTTAATAAAAATATTTCATTTTGCTAGTAGAATACTTCATAAAAGGAAAAATATGTTATTGCGCTGTGTGCACGATAATTTTAAAAGGTAATCCTATATTTTATTTCATAAAAATTTAATTTTAATATACTGGTGGTTAACAAAATCTAAAGGGGAGCATTCGTACTCGTATGAATGTGCCCTCTGTCTGACTGTCGGAATGCACCCCATGCCTTTGCACAAAATTAAAATAAAACTTTATACGAATTCTAATTAAGTTTGAAAAATATAACAATTAAAGCTGAAATTAAACAATGTTAACA